>CM075807.1:96897860-97600998 GCA_037975025.1 Excoecaria agallocha | reverse complement strand
GATGAAGTCAAATTCTTTGACTGCCTCATCAAAACGAAGATTCCAACTTCGGGATGCTTGCTTTAATCCATAAATGGATTTTTGAAGCTTGCAAACCTTCTTAGGATGCTTAGGATTGACAAAACCTTCAGGCTGTGTCATATACACATCCTCAAGTAAATTTCCGTTGAGGAAAGCAGTTTTGACATCCATTTGCCATATCTCATAATCATGATATGTAGCTATGGCAAGCAAGATCCTAATGGACTTGAGCATGACTACAGGCGAAAAGGTCTCGTCATAGTCTATACCATGAGTTTGTCGAAAACCTTTTGCTACTAGTCTACCTTTGTAGGTCTTATCAGCTTTTAGTTTGAATAACCACTTGCATTTAATTACCTTAGCACCTTCCGGTGGATCAACCAAGGTCCAAACCTGGTTATTGTACATTGATTGCATCTCGGATTTCATGGCTTCAAGCCAATTTTCCGAGTCTGGGCTTTCAATAGCTTCTCGGTAGGTAGTAGGATCCTCACGATCTACTAACTCAATAGTGTCACTGTCAGTGATTAGAAATCCATATCTCTCAATCTCCTGACGTACCCTACCAGACCTTCTAGGTACTTGTGTAATGGGTTCTTGTTCCACAACTGGTTGTGAACTTGATCCCATTTCCAACTCATCCTCTATAGGAGCTTGTGGCACTTGAATTTCTCCAAGTTCTACTTTACTCCCACTGTCTTTCTTGAGAAGGAACTCCTTTTCCAAGAAAACAGCCTTGCGAGCAACAAATACTTTGTTCTCGGCTTGTGAGTAAAAGTAGTATCCCTTTGTTTCTTTAGGATAACCCACAAACAAGCAGACACTGGATTTGGACTCTAGTTTGTCAGATGTTAATTTCTTAACATGTGCTTCACAGCCCCAAATCCTGAGAAAAGACATATTGGGTTCTTTCCCAGTCCATACCTCGTACGGTGTCTTTTCAACTGCTTTAGTTGGAGTACGGTTCAATAGAAACGCAGCAGTTTCTAATGCATAACCCCAAAAAGAGATAGGAAGATTAGCTTGACTCATCATAGATCGAACCATGTCCAACAGAGTTCGATTTCTCCTTTCGGACACACCATTCCATTGCGGTGTTCCAGGAGGAGCGAGCTGTGAAATAATTCCACACTCTTTTAGATGATTATCAAACTCTTGGCTTAAGTATTCGCCACCTCGATCTGATCGAATGGCTTTTATACTTTTGCCAAGTTGGTTTTCTACTTCGTTCTTAAACTCTTTGAATTTCTCAAAAGTTTCAGACTTGTACTTCATTAGATAGACATAGCCATATCTACTGAAGTCATCTGTGAAAGTCACGAAGTAGCTAAAACCACTTGTAGCTTGTGTACTTAATGGTCCACATACATCGGTATGTATTAGTTCCAATAAGCCATTAGTCCTTTCACCTTTCTTGTTAAAAGGACTCTTTGTCATTTTTCCATGCAAACATGGCTCGCATGTGTCATAAGACTCTAAGTCAAATGACCCAAGCACTCCAGTTTTGTGGAGTCTTGAAATACGTTTTTCGTTTGCATGTCCTAAACGACAATGCCAGAAGTAAGTAGGGTTCAATTAGTTTGATTTAACCCTCTTTGTATTAATGTTGTATATGGACTCTTTGTTTTGTAAATCAAGGATATAAAGGCCATTTTGCAACATGGCATTGCCATAAGAAATGCCTTCGCGACGAATATGAGCATTGCCCTTTTTAATAACAAAATCAAATTCATCATTATCCAAACATGAAACTGAAATAATGTTTCTGCTCATAGCAGGCACATAATAACAATTATTCAAAACAATACAAAGTCCGGAAGGTAAAGTGAGGTGATAGTCGCCTATCTCCATGGCAGCAACAAGTGCGATCCTATAGGTCCATTTAATGTTGGCAATGAATTAATAAATTAATTCAAAGGCTATATATATTCTCTAGCAAGATATTATAGCATTCCAAATTAAATGAAAATGCATATGGCATTTGGTGACCTAATGCAATTTTGCATAGTCCCTTACCCTTAAATATCAGAATTAATATAAGGCATGGAACTAGTCATCCTTATATATATTAATTCCTTTCTTGATATTCCAGTGACAATGAACTCTCAGATAAATAATGATTACTCATTATTTCATCTCGGTATGGCCATACACTTCTCAGTTCACTGATCAAGTGGCCGGTGATATTTTCTCTCTTATCGAGAGGGGTAATCCCTTCACTTCTCTCATGCTCTCTAACATGAATCAATGCATACCCAATCATACCCGTACTTGTCACTCTGTTACGAGCACGTTAGGTGTATGTCAAAGCACACAGTAATTCATAAAGAGTTTCATAGAGATTTCAGGTCTAAGAACTCCGATACAAAACTTGCATATGAGAAACACTTATGACTTGTACCATGTAGTGTTCTCATGAGCGGATCGAATCCAGATACCATGTTCTTTAACATGTATCTATGATCTCTGATTGACACTCTTGTCCTAATGATCCGTAAGACAGAACTCATAATATCAGAGAGAGCATACTAGTCTTAATTCATTTGTTATTCCCATAACAATGACTGACTAGGGATATTTAGAATGAAGTCCCATTTGTTTCAAGGTCTTACAATCCATGTGCCTCACACATGATAACTTAAACCGAAACAACATTCTTGGATAGTTTTATCAATTGACATGCACAGGAATACAAAAGATAAAACAAATGCCTCATTTTATTAACTAAGTGTTTTATTACAATGTATTGGGGCTAGGGCTTATAATAACAACACTATTATACAAATCATAAGGAGTCTCCAGCTAGAAATCATGACTACCCAAATGTCAAGAAAGTCAAGTGGTTTGACTATACCCTTCTATAGAAATAGTTACCGTGCTATTACTTCCCTTTCACCACTCTTATCTCAATTAGATTCTGAGTATGGATTTCTGTCGACTCATATAAAGCTAATTATATATGTTCTATTAATTTATCCATTGTACCCAAAATGCCCTTCATGGATCTCTATCCATCTTGGCATTTTACTCTGGTAAGAGATTCTCTAAATAAGGTAATTATAGAATCATGCGAGATAACTTCCCTTAATAAATATGGGATGGTGAATCCTTTGTCGATCACTCAACTATCTTCAAGTAGGTCATGATATACCCAATCTCCTAACTATGTTCACCCCTAGTTGGAAGTAATCAGTTATGGAGTCAAAATATATCACTTGCTACTTAAGATAACTTTGGTGATCTCAAGTCTATGGATACTTGCACAACTGCTATGAAGAGATTTCTCACTAACATACATTTAATATCCATATAAGGATTCTCTTTGCAAGTCTCCAATGAACTTGTTCTTCTAACAAGAATTCACATGTTAGCTTTGATTATCTTCCATAATCATAGTTATGAGAACCACTGCTTGAACCATTCAAGAAGCATAACATATGCTAGTCTGTCCGAATTAACAATGTATTGTCTTGTTAATTCTATGACTAGGGATATTTAGATATTAACACATTTTCATGCAATAGATATTTCATATCATGAACACTTTCATGATTGCCTTTACACTATGTTTATAATATCTTGGACTTCATTTATTAATTTAAGATTTACAAACTCATGTATTTAAACATAGCATTAATAAATGAATGATGCCTTTTATTAAGAATATGAATTCATACATATGAAATACATCCCTTTTACATGTGCTCTAGGGCATACTCTTTAACAATCTCCCACTTGCACTAGAGCCAATCACTTATATGTCTTAGACCCATGCTATTTATATAATGATTGTTCTTAATCTGGGAAAGTGCTTTAGTGAGGGGATCCGCTACATTATCCCTTATGAGATGGTAGCATATGACAACATGCTTGGATCGTTGATGAGACCATGGTTCCTTTGCTTGCGCAATGGCTCCATTGTTGTCATAATATAGAGGAATCAGATCAACAATGCTAGGCACCATTCCTAGTTTAGATATGAATTTCTTGATCTAAACTGCTTCTTTGGATGCTTCTGAATTAGCAATATACTCAGCTTCTGTTGTGGAATCAACAGTTGTTTTTTGTTTGGAACTCTTCCAATCAACTGCCCTTCCTCCCATTATGAACACATAACTAGATTGTGATTTATAATCATCTTTGTCAAATTAAAAGCTGGCATCTGTATACCAATTTATTTCCAAACTGCCCTCTCTATATACCAAGAATATATCTTTAGTCCATTTCAAGTACTTAAGGATATTCTTGATAGCTTCCCAGTGATCCTCTCCAAAATTGGATTAAAATCTGCATGTGACACTCAAAGCAAATGCTACATCTGGACGTGTACATAACATAGCATACATGATAGAACCAATTGCAGATGCATATGGTATTCTATTCATGCTTTCTCTATCCTCTAGTGTCTGTGGACACATAGACTTAGAAAGGTGTTTCCCATGCACCATGGGTATAAACCCTTTCTTAAAGAGATCCATATTGAACTCTTTAATACTTTATCTATATATGTACTTTGAGAAAGACCTAGTAACCTATTGGATCTATCTTTATAGATCCTTATTCCCAGAATATAGGATGCTTCTCCAAGTTTTTTCATAGAGAATTGCTTGGATAACCATATTTTAATAGATTGGAGAAGAGAAATGTCATTTGCCATGATCAATATGTCATCCACATATAGAACTAAAAAGAAAATTGCACTCCCACTAACCCTTTTATATACACAAGGTTCATCTTCATTCTGTGAGAAACCAAACTATTTGATTGTCTCATTGAATCATATGTTCCAGCTCCTAGAGGCTTGCTTCAATCCATAAATGGATCATTGAAGCTTGCATACCTTTTCACCATTTCCTGATGTGAACCCTTCTAGTTGTATCATAGACAATCCTCAGTTAGATTTCCATTTAAAAAAGCTGTCTTCATATCCATTTGCCAAATCTCATAATCATAATGGGCTGCAATGGCTAAAAGTATTCTTATAGACTTAAGCATCACTACAGGAGAAAAGGTTTCATCATAGTCAATACCTTCTTTTTGACGATAGCCTTTTGCTACTAAGCGAGCTTTATAGGTAACTATATTACCTTCCATGTTGGTCTTCTTTTTGAAGACCCATTTGCACCCTATAGGTTTTATCCCTTCAAGTGGTTGAGTTAAAGTCCATACTTTATTCTCACACATGGAGTCCATTTCAGACTGCATAGCCTTAAGCCATAAATCACGTTCTGAACTGTTTAAAACTTCTTGATAGCTTGTAGGCTCATTTTCCTCTACTACAGGTATGCCTCTATCCGAATCAATGTGAAATCCATATCTCACAAGGATAGAATGCATCCTAGTAGATCTTCTAGGATTTTTTGCATAATCAGGTTTAACTGTAATCTCATCATTATAAAATTTAGTCTCGGGTTCAATCGGTTGATCTACTTCTATTTGTGGGTCTTAAACTTCACCAAGTTAAATTTTACTCCCACTGTCCTCACGTAGGAGAAATTCTCTTTCTAAGAAGACAGCATGCCTTGAAACAAACACCTTTTGTTCTAAGGGATGGTAGAAATTGATGGAATATGACATGGTATAAATGTGATGATAACGCAGTGGAAAAACAAAATTTTTCATCATATATACCATACAAATCCAAAGCAAGAATCGAAACATGCAATTTTAGGGTTAAAAACTTACAACTTTGGATGCCTTTTAATCTTGAGTTTGGTGATGACCAGCAACCGAGATGACTTTATCCACCTTAGATCTTGATCACCAATGCCAAGGAACAGCCTTTTATGCCACTCCCTTTATTCTCACACACACAATTGCACAGTCGACTTAAAATCCAGATTGCTAGCTGTCTTTTAAGGTATTGTGTAATGGCTATAGTTTGAAGCTACAAAACCTGATTTTGTACTTCTTTAGGTTGCTATTACTACCCAATAACACAAGAGAATGAGGAACAATCCTTTCTCCTTGTGAAAAATTGGCCAAAACAATTTATGAGAGAGAGAGAGAAAAACACGCCAAAACCATAGAATTATTAGGGTTTCATGTTTTTTCTCCCTCAATATATATTCTTTTCATTTTATTAAGTGATCAATCTAAAAACCACTACCTTAAGATAATCAATATTATCTAGAGATAATTAATTTTAGCCTTTATCACTTTTTTAAATTAAGAAATATATATTGATTAAAACTCCTTAAAATAATACATTTAATCCAAGATAATCCTTTTTGATTTAATCTAAGATAAATGTAAGACATAATAATTAACTAAATCAATTAATAAAAGAATTAATCATGTGCCAAAATTCCATTGACATTATCTTGGAATTTCATCCACACCATCCAATTCTCAAGTGAATTAATTTAATTAAAATCCTTTAGGCTTTAGTACTCGATTAATTAAATTAACACAAGACATTTAACTAATTGAAATTAAACCTTGTGGGCTGAATTTTTCTCTCTCATGGGCCAAGGTCCAATAGCAATCTAATAACCCATTACACACATTAATTTGACTTTAATTAAAAGCCCAAATTAATGCCCAATACTTAATTTAAATATTTTAAGCCCAATGCTTTGTGTGCGATCCTATAAGTCCATTTAATGTTGGCAATGAATTAATAAATTAATTCAAAGGCTATATATATATTCTCTAGCAAGATATTATAGCATTCCAAATTAAATGAAAATGCATATGGCACTTAGCGACCTAATGCAATTTTGCATAGTCCCTTACCCATAAATATCAGAATTAATATAAGGCATGAAACTAGTCATCCTTATATATATTAATTCCTTTCTTGATATTCCAGTGACACTGAACTCTCAGATAAATAATGATTACTCATTATTTCATCTCGGTATGGCCATACACTTCTCAGTTCACTTATCAAGTGGCCGATGATATTTTCTCTCTTAATGAGAGGGGTAATCCCTTCACTTCTCTCATGCTCTCTAACATGAATCAATGCATACCCAATCATACCCGTACTTGTCACTCTGTTACGAGCACGTTAGGTGTATGTCAAAGTACACAGTAATTCATAAAAAGTTTCATAGAGATTTCAGGTCTAAGAACTCCGATACAAAACTTGCATATGAGAAACACTTATGACTTGTACCATGTAGTGTTCTCATGAGTGGATCGTATCCAGATACCATGTTCTTTAACATGTATCTATGATCTCTGATTGACACTCTTAACCTAATGATCCGTAAGACAGAACTCATAATATCAGAGAGAGCATGCTAGTCTTAATTCATTGTTATTCCCATAACAATGACTGACTAGGGATGTTTAGAATGAAGTCTCATTTGTTTCAAGGTCTTACAACCATGTGCCTCACACATGATAACTTAAACCGAAACGACATTCTTGGATAGTTTTATCAATTGACATGCACAGGAATACAAAAGATAAAATAAATGCCTCATTTTATTAATTTCAAATGTTTTATTACAATGCATTGGGGCTAGGGCTTACACTAACAGAAATAATATCCAAATGTTTCTTTTGGATATCCCACAAATAAACATTTGTCAGACTTAACATCTAGTTTGTCTAACATTGTCTTCTTTACATAAGTAGGACAACCCCATACTTTCATATGAGAAACTGTGGGTTTCTTGTTATTCCATATATCATATGGAGTAACATCAACCGATTTACTAGGAACTCTGTTTAATATATAAACAGCAGTTTCTAGTGATATCCCCAAAAGGACTTAGGCAAGTTTGCTCGGCTCATCATGGATCGAACCATATCTAATAGTGTTTGATTTCTCCTATCAGATACACCGTTATGTTATGGTGTATATGGTGGAGTCCATTGAGATAAAATCCCATTATCTCTAAGATAATCTTGAAATTCTTGGCTTAAGTATTCTCCACCTCGATCTGATCTAACTGTCTTAATACTCTCGCTAAGTTGCTTTTTTACTTCATTTCTGAATTCTTTGAACTTTTCAAAAGTTTCAGGTTTATATTTCATTAGATAGATATATCCATACCTGGAATAATCATTTATGAAAGTAATGAAGTATAAGTAACCTCCTCTGACATGTGTAGTCATTGGACCACATACATCTGAATGTATTAAGTCCAAAACCATTCTAGCTCGTTCTCCTTTACCAATAAAGGGAACTTTTTTCATTTTTCCCAATAAACAAGATTCATATGTGTCAAATGATTAATAATCAAATGACCTCAAATCACCTGACTTGTGTAAGTTGATCATGTATTTCTCATTTATATGGCCTAAATAACAATGCCATAAATATGAGGTATTTAGATTATCTTGTTTCATTCTCTTGGTATACACATTATGCACTTCTTTAATTAAATCAAGAAAAAATATACCATTCTCAATGATAGCTTTTGCATAAAACATATTGTTCTTAAAAATGTAATAACACTTATCTTTTAAAGAAATGTCATAATCGTTCAATAAACAACTAAAAGAAATAATACTTTTGGACAATGTTGGAACATAATAACAATTATTTAACTCTAGTATCAATCCACTTGGAAGAGGAAAATGGTAAGTCCCCACAACTGTTGTCGAGATGTTTTGTCCAGTAGCTGACTGTAGACATATTTCTGCCTTTCCAACCCTTCTACTGCTTCTAAGCCCCTATAGATCATTACACAAATGAGATCCACATCCGGTATCTAATATCCAAGATTATTTTGAAGCAATAGAATAAGTATTAATTTCAATCATATGAATACCTGAGGTAGAAACATTAGCATGCTTCTTCTCCTTGAGATAATCTAGATAGGCCTTGCAGTTATGCTTCCAATGACCATCTTTTCCACAATCGAAGCAAGTTCCTTTGGGATTCTCTTTCTTGGCAACTTTCTTCTTGGAGGTCCCACCATTCTTTGGCTACGCCTTGGTTATCTTCTTCTTCTTCTTCTTCTGCTTCTTACCTTTAGCAGAAGTGACAACCATGACACTTTTTGGATCCTTCTTGAAGGATCCATTAGCTGTCTTGAGCATGTTGATTAACTCAAAAATGGTTACTTGGATCTTGTTCATGTTGAAGTTAAGCACGAAAGGTGTATAACTTGGAGCCAATGAGTACAAGATTAAATCTATGTATAGATCATTATCCATTACATAGCCAAGTCTACTCAAATGCTCAATATACCTATATCTCTTCAATGTATGAGTAGCAGCCGAAGTGCCCTCCACCATTTTGCAGCTAAATAGAGCTCGAGCAATCTCATATTGCTCAGTTCTAGCCTGAGAAGAATAAAGCTCCTCTAGATACAAAATGATGGTTCTAGCATCTATCATCTCATGTTGCTTTTGAAGCTCCAAGGACATAGCACCTAGCATTAGACATACTGCTGCTTCACTATCCTCCATCTATTTTTGATAAGTGCCTTTGATGATCTCATCAATGGCATCTGTTGGAGTTTAACGGTTACATGCATCGCATACATGAGCAGAATTTTATAATTTTTTAACCATTGGATTTGATCTTGCCATGAATATACAATATAACAAAATGAGAATAACAAAAATCAAACAAAAATCATCTTTGATTTTTGTTGAACAGTTGATTTTACTTCGCACCAGGTTGTCGCAAACCACAGTGTCCAAAATCGAACACCTCCAATGAGTAATCCACACTAGCGAAGGATAAATTGAACCAACAAATTGGTATCAAACTAAGGTTGGCCGAAATTCCAAGAAGCTAGCTTGGAGGTGGCGCAAAAGAGAGAGAGAGGATAAGAGAAAAGGTCTTTCTTTTTTGTTTAATCACTTAACCCTAATTCCTTATTAGTTGGCCTTTTATAGTTAGGTTAAAATTCCAACTCCTTAATGAGATTGGGCTCTTTAAAATTGCTGGAGAATTATTAATTGGGCCTCTTGAATTAATTATAATCATTTGGGCTTAATTAAATCCAATTTAAACCTTTTCATAAAAGACTATGCACAAAACCCACAAACTAGGCCCTTTATGCAACTAATTGGATTTAAATACCCAAATGGATTACAAATCCAACCAAATTAAATATGTGAGTTACATAACACTTATGTAACATATATAAATTAATTTGGTGCAAGAAAAAGACATCTAAGGCCTTCTATATGGAGTTGGCGTGTGGCCCTCTACAGAAGGGCTTCCACACCAGCTCCATTCCTCTGGCCCCTTTATAACTCCTCCAATGGACTTATTAATTAATATATTAGTCCTATAACACTTATAGTAGTCCTATTACACTTATAAGACAATAATAATGGGCTAGCTAAGATGACCCATTTAATTAGATTTGAACATATTTGAAATAATGTGAGCTTGACTGTGGTCAAAAACCCACACTATAAAGAACTCTAGTTCTCCTCAAATTAATGGAAGGCTTATATACCTTAGTATTTGTTTGAGGGTTTTAGTTAATTAAGTCTCATCATACATGGTTGGCATACATTGGTATGCATCCTATATCTATCACATAAATATAAGCATACAAATATGGTATAGTTATGGACTTCACTACATTGATTTCCCCGAGCTAAGAGGGAAATCAAAAGGTCACACCTAGGTAGTATGCATGATTCAAACAAGAAAATAATTACATTATCTTCAAGCTTGTTGGATCTCCATCCGGCCCATCTTGCTCCTTGATAGTGGTCTCCATGTCTATTGCTAATTCTAATCTAAGTAATCTAATTACTTATTACAATTTGAAATGAAATACAAACCAAAAACAAGTGGCCGAGACATGAAAGTCCTCATTGGGCCAAAACATGCATAATGCTCAATCACATTGGGCTTTGTCCATAACTATCCATCATGCCATTCATACACCCTTATATACCTTTCTAATGCATAAAGAAATGGATTAATAACTTTGTTTCAACCTTTGAAATAATATTTTGAGTTATTTTAATGATGTGATCAAATTAGGAAATTTTTTCCATTTTGGAAACTTTCATTTTAGGAAACCTTTTTGCATGCATGTGTTCTTGCCTTAATAATCAATCTAATTAATTATTAATTAATTATAAATTGATTATTTAATTAATTAATCATATTAAATAATTAAAAGAATCAATTTTGGGCTTAAAAACAACTGTAGGCCGAAACCCACAAAAGAAAACCTTAAATGTGTTCACACACAAACTAGTTTTGTGTCTTTTGGACCATTTGGACGTTTTGGAATGAGCTAAGCCCACTCCAGCCCTTAAAACCCATTAATGAACTTAATTAATGTTTATAATGTTTAATTTAAATCAGCTCCTTGGGCCCACCAAGTCATTCACTAATTTAAACCAAGTCCGTAAACATAATTAAGCCCATTAAGTGGTTTAAATCAATTAAAATTAATCAAATTAATTTAAGGCCCATTTTAATTAATCCAATTAATTAAAAACACTTTAATATATCATATATATCAGATTTAGAATATTAAAAATCGTTCTACCCAAGAACACATCAAGAACATATGAAGAACACCAATTTATAGAACTTTTCGACTAAACTAGTTTTCATGCAAAACTTGTTCGATTTTAATTTCGTTTAATCTTACGGCTTAATATAACATATTAAACACATAAAATATCATCTAAATTATGTTTTAATGGACCCATAATAAATCAAATTAGAAAATCCCCTTAAAATTCTATGGTTTCACGCAAAATCCTAGGCACAATTCTTTAAAAGTTTCGTTTTTTTTTCCAACAAATTTATTTGATCACAATCACATCCAAAAATCAATATTTCTCATTCATGGACAATTAAATCTGATATTTTAAAGTTCATGAAATAGATAACTCAAAATAAAACAAAACTTATTCCGTAGAAAAATATAAAATTGTATATCCATGGCAAAACCGTGGCTCTGATACCCTGTTGGAGTTTAACAGTTACATGCATCGCATACATGAGCGAAATTTTAAAATTTTTTAACCATTATATCTGATCTTGCCATGAATACATAATATAACTATATGATAATAAGAAAAATTACCTTTGATTTTTGTTGAACAGTTGATTTTACTTCGCACCGGGTTGTCGCAAACCACAGTGTCCAAAATCGAACACCTCCAATGAGTAATCCACACTAGAGAAGGATAAATTGAACCAACAAAGTGGTATCAAACTAGGGCTGGCCGAAATTCCATGAAGCTAGCTTGGAGGTGGCGTAAAAGAGAGAGAGAGGATAAGAGAAAAGGTCTTTCTTTTTTGTTTAATCACTTAACCCTAATTCCTCAATAGTTGGCCTTTTATAGTTAGGTTACAATTCCAACTCCTTAATGAGATTGGGCTCTTCAAAATATTTGGAGAATTATTAATTAGGCCTTTGGAATTAATTATAATCATTTGGGCTTAATTAAATCCAATTTAAACATTTTCATAAAAGACTATGCACAAAATCCATAAACTAGGCCCTTTGTGCAACTAATTGGATTTAAATACCCAAATGGATTCCAAATCCAACCAAATTAAATATGTGAGTTTCATAACACTTATGTAACATATATAAATTAATTTAGTGCAAGAAAAAGACCTCTAAGGCCTTTTGTATGGAGTTGGCGTGTGGCCCTCTACAGAAGGGCTTCCACACCAGCTCCATTCCTCTGGCCCCTTTATAACTCCTCCAATGGACTTATTAATTAATATATTAGTCCTATAACACTTATAGTAGTCCTATTACACTTATAAGATAATAATAATTAATCATAAAATACATTATTTCAATTAGGTCCAACTTACAGAACATTTCTCAAAAGTTCCGCGGATAATTTTACTTGATCATAATTAATTAAACTCTTTAATTAATTATTATCTTATTCACTTCTTTACCCTCATAATAATATCAAATATTATTATCCTTGTCATTTTACCATTTTATCCTTTTTCTCTATATGTGTGTGACCTATTGGGTTCCTGTGAGGATTCTCTTTACAGGTCTCCAATGAACTTGTTCTTCTAATAAGCATCCATATGTTAGCTTTGATTATCTTCCATAATCACAGTTATGAGAACCACTGCTTGAACCATTCAAGAAGCATAACATGTGCTAGTCTGTTCGAATTAATAATGTCTTGTCTTGTTAATTCTATGACTATGGATATTTAGATATTAACACATTTGCATGCAATAGACATCTCATATCATGACCACTTTCATGATTGCCTTTACACTGTTTTTACAATATCTAGGACTTTATTTATTAATTTAAGATTTACAAACTCATGTATTTAAATATAGCATTAATAAATGAACGATGCCTTTTATTAAGAATATGAATTCATACATATAAAATGCATCCCTTTTACATGGGTTTTAGGGCATACTCTCTAACACTTTGACATACACCCAACGTACTCATAACAGGGTGACAAGTATGGGTATGCTTGGGTATGCACTAATTAATGTTAGAGAGCATGAGAGAAGTGAAGGGATTATCCCTCTCAATAAGAGAGAAAATATCATTGGCCACTTGATCAGTGAATTGGAAAGTGTATGGCCATATCGAGATGAAATAATGAGTAATCATTATTTATCTGAGAGTTCAGTGTCACTGGAATATTAAGAAAGGAATTAGTATATATAAGGATGACTAGTTATGTGTGATGAGTGCTACACATGTGATATGTGCAAAAAATTGCTTGTCGAGAACCATCTAAAATTTAAAATAATTTTGGCTCATCAAATACATTGAACTTGAATTTCATTCATCCTTGAGTAAGTTGAATGGACCACATTCTCAACTATTTTAATCTCAACAAGAGAAATTAAATGGTCATTCTCAATGAGGGAACAAAAGATTAGGCATATTAATACCAAGGTTTATTGAACTAATATAAAAACATAATGCATACCAATCAATTTTTGTGTATGTGTGATGAAGGCCAAATCATACTTTTATCCTTGAAAGCAAATTTTGGATGCAAAGTTGGGCATGAAATTCAACTCAAATGAATAAATGCACTCACTGTTAGAGAGTATGCCTTAGAGCCCATGTAAAAAGGATGTATTTCATATGTATGAATTCATATTCTTAAAAAAATAAATCATTCATTTATTAATGCTATATTTAAATACATGAGCTTTTAAATCTTAAATTAATAAATGAAGTCCTAGATATTATAAACACAGTGCAAAGGCAATCATGAAAGTGTTTATGATATGAGATGTCTATTGCATGCAAATGTCTTAATATCTAAATATCCCTAGTCATAGAATTAACAAGATAGAACATTGTTAATTCGGATAGACTAGCACATGCTATGCTTCTTGAATGCTTCAAGCAGTGGTTCTCATAATTGTGATTATGGAAGATAATCAAACCTAACATGTGGATGCTTGTTAGAAGAACAAGTTCATTGGAGACCTTCGAAGAGAATCCTCACATGGATATTAAATCTATGTCAGTGAGGAATCTCTTCATAGCGGTTGTGCAAATATCCTTAGACTTGAGATCACCAAGATTATCTTAAGTAGCAAGTGGTATACTTTGACTCCATAACTGATTACTTCTAATTGGGGGTGAACATAGTTATTAGGTTGGGTATATCATGACCTACGTGATGGTAGTTGAGTGATTGATAAAGGATTTACCATTCCAGATTTATTAAGGGAAGTTATCTCACATGATTCTATAATTGACTTGTTCAGAGAATCTCAGGCCAAAGTAATATGCCAAGATGGATAGGGATCCATGAAGGGCATTTTGGAAACAATGGATTAATTAATAGAACATACATAATTAGATTTATATGAGTTAACAGAAATCCATAGTCAGAATCTAATTGAGATAAGAGTGGTGAAAAGAGTAATTGCATGGTAACTATTTCTATGGAAGGGTATAGTCAAACCACTTAACTTTCCTGATATTTGGGTAGTCATGATGCCTAGAAAGAGGCCAATAATGACTTGTATAGTAGTGTATCATAAATATCAATAGGTATTGATAAAATGATTTAAAGAAGTTTAAATCATTTGAATTTTGAATAGAACTCACAATTACATATTATACTGCCAATATGGACAGGAACCCAATAGGTCACACACATATAGAGAAAGGATAAAATGGTAAAATGACAAGAATAATAATATTTGATATTATTATGGGAATAGAGAAGTGAATAAGAGAATAATTAATTAAAGAGTTTAATTAATAATGATCAAGTAAAATTATTCGCATAACTTTTTAGAAATATTTTGTAAAATGGACATAATTGAAATATTGTATTTCATAATTAATTATTATTGGACTATAAGTGTTATAGGTTTGATATAATAATTAATAGATCTATTTGAGAAATTAAAAGAGGCCCAGAAGATTGGTTTTGGCGCAGAAACACTCTAGAGGAAGGGTTACACGCCAAACCCTAATAAGAAGGCATTAAAGGCCTAATTCTTGGACCAAAATAAATTAAATATGTTTCATAAGTATTATGGATCCTACATATTTAATTTGGATGGATTTGGAATTTATTTGGGTGATTAAATCCAAGTGTATGCATGAAGGGCCTAGTTTATGGGTTTTGTACATAGTCTTTTATGAAAGGATTTAAATTGGATTTAATTGAGCCCAAATAAATTATTAATAATTTTAGAAGCCCATTTAATATTTCTCCAGCAATTTTAAAGAGCCCAATCCCATTATGAAGTTGGATTTTTTAACCTAACTATAAAAATCCAAGTGATAGGGATTTTAGGGTTAAGCGAACATTAAGAGAAAAGAAACATTCTCTCACTCTCTCAACCCTAGCCGCCACCCCCCCTTGCTAGCATCAAGGGATTTTGGCCAGCCCTTGTTCTCCTCCATTGTTGGTTCATTCAATCCTTCTCTAGTGTGGATTACTAATTGGAGGTGTTCAATTTTGGATACTATAGTTTGTGACAACCCGGTGAGAAAGAAAATTAACTGTTCAACAAAAATCAAAGGTGATTTTTCTTATTCTCATTAATATGTATATTGTAAATTCATTGCAAGATCATATCTATTGGTTAAAAATTTTAAATTCCACTTATATATGAGATACATGTAACCGATAATTCTCAACATGGTATTAGAGTCAGGTTTTGCCATAAATCTACAATTCTATATTTTACGGAATAGTTATTATTTTTGAGTTATTTGTTTCATAAACTTTAAAATATCATATTTGATTGTTCATGAATGAGAAATATTTATTTCTGGATGTATGTGATCAAATATATAAAAAAAAATAAAAATGATTCTTTTGAGAAAAGAATTATTGTGTTTGGCGTGAATGGCTTTTATTTTTCAATAAAGTTTTGGGGCTGTTCTAAATTAAAATTTTATTGATCCACTCTAAAATTATTTTGATGATAATTTATGTGTTTAATATGTGATATTAAGCCATAGGATTAAGAAAAATTAATATCGAACAAGTTTTGCATGAAAACTAGTATAGTAAAAAAGTTCGATAAATTGGTGTTCTTGGTGTGTTCTTGATGTATTCTTGTTTAGAAAGATTTTTAATCTTCTAAATCTGATATATCTAATATATTAATGTGTTTTTAATTAATTGGATTAATTAAAATGGGTCTTGAATTAATTAGATTAATTTTAATTCATTAAAACTACTTAATGGGCTTAATTATGTTTACGGACTTGGTTTAAATTAGTGAATGACTTGGTGGGTCCAAGGAGCTGATTTAAGTTAAATATTATAAACTATAATTAATTTTATTAATGGGTTTTAAAGGCTGGAGTGGGCTTGACTTATTTCAAAAGGCCCAAATGGTCTAATAGATACAAAACTGGTTTGTGTGTGAACACATTTTAGGGTTTAATTATTTAATATGATTAATTAATTAAATAATCAATTGATAATTAATTAATAATCAATTGGATTGATAATTAAGTTAAGAACACATGCATGCAAAAAGGTTTCTTAAAATGAAAGTTTCCAAAATGGAAAAAGTTTCCTAATTTGATCACACTATTAAAATAATTCAAAAGTAAGTTTCAAGAGTTGAAACAAAGTTAGTATTCCATTGCATGTTTTTACTTTATGCATTAGAAATGTATATAAGGGTGTATGATTGGCATAATGGATAGTTATGGATAAAGGCCCAATGTGATTGAGCATAATGCATGTTTCGGCCCAATGAGAACTTTCGTGTCCCAGCCACTTGTTTTTGGTTTGTATTTCTCTTTCAAATTGTAATATGTAATTAGATTACTTAGATTAGAATTAGAGATAGAAATGGAGACCACTATCAAAGAGCAAGATAGGCCAGATAGAGATCCAACAAGTTTGAAGATAATGTAATTATTTTTACTTGTTTGAATCATGCATATTACCTAGGTTTGACCTTTTGATTTCCCTTTTGGCTCGAGGAGATCAATGTAGTAAAGTCCATAACTATACCATATTTGTATGCTTATATTTATGTGATAGATATAAGATGCATATCAATGTATGCTAACCATGTATGATGAGACTTAATTAACTAAAATTCCTCAAAATAATACTAAGGTATATAAGCCTTTCATTAATTTGAGGAGAACCAGACTTCTTTATAGTGTGGGTTTTTGACCACAGTCAAGCTCACATTATATCAAATATGTTATAATCTAATTAAATGGGTCATCTTAGCTGGCCCATTAGCTTGTTGACCACAGTCAAGGCTAATGGTTCTAGAGGAAAGATTAGGGAATGCATATATGATATGCATATATCAAGAGTTGATAACCTAATGATCCAATAGTTGTGTAGAGACACAATTGGTATAGAGATACCTACTTTTCAAGGGTATGGAGTTTGGCTTGTTGACCACAGTCAAGGTCAAATTACATATCAAGGATTGGATATTGGCCCACTGAGAAAACCATCAGGTTTTCTCAGATTAAATAGTGAGGGCTATTGATTCGCAATAAAATAGTGAGAGTAAATGGATTAATTAAAGACCTAATTAATGCATACATATATATGAACATACTCTCATATGTTTTTTCACATCTAGGTCATCATCATGAGCACATAAAATATTAATATACAATCAATCTTGGATAACAAGCTGGTTGGCAGCAACTATTTTGACTGGATCAGGCCAATGAGAATTGTTCTCAAAGATAAAAAGATCCATTATGTCTTGGATAAAGATCTACCACAACTTCCATCAGATGATGCCATTGAAGAGATCAATGGCACTTATTGAAAATACATGGAGGATGGTGAAGCAGCAGTATGTTTGATGCTGGGTGCTATGTCCTCAGAGCTTCAGAAGCAACATGAGATGATGGATGTTATAACCATTATTTTGCATCTAGAGGAGCTTTATTCTTCTCAGGCTAGAACTGAGCAATATGAGATTGCTCGAGCTCTATTTAGCTCCAAAATGGTGGAAGGCACTTCAGCTGCTGCTCATGCATTGAAGATGTATGGGTATATTGAGCATTTGAGTAGGTTTAGCTACGTAATGGATAATGATCTATACATATATTTAATCTTGTACTCGTTGGCTCTAAGTTATGCACCTTTCGTGCTTAACTTCAACATGAACAAGATCCAAGTAACCATTCCTGAGTTAATCAACATGCTCAAAATAGCTGATGGATCCTTCAAGAAGGATTCAAAAAGTGTCATGGTTGTCACTTCTGCTAAAGGCTAGAAGCAGAAGAAGAAGAAGAAGAAGAAGAAGAAGAAGAAGAAGAAGAAGAAGAAGAAGAAGAAGAAGAAGAAGAAGAAAATGACCAAGGCACAGCCAAAGTACGATGACGTTTCCAAGAATAAGGTTGCCAAGAAAAAGAATCCCAAAGGAACTTGCTTTCATTATTGAAAAGATGGTCATTGGAAGCGTAACTGCAAGGCCTATCTAGATTCTCTCAAGGAGAAGAAGCAAGTTGTTCTTCTACTTCAGTTATTCATATGATTGAAATTAATACTTATTCTATTGCTTCAAAACAATCTTGGGTATTAGATATCGGATGTAGATCTCATTTATGTAATGATCTACAGGGGCTTAAAAGCAGTATAAGAGTTAGAAAGGCAGAAATATGTCTATAGTCAGCTACTGGATAAAACATCTCTATAACAATTGTGTGGACTTATCATTTACCTCTTCCAAGTGGATTAATACTAGAATTAAATAATTATTATTATGTTCCAGCTTTATCCAAAAGTATTATTTCTTTCAATTGTTTATTAAACGATTATGATATTTCTTTAAAAGACAAATGTTGTTATATTTTTAAGAACAATATGTTTTATGCTAAAGCTATCATTGAGAATGGTATATTTGTTCTTGATTTAATTAAAAAAGTGCATAATGTGGATACCAAGAGAATGAAACAAGATAATCTAAATACCTCATATTTATGGCATTGTCGTTTAGGCCATGTAAATGAGAAACGCATGACCAAATTACACAAGTCAGGTGATTTGGGATCATTTGATTATGAATCATTTGATACATGTGAGTCTTGATTATTGGGGAAAATAATAAAAGCTCCCTTTATTGACAAAGGAGAACGAGCTAAAATGGTTTCGAACTTAATACATTCAGTTGTATGTGGTCTAATGACTACACATGCTAAAGGAGGTTACTCCTACTTCATTACTTTCATAGATGATTACTCCAGATTTGGATATATCTATCTTATGAAATATAAATCAGAAGCATTTGAAAAGTTCAAAGAATTCAGAAATGAAGTAGAGAAGCAACTTGGCAAGAGTATTAAGACACTTAGATCTGATCGAGGTGGAGAGTACTTAAGTCAAGAATTTCAACATTATCTTAGAGATAATGGGATTTTATCTCAATTGACTCCACTATATACACCACAACATAATGGTGTATCTGAAAGGAGAAATCAAATACTATTAGATATGGTTCGATCAATTATTAGCCGAGCAGACTTGCTGGAGTCCTTTTGGGGATATGCACTAGAAACTGTTGTTTATGTGTTAAACAGAGTTCCTAGTAAATCGGTTGATGTTACTCCATATTAGATATGGAATAACAAGAAACCCACACTTTTTCATATGAAAGTATGAGGTTGTCCTGCTTATGTGAAGAGGACAATGTCAAACAAACTGGATGTTAAGTCTGACAAATGTTTATTTGTGGGATATCCAAAATAAATTTTCAGATACTATTCTATTATCTCTTAGAACAAAAGGTGTTTGTTTCAAGGTATGTTGTTATCTTAGAAAGAGAGTTTCTCCTATAAGAGGACAGTGGGAGTAAAATTGAACTTGGTGAAGTTCAAGACCCATAAATAGAAGTAGATCAATCGATTGAACCTGAGACTGAATTTCATAATGATGAGATTACAGTTGAACCTAATTATACACAAAATCCTATAAGATCTACTAGAATGCATTTTATCCCTGTGAGATATGGATTTCACATTGATTCAGATAGAGGTATAACTGTAGTAGAGGACATTGAGCCTACAAGCTATCAAGAAGTTTTGAACAGTTTTAAACGTGATTTATGGCTTAAGGCTATGCAGTCTGAAATGGACTCTATGTCTGAGAACAAAGTATGGACTTTAACTTAACCACCTGAAGGGAAAACCCATAGGGTGCAAATGGGTCTTCAAAAAGAAGACTGACATGGAAGGTAATATAGTTACCTATAAAGCTTGCTTAGTAGCAAAAGGCTATCGTCAAAATGAAGGTATTGACTATGATGAAACCTTTTCTCCTGTAGCGATGCTTAAGTCTATAAGAATACTTTTAGCCATTGCAGCTCGTTATGATTATGAGATTTGGCAAATGGATGTGAAAACGGCTTTCCTAAATTGAAATCTAACTGAGGATGTGTATATGACACAACCAGAAGGGTTCACATCAGGAAATGACAAAAAGGTATACAAGCTTCAAAGACCCATTTATGGATTGAAGCAAACCTCTAGGAGCTGGAACATATGATTCAATGAGACAATCAAAGAGTTTGGTTTCTCACATAATGAAAATGAACCTTGTGTGTATAAAAGGGTCAGTACAAGTGCAATTGTCTTCCTAGTTCTATATGTGGATGACATATTGATCACGGAAAACGACATTTCTCTTCTCCAATATGTTAAAATATGGTTATCTAAGCTATTATCCATGAAAGACCTTGGAGAAGCATCCTATATTCTAGGAATAAGGATGTATAGAGATAGATCCAATAGGTTGCTAGGTCTTTCTCAAAATACATATATAGATAAAGTATTGAAGAGGTTAAATATGGATCTCTCTAAGAAAGGGTTTATACCCATGGTGTATGGAAAATACCTTTCTAAGTCTATATGTCTATAGATACTAAAGGATAGAGAGAACATGAATAGAATACCATATGCATCTGCAATTGGTTCTATCATGTATGCTATGCTATGTACATGTCCAGATGTAGCATTTGTTTTGAGTGTCACAAGCAGATTCCAATCTAATTTTTAGAGAGGAACATTGGGCAGCTGTCAAGAATATCCTTAAGTACTTGAGAAGGACTAAGGATATATTCTTGATATATGGGGAGGGCAGTTTGGAAGTAAATGGGTACACAGATACCAGCTTCCAATCTAACAAAGATGATTGTAAATCACAGTTTGGTTTTGTGTTCATAATAGGAGGAGGGGCAGTTAGTTGGAAGAGTTCCAAACAAGAAACAACTGATGATTCCACGATAAAAGCTGAGTACATTGCTACTTCGAAAGTAGCCAAAGAAGCTGTCTAGATCAAAAAGTTCATATCCAAACTAGGAGTGGTACTTAGCATTGTTGATCCGATTCCTTTATATTATGACAACAATGGAGACATTGCACAAGCAAAGGAACCACGGTCTCATCAGCAATCCAAGCATGTTCTCAAATGCTACCATCTCATAAGAGAAATTGTAGCTAGAAATGATGTGAAAATAGAAAGGGTCCCCACAGATGATAATGTGGCGAATCCCCTCACTAAAGCACTTTCGCAGATAAAGCATGACCACCATATAAATAACATTGGTTTAAGACATATGAGTGACTGGCTCTAATGCAAGTGGGAGATTATTAGAGAGTATGCCCTATAGCCTATGTAAAAGGGATGTATTTCATATGTATGAATTCATATTCTTAATAAAAGGCATCGTTCATTTATTAATGTTATGTTTAAATACATGAGTTTTTAAATCTTAAATTAATAAATGAAGTCCTAGATATTATAAATACAGTGCAAAGGCAATCACAAAAGTGTTCATGATATGAGATGTCTATTGCATGCAAATATGTTAATATTTAAATATCTCTAGTCATAGAATTAACAAGATAGGACATTGTTAATTCGAACAGACTAGCACATGTTATGTTTCTTGAATGGTTCAAGTAGTGGTTCTCATATAACTGTGATTATGGAAGATAATCAAAGCTAATATATGGATGATTGTTAGAAGAACAAGTTCATTGGAGACCTGTAAAGAGAATCATCACATGGATATTAAATTTATGTCGGTGAGGAATATCTTTATAGTGGTTGTGCAAGTGTCCTTAGACTCGAGGTCACTAAGGTTATCTTAAGTAGCAAGTGGTATAATTTAACTCCATAACTGATTACTTCCAACTGGGGGTGAACATAGTTAGGAGGTTGGGTAGATCATGACCTAATTGAAGTTAGTTTAGTTATCAATAAAGGATTCACCATCCCAGATTTATTAAGGGAAGTTATCTCGTATGATTCTATAATTTGCCTTGTTCAGAGAATATCTGGCCAGAGTAATATGCCAAGATGCATAGGGATCCATAAAGGGCATTTTGGGAACAATGGATTAATCAATAGAACATATATAATTATATTTATAAGAGTTGATAGAAATCCATACTCAAAATCTAATTGAGATAAGAGTGGTGAAAGTAGTAATTGCACGGTAACTATTTCTAGGAAGGGTATAGTCAAACCACTTGACTTTCCTGATATTTGGGTAGTCATGATGCCTAGCTAGAGGCCAATCATGACTTGTATAATAGTGTATCATAAATATCAATAGGGATTGATAAAATGATTTAAAGAAGTTTAAATCATGTGAGTTTTGAATAGAACTCACAATTACATATTATACTGCCAATATGGATAGGAACCCACTAGGTCACACACATATAGAGAAAAGGATAAAATGGTAAAATGACAAGGATAATAATATTTGATATTATTATGGGAATAGAGAAGTGAATAAGAGAATAATTAATTAAAGAGTTTAATTAATTATGATCAAGTAAAATTGTTCGTAGAACTTTTTAGAAATATTTTGTAAAATGGACCTAATTGAAATATTGCATTTCATAATTAATTATTATTGGACTATAAGTGTTATAGGGCTGACATAATAATTAATTGATCCATTGGAGAAATTAAAAGAGGCCCAGAAGATTGGTTTTGGCGCAGAAACCCTCTAGAGGAAAGGTTACATGCCAAACCCTGATAGAAGGCCTTAGAGGCCTAATTCTTGGACAAAAATAAATTAAATATATTTCATAAGTGTTATGGAGCCTACATAGTTAATTTGAATGGATTTGTAATTCATTTAGGTGATTAAATCCAAGTGTATGCATGAAGGGCCTAGTTTGTGGGTTTTATACATAGTCTTTTATGAAAGGATTTAAATTGGATTTAATTGAGCCCAAATATATTATTAATAATTCCAAAAGCTCATTTAATATTTCTCCAACAATTTTAAAGAGCCAAATCCCATTATAAAGTTGGATTTTTTAACCTAATTATAAAAATTCAAGTGATAGGGATTTTAGGGTTAAGTGAACATTAAGAGAAAAGAAACATCGCCACCCCCCTTGCTAGCATCAAGGGATTTTAGTCAGCCCTTGTATTCCTCTATTGTTGGTTCATTCAATCCTTCTCTAGTGTGGATTACTAATTAGAGGTTTTTAATTTTGGACACTATGATTTGCGACAACCCGATATGATGGAAAATCAATTGTTCAACAAAAATCAAAGGTGATTTTTCTTATTCTCATTAATATGTATATTGTAAATTCATGGGAAGATCAGATCTATTGGTTAAAAATTTTAAATTTTGCTTATGTATGAGATACATCTAACCGATAATTCCCAACACTCATGGCTTCTCGCTTAAAGCTCAAGAAACACCATATGCCTCCTTTTATGTACCAAACCTTAATAGAAGGTAATCTTCTCTAGGTTGGATAAGGCCTAAACTAGAATCATAAGATCTTGTATTGGTTGTAACTTTAGGCTTAGGTGGATGGCTATCAAAGAAGATTTAGGTTGCTGGAGGAAAATGACCACTATGTTTTCTTAACTAGTATGAGGACTATTATCTACCCATTTTCTCACTATCAAGGCACTCTTGCATTTGGCTTTAAATGATCTTTGATTAATCAAATCATCCTTGGACTTGGCTCTGGTAATTCACTTGAATTTGTTTAAAGGTTAATGGCTCAATATCTCCTTTTTCTTTCATTATTATCTTTATTGTGGCTTTGACTTTGAGGTTTTTTCTTCTTTTCCTTATACTTTCATTCTTTTTCCTTTTCTTTTTTTCTCATCTTTCTTTTTTATCTTTTATTTCTTTTTTTCTTTTTTTTCATTTTTTATTTATTTTTTATGGTGTTATTCATAAAAGATTTATTTTCTTATTCCCTTCTTAATTCTTTTCTTCTTTTTTTGGATTTATTTCATCAAAACTTACATAAAATATGGGTGAAAATAAGTCTCCCCTATTTGCAAAATGTAAAGTTGGCCTTACCATAGTCGTCATTTTTTTTAAAAGGAAGCCAAAATCATTTTAAGTGAAGGGTTTGTCTTAATGTGTGCAATAATAAAATTAGCATGCTTAAATCAAAGGCTCAAGCGACTGGCAAGCAATTATGAAATCTTCATTTAAAAAGTTGTACAAAGAAATGCTGCATGAATCATTTTTCATGTTCTATCTCCTTCTAAGGTCACTTTGATGGGTAACCAAAAAGGTTCTAGTGCTCTTATTAACTTTTACCGAATCCCCTCAATTGTAAATAATTTTTGTTCAACTTTTAAAACTAGCTTAAAGTTTTTAAAGTTTAGAATTTGCATGATATAGCAAGGGTTTTTATGTAATTCAACAGACAGAGATATAATAAGACTACCTCCTACTTAACTTATGCTTGAATAAAATATAGATTTCTAAAATTGAGATCAAATCCATTCATAGTTGAGAATTACTCAGGTGAAATAAGATCTCATATTGAAAATAAATTAACAAGAAGCAATCATGTTAAAATTTTAGATATTGCTTGGTAAGATTAATTAAAATTAAGGTGCAAATTATTTAAATAAGAATACATCCTATATTTGAGAAAAAAGAGACAACACCATGGTAATCATCCTGAATGCATTAAGGAGATAATGATTTTTGTAATTAAAATTGGAAAAAGGACAATGCTACAACAATGATTTTGAATGCATCAAGGAGATAGTAATCCTCGAATCTATAATTAAAAGAAAGTTGTGTTAAAACTTTACGTATAACTTAGCAAGATAAATTAAGCTAAAATACTCCGTGAAATTGAAAAAGGACAATGCCATGGTCATCTTAAATGCATCAAAGAGGCAATGATCTTTGAATTGAATTCATACAAAAGACAATGTTGGAGTCATCTTCAACACATTAGAGAGGCATTAATCTTTGAAGCTTGAAGTTGACGAAAGGATAGTGCTATAATAGAAATCCTAAATAAGCTAGAGAGGCAACGACCCTCAAATTATTTTTAAGTAAAGGATAGTGCCAAGGGTATTTTTTAAAACATCAAGGAAGTGTTGATCCTTAAACCTATAAATTAAAAGGAAACTATATTAAAACAATGGGCCTAATTTAGAAAGATAAATTAAGCTAGAAATACTCCATAAAACTGGAAAAAGATGATGTTGTGACAATCTAAAATGCACCAGAGAGGTGATGACCCTCAAACCTATAAAACAAAACTATATCAAATTATTAACAAAATAAAAAAAGTTCGGAATACTCCTTAAAATTAGCAAAAGAACGGTGTGCAACAACCATTGTATTGATGCAAGAAATCCTTGAATCTCCATGTAATGTCCTAAAATTTGCATCTGACATGCATAGCATGTTTTAGAGCATAAAAAGTAACCATGAAGTAGTTTTTGAAATAATTGAAGTTGAATAGAATAAAGAAATTTGAAAGTGTATGAGGGTTAAATGTGCTCAGGTTAGAAAAATTTGAAGAATGGTGATTTGGCCACCAGTTTAAGTTAATGCTGGATTATGAAAATATGTATTAAATGAAGTCCGATGGCATAATTTGAGATGAAATTGAGCTCAAATATGTCCTCAAATTAGACAGTAAATTTTTTACTCGGTAATGTAAAATGGTTGATCGAAAGTTTGATTGAGCCTTAAAATATATAAAAGACTTCCAAAAATTATTCCTATCATATAGAATCATTAGAAATAGCATGAATGAGTTATTGGTGGTTAAAATTAATTTTTTTGATAATTTTAAAATTTTAAATTTCGATCTAGTTGATCATGCCTCTGGAGTTAGACGCATACCAAAATGATATTGGAATGAGTTAAAATATATGCTTGCACTTAGGGAAAAATTTTTGAGTATTATGATAAGCGAAACATCAGGTCCAGAAAATGGTAAAAAATTGAGGTTAAATTAATTAATCAATTTAATTGCCATATTCTAAATATCTAAGGATATAAATGTTATTAAAATAAGAAATGATCACCTACATGCAGCATCATAGCTAAAGGAGGTGTAGGGATCAAGAAAATGATGGCAAGTGGCTTAAAAATAAGCCATTGGATGAAATAGTAAAGTAGGAATTTGGGCCACTGGATTGGTGGACATATGGGCAAAAGCTAGAGATCTTGAATTCTCTTAATTTCTATCCAAAGGTCTATAATTTTCTCTTCTATTCCCCTTAAAATTTGAAATTGCCATATAAAAAGAATTCCACCATTCTTCCTTTAATTGTTTCCCTTCCACCAATTTAAAAGCCCAAATTTTACCCATATACAATAAAAAATCTTCTCTTCAAGATGGAAATCGGTATGAAGCTTAAGAAAGCTTAGAGATGGGGAAATTTTAGTGAGAGAAAATAACCTTAAAAAGAGAAAATTTAAGAGAGAGAGAAAAGCAAGGAGAAATAAGGAGAGGAGAAGGAAGAGTAGGTAAATTCTAAGCCAAAATAATTTTTGAAATAATTGAAGTTGAATTGAATAAAGAAATTTGGTAGTCTATAAGGGTTAAATATACTCAAGCTAGAAAAATCTTAAGATGGGTGATTTGGTGACCAATTTGAGTTAATGTTGGATTATGAAAATATGTATTAAATGAAGCCGATGGTGCAATTTGAGATGAAATTGAGCTCAAATAGGTCCTCAAATTAGATAGTAAATTTTTTACTTGGTACTGTAAAGGGTTGATCAAAAGTTTAATTGAGCCTTAAAATATATAAAAGACTTCCAAAATTATTCCTATCACATAGATTCACTAGAAATAGCATGAATGAGTTATTGGTGGTTAAAATTAATTTTTTTAATAGTTTCAAAATTTTAGATTTTGATCCGGTTGATTATGCCTCTGGAGTTAGAAGTATACCAAAATGATATTGGAATGAGTTAAAATATATGCTTGCACTTAGGAAAAAATTTTAGAGTATTATGATAAGCGAAGCATCAGGTTCAAAAAATGGTAAAAAATTAAGGTTAAATTAATTAATCGACTTAATTACCATAATCTAAATATCTAAGGACATAAATATTATTAAAAATAAGCCATGATCACCCACATGCAGCAGCCTAGCTAAATGAGGTGTAGGGATCAAGGAAATGATTGCAAGTGACTTAAAAATAAGCCATTGGATGAAATAATAAAGGAGGAATTTGGGCCATTGGATTGGTGGACATATGGGTAGAACCTAGAGACCTAGAATCCTTTTAATTTCTATCCAAAAGTCAATAATTTTCTCTTCTATTCCCCTTAAAATTTGAAATTTCCATATAAATGGGATTCCACCATTCTTCCTTTAATTTTTTTCCTTACCACCAACTCAAAAGCCCAAATTCTACCCATATATAGTAAAAAGTCTTCTCTTTAACATGGAAATCAGTATGAAGCTCAAGGAAGCTTAGAGATGAAGAAATTTTAGTGAGAGAAAAATTAAGGGAAAGAGAAAAGCAAGGAGAAAGAAGGAGAGAAGAAGGAAGAGTAGGTGAATTCTAAGCAAAATAGTTTCTAAAATAATTAAAGTTGAATTGAATAAAGAAATTTGGAAGTGTATAAGGGTTACATATGCTCAAGCTAGAAAAATCCAATGATGAGTGATTTGGCGACCAGTTTGAGTTAATGCTGGATTATGAAAATATGTATTAAATAAAGTCCGATGGTGCAATTTGAGATTAAATTGTGCTCAAATAAGTCCTCAAATTAGATAGTAAATTTTTTACTTGGTTCTGTAAAAAGGTTGATCAAAAGTTTGCTTGAACCTTAAAATGTATAAAAGACTTCCAAAAATTATTCCTATCACATTGATTCATTAGAAATAGCATGAATGAGTTATTGGTGGTTAAAATTAATTTTTTTGATAGTTTAAAAATTTTAGATTTCGATCCGGCTGATTATACCTCTGGAGTTAGAAGTATACCAAAATGATATTGGAATGAGTTAAAATATATGCTTGCACTTAGGAAAAAATTTTAGAGTATTATGATAAGCGAAACATCAGGCTAAAAAAATGGAAAAAAAATAAGGTTAAATTAATTAATCGACTTAATTGCCATATTCTAAATATCTAAGGACATAAATATTATTAAAAATAAGCCATGATCACTTACATGCAGCAGCATAGCTAAAGGAGGTGTAGGGATCTAGGAAATGATGGCAAGTGACTTAAAAATAAGCCATTGGATGAAATAATAAAGGAGGAATTTGGGCCACTGGATTGGTGGACATATTGGCAGAACCTAGAGATCTAGAATCCTCTTAATTTCTATCCAAAAGTCTATAATTTTCTCTTCTATTCTCCTTAAAATTTGATATTTCCATATAAAAAGGATTCCACCATTCTTCCTTCAATTTTTTTCCCTTCCACCAACTCAAAAGTCCAAATTTTACCCATATACAGTAAGAAATCTTCTCTTCAACATGGAAATCTGAATGGAGCTCAAGGAAGCTTCAAGATGGGGAAATTTTAGTGAGAGAAAATAACCCTAAAAAGAGAAAATTTAAGGGAGAGAGAAAAGCAAGGAGAAAGAAGGAGAGGAGAAGGAAGAGTAGGTGCATTCTAAGCGAAAATAGTTTTTGAAATAATCGAAGTTGAATTAAATAAAGAAATTTGGAAGTGTATAAGGGTTAAATATGCTCAGGCTAGAAACTTTAAAGATGGGTGATTTGGCAACCAATTTGAGTTAATGCTGGATTATGAAAATATGTATTAAATGAAGTCCATTAGTGCAATTTGAGATAAAATTGATCTCAAATAGGTCCTCAAATTAGACAGTAAATTTTTTACTTGGTACTATAAAAGGGTTGATCGAAAGTTTGATTGAGCCTCAAAATATATAAAAGACTTCCAAAACTTATTTCTATCACATAAATTTTGATCTGGATGATTATGACTCTTGAGTTTGAAGTATACCAAAATAATATTGGAATGAGTTAAAATATATGCTTGCACTTAGGGAAAAGTTTTAGAGTATTATGATAAGCTAAACATCAGGTTTCAAAAAAGGGTAAATAATTGAGGTCAAACTAATTAATCAACTTAATTGCCATATTCTACATATCTAAAGACATAAAAGTTATTAAAAATAAGCCATGATCACCTACATGCAGCATCATAGCTAAATGAGGTGTAGGGATCAAGGAAATGATGGTAAGTGGCTTAAAATAAGCCATTAGATGAAATAATAAAGGAGGAATTTAGGCCATTGGATTGGTGGACATATGGCCAGAACCTAGAGATCTAGAATCCTCTTAATTTCTATCCAAAATTCTATAATTTTCTCTTCTATTCCCCTCAAAATTTGAAATTGCCAAATAGAAGGGATTCCACCATTCTTCCTTTAATTTTTTTCCCTTCCACCAACTCAAAAGCCCAAATTTTACCCATATACAGTAAAAAATCTTCTCTTTAACATGGAAATTAGTATGAAGGTCAAAGAAGCTTAGAGATGGGGAAATATTAGTGAGAGAAAATAACCCTAAAAAGAGAAAATTTAAGGGAGAGAGAAAAGCAAGGAGAAAAATGAGAGGAAAAGAAAGAGTAGGTGAATTCCAAGCCAAAATAAGATAAGTGGATACATACCGCACTCCGTTTCATTTAATTTCTTAAAATTTACTTAAAATTTACATTATATAACTACACAAATTTGAATAGAAATGTAAAATAATTCAAGATAATATGTTAGAATAATGAGTTAAGATGATTTGAATATAAATTAATGAAGAAAATAATTTGGAAATGAGAGATGCAATGTTGGTATAATTGTTTAGTAAGGGATAATGTAAGTTAATTAAATAAATTATGGTATATTGAGTATGAAAAACATAATATAATGCATGAAGAATGAAACAAAATTGGTTGGAATTAAAAATAATAAATGTACATAATTAAACATAATTAAACATAAAGATGACTTAGAAATTATAAGTTAAGTGGGATGTGTAATAACATATGAATACATTTTATGGCATTAGAAATACATATGGCAAGTAAACAAAGAAAGAATTACATTGTATGTATGAAATCTCATCATGGCTAAATTATGTATTAAAGGACACTACGAGATATTATAATAATTAATAGCACAAATAATAGGAAATACTTGATACAATACATGTAGATTGCAATGGAGTTAAGTATAGTTAGAAATAACAAGTAGACATAATGATGAACAAGTAAACATAGTGATGTAATTAAAGGCAGCTTAAGAATTATAATGTAAATGAGATGTGTACTAGTATATGTATGGTTAAAATAAGCTTAGAAACATATATGGCACACAAATAAAGAAAGAATCATATTGTTTGCATGAAAACTCAATGAGACTAAATAGTACCTTTGGATGAAAATGCCATATATCCATCATTTTGGGTTATTATTTATCATGCATAGTATGGTTTCATATATAATGGTGATAAATATAAGAAGAATGAGAAAGCACAATATCATACATAATAGAAATAACATACAGTTTGGCATGAAAATATAATATAAAGTAAGATAATTAGTTACCCTTAGCACATAGTGGGTAAGCCAAGATACTAGGATTAATGGCTAGACATAGGGACCCATGTACCGCAGTAGATTCATGCAACATACTTTCAGTGAGGGATGGCTACGTTGAAGTAGTCACCTCACACATAAAGTACCGAGGGATGGCTACGTGCAAGTGGTCACCTTATCAATATAGTTTTAAGGCCTTACATATAGTCATACAGTCATAAAATCCTCATCCTGCATATTTGGTTCGAGTATTTTCACTGGTTATCACTAAAGGAAAAATGGTAATTATGAGAGAAAAATGTAAATTTAATAATAAAGTAAGCAAAAAATGTCATAAAGATTAATAAAAATAAGAAATAATGCGAAGAATGAGACTAATATTGCAAAAAGGGGTGAAATAGGATTTAAATGAGAAAACATAGATAAAAAGGGTAAACCATGTATGAAGAATGCACATAGTTAAATAAATCATAAATAAAGTGAGAAATATAGTTAATAGTATAAAAGGGTAAAATTTTAATTACGCGAGGAAAATTAGGGGTCAGAAAGTAAATTAGGCATAAAGAAAGTCATAAGGGTGTATAAACAATAAACAAAGTTAAAAACATGATTAATAGACTTAAAAAGGATAAAAATGTAATTACGTGATAAATCAGGGGCTAAACAATAATTTAGTATCAATAGGGAGATTAAAAAGATTAAAATACTCAAATAAGAAAAAAGGGCAAAAACATAAATAATGGAGAGTTTAGGGACCAAAACGTAATTCTCCATCTTATAGGTAAACATAAGGACTAAAGAGAAAATTATCCATTTAGGTTTAACTACAAGTCAAAAAAGTCAAATGAGTCAAAATGGAAGTTAAATGTGATGAATAAAAAGTTTAGGGGCCTAATTATACTTTTACATTCAAGTGGAAATTATGTAAGATTTAATAAGAAAAGATTAAAGGAAAAAATGATTAAAGAAAAAGGAGCAAATTCAAAATTAAAATAAGTCAAGTATGAAGAAATCAAAATTTAAGAATTAAGTTGTAATTTGACATTTAAATAATTATTATGTGAAAATTTATAAGAAAAATAAGTATTAAAATGACCAAATAGCAAAACTAAAGTAATAAAAGGATTAAATTGATTTAATTAGCCATAAAGTAAAATAAAAAGGGTAAAATGATAATTTACCCTAACATAAAGGAATTTTGGAAATTAAATTGTAATTATAGAATAAAAATGAAATAAAAGGTACAATAGAGTAAATAAGAGTAAAATGGTCAATAGGTAATAAAGTTTAGATAGAAAAAGGTCAAAAGAGAAGTTTGAACAAATTTAGTATATGAAGGATAAAATCATAATTTTGTCAAAAAGTTGAGGTAATAAGGGTGGAATTGTAATTTTGACAAAATAAATAAATATAAGGACTAAAATGAAAGAAAATGAAATTTCATGGTAAAAATTGTTAAAAAGGAGCAAATGAAAAGTAAAACAATAGTTATAACAAAAAGGCCAATTAAGTTAGAAAGGAATTTAAATATTAATTTAGCAAAATATAAAATCCAGATGTTACATTGAGAAAACTAAATAAATTTAAATATTAGTTTAATAGAAATAAAGACCTAAATGGGAATGACATAAAAGATGAAAATGTTATGAGCAATTAAGAAATAGGGTATAATAAAATATTAAACAGTCAATAAAGAAAGAAACTTATAATAACACTGAAGCTGAATTACATAAATAATATGTTCAATAAATAAAATTTATAAACTATGATACGATCAGAACCAAATCTCAAATAAAGTGGAATAAATAAAATAGTTACATTAAGTGGTAGACAAAGACCAATAAGAACCTAAATAAAGATGCAGGGGTGTAAAGGTAATAAAATGTTGAAATTAAAAGTATCAAAGATCAAACAACAAAAAGGTGAAAAAGTAAGAACATAAAGTTAATAAAGACTAAACAATAACTTGAAATACACACACACACACAAAATTAGATAAGTAGAATAATAAACAAAATAAAATATAAATAAATTTAGTTAATTTAAATTTTGTTTAGTTGTATCCACCACTAGCCAACAAAATTGCTTAGCGTGTGGATGTTTGACTGTGCACATGGACAAATATTGAGGACGCAATGAAGAAGGAATAAAATGGCATGTAGACGTGTCAAGGATTGAGGACACAAAAATTAGACAACTCATGTAATAGGTTTAGATACATGATTAAGAATATATTATGTTTTTTATGGTTGCAAACTAGTAGCGAATCTATTCATATATATATATATATATATATATTAAACATGTGTGTATGAAATTGTAATGACTATACTAAATTAACCTGATTATTGTTACTAATTACATTTCATTAATCCATAATACATGGGGTTACATTAATCTAATCAATTATCATATATCATAACTTGTGAGTCATATGTTAATGATGCATATAGACATATATACACTATACAAGTCATCAAAGATTAAGTTTGTTACATTAAAATTCTGCTGGGTTATTAATTACAAAACTTAATTATCATATTACTTTAAGACAAGATTCATCATGATCTACTCAAAAAGATACAAAAACAAAGCTCATACATTAAAATGATTCTTCCTAATCTGATGTTGGCTTCTAAAGTTGTTGGCTTTGTCCCTGAAGAAAAGGGTCTAACCTGCAAACCTATATGGATAAGCACCCATGCTAAGCTATAAATCTTAGTGGGGAATAATATAAAATGTTGATAACCACTCACAGTGGTTATCACCAAGCATACAACAATAATAAAAAAATAAAATGCATTCATTCCATTAAGACATAATATTAAGTACATTATTGGAAGCAATAACTGTATCATTTAATCATAATAATAAAAGATTTCAAACTATGTATGCATGTCACTCATTGTATAAACTGCCTGCTTAAATTCTTGTGGGTGTGGATAACAGGTGCTGTAGATACCCGAAGGTATCAAACATATAAATACCCGAAGGTATTAAATCTGTGGATTCAACCGGGCTCAGAACTATGGTCTCACTTAGAGACATATTGTGGACCTATATGGGTCAGATTATAGCAGCTGTGAATGTAATCCTATAGGCATGCCTATCTAACCAAAACCAACTTCCAATCCAGGCGTTATTTATTTCATATATTACCGTGTCATCTCTTGTGCTTAAGTTATCATATTTCATCATATAGAAAGATTGTACATGTAAATATCCATTATAATCAAGATAGTATAATTTAACTATTAGCATATTATTTTGGTAATGCAAACTGTGTATATACATATATATTTATGCATTATTCATAGTAAGTAATGTAAATCATGCATATTCATAACTAACTTTGATAAAATTTCATATATATTTATGTTTATCATTCATATATGCTTGAATTTTAAGGCCTATTATGTCCGATTATGAAAGCAACACATAAGGGTAGCCTACTATAGTGGAAAAAGGAGAAAAAATAGGCAAGTATAGGGGACAATCGCTTGTTGTCACGCTTGCAGCAATAGTCGTGCTCGTGGCAATTGGCGACGGCCCAAATGAATGTTCCGCTGCTCACAAAATCCTATAAACTGGTTATAAAATTCAAATTATACATCATGTTAGGCATAGCAAACTACTTTTTATGACAATGTTGTCTTCTTATGACAATGTTGTCTTCTAAAAAGTTTTATCCCTATGTTTCTAGTTTCTAAAAAATAAAAAATAATCTCAATTCGACCTGTATATCTCCAGATATTCACTAAAAACCGTAGACTACTCCCAATGATAAGGCAACAGTCTTAACCTGGATTCAAGCCAAATTTTCCATAACATTAAAATTGATTCAGGCTTTGTGTTCTTCATATCAAATGAAGCTGAATAAGTCTAATTTCTTATCCAACTAAAATTTCTCAATTTGAGTCACGAGAACTCAAGTTATATCCAAAACAATATAGACTGGTCAATTTGATCTTAAGACAATTTTTTGTATCTTTGAACACAACTTGCATATTTCGGTTCTAAACTAATCTCAAGCTTAATATCAACCTATAAAACATATAATAGCATCAATAAGCATAGAACTCATGTCAAAAACATCATGCACACACACTCAAGACCATGCAAGTTCCCATACCTTTTTAAAGCTTCCAAACTTCAACCTCACCCTTGAAGAGCCTCTTTCTCTTTCTTCTTGTTGCTTTCACCTTTTAAGAAAGAGACTTCACCATGAAAACCCATAAATTCTTTTAAGGAAACAACATACACAACCAAGGAAAAAGAAAAGCAACAATACCTCATAAGCAATCATTAACCAAATCTTCTTACAAAACTAAGAGAGAGAGATTTTCTAGAGAGAGATTTTAAGAGAGAGCTTTTAAGAGTTGAGAAGAGTTAAAGATGGCTGAAATTCAGCTTTGAATAGCTGGCCATCACTCTTGAATCCCCTCTCCCAAAATCTTTCTAGAAGCTAAGTGTCCTCACCTAATTGGACCCCTAAAAGATTTTTATGGCAAAAATGCCCAAAGGTCCACAACTTCCATTAATTTCTGATATTTCCCCAAAACATACTCTTTTACTTTTCAATTAGGTCCCTCTCTATTCATTTACATTTAATTTAACATAGACCTTAATAATTAATTAGTGAAAATTTTTCCTAGGGTATAATGAGGGGCATTACAGAAATTTTATGACTATGCTGCGATGATTAGATGAATGATTTTAGAAGTACTATGTGCTATTAGAGTGTTAGAGGTGGATGTTGCCTTTTGGGAGTGTCAATTTGCTAATTGTAGGTTTAGGTAGTACGAATTACAAACCATTGTGCTACCGAAATTTGTATTGAATGAATAGTAACCATGTGATGTCGTTAAGAATAGTATACAGTACATGAAAATCCTGAATGAACTGAGCATGTTACAATCCAGGTTGTCGCAAATGGAGGTCCAAAAGAACTATTGAGGCAAGGATAACAGAGCCTACTCTCTCTTTATCTATAAGATTATGTACAATGATGTATACAAAAAGTTGTGCGTGCATAAGAAATTATGTGTAAAGCAACATGTACAAAATTATATAGGTGACGCACACTAGAGATTGTACATGTAAGATACATGCAGGAATGATATGTAGAGTATATATAAAAGGATTATGTGTACCTATACAGGTAGAAATTTGTATATGAAACATTCGCAAGGTGTATGCAAAGGAGAATGCATGTGAATTCAAATACATATAAGGAGTTATATGTATCAGAACACTCGGTGTTAAAAAAATGTGGGAATGCAAGAATGTCTGAACGAAATTTAAGAATGCAAGAAGTGTCATTAGTCCAAGTTCTTACTTGTTGAGAATTTTGTCTTAAATTGATGATCCACTACGAATTTTTGGGTTTCTTTTCAATATGTTTTATTTTTTGGGTTTGGTTTCGATTCTTTGACTCTTATGGATTTTATGCTCTGGCCTAACCTACCTGATTGCGATTCTACTAAAACCCTTTTGTAAAAAAAAAAAATATTTCCACTTGTAAAAAATTATAAAAGAGTTAATCCTTAACGGCCATGCTATCTCATTGAAAAACGTAAATTCCATCCTTTTTTATAAATAGATATTATACGAGCTATTTTAATATAAAGAAAGCATTGAATCCCACATATCTATACCTAGCTTTCAAGAATTAAATTACGGTTAGACAAAGATTTAAAATTTGATAATTTAAAATTTTGCTTTTAAGAGATAAATTAGGATTTAAAAAAATTAAAATTAGATTAGAACAATTTTTATCTATTCGATTTTAATTCCATTTGAATGGACCCTTAGGCTTTGCCTATATATATATATATATATATATATATATATATATATATAAAGACAAAAAGAAAAACAGAAATCAGTTGTACATTGAACACTGCAATCTGTAGTGCTACTAAATAAAGGGTGACATCACGCAAAATAGAGTAAGACGGTAGGATGGCAAGCTCAGGAAAGTACGTGCCCAAAAGTGCATCTCCCAAGGCACATGTATCGTTCAATTTTTGAGGATAAATGTTTTTTTTATTATTTATTTTTTCAATGGAGATAAATGTTCACACATAGACAAATATTTATTTTTTTTAATTTGAGATATAATATTTTCATATTTATTATTAACAATCATGAGAAGTTTTTATGTATCCTAAAAATTAAATATTCAATTAACTAATTAATTGGTTTTGTAATTTCTGTTTTTGCACTTATCCAAAATCTTAATGGCCGCAACTTTTTGTTATAAATTGAGAAGCTTGGGGTACCTTTTGAACAAAGAACAACTTATCTTAGGGTATTATTTCCACTCTAAAGCTTGCTCCTCTCAATTTAGACAAAAAGCATTTTAACCATGGCAGGATCTTTCTCAGTTCCCTCAATGGTATGCCTCACCATCATCAATTTCATATCTTCTGTTTCTTCGTTATGTGTTTTTTTGTTACCAAGTCCCTCTCTCTCTCTCTCTCTAAAACAAAAACCCACCAACTCTCTTATCATCTGCAAGAATTCATGATTTTTCTAGATGTTTTGTTGCATATGTTCCTCTACGTAAATGTTCAGTTTAGAAACTTAATCTTATTTTATTTTATTTTTTGTTGGAAAAGAAAGGTTTTTTTTTTTTTAAAAAAAAAAAAGGGAAGGCCAAGTTTTTCAACTCATTTTTTTCATTTCGAGATCATTTGACATACGTTATATTGTGCTAGTGAATTCCAGTATATTCCGGTAGCAACTTCTTTTCATTTAGTGTAAACTTTTTTCAATATACCAAGTATCAAAGCTTAAATGTTGAGTAACAAAAAGAACAGAGTTAAATTTTTAAGTCTGAATTATTTGATACATATGATTAGGTAGGAAAAGACTTGCTGGTTTTCTGTGGGATTTAATTATGAGCGAATTAAAATATATCTTGGTATTATAATTAATCTGCAGTTGATATTTCAAACTTCCCTTATATTGGCTTTTTTTTTTCTTCTTCTCCCGAGGTTTGTTATTTTTGTTATTTCCACCAACGAGCACAGCATGTTAACAACCATAACTTAGTCCGCTTGATCAACATCAACCACCATCAAGATCTCGCATTCGAATTTCATTGTTCAACTATATATTTTTCTTCTTTTGTTATATATATATATATATATATATATATATATATATATATATATATATATATATATATATATATATATACTGCAGGAACATTTTATAAACTATTCCATATAAACCACAAGAATATTTTAGATATTTTTTTTATTAAATTTAATTGACGCTTTCTTTTAATTTTATTTGCAAGTAGATTGTTAATCTTTATAAATAAATATACGGTTAGGAAAAAAAAAATATAATAAACAACATAAATATTATATATATTTTTTTCTCAAACTAACGTAAATATATTATTTTTTTTTATAAATTTTTAATTAAATATCATTATTTATAATCAAATTCAATGAACCGCAAAGCGCTTTGAAGTTGAATATGGCCCCGTCATTTGATTCCTTATTATAAGCATCTTGGTAAATTAAGGTTTTTAAATAATTTTCATAGTTTCTAACTGAAGACAGAAACTTGTATCTCTGATATCCATATCTAACACTTGTGCACATTCTTATGGTTATCGAAAAAAAAAAAAAAAAGAAGAAGAACAAGAAGTCGTGCAAATTATAACTTATATTTCGAAAATCTGTTTAAAGGTAGAAACTCTAACATATATTAATTTGATGAATCGTCAGATCATGGAAGAGGAAGGGAGATTTGAAGCTGAAGTTGCAGAGGTGCAAGCATGGTGGAACACAGAGAGGTTCAGGCTAACCAAGCGGCCATACACCGCAAAAGACGTTGTGGAGTTAAGAGGCAATCTTAAACAAAGCTACGGGTCTAATGAAATGGCTAAGAAACTATGGAGAACACTGAAAACACACCAAGCCAATTGCACTGCTTCAAGAACCTTTGGTGCACTTGACCCTGTTCAAGTTACCATGATGGCCAAACACTTGGACTCCATTTATGTTTCTGGGTGGCAATGCTCCTCTACACACACCAGCACCAATGAACCAGGTCCTGATCTTGCCGATTATCCTTATGATACTGTCCCTAACAAAGTGGAACATCTATTCTTTGCCCAACAGTATCATGACAGGAAGCAAAGAGAAGCTAGAATGAGCATGAGCCGCGAGGAACGGGCCAGGACTCCTTTTGTGGACTACTTGAAGCCAATTATAGCCGATGGTGATACTGGGTTTGGTGGCACTACAGCAACTGTTAAGCTGTGTAAACTATTTGTCGAGCGTGGTGCTGCTGGTGTTCATATTGAGGATCAGTCCTCAGTGACTAAGAAATGTGGACATATGGCAGGGAAAGTGCTTGTTGCTATTAGTGAACATATTAATAGGCTTGTAGCAGCTAGGCTGCAATTTGATGTTATGGGTGTAGAGACAGTTTTGGTGGCTAGAACTGATGCGGTTGCTGCTAATTTGATTCAAACCAATGTGGATACTAGAGACCATCAGTTCATTTTCGGTGCCACGAATCCGAACCTTAGAGGCAAAAGTTTGGCTACCCTTTTGCAAGATGGAATGGCTAATGGTAAAACTGGAGCTGAACTTCAAGCTATTGAGGATAATTGGCTGTCAATGGCGCAACTCAAGACGTTCTCTGAAGCTGTGATGGATGCAATCAAGAATACAAATATTGGTGAAGGTGAGAAGAGGAAGAGAATGAATGAATGGATGAATTATTCTAGCTATGAGAAGTGCCTTTCGTATGAGCAAGCCAGAGAGGTTGCAGAAAGATTGGGGGTGAATAATTTGTTCTGGGATTGGGATTTGCCAAGAACAAGAGAAGGGTTTTACAGGTTCAAAGGATCTGTAATGGCAGCTATTGTTCGTGGCTGGGCTTTTGCACCACATGCTGATCTTATTTGGATGGAAACTTCAAGCCCTGATTTGGTTGAGTGTACAAAATTTGCAGAAGGGGTAAAATCAAAGCACCCTAAGCACATGTTGGCTTACAATCTTTCACCATCTTTCAACTGGGATGCTTCGGGCATGACCGATCAGCAGATGCGAGATTTTATTCCAAGAATTGCCAAGCTTGGTTTCTGTTGGCAGTTTATAACACTGGCAGGTTTCCATGCTGATGCTCTTGTGGTTGATACATTTGCCAAAGACTTTGCCAGGAGGGGAATGCTTGCGTATGTTGAGAGGATACAGAGAGAAGAGAGAAACAATGGAGTTGATACTCTTGCCCATCAGAAATGGTCTGGTGCTAACTATTATGATCGGTACCTCAAGACTGTCCAGGGAGGCATTTCTTCCACTGCTGCCATGGGCAAAGGTAATAAGAATATTAATAGATTGCCATGGCCCAATCTTTTGTAGCTTGGCTTTAAATTAAATCTTATTTTACAGGAGTGACTGAGGAGCAATTTAAGGAGACATGGACTAGGCCAGGGGCAACAGAAATGGGCAGCGCAGGAAATGAAGTGATGGCAAGGGCTAGGATGTAGGAGCCAGTCCTTAAATTTGGAAGATTAGCCGGTTCCTTTATTTCTGGAACTGGAGAGTTAATAAGTTGTGGCAATAATTTGATCCGTAATTACTCTATTCTGGGCTTTTTTTTTTCAAGCCACTTCCACTTGGCTTCTTATTGTTGTTGGTTTCTGGTTCAGCCCTCTAGAGCTATTCTTTTTTTTTTTTTTTTTTCTAAAGCATGTCTATGTTTTACTGTAGTTTGCATGTTCTCTCATGTTCGCAATGCCGAGTGTCTTTTTACTTTCTTTATCCATTTTTGTTTTATTCAAATACTTGGCAATCCAACTTTCTTGTTTTATTCTTCCCAGGTGAAAAAAATAGAACACAGGGACGAGACTTGCAACAGTAGCTGTTGCATTATTTGTTTTATAGTGCATCAAAGCATTCAAACTGAAGGAGAAATATTGTAACAAAGAAAAAGAAAGATATTGCATTGGGGTTTTGTAATGGAATTTTACATATTTGGAAGGAGAAAATTACTTCTTCCATGGTTTCAAAATGGAGAGCACAATAATAATTGCAATAATTAAGAGCAAAATAATGGAAATCATCATGCATTTCCTTGACTTCCTTTGTAAGCTCTTTGCAGTTTGAAGGGATTGTGTACCATCTTGAACATGATCCACAGCATTTGTGACCTGTGATTTCCATGATTTTCATTGTTTAGTATCTCGATATGATGTAGACTTGTTTAATTGACTGAATTTTTTCCGGACTTGGGCTGAATTTTTAGTGGACATATGTGATTTTTTAAACATTTTTATATATAATTCCGGCCATGATTAGACCTAATGATAGGGTATTGCCTTAATTTTAACCTCAAGTTAGGATTGCATGACACTTTTATAAACCTGGTCCACACAAACAATCAAAACTCAAATAGTTAAATTAACAAACCTGACTTTCAATATCATCTAAAATCTCTCCTTGGGCCTGAATAAGAACAGCCATATCAAAGTGAATCTGCCAAATAAAACTCTCACGTTAGGACAAGTTTGAAATTTGATGTTTAGTCCACATTTAGTTCTAGCCTTGCAGATGATTAATTACCTGGTGCAGGTCAAGAAGCTTATTTTCAATTTCTTTCACAGCATCATGCCTCTCCTGGATTTCTTCCAAGGTATTTAGCACCTAAATCCATGCCTCAAAATATTACTAAGGCAGAGACATGATTATCTGGCATTGACGAATCTAAGATGAAAGGAATGTGTCAAAAGTATATATGAAGGGTCTAAAAACGTTTGGAAGACCAGTCAAGTTATAAGAGATTTTTTTAAAGGCTTAAAATGTAAATTTGTCTCTAATGTTTGACAAAAATTAATATTTTAGTCCTAATGTTTGAGATGATACAATACTATCATCTATGTTTTAAAAATCGAAAAAATATGTCTATTTTATACCACTTATCTGTTTATTAAGTTTCATATACTAATAAAATAAAGGTAAATTTTTTTCTAATTTTAAAATATAAAATGTAATATTGTATTAATTAAAATATTAAAAATAAAATTACATTTTTTATATACTATCAAAAGTAAATTTGTAATTTTGGTTTTTTTTTTTTTTTTAAAAAAAAAAGATCAAACTTTCTGCAAGGAGGTTTAAAAAAAAATAAAAATAAAATAAAAGAAGAAGAAGAAGAAGAAGAAGAAGAAGAAGAAGAAGAGGAAGAAGAAGAATTGAGAGGACCAAAGTCCCCTTCCATGATGCATTCCTGCCACCAAGCTACTAGGCGGAGAGTAAGAGCTGGACTTTAGCAGAGGCATACCTGCCCTCGGCCCATTTCTTGAATTGCCTTTTGAAATATTTGCTCACTGTTCCCAGTTTCGATCAAGTTATCAATTGTCTAACAAATTAAAATTTTCCAATTACGACAACTTCCATATGAAAAACAAAATATTTTCTAGTTCCAAAATTTTAGCTCACCTCCTCATCTGGTCTGTGTCCAGTTACTGCTCATTCATCCATAGCAAAATGTTCAAGAAGTTATTAATGAAATTGCATATACTGACTTTACAATAGAGAACTTCCAGTTCTAAATCAAAACATCCTGTAACATTTTGTAATATATATATATATATATATAGTTCCCAAACCTGTAATGATCCTTCTTTCCACAACTTCACGATATTCATCATGTATCTTCTGTCTTAAAATCTGAGATAAATAAATAAATTAAGGAAGTAAAGAATTGAGCTGCATACTATATGATCCACCTGCTAGTTATATAGAAATATACCTGAAACTCTGTCATTAAATCTTTGAGCCTTTTTGTTAGGGCACTGTGATACAAAATAATGAAGTAATTAATAATAATAATAATAACACACACTTTTAGGGTTGTAAATTCATGCGCCATGTATTCCCGCATAGATCATTGCACACCATCTGATCGGCTCGGTGCATGGATGCATGGCACATGAAATTGCCGTTCGTACTTTTATGGGCACTAAATAAATTAAATTTCTTAAAGGTAAAGAATATAATCAAGAATTAACATACCTTGTAACATTCATTCTAACTCTATCGATATCCGTTCTTTTTTCACACCCAGATTTCTGTCTCTTAGCTAAATTCTAAAAAAGAAACAAAAATAATTAATAACTAATCAGAGGAAAATTTTATGTAGACCTATTCATGGACCGGATTTTTGTCAGGTTTGCACTGAATTTTTACCAAATTTACGTTATTTTTTTTAAAATTTTGTATCCAAGTATAGTCCATGATCAGATGTAATTTAGGCAAAAAGAGGTGTGACTATTACATCTTTGTTTATTGCTTCCAATTTGGCTTTGACACTACGAGCTATCTTACCCACTTCATCAACATCTTTCTCCATTCTCTTCTTGATAGCTGCATTGATTTGCAAATGATTAATATTAAAGTTCTTAGACTGGAAGTGGAAAATTCAACATGCAAAAAGTAGCAAGCACAAGACTTTCACCTTTCATAGCAGATGCTTTTGTCACAGACTTTGACTCTTCATTGGCATCCTACAAGTTATTATGCTTGATCATCAGGAGAAGGTCTAGTTTATAATTATAAAAATTGAGCCTCTTATTAAGTGACCTACTGTTTGGCTCCAGCATACAGAAACAAAACATTCTGATTCTTATACAAAAATGTTTGTTGGATATTATAGGAGATCCATATTTCCAAGAAATGGATGCCAATTTGATTACTGCGTCATTAATCATATATAAGACAGAAAACAATCAAAGCATCACCTTTGGGTGCATGGCATGAACATACCTTCAGGTTCTTGAGGAGTCTGGAGACTTTATCAACTTGTTTCTCAACTTCTTGTATCTAAGAAATTAAGAAAGAACAAGATCAGAAGGCATAACTAATGATGATCATCAAATACATTATGCAATAGAATATGATAACCGAAGTACTAAGTGACCACTCCTTATGCTTGGACAACGGAGCTATAGATCCGTTTTGCAGACATTCATGAGAAGTTAAGACCAATCTTTGTATGCGTTACAAGTATTTAATGACTGACCATTGCAACTGTTACTCGATCTTGTTAGCCCCAACCATGAATGATAGGCAGATAATACCATATAAAAAGTTGAAAACTCTAGGTGAACTCTTTAAGCTCTAACTTTTTTATATACTTTCTCTCTCTATTCCCAACAGAATCCTACCGGGGTTTTATTTTCTCAGTGTCGTAGGAGCTCGGCAAAACCCGTATTTCTTCACGAGACGATTACAATACAGAATCACAAAAGAAAAGAAAACAAAATACCTGCTTATTGAAAGTCTCCATTCCCATATCAGAGTTGGTCCTTGGAAGCTTCATTCCCATTTCAATATCACTATTATTGGCCAAAGGCCTTTTGGCATCCCCAATAAATGAATCCTGCATGTGGATCAACACGTCATCCAAAATTAAATTACCATTTCAAAACATTCTAACAAATGAAAATGAAATAACGCAATGGTTGTTGACTTTGAATCAATAAAGATAAAAATAATAAAAAAAAGCCAATTAAAATGGTAGAAATAATATAATATGGACATGAACCCTTCTATTTGTTGTAATCACTGAAATTACTTAAATTTTCAAATTAAACAGTAACTAAACAGAAAATTGATAACCCATGATGAAGAAAACTTTTTTTATTAGATTCTGATATTAAATTTCAATCACTGCAAAAAGAACTAGATCGATCACTTCACTTACACAAACACAACATATATGTCAACAAAACAATAACAATTAAAGAGAAAGAGAAAAAGAAAATAAAGAAATAAAAGATTACCGCGAGCAAGTCGTTCATCTTGATCGAATGAAAAACAAGGACGAAAATAGAATAAGAAAAATGTTACCTTGAAAGAAAAAGGTAAAGGAAAAAAAGAATTCCTTAGATGGGGACAACAACGCTATAACATAGTAATTAATGAAATTTAATATGAAATAAAAATGTTGATATTTTTGATGGCCGGCTAAAGTTTATCGCTATGTTCCTGTTGTGCTTAAGTGTAGGAGACTGTCACAGCTATTACGTTATAACTCAAAAGCGATAACCGAACCTTGTAAAATAAACACTTAATTAGGGGTGAGCAAATGGTCGGTTCAATTTTGGACTGAACCGATTGAATCAAAAATCGAACTTCAAAAAATATAAAAATCGAATTGAAATCGAATTTTGTAGAATCGAGAACTGAACAAATCGAAATAATTTTGATCGGTTCGGTTCAATCGATTCTGAATCAATATGATTTATTTTTTATTGGGCTTTTCATCTATATGAGTCCATAAATTAAATTAATTTATATTCAACAAAATAAATTCATTTAAAATAACTAAAATTAAAATAATATACATAAATTTATTATATTATGTCTATAATAAATACTAATCAAAATTAAATAACAATAGGGCCATCTCATTAATTATAATTATAAAATTATAAAATCCAGATATACAAATACAGATGGAAGACATACGTATAAAAAAACATATTTAATTCAAAATTTATCCCAAATTTTATCGCATTATTTATTTATTTATTAAAATAAAACATAATCATATTTTGCACCACAATAATATCACACCAAAACGTTTTGCACATTGTTAGCTTCTTTTTATTTTTTTTAATATAATTTGGAAACATATATTTTATTTTTCAAAAAATTGTCTTTAAAATTCCAAAAATAGGTACTATTTACTCTTATTTTCAATGCCATTAAAAGAAAATTAACGGTGTTTATATGAACGCTAAGTATTTATGTGAATGCTAAGGTAGCAAAATTAATTGTGCATACATATTTTAAAATATCCGGTTATATCACTATTCACATTATTAATGAACTCTACTTTTTACTAATTCATATTTTAAAGGTAATAACTTTTTATTTATGTTTTATAAAAATAACTATTTTGCTATTAACATTTTGTATAATATTTTTATATTTTTCCTTTTTTTTTTCAAAATTTGCTTAAAATTTACTAATATAATTAAAAATGTTAAAAAAATACACCACGCACTATAGGTGGTAAATAGGATAATTTAATTTACACTTTATCATTTGTAGTTTCCATTTAATACCATAAAAAAGGGACAAAACATCACAAATTTTCAATAAAAAAGAAAAAAAGGATAAGGATGTAGGTAGTTGGACCATGAGTAAACATGGACATTGATCGGACTTGTAAGTGATTCTTGACCCGAAACTTGTACATGAGAAAAAAAATCGGATTTAGATAAAATTTATGGATCAACTCAATAATAAAATGGTACATATATAAAATTGATTAAAAAAGTAGAATGATATTTTGGAATTAAAGGACTATTAATTTCTAGATTAATATTTTAATTCACTTCTAAAACTAATACTCTACTACTTAATTTAATAAATTAAGAATTTAAATTTATATTTTAATTCAATTCTAAATTTTAATTTTAATTCACTTGTAAAAAAATTAAAGTAAAAAAATTGATTCTACTACTCAATTTAATACATCAAGGATTTAAATTTATATTTTAATTAACTTCTAAATTTTAACTCACTTGTAAAAAAAATTAAAGTAAAAAAATTGAGAACACTAATATACTACTACTCAATTTAATAAATTAAAGATTTAAATTTATATTTATATTTTAATTCACTTGAAAAAAAATAAATTATAAAAATTGAAAAATAAAAAATATGCAAAACATGCATATGTTAGGATTTGAATGGTCTTGAGTGTGTCTCACGCCACCACTAAGCTAAAATGTCTATTTAGATATAATAATATTATAAAATATATATGTTTAAAAACTTCAATCGGTTCGATTTTTTAATTTCAAAAATCGAATCAAATCGATTAAACCAATTTTATATTTCAATTCAGAACCAAATAAATTAAAAATCGAACAAATTGAACCAAATAGACCAAAATCTATTCGGTTCGGTTTGATTCTGAAAACCCCTACACTTAATCATATTCTTGTTCGGCTACTATGTGAGTTGTTAAGAATTTTATTTTATTTTTTTAACATTATTTGAGTTATTAGGATTCTTTGGGATGGGATCTTTGTCAGATATGATTCAGAAAATTGCGAGTTGTTAACAATCTTTGTGGCAATCAATTAGAAGGTTTTTTTTTTTTAATCACTCATCTTCTTAAAATAAGGCAATTTTGTCCAGAAAAATGTTTTTCTATTGCCTTTTATATTTAATTAAACTATTTAAAATAGAAAAATTTCACTCCAGCATGTAATATTATATGATTCATTGACAAACAAGATAATGATAAAATTTTCATTTTGTGAATAATTTGAGGGCAAGGTCATTAAAAAACATAATCAAAAATAAAATTATCTTATTTCAAATAATTCAAGGATAAAATTAATCGTTATTTTCCTTTTCTGTATGATAAAAAAAAATTAATAAAAGCTACATGCAACTGAATAATAGACTTACATACGAAGAATGTAATATGCATGTTGCAATTTTAGATATGTACTTTTTTTTTCCTTCAAACAGATATGTAATTTTTAAAAATTTGAATATTTTTTTAATTTTTTTCTTGATCTACTTTTATTTCATCTAGAAATTAAAATTTTTTTTCCGCTCTTGGATCTCCATTCCAATTTTCGCTTTTAAATAATTGAAACTGAAAAAATTAAAGATCCCTAGCTTAATTTGCGATTTGATGAAAGTTAGGTTATTGGGAATTTTTAAATTATTTGGAGAAAGTACTTTTCGAGATGTTTGATTCCAGTATAAAAGTTTCGATCACCCAAAATAACTCGGTAGAATTTTAATAAAAAGGCTACAAAAATCAAATAGTGAGAGATATAGAGTAAACGAAAAATTTGAGTGTTTGGGAACTTAAAGAATATGCTTGGTGGAACTAAAAGTTTTTATATAATGATGATTGTTCGAAAATTACGGGCTATGGGCTATTGGTTGGAGAGAGTCACCTGATAGCAAAAAACTCTAGCGGGATTTTGACAAGGGAGATTTCAATAGTCAAGTAAGAAATTATGGAGAAAAAGAATAATCTGAGAGAGTGTGTGTGGGACAAGAGAGTACCTTATTGTTTATATAGGCAAATAATATAGTTTAAGTATGTTTGTGAATCAGAGATAGAAAGAAACTCATTCTTCCTAAATTAGAGGATTGAATATGGAAGATTGGTCTTCTTATTCTAACGAAGTTAAAATCCTAAAAGGATTATGTTACCATTTGAAGTAAGGAAAATTTATTCTTAAGTTCTAGACTTTGGAGCTCGATTATAAGTTGAATTGCTCGAACCAAACTGTTTGTCCTAAATGGAAATAGTCGGATCTGTCCATGTTATTTATCATGATATGTTATCGTAAGTTCCCTCGAGTATACAACATTTATGTTGGCAAGATGATTTGTGTAAGGACCCAATCATGATCCTAATCGGATTATGGTAAATTAATAAGGATTAAGATTTTATAAGGCAGAATTAGATTATTTTACATTATTAAAGTTAAGTCATATAAAAGGTATATTGGTAATTATGCATGTGTATTGGAGTGTAGCTAAAATATTAAGCAAGGATGTAATTGAAATTAAATAAGAAGTCTTGGAATTAAATTGTAAGAAATGGAAATCTAGTAGATTAAAGTGTATAAGGGTATTTTGGAAATTTCTCTTGGTGAGATATTTATCCCACTCAATTATTTAAGGATTTCTGGAGATGTGAAGATCGGCATTTTTGAGGGAAATGTCTCTTTCTCTCTCTCTCTCTCTCTCTCTCTCTCTCTATGGTTATGGGTTGAAAGAGGAAACCTAGAGTTTTGGTGCTTTCACATCATGAGGAGAAGAAAGAATCATGAGTAAGGGAGTTGCATTAGGAGGATCAAAGCAAGATCTGAAGCTTCAATAAGGTATAGGACTATTATGTTGATTTTGTGTATGGAGTTTAGTTACCTCTGTAAGATTAGGGTTACTACACTGTTCACAGGGTTTGTTACGAGAACTTGCTTTTGTTCTTGTCTATGTTTCCACTTTGATGAGGTTAAGGGCTAAATCTAGCAATGTAAATGAGTCTTGAAAGATTCAAAGGTTTCATGAAAATTATTGTGAGTTATTAGGTTGACAATTTGTTGAAATCTGTTAATTAAGTGCATAATCCGGATGGTGGGCTAGGGCTGGCTTCAGTGCATGGCCAAGCAAGGTTTTTCTTCTTGCTTTACACGACCACTCAAAGTTTTTTTTCTGCCCATGCATGACCACTTATGTTTGTTCTTCTTCCCATGCACAACCACTTGTGTTTATTCTTCTTCTCATACACGACCACTCATGCTTTTGTTCTTTGGAATGGACGGCCACTTATGGTTGTTCCTCTTCTCATGCACGGCCACTCATCCTTTTGTTCTTTGGAATGCACGATCACTTGTGGTTATTCCTCTTCTCATACACAGATACTCATGCTTTTGTTCTTTGGAATGCATGGTCACTCATTCCTTTGTCTCCTTTGATACATGACCACTTGTGGGTTTTACCTTTGCTTTGCATGACCACTTGGCCATTTACCTCATGAAATGTATGGCAATTTATGGCTTTTTCCCTTGCTTTGCACAACCACTTATGGTCTTCCTCATCTCCTTGCACGGCTAAGTAAGGCCTATGGTTATTGATGCATGGCCAAGCATGTTCTTTTCTTCTCCATTTCAGGGCCTTATGTGCTTTTTTATTCATTTGAGGTAGCTCTCATCCCAATATTTAGCCATATGTTTAGATATTAAACACAATATTATATGGTCCATAAGATTATTAAGTGAACAAGAGTTGATATAAATGAATTAATAGACTATGAAAGTCTCTCTCTCTAATGCTAAAGTCCATAAAGATATGGTTTAGAAAGGCATGAATATAAAATGAAGTATTATAGAAATTTAAAGACATAAATGCTAATATGAATTATGTGCTAAAATGTATTTTAGTGTCTAATGAACACTGAGTTAAGAAGAGTTAAAAGAGGTAACCTAGTAACCTTAAATTAATAAGCTAGTTAACATGTTCTATAAAGTTGGTATGCAGTTTAAACCCTAACAAAGTAAATGGTTTTGGCCCAAATATGGCATACCAATGTTCCTTGGCAACGACATGAAAATATTATGACACAGCCTTGTAACCATAAGAGGATGGTTGTAATGTCATATGTCTAAGATAAGAAATAGGGAATACTATATGTGACACTTAATTATAAAACTATAAAAGTTTGATCATGCTTCAAGTCATACCGAGGATTAATGATTAGCCTTGGTATAAAGGAATATACTTACCTGGTTGCCTTATACCCTATAGGATAAACGTGAGATGAAATAATCTTACATAACTTATTTGGGTATAATATGTTATAAGATGAAAGAGTATTAGTAAGACGATTGAAGCATGTATGATCAGGTTAGGAGAGATAACTTGTTGTCTATGATCTAATAGACCATAAAAGTGATCTAAAGGGGATTAAAGATGAACAAGTGATTACCTTGAGCTAAAAAAGAGAACTTACTCATATTCTTATATAGAGTATAAATGCATGAGTATTGTTTAAAGTAATTATGTGTTGATTGGAGTTATGATGCTGTATGAAAGCTACTTATGGCAAACAACAAGGTATGCCATTGAGAACTATTGATGAGTTAAATAAGCCCTATATCTTATAATTGAAATAACTATCCTAGGATAAGTAGTCTAATTTCGTATGTGAACAAGTATGCATAATAAAAGCATGTATTTCCATGATTTAAGCTGCATATATATGTATATGTGTATTTGGACATGCGCAATGCTAATTATGAAAGATTACATGTTATTATTGTTTACATAAACATGTAACCAACATGACTTGAATGAAATAAAGTTGATGCAACTATGTGATCATATGATAGCATCCATGTGTATTAAAGCCTAGAGATCAATGATTGAAGTATGATAAGAATAACATGCACTCTTATATGAATGATGGCATTAAGCAAAGATGCTGAATTAAGTAAAGAAAAGTATGTTGAATCAAGATATGCTTAAGAATGGTAAAGCTTGCGGGTCATAGTTCAGTTGTGGATTATATAGGTATGCCTAGAGGGATACAGTTGCAGCTGCCATAGTTAATCTCGTATGGGTCTTGCTCCTTAATAGAATCATCGTTCGGCCCTTTTGGGTCCATAGTTTGTTCCTTAATGGAATCATTGTTTGACCTCGTTTGGGTCCATTGTTTGATATCTTTGGATATCCATAGTTTGATATCTTCGGGTACCCATTGCTCTCGTTATCCACCATTTGAACTAATACTTAGGCAGGCTATTAATGGTGATAATATGTACACAAGATAAAGTAAAACATGCATTAATTGCCCCAATTATGTAATGTAAGCATGATGAATGACCTATTATTTTGATTATTTTAAATTCCTTTTGACTATAAACTATTTTTATGAAATGAAATGTCATGTTTCATAATACATGATTGGCATGTCCCACATTTGAGGAAGGTTCCTGTGTGAGTGTCGGTATGAGTTGATCTCCATCGATAGGATTCCACAATGAATATATGGACCCTAAAGTGTAAAATATTATAGAAGATATATGGACTGTAACATGTACACTAAGTTTCATGTACTTTGTTTTATGAAATGCAAACATGTGGCATGAAGACTTTGTCTGGTAATCCTAACATGTAATGCTTGTTCTTTGTGATCGCATGCAACTCTATTAGTTAGATATATATAGATAAATATTTACACATATGTATGCATAATGATAACATTGATCTAACCAACTGTAATGCATGACTTAAAATGATGTTGTAAGAGAATTAAGTTACCATGCTAAGATAACATTAAGGATATAAAGATTACAAATTTAATATGAGAATTGTATGATATATGTGAAGTGATCATGCCTACCAGGATTGCTTGTAGATGCTATATGACTCAAGTATGCCCTTATGCTATGAATTAACGTCCAATGGCTATAATATGTGAACACTGAGATTTAAGGCAATAATATAAATTTTTGTACTATTAATAGTTATGATGTCTAGACTCATAAATAAAAGGACTGTAAGGTGCACGAACTAGGCTAGTTAAGTTAAAAAGAGATTATATGATGATAGTGAAGTGCCAAGTATTTAGGAACAAGATAAGTTAAGTAATATTCTAGATTATGATAACAAGGTATTTATTGTTTAAAGATGAGAACTTCCCTATATGCCCATTGAGAAATGATTCATATGATAGATATATATGATCATCCATGTTATAGTGGATGTTGTGTAAGATAAGATATAATTGTATGAGGATTGTCTTTAGAGTTTTGTTCCCCGCTAAGCTTTATAGCTTAGCATGGGTTTATTTTTCCGTGTAGGTTTGAGGATAAGCTCTAGTGGATCGATAACTATAGTGGCTAGACAACAAGTGAAGAGAAGATCTGGCAGATTGCAATTGCCTTTGATGATTTCATTATGTACTGTTTGCCAATTATGTTAGGTCTTCTTATTTATAAGTTGATTTAATTTATTATGGCATGTAATTATGGCTTGTATTATTATTTATTATTATTTATGCCTGATCTTTATTAGGTTTATGATGATAATTGATGATTATCCATGGTTAGTGGATTAGGGTGTTACAATTTTGGCGACAATCTTGATTTTGAAAATCTTGTTGAGTGCATAGATAACACTTAGTCTTTAATGATGACCCTTTGATTAATGGGATTGGCAATTGGAGCATTTATTAGCCAAGATAGATGTTTTGATTTCTATATGGAGAATCATTATTCTAAAGCCCCAAATAATGCTCTGGTAGGATTAGGGACGTAATTGGTATTTATAAATTTGTTTCGGGTATTTAGCGTATTGCAAAAATTCTAAAATCTCCACTCTCAAACTCTGGTGGTAACTTCAATATGTAGGCAACTGGTCCAACACGCTGTAATACCTCATATGGACCAATGATTCTAGGGCTAAGCTTGCTCTTCTTCCTAAATCTCAGAATCTTCTTCCATTGAGAAACTTTTAGAAAAACCTTGTCACCCACATTGAACTCTACATCCTTTCTTTTAAGATCATATATGATTTTTTTCCTTTCTGCTTCCGCTTTTAAGTTATCTTTAATTATTCTAACTTTCTCCTTTGTTTCTTTAATTAAATCCAACACCATCAACTTGTTTTCACTAAGTTCTATCTAGTATAATGGAGTCCTGTACTTTCTTCTATACAATGGTTCGTATGGTGCCATTTTAATACTGGACTGGTAGCTTTTGTTATATGCAAATTTTACTAATGGAATGTATCTTTACCAATTGTTATCAAATTCAAGTATACAATATCGAAGCATATCTTCTAATATTTGTATGATTTGTTCAAACTATCCATCTATTCGTGGGTGACAAGCAGTGCTAATATGCTTACGAGCACCTAATGCTTCTTGAAGTTTCTTTTGAAATCTAGTTGTGAATCGAGGATCTCTAGTTGAACATAATAGAATAAGGAACTTCACAAAGTCTTACTACATTAATATAGATTTTTACTAACTTTACGAGTGGAAAATTAGACTTTATTGGTATGAAGTGGGCAGATTTCGTCAATGTAAGGTCCCAAAGTATATACTGGAAAAAAATTTGTAAATATAATTGAGACATGATTGGTATTAATACAAAAGGGAAGGGAAATTTTGTAATTTGTTATATTGGGATGAATGTGCATTGCTAGTAAAGTAAGAAGGATTTGATTGAAAATTTTGTTATAACTTCATGTCAAGTGTGAGAATTTGTAAAAGAAGAGGGATCAAAGTGTAACTTTTAATAACTACACAAGTGGTCCAATGAAGATCAAACATGTATTTTATTATAGAAAAATAAAGAAAAAGCAAGAAGGAAAAGGAAAAATTTTTCCTTTTTCCTAGAGATGGTCGGCCACCTCTTAGCCAAAAACTTCCAACCATCTCTCTTTACTTCCTTTATGCCATCTCCTTGCTTCAAGCTACTATAAAAAACGTGTGTGTGTTTAAGTGACTTTCAACATATCAATTTAAGTAAAGCATGGTTTTATCAGAAAGAAAACTCCTTTCTTCTTCTTCCTTTATTTAGAATATGAGTTTGTTATTGTATGTGGTAATTGAGTAAAGTTTGATTATAGTGGCTGGAGGAACTAGCAAGTGTAACACCCTTACTGTAACAGTCTTTCAAATACAGAATTAAGCGGTAAGCCAATTTTTTTTTTCAAATTCTTAACGAAATTCATTGACCGTCAATACTTAATCATTATTCAAATTTACAACTAATTTGTCATTGACTTAAAACTATCTAAAAATACTATTCATTTCACCAAAATTTTTGGCAGCATAACGGCTATATACTTACTAGCACAAGCCACAACCTCTTAGAGTCATAACAATCTATAATAGACATAAATACATATTCTAGATATTCATTCACATATCAAACATATCCATTCAAAAATACTTCCTGACAAAACACCTAATTACAGTTATGACAATTTACTGATCAAATATAGTCCAGTCCTTAACTTCAAATATCTAAATATATGTATATGCCAAAACATAAATAATTATAACTGTCTTTTTCTCTTCAATCTTTGCTCTACTGTGTACCATGCTCCAGCTACTTTTCAGAATCTGCATGTAGTAAACACTACGTGCTGAGCACTAAACATGCTCAATGGTGACTGTGAATCGAAAAATTTTCCAAATAAGCATAATCACATTAATTATGATAAAAATCATATTTTTCTTATCAAAAATAATTTTTAACATTTTTAACAGTATTGTCAAATCATTACTAAACTTTGGCAAACCTTTCACTTTGATCTTAAACTTTTTAATTATTTACAAAAATACCCTTTTATACTATAATTACAATTTTACCATTAGTTTATTTATTTTTGCTTTGACTTTATCAATTATTTATCGAAATACAATTATCAATGCCTTTAACATTCAATGCCAAGTAATATAATTACTTTGACAAACTTTTCAATTAAGTCCTTAATTCTTCATTTTATTACAAAAATATCATTTTTACATATTTATTACAAAATTGCCATTGTTACATTTTAATTATGAAATTGCCAATGGTTGACTCTTTTTTTTTTTTTTTTACTTTTCATTTGAATTTTGGCTTACAAAATTTTTATCCAGTCCTTATTTGAACTTTTTATGCAATATTTCATTTTAGGTCCTTAATTTCTCAGTTAATTACGATATTGCAATTTTAAACTTTTAATTGCAATATTCATACTATTTTACAAATTTTTCATTTTCAAATCAATAATTGGTATATAATACACCAATTGGTCCTCATTTTGACTTTTTATGTGAAATTATGTTTTAGTTCTTTTTCTTCACAAAAGCTTATCTTTGGATTGTTTGGTTGTTAAATTACCATTCTACCCTTGTAAAACATTTTCTCATCTCTTTTGCTCATTAAGTTTAATTTTTGGAAATATTATATTTTTGATCCTAAACTTTTTATTTCTTTCAATTAGGTCATTTTTCATTTTTGACTTTCACTTTTAGCTTTCTTTTTAGAATTTTTGACTTATTCTTATCAGTATGCCCCTAGTACAATTTCGACAGAACTTCTCAAATAGGATATACAGGACGTGAATCCTACAGGGCCACATACAAACATATTGAGAAATGATCCCGAATGATCAAGTCTAATAGACAAGATATCAGTACAGACAGATACTATGGAGATCAGAGATCCTACCATAGAAAAATAAGTCTCTATGACTTGTATCGCTGTATAAAATGTTTTTATGGCTAGTCAATCATATCCTGAGCAAGACTTTTACTACTTGACTATTGTTAATGGTAAAATCACATACTTTCAAAATAACTTTCCAAATTTCAACAATTGTATTACTTTCAAAATATTTTTCAAATTTTAAACAATTTTAATTACTTTTTTAAAACAATACATTTTATCAGTCAATCTTTTTCAATACTTTTAACTATTCAATAACTTTTCCTTTTTTTATTGTCTGATAGTTATTTTTTCAGTGCTTTATATATAGTTTATGAATTATATCGTCATAATTAACCACTTTCTCTCCGATTTATGAATTATTTCTTAATAATTCAATATTTTCACTTTACAATTCATTAAGCTTTTAGACTTTTAACAGTTTTCTTACTTTTTTTTGTCCAATAATATGGTCATTCAGAGTTTTTGATACTTTTATACGGTTTGTAAATTATTTTACAATAATTTACCATTTTTATCAAATTTTGAATTATTTCTCAATAATTCATCATGGTCACTTTACACATTATACTTATTATTGTCTATTTATTTCAATACACTAGCTAGTCACTATTTTTTTAATCACCTTTAGATAGTTTATAAATTATATCAATAGAATTCATTATTGTTCACTTAAATTTTGAATTATAACTCAATAAATCAACATATTTATTTTGTACATATTTCAATATTTTCTCTAAAATATTCAAATAAATTCTATAAAAATTAATGGGTGCCATATTCACTTATTTCATGAATTATTTCATCATAATTCATCAAATTTGCATTGTACATAATCAATTATTTACTCTAAAAATATTTAAATAATTTTCATAAATTCTCTAAAAATTCATGGTCATGTTAGGCATAAATATCAAAATTAACCAAAATATACCTTATTCCCTTTAGGTAAAATTTTTACCAGTAAAAGAACTCAACCTTAAAAAATTATTTCAATCAATTTAAGGTTACAATTAGGCATATTTGAGATCCAATTGCATTATTCTAAAGCCAATTTCAATTGTACATGTAATTTCATAGTTTTCCCTAATTTACCTAAAGGAAAATTATGCTAAATCAAGGGAAATAGTTAGATTTCATAGTCACTTACCTTTTTCACTTCTTTAGCTTCCTTAGGCTTCCTTTTTCATGCTTTGAACCAAAGAAATTCATTCATCACCATGAAGAACCAATGGAGGTCGAATTTGCTATCCAGAGAAACACCATAATATAAATGCTTTTAGCTTAATTTGACCTAGAAAATGGATTCTAGGCACCAAAAGCTACTTGTAGGTACCCTTAAATAAATTTAAAACCTTAAAAATCTCTTACCTTAATTTGACCCCTAAGCTTTTTCCATTTGATTTCTCTTGCTTTCTTTCCTCAAATTAAAGGATTGAGGCTACTAAGATGATCTAGAGAGGTGGTAGATCATCTCTTATGCTTGGATCTAAAGAAAAGGATGGAAAAATTTAAAGGAAATTTTGAGAGAGAGAGAGAATGGGAGTTTCGATCACTTATGAAGGAAGATAAGCCGAGAAAGAAGAAGAAAGCCATGATTTTCATTATTCCCAATCTCTTTTTTATAGTGGCTTTAGGTGGATTGGGCTTGGTCCAACCAAAGCCCACTCATTTAAGGTTCAATAACCAAAAATCAATCCTATTTTGCTATTTTCCTGTAATTCTCTCTCTTTTAAAATCCAAATCACTTCAAAAATAATTTCATCATTCTTATCACATCAAAAATAGGTTGTACACAAAATTTTAACCCAATTAGAGTTCGTTATAAGTCTGATTCGATTAGATTAGTCCGATTCAAAAATATCGGTGTTACCGAAAATTTTACTTTTTGTAGCCAAAATAATATACACATTATTTAAGGTACATATGTAATTTTTGATAATTTTTAGGCTTCATTTGTTATTTTTAATGGTTCGATCAAACCTTGATAAAACTAGTTAACCTAAAATCCACTACTTTATTTTTCATGTTTTTGACTTTTGGAGGCCTATTTGACCTCAATTTGACTTTAAATTTTAACCCCGAGCTATCCATGATCCATATTTTTTGATGCTGCACTAAAATATTTTTCACCTCCAGGTGTACTTTTAGCCTACATGCACTATTCACTATCAAAAAATACTATTTATGACTGAATTGACATTTAGGCCATTGCAATTCTCTCCTACAAAAATAAATTTCATCCTCAAAATTTACTTGTATCGAAAAGTAGAGGATATTGTGGTCTTATCAAAGCTTTTTTCATGTTGTGATGGCTTTAAAGCATCTTCACGAATAGAACTTACTTGTTCTTGAGCTGTCTGATCTCCAAAGTTGTTTGATCTTCACTCCTCTTGCTTCATAGGTCATATCAACCTGCATTTGGATCTCTTTCGAGTTATGAATCAAATAAGATCTTATCAATTTCTTTGCACTTAATTATGTCTAACATGAAGGAATTCTACATTTTCTCTCATATAATATCTCAAAAAGAGTCATCTTTCTGCTAAACTGATAGTTATTGTCGTAAGCAGACTCTACTAAGGATAAATACTTTTCTTAATTATTACCAAATTAAGGTACACATCATCACAATAAATCTTTTAATATCTGAATCATCCGCTCTGACTGGTCATCAGTCTGAGGGTGGAATGCTGTGCCAAAGTGGAGTCTATCAATAATCTCCCATATAACATCATGTTCTTTTTGAAGCATAGATAATCCAATAACAAAATCCATGGTCACTCTATCCCATTTTCACTCTGGTATCAACATAGATTGAAGCAATCCCGAGGGAACTTGGTGCTCTACTTTCATTTACTAATATATTAAACATTCAATTCCTCCATATTCAAAACACATAATCTTTTATTATAGCAAAGCTTCCATCGTCACTCAAGGAGTAATCTCCTTCTTTGTTATCTTTTGGGTTATTCTCAATAGTTATCAATCAATATTCTTTTTGAGCTATTTTCACTTGATGCACAAAGTTAGATTTCACTTACATTTCAACTAACAATGCATCATCATGTGTCAGACTTAAACTGACATTCATAACCCGATGAGTTGCAATCACTATCATTAATCAATTACACTTATCCATCACTTAATCTTATTCATATGAAAATATTCATATTACCAGATATAAATTTTTATAATGAGTACATCAGCCACTATATTAACTTTCCTATAGTACCCAATTATATCCAGAAACTCCTCATTTCTATAACATATTTAGGTGGCTTCCACTGAAAGATTACTTTAATCTTTGAAGAATCCACCTTTATACCTTTAACAAACACAACATAACCTAAAAGGGATACTTTATTTAGCTAGAAATCACATTTGTTAAACTTGACAGATGGTTGCTTTTCCTTCAATACTTGTAGAACAATCCTTAAATGCTTATCATACTCTTTCGGTGTTTTAAAATACTCCAAAATATCATAAATTTGATTTTAAGGTCCCCAATTGTTACCAATGCATACCTAGACCTCCTTAAACACTATTATAGTATGTTAAACCTAAAACAAAAATAAGAGTAATAAGTGACATAAAATGAATATAAAGCATAATGAATTAGTGAAGTAAAGTTAAATACCAGGCCCTAATGCATAAGAATTTGTATAATTAATGAACATGAATAGTTGTATTAATTAGCCATGTTATGTGTTATTAGATGAGTGATGAGCATGGTGTATTGTATCCTTAGTGTACTTGGATATGAATGACATGAGATATTAAAATAGTTGGATGCTTTATAAAATGTGTTAAACCTATGATTCTAAATGTGACAAGTATGATGTTATTGAGTGATTAGTGACTTGTTAAAGCCTGGATTTCATATAGTAGGGGAAAGATAGGCATGCCTATAAAGGGGATAGTGATCACAACTACAAGTGTTGTCACCAAAAGGTGACTAGTACGTAGTGTTTCGATACCTTTTGGTATTAAGTGACTCGAGACTATTATGTTTCACCCATTTGATACTGCTTGCCAGTATAGAGTGTTTGTACCCGTATCCACCATTAATGGAAGTTTAGGCAATGAACAATAATTATTAACTGCCCAAAGTTGTTAATAATTATTGTTAAATGATTTAATAGTGTAAATGTCTTTGTATTTCAGTGAAGAGTTAGTGTTTCTTAGTAATATTATTAGTGTGAGTGATAAATGGTGTTATAATGTTTCTTAATACATGGACTATTGTTATAAAAGTGTTTATTTTGTAACCTGAAAAGTTATGTTATTGTGTTATTTTTATTTGAGACTTTGATAAGAGGTCAATTGCATTATTTTTACTCCTCACTGAGCCATTGCTCAACACGGGTGTTCTTTCTTTATAGGTATATAAGGGTGAAGTATAAGTGCCGATTTCAAGTCAACATCTACAGGTCACTAGAGAGAATAGCAAGTGAAGATTAATTTTTTATTATAGAATTATTTTTTATATTACTTAATTTAAAAGATTAGGAACCTTTGTAATAAACAAATTTTTAATTACACTTTAAGAATATTAAATTTATATTTATATATGTATACTTGTACAAGTAATTTAATAAAGTAATGGGCAATAAAAGATAATAAGAGCAAGCATTATAGTCAATCTGTCTACTATTAACCATATGGAATCATGTTATCTCTTGGTGAGTGGTATTCCTGACATAAAATTCATAGTAATTCAGTCCCACTTCCATTATGATATGGTAATGGGTTGTAGTAGACTAGAAGGAACTTGATGTTTAACCTTCACTTGTTGATGCATAAAACACAACTTAGTTATAAAATCAACTATCTCCTTTTTTATTCTAAGCCACTGGTAGGTTATCTTCAAGTTTTGATACATCTTATTACTGCTTATATGCATAGCATAATTGCTATTGTGTGATTTTTTCAAAATATTTTTCTTTAGCTCTATATTATTTGCTACACAGATTCTCCTTTTATAGTATAACAATCATCACTACCAGGGGTGAGCTCACACTTTTCCCTTATATATTTATACAATAGTGGAAGTCAGCTAATCATCTTGCTTTTAGATAACTTTTACTTGCTATAACAAGTCAATTTTGAGTTGCATTTCAGCTATAAGTGCTCCATCTTAAGTTATAGCTAACCTGACATTCTTAACCTTTAAGGCTACCATATAATTTCTACTGAGTGCACCAGCTATAACATTTACCTTGTCAGGATAGTAGTCAATTGTACAATCATAATCCTTATTATTTCTAACCATTGTCATTGTCTTAAATCAAGCTTCTTTTATGTAGGCATGTATTTCAAACTTTGGTGATAAGTGCATATGTAGCATTTCTCACCATACAAAAAATGCCTCTGTTTTTTTAATAATGGTCGTCAATCTCTATGTCATGTGAAGGGTAATTTTTCTCATGAGTTTTGAGTGGCTTGGAGGCATATGCCTTTACCTGAAGTTCCTACATCAATACACAACTTAACCCATTTTTATGGCATTATTGTAGATTATAAGATCCTTACTCAATTTTTGGTTATACCCAACCATGCTAATAATTCTTGCAATATTTTCAGGTATCCTTCATTTAAGGATGGATTAAATTTTTTTAAGTCCATTTTTATATAATCTACTATTATTGTATAGCCAAATTAAGGAACTCTATTGGATCAAAACTCACATTTGCTAAATCTAGTTACAGTTACGTACCCTCTAAAGTTTACCAACCTTTCTCTAAATACATACCATGCTCTTTAAAATCATTAATATCTAACAAATTAATCTTAGTAAACTACCACATACTAATCTAAACATTGGAAAAAGGTTTGATTTATCAAGTTTGTATAAGGCACTAGCACATTGGTAAATTTAATTAAATTAGTTGAATGCTCATAATGTCTAAATTTGTTGGATAGATGCTATTAAGCACATTGTGATAGGTTTCTCAATATGAAAATAAACTTTTTAATCTTAGATGTCTTCTTGAATTTTGTATCTTTATGTCTTAAGTTACTAAAAAACAAAGAATAAAGTAATTTAGATAAGTAAATTGGGAATTATGCCTAAAATATTACAAACTAGCTCTACACATCTAATGGGAAACATATTTGTAGTTCCATCTTTGAAAAATTTCTGGGAATGATTAGGGAAGAATTTAGTCATGCTACCTTTATAAAGGTTTCTCCTATTATCTATCTAATTATTGGGAAATTTTAGTTTATATCAATTGGAGTTTTATAATATGAGTTATATAAAAAAAAAGGGACTGCTTAGATTCTAGAGACATTAAATTCCTAGATTTTGAGCCCCAATTTTGATACTTTATAAATAGAACTAGGTTTTAATTTCTTATGAAAATCATAAATTTATATCTTAAGTTTCATGTGCAAGTAGAATCATCCCATTAGGACATTTATTGTAAGGACCTAACATTTGCCATAGGAGGGTTTTTGAGAATTAATATGGCATTAAGATCTAATTGAGATTAATTAGATTGAAGTATTATAATTTAAGACATTGTTAATTATAATTTTAAGTGATAGAGGGTAAAATAGTTATTTTACCATGTGAATAATTGGAACAAAAATATAGTTAAGTGGTTAATTGAGTTATAAGTGTGATTTTATGGATTGATTATAATAAAAGAAAAGAATGTTGGGGTGTAATTAAAGCAAAGAAAGTTAGAATGCGTTGAAATTGGAAAAAAGAAATTAAGTGGGATAGATATTTAACATGCAAAAAGATTAGAGGGTTTAAAGAACTTTGACAATCTTATTTTATTATAAGAATTTTTATGAAGGAGAGAGAAAATGTTTATCTTGGTTCTTGAGATGAGAAGGACAAAAATGGCAAAGAAAAATAGGAAGAAATCATTCTCTATTGGATCCTTAATTTTTCACTTCTCTCCCATTTCTCTTGCTTGAATTTCTCAATCTCTATTCTCTCTATTGAAGATTTCAGCTTCTTCACTCTTTGGTTTACTCTTAAGCTGTTGTAAGTTTGTATGAGAGGATCTATGAAGAGTGATCTTCAAGAAATGCCATAGCAAGGAAAGAAGAAGAAGAAGAAGAAGTCAAGAGAAAAGAAGTCTTGATGAAAAGTTTGATGTTGCATGAAAGGTTTGGGAATTCTTCTTATTTTGCATGTGATTTTAACGTGTAAAAATGTTGATAAAATTTATAATGGATGAAATTTAAGTTGGTGATATAGTTATAAAGATTGAATCTAAGGATTTATACATTACATGTAACACTTTTATATGTTATTGTACACGTATGTCATGTTCACTTAAACGGTTATTACAAATTTGACCTATTATAGATTAAAATAATATCTGATAACAATGTACCATCGATGGTTTATAACTATCCTTTTATTCAAAAAATTACGACAACACAACAGCTTAAATATTGTACTACATTTCCTATAATTTCAAATAACCACCCATTCAACATTCTCATCATTTCCACATTTATTCATAACAACCATCCAAACATGACATAACTAGTTTCAAAAGAAATACTTGAGTCCTTACATATGTATTTCATATCCATAAGTACTCCTATTTACATATACATGCTAATTATAACTATATTTACAAAATACTTGTAAAATTCCATGAGCCGATAGCCTCTAAATTGTTGTATGCTTTGCTTCAATTGTCGTCTAACGGTACCAACACACAGTTAATAAAACTTTATGCTGAGCATTAAATATGCTCAGTGGTGGTTACAAATCAAAATTTTTCCATTAAATTCATATACTCACAAGCATGATTAATTATCTAGTATAATATGTGCCTAAAATTATGACCCTTTATCATTAATCAAAGATGCACTCAATTACTATACTTAATCAATTAAATTAATCCTTTAATCAATCATTACTTAGCTTTAAATGGCCCGCTCCCTTCTTTTAAATTACCTTTTGATCTCCATGTCAGTACCTAGTCTGTTATTATTGGTACCATCATATGCACTATTATTTTTCTATTAGTATCACTATTTACTACCTTTTTTTGTTTTCCTTAAATTTCCATTTCAAATATTCAATTTAAAATTTCTTGATAATTACTTTAGTTAATTATAATATTATCTTAATTAACTTATTTAATCACTATCATTTTGCTATTTTACACTTTTATTATTTAATTATTCGTTTGCTCATTTTTATCACTTAAAATCGACACTTAAAAACAATTACCTATATTACCCTTAAACTTTCATTTCCTTTTAATTAAGTCCATTTTCATTATAGTTTTCTTATGCAATTTTTATTTACTTATTTTTAACTCTAGTACCACTTTTTTTATCATATTGCCCCTAATATAATTTTGATAAGAATCTTCGGATCGGATACACGGATGTGGATCTACACAGATCAACAATAGTTAAAAGTTACCTAGTGGGCCACTCGAACATTAACATTTTATTTACACTTTAACATTTAACATTTCATTTAGTAGACTATCATTGGCCAACTACAGTAAGTCATCATGACTCATACTGTGGTAAGGTATTCTTATGGCTAGCCAACTATGTCTCGTGTTAGATTGCCTAATAGACTACTACTAAGGGCAATGAATAATTTTCTTTACCTAAATTTACATTTTAAACCACATATATTATGTTACCAACTTCAATTATATTAAAAGCTTACATACATATGCTATAATTTATAATGTACATTAGGTACATAATACAAATACAAATTAATTAAATACTCTAATAAATTCTAATTAATTATATTCTCACTAAATTTCCAATCCACTTTCATTCCATGCTGCAACAATTGATAATTAATCACTATAGTCAATGATACAATACATATAAATATTCGACCACCTTTTGTGTGTGTGTGTGTATGTATATGTGTGTGTGTATCTTATAATTATTCCATTAGGCTAGTATATGCTACAATTTAGTTGCCAACTTACCTTACAACTTTTATTTCATCAAGCTACAATTATGTTCCATTATTTCTTTAACTAACCCATTCAGCCTTGTTATGTACTTTCACTAATTAAACTTTATATATTTTCTTTACCACTCACTTAGCCTCATTTCATGCCAACAAATATTATTATGTATTAATTTTCATGTACATTCAACTTATACATTATTTAATCACTTATTTATATTCGACCATCAAGCTTTTCTTATTATTCTCATTTGATTCACTTCACTACAAGTTATTTATTATTGTAACATGATTTTTTAACAATTAATTTCAGAATAATCCCTATGAATCCCCTCATTATCATTCGACTACCTTACAAGTCCCACTTTTATGCATTTTCTTTCAACTTAAATCAATCAAAACCTTATTTCTATCATCGAATAACATGTCTATAACATTATATTCAATTATACACACACTTATCACATTAAGACATGTAAGCATAAGCATGAAATCAATTAAAATTCATGAAAAATAAATGGATTTTGTAACCACTAACCTCAAAAACTTTTTCTTCACCTTCTAAACTTCCTTTTATTTACCCTCAAATCTTGTAGGAACTTTTTTTTCTTTATTTCCTACATAGCCTAAAATTTCTTGCAAGAAAAACCATAAAAAAATCCTGTTTTTTACAATATAATTGCATAAATATAACATACATAATCTAAATTATAATCTAGAATCCTCAATTAATTTTTTCCCTAATAATTTCTCTTACCTCAAAATCACACCTTCCTTTGAGTCCCTTGATTTTAGTCACCTATTTCACTTATTTTGAATGTTGGTGGTTATAAATATTCTATAGGAGAGCTGAATATCTTTTAGAAGGTTGAATTTTAGAGAGAAATTGAAAGAAATTTAAAGACAAATGATGGATTTAGGGAATAATAGGGTTTGGCCAAAGGAGAGGGAAGAAGGGGATGGTACTGTCTGATATCTATCATTTTGGGGTTTAAATGCTTTGGTTTTTGGCCTGGTCGAGTCCAACCAAAATGGTTGAACATAAATTAAATCCAATTTAATTTTTAAGACTAATTTATGCACTTTAAATTATTTTCCATTCTTCCCAACTTAAAATTCATTGGAAATAAATTCCATAATTTTTAAAATAATAAATTAAGCTTTCATGAAAAATTTCAGTTCAATCAGAGTGCATTTCTGGTATGGTTCACTCAAAATTGATCTGATTCAAGCATTTTTAATGTTACTGAAAAATGTAATTTTTTATACCAAAATGTTATACATCTCATTTTATGTTGATCTAAAAATTTTTAAAATTTTTATAGATCATTTGCTATTTTTAAAACCTAATTAAACTTTTGATCAACTGGGGTACTATTTGAACTGAAATCCTGAATTTTTCTTATTTTTGACTTTTAAAAGCATATTTGACCTCATTTTGACTTTAAGTTTTAACATTAGGCTTACCGTGATCAATATTTTTTGATTGTCAAATAAAGTATTTTTTGCCATCGCATATATTTTTCTGCCTGGGTGTATTGGTCAATCATGGAAAACACTATTTATGGCTAAGTCAGTATTTGTGCTATTACAATTCTTCCCTACTTATAAAAATTTCATCCTTAAAATTTTACCTATAGGAAAGATGAGGATACTGTTGCTTCAATCCCACTTTTGGTTCCCACATGGCTTCCTCAATATTGTGATGATTCTATAGCACTTTCACCAGTGGGATCTATTTGTTTCTCAACTGTTTTACTTCTTTAGCCAAAATTTTCACTAGTTTTTCCTCATAAGTCAGATTAGGCTGCATCTGAATTTCTTTAGGCTTAATAACATGGCTGGGATTTGATCGACATCTTCGTAACATAAATATATGAAAAACATCGTGAATTCGATACAATTCTAATGGAAGTTTTAGCCTATAGGTGACTCGCTCTACTTTCCAAATAATCTTATGAGGTCTAATAAATCTAGGACTTAGCTTACCTTTCTTACCAAATCCTAGTATTTTTCTCCAAAGAGATACCTTAAAAAATACTTTATCCTTGATTTGATATTCGATGTCTTTCCGTTTTAGGTCTGCATAAGATTTCTATCTATCTATTACCTCTTTAAGCCTGTCTTTGATAACCCACACTTTTTCTTCAGTCTCACATACCAAATCTATCCCTATCATCTTTTTCTCACTTAGTTCAGTCCAACATAATGGAGTTCTACATTCCCTTTGATATAATGCTTTATATGGGGCCATTTTAATACTAGACTAGTAACTATTATTATAAGTAAATTCTATTAAGAGTAAATATTTCTCCTAGTTACCATCAAATTTGAGAACTAAACATCTCAACATGTTCTCTAAAATCTGTATAGGGTTATCCATCCATCTGGGGAGGAAAGTAGTGTTAAAATGAGGTTTCATCCCCAATCCATCTGTACTAGTAGAAAATGAGCAGATTTAGTGATTTTGTGAACTATTACCTAGATTGCATCATGTTTTCTTTGGGTAAGCACTAGCCCTATCATGAAATGCATAGTTACCTTATCACATTTCCATTTTGGTATAGTTATAGGCTGTAATAAACCCGATGGAACCTGGTGCTTAGCTTTTACTTGCTGACAAATTAAACACTTATTTACAAATTCTATTACATTCCATTTCATACCTAGCCATAAATAATTTATCTTTAGATCCGAGTACATCTTGATGCCTCCTAGATGTATTGTATAGCTACTATGGTGAGCATCAGTTAAAATAATTTTCTTCAGTTTGGCTTGATCTAGGATATATAATCTCTATTTATAGTAAACACTACCATTTGTCCCAATAAGAAATCACCACCATTACCATCTCTTACTCATTTCTCTGCAGCCTTCACATATTCATCTTGTTTTTTAGCATTCTTAACTTACTAAAGGAAGTTTGGCTTCACTTGCATTTTAGCTATAATTGCCCCATCAGATGCCAAGTTTAATTTAACATTTATAACTCGAAAGGCGGCTATAAATTTTTTGCTGAGGGCATTAGCAACTACATTAACTTTTCCTAGGTGGTAGTCAATGAAGCAATCATAATCATTAATTAACTCAAACCAACATCTTTATCATAAATTTAGTTCCTTTTGAGTAAGCAGGTATTTTAGACTTTTATGATCTGTATAAATATAGCACCATTTACCATATAAGTAAAGCCTCCATATTTTTAGTGTAAGACAATGGTTGCTAGCTCAAGATCATGAGTAAGATAATTCTTCTCATGTTTTTTAAGCTATCATGAATCATACACAATAACTTTGTTGTTTTTCATTAAAATATAACCCAATTCATTCCTGGAAGCATCACTATAGATCACAAAGTCTTTACCCGAGTCAGGCTGAGTTAACACTAGCATTTCTACCAACATCTTTTTCAACTTCTTAAAGCTTTCTTGACATGTTTTTGTCCATTCAAACTTAGCCCATTTCTGTAGCAGTCATGCAAATAGAGCTGCAATAGTGGAGAAATACTTTACAAACCTTCTATAATAGTCTACTAAACCCATAATGCTCCTGACTTCTATGACATTTTTTGGCATTCTCCACTATAAAATTGCTTCAACTTTCTCAGGATCCACTTTAATTTCATATACTGACACTACATGACCTAGGAAAGATACTTTATTCAGCTAAAACTCGCACTTGCTAAATTTGGCATAAAACTATTTCTCTCTCAGATTCTGCAGTACAATCTACAAGTGCTTATCATAGTCTTTTAGCATCTTTAAATACACCAGAATGTCATCTATAAACACAACCACAAATTAATCTAGTTATGGGTGTAAAATCCTATTCATTAGGTCCATGAATGCGGTTAGTGATTTCATCAGTCCAAATGGCATAACCAAAAATTCATAGTGACCATATCTACTTCGAAAAGCTATCTTAGCCACATTAGGTTCATTCACCTTTAACAAGTATCCCGAACTTAGATCAATTTTTGAAAACTCACCTACCCCTTTAAGTTGATCAAATAGATCTTCAATGTGAAAGCGGATATTATTTTTAATTGTTACTTTATTTAATTGCCAGTAATCAATACACATCCTTAGAGACCCATCTTTTTTCTTTACAAAAAGTACAGGTGTAGCCCAAGGAGAGATATTCAATCTAATAAAACTTTATCAAGCAATTCTTACAATTGAATCTTCAATTATTTAAGTTTGGAAGGCTCCATTCGGTAGGGGGCTATGGAAATAGGTACTGTACAGGGTGCTACCTCGCAAGCAAATTCTACCTCCATATCCAGCGACAAACCTGGTAATTTATATGGGAGCACAGTAGGAAACTCATAAATAGTGGGTTCATCTGTGACTTTAGGACTCTTATTTTTTGCTTCTACTGTATAACATAAGTAGGCGATATATCCCTTTCTGATAAGTCTTTTTGTCGTTATGGCAGAAATCACATCAGAAAGGAAATCTATTCTTTCACCCACTATAGTGACTTCTTGGTCATTTGAAGTTCGTAAAGTCACCCTTTTGCATTGACAATCAATTGTAGCTTCATGGGCGAATAACCAATCCATTCCCAGAATCACATCAAACTTTCTAAACAGGAGTTCAATTAAATCAACAAAAAATACATACCCCTGAGCACTGATCAGAGAACCTTGGTACACTTTATTCACCAATATACTATGCCCTAAAGGATTACTAATCAAGATATCTTGATTAAGTTGTTCATTCTTCAACCCATTTTCTCATGCAATATTATCATAAGAATGTGTAAAACCCGAATCTATATGTGTATATACTAAATGAGCATAAAGTGAAAATTTACCTACAATCAAACCTAGGGCATCGATGCCATCTTAGGCTCTAATAGGATAAGATTGGTCTATAACATACCTCTATCCTTGAGTCTATGAAACTGGTGGCTTGGAGAAAGTAGACTAGTGGCCTCAACATCTGCCTTGACCTGCTGGTATCTTAGACCTACTGTTGGGGATGTGGTTGATGATACTTGCATCTTTGGGCAATCTTTCACTTGATGCTCCTTAGACCTACATTTAAAGCATGCTATGGTGAGGAATTTGCACTCACCTACGTGGAATCTACAATAATGCTCACACTACTAAATATAGCCTCTACTATAACCTTCGGATACACTGCCTACTGAAGTAATAGGTGTCTAACTACTAATTAGGTTTCTCTAACTATGACCTAAAGCAATTGAACCTCGACTCTGTGATGGTAGAAGGCCTTTGAATTTCTTACTTTTGCTACTGATCTTACTTGACTATCTTGATTTTCTTTTTTGTTGGAGTTGGACTGCCTATTGGTTTCATCTATTTGGCTAGCCTCAAATTTTCCAGCTGCATCAACTAGAGATTAAAAATTTGTATATCTCTGAGCCCCAATAATCTGTTTTATCTTGTTATATAGGCCTCTCTCAAACCTCTAACATAACTGCTCTTCTATCAAAAGGAAATTTTCCTTGTATGAGCTAAGATGCTCAAACTCCTTCTGGTACTCAGCCACTATTTTGTTACCTTACTTAAGTCTCCAAAATGTATCTTGAATTGAAGCTTTATATTCTATTACATTGTACTTATTCTTAAAATGTTCTAGAAAGAAATCCCAAGTTAGTCTATGAATATGAGTATGCTTCCACACTGAATCCCACCAAACATAAGCTAGACCCTATAACAATGCAATTGTGCCCTCTAACATCTCTTCAGATGGGCTATATACATGATCTTGAACAATATATTTACACTAAATAGCCACTCTTTTGCTTGCACTGGTGTCAAGGGATCACGACCAAAGAAATATTCAGCACCTATCCTTTTCAACCGCTCCAATGTGGGCTTCTTTTTAGGTGGAGCTAGTAACTTTTTAGGTGCTAGAATCTGGAATAGCGATGCTTGCTCAGCTCATAACCTCTGTTGTATATAGTCCATCATCAAATTTAAGAAATTTGATTGAGGTGACATTGGTAGCAAAATAACTGGGGGAGGTACCTATGGCTGTGGAGCCTCAACTTGCCAAGGACTAATTGAAGCTCCACTTTTAATCTCCTCTTTTCTATGACTCAGATCGAAAGCCATCACTCACTATAAGATAAAATGGAGTAAGCATATATTAGCCTCATAACACTTTTCATTCATCAATTGGCATGTATATGAATTAAATTTCATCACATTACCACACTTTGATCTTAGAATCGCCTAAAAACAGCCCGGTACCATTAAAAATTGTAACACTTTTATAAGTTATTGTACATGTATGTCCAATTCACTTGAATGGTTATTACAAATTAAACCCATTATAATTAAAATAATGTCTGATAATGCTATATCATCGATGGTTTATCACTACCCATTATTTTTTTGAAAAATTTTGGTAGCATAACAACTTAAATGTTATACTGCCTTTCCTGCAATTTCAGATAATCACCCATTCAACATTCTCATCATTTCCCTATTTATTCATAAAAACCATCCAAACATGACATAACTAGTTTTAAAAGAAATACTCAAGTTCTTAAATATTTATTACATATCCATAAGTACTCCTTCTATTTACATATACATGCCAATTACAACTATATTTACAAAATACTTGTAAAAGTCCATAAGTCAGTACCCTCCAAATTCTTGTATGCTTTGCTCCAATTGTAACCTAAAGGTACCTAGTCACAATAAAAAAACTCCATGATGAGCATTAAATATGCTCACTGGTGGTTACAAATCTAAAGTTTTCCATTAAATTCATACATACAAGTATGATTAATTATCTAGTATATTATGTGCCTAAAACTATGCCCTTTTATCGTTAATCAAACATGCACCCAATTACTATATTTAATCAATTAAATTAATCCTTCAACCATCCATTCAACATTCTCATCATTTTCACATTTATTCATAACAACCATCCAAAGAAGACATAACTAGTTTTAAAAGAAATACTTGAGTCCTTACATATTTATTACATATCCATAAGTACTCCCTCTATTTACATATACATGCCAATTACAACTATATTTACAAAATACTTGTAAAAGTCCATAAGCCAGTACCCTCCAAATTGTTGTATACTTTTCTCCAATTGTCGCCCAAAGGCACCTATATGCAGTCAATAAAATTCTATACTGAGCATTAAGTATACTCTATAGTGGTTACAAATCTAAAGTTTTCCATTAAATTATAACACACAAGCATGATTAATTATCTAGTATATTATATGCCTAAAACTATACTGCTTTATCATTAATCAAACATGCAGTCAATTACGATACTTAATCAATTAAAGTAATCCTTCAATTAGTCCTTACCTAGTTGCACATGCCCCCCCTTTTTAAATTACCTTTTGATCTCCATTTCAGTACCTAATTTTTTTATTATTAGTACCATCATATACACCATTATTTTCCTATTAATATCACTATTTACTACCCTTTTTTTTTGTTTTCCTTAAATGTCTATTTAAAACATTTAATTTAACATTTCTTGACAATTACTTTGGTTACTTATAATATTATCTTAATTAACTTATTTGTTAACTATCTTTTTGATATTTTACACTTTTATTATTTAATTATTTGTTTGCTCATTTTTATCACTTAAAATCGACACTTAATAACAATTACCAATATTAACTTTGAACTTTCATTTCCTTTCAATTAAGTCCATTTAGATTATAGTTTTCTTATTTAGTTCTTATTTACTTTTTTTTTTTAACTCTAGTACCACTCTTTTTACCATATTGCTCTTAGTATGATTCCGGTAAGAATCTTTGGATCGGATACACGGGATGTGGACCCCATGAATCCATAACACTTAAGAGTGACCCAGTGGGCTACTCGAACAATTACATTTCATTTACACTTTAACATTTAACATTTAATTTAGTAGACTATATATATATATATATCGTTAGGCTAGTATATGCTACAATTTAGTTGCCAACTCACCTTACAACTTTTATTTCATCAAGCAATAATTATTTTCCATTATTTCTTTAACTAACCCATTTGGTCATGTTATGTACTTTCATTAATTAAATTTTATATATTTCCTTTACTGCCCACTCAGCCTCATTTCATACCAACCAATATTATTATGTATTAATTTTCATTTACATTTAATTTACACCTTGCTTAATCACTTATATGCATTCAACCATCAAGCTATTCTTAGTATTCTCACTTAATTCACTTGACTACAAGTTATTTATTATTGTAACATTATTACTTAACAATTAATTTTAGAATAATCCCTAAGAATCCCCTTACTATCATTTGGGCTGCCCTATAAGTCCCACTTTCATGCAATTTCTTTCCACCTAAATCAATCAAAACATTATTTCTATCATCCAATAACATGACTGTAACATTATATTTAATTATACACACACTTATCATATTAACACAACCAAACATAACCATGAAATCAATTAAAATTCATGAAAAATAATGGATTTTGTAATCACTAACCTAAAAAAATTTGTTCTTTACTTCCTTAACTTCATTTTCTTTGCCCTTAGATCTTGTAGGAATTTTTTCTTCTTTATTTCCTACACAGGCCAAAATTTCCAGCAAGCAAAGCCATCAGAAATCCTCTTCCTTTTTACAATATAATTGTATAAATGCAACATACCTAACCTAAATTACATCTTAGAATCCTCATTTGAATTTTTCCCTAATAATTTCTCTTACCATAAAATCACACCTTCCTTTTAATCCTTTGATTTTAGTCACCTATTTAACTTATTTTGAATGATGGAGTCTGTAAATATTATGTAAGAGAGCTGAATATCTTTTATAAGGCTGAATTTTAGAGAAAAATTGAAGGAAAATTGAAGAAAAATGGTGAATTTAGGGAAAAGTTGGGTTCTACCAAGGGAGAGGGACAATAGGTACGCTACTGTCTAATATCTATCATTTTAGGTTTTAAATACCTTGCTTTTTAGGTTGGTTCAATCCAACTAAAATGATTGAACCTAAGTTAAATCTAATTTAATTTTTAAGCCTAATTTATGCATTTTAAATTATTTCTAATTCTTCTCAATTGGAAATCAATTTGATAATTCTTAAAATAATAAATTAAAACTCCATGAAAAGTTTCAGCTCAATCAAAGTCCATTTTTAATCCAATTCAATCAAATTGATTTGATTTGACCATTTTTAGTGTTACCAAAAATTTATTTTTTATACCAAAATATTCTACATCTCATTTTATGTTGATCTAAGACTTTGATAATTTTCAGAGATCATTTGCTATTTTTAAAACTAATAAAACTTTTGGTCAACTTGGGTACTTTTGAATCAAAATAGTTGATTTTTTTTTATTTTTGACTTTTAGAATCCTATTTGACCTCATTTTGACTTTAAATTTTAACCTTAGACTCACCGTGATCAATTTTATTTGATAGTAAAATAAAATATTTTTTACCACCGAATGTATTTTTCTGCCGGGGTGTATTGGTCAACTACGAAAAATATATTTACGACTAAGTTGGTATTTGGACCATTACATTGCATGTGTGCATTTGATGGAGACTAAGGAAGTAAAAATGTGTATTGGTTCACTAGGAATTGATTTTTGTATTTTTATCATAGTTTGAGTTACACAGCTCTAATTTAGGTATTTCAACTTGGTAATTACCCCTAAGATATGGACCTATCATATTTTGAAAGAAACCTAAGTTTTATTTTGCCTTTAATTATGTTTAATTTTAAGTTGAAGTTAAATGTGAATTGCTGTCTAGTTATAGTGAGCATATGGCCGTATTTTGGACATAATTCATGGTAGAGAGGTCAAAATGCTATAAGACAAAATCATATAGATAAACTATACATATACGAGAACAATTCTTATTGAGGAACGTTAGTCTAATTCTGCACCATTTTTATTCTACAATTTTTTCAAAGGGGTATCAAAAATCTATCTTTGGCTCCATTTGACCTAACAGGACTATTTTATTTATAACTTGATCTCTGGAACACCAAATTGAATAATTCCAATTGGGTTATAAACTCTACTCTATTGATGAAGAAATTGAATTTTAATTTTCTCTCTATGTTGGTCATATGTTGTTTTGAAATTGGATATACCTGCTGCCTTATTAGTGGAAATAGCTTGTATTGTTTCTTAATTATCTTGTGACTTAGAAATAATAATTGATTTTTGATGTTCCTGACACTAGAAACCTAGTAATACAAGTTTGTAAAAGATCAATTTTCCTAAAAAATGTTATTTTGTACATTTAAACTAGGGTATAAATTAGTCACTGGAATCTGCTAATGGAATTTTGTAGGCAGAATGTAAATGATTGATGTTTGATTGATTTAATGAGGAGAATTGATAATGCCATGTTCTATAAATTCAAAAAAGGATGCTAATTCTATAGTGTATTATGAAATCAAAAATAACATGTTTAAATAAACTTTGGTTATCTATATGAAATAGTTTATGAATGCTTGAATACCTACACCTTCATGTATTAACATGACTAAGATAATATAATGAGATAGTATTTATATGCTAAAGGATTATACACTTATAAATATACATGATTAATATTGATTTCATGAATTTACTAGCATACTCTATCATGAAATGTCAACCTTATATGTACAAAATATGTAATGAGATTACTAGGATGTATAAGCATGTATAAATATAAATATGGCATGATCATGCTTAATTGGGTATCAACTTTTCAATTCATGGGGTACGTATAGGTGATTAACTATACTTAGGCATATTATATTAGTTAAATGTGTTCGCCATGATAACTATTTGGATATGAAGAAATATGTTTAAGTGAAAAGTTACAAATGATAAGTTAATTGTGAATTCAATACATATACATTAATTTAATGATTATATATATGTGTGTGTGTGTGTTTGTTTATCTCCTTATAATTACAGTCCCTTTGAACATATCATACAAGTATGATAAGCATGTAGCAAAGTATATGCTTAAAGAAAATGTACAAGTATCATATAATCATATCATAAAAGTATCATATTATCCCTATGAAATGTACAAGCATAAAATATAAGCATATTTAATATGTGCTTTTAAATCCAAATGTATGCTTGAGGAAAAAGTGAGACATAGTTTGAATATGCTTATCATTTGATTAAAGGAACTCATTATAATATGATGTTAAGTATCATCACAATATATATGTAAAAGAGTTGCATGCCTTTGAACTGATTACAAGTATAGTATAGCAATACTCATAAATGTAAATGATAACATGCTTACAGAAAGTTTATACATAAATATGTGAATGATTACCCTACACATAGTTATACATAAGTATACATGTACATATATGTATATAATTGAACATAGTATAGTACAATACAGAAAGATAAAATGACTTAACTACTTGCATTACGTTGTGTCTAGGATGTGGATAGATAGGCATGCCTGTAACAGTAACCTACAACTACAATAGTATAGTTTTGACCCTATTTGGATAATAAACAACCCCATGTGGGCTATAATCAACCCCATTTAGGTTCGCTTTACCGATCTAGAGTACAGCTTCAATCCCATTTAGATCCACCATATAGTTTCGTTCCTATAAGGGGTTACCGTTTATTACCTTCGGCTATCTTATTCGTACCTTTGGATGCTACCATATAACCCATTATCCACTTCTTTAGAAAAGTGCATGCTCAATTCAAAGTAAATAAAGTATCATGAATAACTAAAGATAATGGCATTTAGTAACCTTTCACTTGATCTTTATATTGTCTTTATATGAAACTCTATATTGCATATGGAAAATATGATACTAAAAGAAGTTACACTTTATGCATGTGTGATCACAACATATAGTATTGCATGCACATACTTGAATTATAAACTATATGTATAATGAACTTGTGTATCATTAATGCCTAATCAATAATTAAATTGGTGACAATATGTTTCCCTATAGACATATGTTACTTGTTTGAGGTTGTTAAATGACTTGGTTGACCATTTTGTATATGAAAGTTACAAAATTTTTAATGTAAGTTCATAGTGTTTCCCATACCTAGGAACATAAGATATATGTATATGTAATTATGTTGGGTTATGCCTTTCAATAGTTACTTTGGCTTATATGTTTTCCTTATAGCTACTCATTTCTTATTTTCTATTGAGTAATGATGTGTAACATCTTGCATGTAAAAATAAATGATTTATGAACTTGTAGCTGGTGAACTTAATATGATATGAAGTTTGAGATAGAAATAAAAATTTATAATCTAATGAATTAGGAAATCTGAAAGGTACCTAAAGAGAGAATGAAAGGCATAATAAGGATAACAATTAATAAGAATATTAATATACGCCTTGATGCATGAAATATAAGGCATATATACCATTATGGCATGGAAATCATTAGTAACCATTAATACATAGAGATATAGTTTATTAACTTAAAGATTTATGATTATAAAATGGCTTTTTATGAAATTAGATTGATATTACCATACCTTTAAGAAAGTTGAGTAAATCAAAGTGATTATTTAAGATTGAAATATAGGGAACTTAGGAATTATAGCTGTGATATATAAATATTTATAAGAGTAAATAATTGTTAAGTAAGTGTTAAATAGGTGGAATAGTTAATAAATGATTAACATGGAATATAGCCCTAATATGAATATGGAATAATGATTGGAAAATTTTAGGATCATGTTGTTATTATTTTAAAATGATTGGTTTATATGCTTAAAGATATGCTTATATGTGATAGTATTTTTGATGACTTTTGAAAGAGTTCGTCCGTATGTTTTATGTTTCCAACTAAGGTTTATATCCGTGTAGGTGTCAAGATAAGAGTTCTTCTCAGGGATAATATCTGCAGTGAAATGACCAACACAATGGAGAGACTAGAAGCATATAGTTCTCATTTTTGTTTTAATTTGTGCTGAATTTTGTATAGTATAGATAATCAGAAAAAGGAAATGTTGTTATGTTTAAAGAGATTTATATGAAAGTTATGTTTTAGTAGCAAAGCTTATATGTTATGGTTTTTAAATTTCCTATAAGACCTTTGTACAATATTGTTAAGTAATATTAGTTCTTTTATTATAATACATTAATGAATCTTATGAGTGGATAGTTATATGCTATAGTAGAGGGCACCATATCTGTAGTCTGAATTATAGCCAAAACGTTATAGCTGCTTATAGAACCCCTACATCTATATGAGGCTCATTTATTTCTCTACTTCAAACATTTATTTTGAATTCATAAGTGTAAATTTTGATTACAAGGTCTTATTGGAAATTGTAGATGTGTATCTTAAGATTCCAATGTCACTAAAATCACTAAATTTAGAGATTGGTAAGACAAATTATGGCAAAGAAACTAAAAATTGCTCAGAAATTTCTAATAACAATTCAGGGTCAGATTTTTTTTACTTAAAAAATTTCTATATATGATTTCCACTTTGACTTGATTTAATTTTTAGTCAATTATAATATGATATTCATGTAGTCAATCCATACACACTCTTCCATATCAAAGAAAACTGATTCCATAGTCAAAAATTTATGCTCATGCATAACTTGTCAAGTTCCTCAAATGCAGGGCATTTTCCTTTCTACATATATTTATGAATGCATGTGGGTGAATGAAAAAATATATGAATGATGACTCATGTAGACAACTCATGCAAATGTATATGCATTGTGTGTACAAATATGCATAATATCTCACCCTAGTGCTCATGTTTTGTGAAATAAATAGTGCTTGTATCATGCGGGCCACTCGACATGCAAATAAAGCTAATTTCTTTTGGTTGCAATTCTTCCACACTAATGAAGCATTGTTTCCTACTTCCTCTTCTTATAATCTTTCTGAACTAAGTGTTGTTCTTCTAATTTTAAATTAGTAGAGACAAGTATATAATAGTTTCTTTAATCTTCTAAATCACCAACATCCTTTAAGGCATATATATATATATATATATTCACTTTATTCACTTTCATATAACCTTCAATTTTAGAACTGTCTAAACGTGCTCTGATACCACAAAATGTAACATTCATACCTAGACATTGGTTTGAGCACTTTTCTCTTTAACCATCTTTTTCCTTACCTTTTCCTTTTTGCTCTTTTCTCCTTCTTATTCTTCAGCTTATGGATTAATTCATCAAGGATAAAATCTTCAATTTTTCTCTTCAATTTTGATAAAAAAAAAACTCAAAATCATATATTCTATCAATTTTCTATAATTTTCTACTAAAATACGCTAATTTTACTTGGAAATTTTCTCCAATTTGGAATCCTTCAACTTTCTCCATTTAAAATTCCAATCAAACTTATTTTAGGGTAAAAAAAGGACGAAGATGGGATTTTAGAAGAAATTTGGGTGAAAAATAGTGTAGGAAAAAGCTTGGGAAAAGATTTAGTTCTGGAAGAAATATAGAGAAAGAATGATTTATGAGGAAAAAAATAGAGGGGAATAAATTTCCCTAGAGAAATCTACCCATTCTCCAACCTTTTATACCTCCCCACATTAGAAGGTCAAACTAGCCTTGACCACTTAATTAATTGTGGTCTATATTTTGCCATTTGTCACCATTTCATTGGCTATGAGTTTTAATTGTTAAATCACCTTTAAAATTAGTCTAAAATATTTAAAAATATTAATTAAGGTGTGTTTAAAATTTAGGAACAATCTAAGTTTATTTTGATACATTTCAAAGCTTAGAGGATAAATTAGCGATCCAAAATTCTAATTTTTTAAAGTTTTCCAAAAATTCATTTTCACTTTCAAAAATTCATTTAGACTAATTTTAATAGTTTTATGTGATCAAAATAATTTTTTGAGGTTCAGAGCATTTTTATGAGTATAAAGAAGAATTTGGGGTGAAGAAAAAGAGAGGGAGATAGATTTTTCTAGCAAAATCTGCCCCTTCTCCAACCTTTTATACATTACAAGAAAAGTACGTTTTAACAAAGAAAAATTTGATCATTAAAAGTCCAAATCTAGCATTAAAGACCTATAATGACTACAAAAATCCATCAGTAGAAGCCTCTTGTGTAAAGGTATAGATGATTGGATCTTATATTTTGTCACTAATGTATTTAACGACTAAAACATTTCGGTCATTGAATGTTGATTTTTAGTGATGGGATTTTCCCTTGCCGATTTACAAAAAAGTGTAAAAACCAATGAAACCATGACAAATGGCTTAAAAATAAGCCATTTGATTAAATAGTAAATAGAGGAATCTTGACCATTGGTTCGGTGTACTTAAGAGCTTCCTAAAGTAGTCTATAATCTTTTACAATTTTGCCCAAAATTCTATGTTTTTCTCCCCTTCTTCTTCAAAATTTGAACCATACTTCATTTAGGTATTCCACCATTTTTTCTTCATTTTTCTCTCCTCTAACCATATTTCAAGCCCTAATTTCACCCAAATATACTAAAAAGCATGCTATGCATCCTATAAATTAAATTAGAGTAAAAGGAAGCTTAGAAATGAAGAATTTTAAGTGAGAGAAAATTTCCTTAATAAGGTAAAGTATCGAGTTTTTGTTACATTTAATTTGATATTTTGATATGGTTATGTAGAAAATCATTAGTATGATTAGTTGGTAGCATTTATATGTCAAAATACATAGCATAAATTCATGATTTTCCCCTCCCTAATTTTAGCCTAACGAGGAATTCCGAGGATAAGAGAAAAGTAGGGAGGAAAACTAAAAAAAATAAGGATATTAGGTAATTTCAAGCTACTTTAAGGTTCGTGGATACAAATTAAATCTACTTTCATTGATATCTTTGAATTTAACTTAGAGTTTACATTATGTAACTATATCAATTTGAGCAAAAATGTGTAACAATTTAAGATAACTTAATAAAATGATGAATTAATATGACATGAATGTAAATTAGTGAAGAAAATAACTTGGCAATGGTATAACCTTTGATGGCTGAATTATGTACTAAAGTATAAGGTGAAGGAATTTGATAGTTAATGGTATATTTAGTATGAAATAAATAGTATGATGCATGGAGAATGCAATAACATTAATTAAATTAAAAATAACAAGTGAACACAATTATGTGCAAGTGAACATAATGATGTGATTAAAGGTGATTTAGAAATTTTAATGTAAATTTGATGGACATCATAATATGGATGGTTAAAATGAATTTAGAAAATCATATGCCATGTAAATAAGGAAAGAATTATATGGTATGCTTGATTTCTCAAGGAGGCTGAATGGTCCTTCACATGGTGTAACATGTTAATTTTATGCAATTTTATATATTAGGCCTAAAATGGGTAATACTAAGTTGGATAAGCTTGATTTGATTAATATGAGCTTGAAATAATATATGTTCAAAATGTTCAACATATGAACACAATGATGTATTTATATGTAATTAAGAATTAAAAATGTAAAAGGAATGTATATCAACATATAGGTACCTAAATTAAACTTGAGAACACATACAACATGAGAAAAAACAAGAAAACATATGGTATGCATGTGTACCTTATGGAGCCAAATAATATACTTTATGATAATGCCATCATGTCATTATATTTGAATGTTATATATGTTAAAGAGTATGCCCAAGAGCCCATGTAAAAAGGATGTATTTCATATGTATGAATTTATATTCTTAATAAATGCCATCATTCATTTATTAATGCTATGTTTAAATGCATAAGTTTGTAAATCTTAAATTAATAAATGAAGTTGTAGATATTATAAACACAGTGCAAAGGCAATCATGAAAGTGTTCTTGATATGAGATGTCTATTGGATGCAAATGTGTTAATATCTAAATATCCCTAGTTATATAATTAACAAGATAGGACATTGTTAATTCGGACAGACTAGCACATGTTATGCTTCTTGAATGGTTCAAGCAGTGGTTCTCATAATTGTGATTATGGAAGATAATCAAAGCTAACATGTGGATGCTTATTAGAAGAAAAAGTTCATTGGAGACCTGCAAAGAGAATCCTCACATGGATATTAAATCTATGTCAGTGAGGAATCTCTTCAGAGCAGTTGACATAAATCCATACTCAGAATCTAATTAAGATAAGAGTGGTGAAAGGAGTAATTGCACGGTAACTATTTCTATGGAAGGGTATAGTCAAACCACTTGACTTTCCTGACATTTGGGTAGTCATGATACCTAGCTAGAGGCCGCTCATGATTTGTATAATAATGTATCATAAATATCAATAGAGATTGATAAAATGATTTAAAGAAGTTTAAATTATGTGAGTTTTGAATGGAGCTCATAATTACATATTATACTACCAATATGGACAAGAACCCAATAGGTCACATACATATAGAGAAAAGGATAAAATGGTAAAATGACAAAGATAATAATATTTGATATTATTATGGGAATAGAGAAGTGAATAAGAGAATAATTAATTAAAGAGTTTAATTAATTATGATCAAGTAAAATTGTTCGCAGAACTTTTTAGAAATATTTTGTAAAATGGACCTATTTGAAATATTGTATTTCATAATTAATTATTATTGGACTATAAGTATTATAGTGCTGATATAATAATTAATAGATCCATTGAAGAACTTAAAAGAGGCCAAAAGAAATGATTCTGGCATAGAAACCCTCTAGAGGAAGGGTTTCACGCCACCTTCTGGTAGAAGGCCTTGGAGACCTAATTCTTTGAAAAAAAAATTAAATATGTTTCATAAGTGTTATGGAGCCTACATATTTAATTTGGATGGATTTGGAATTCATTTGTATGATTAAATCCAAGTGTATACATGAAGGGCCTAGTTTTGTTGGTTTTATGCATAGTCTTTTATGAAAGGATTTAAATTGGATTTAATTGAGCCCAAATAAATTATTAATAATTCCATAAGCCCATTTAATATTTTTCTAGAAATTTTAAAGAGCCCAATCCCATTATGAAGTTGGATTTTTAACCTAGCTATAAAAATCCAATTGATAGGGATTTTAGGATTAAGTGAACAATTAAGAAAAAAAGAAAATCTCTCACTCTCTCAACCCTAGCCTCCACCTCCCTTGCTAGCATCAAGGGATTTCAGCCAGCCCTTGTATTCCTCCATTGTTGGTTCATTCAATCTTTCTCTAGTGTGGATTACTAATTAGAGGTGTTCAATTTTGGATACTATGGTTTGCGACAACTCGGTGAGAAGGAAAATCAACTGTTCAACAAAAATCAAAAGTGATTTTTCTTATTTTCATTAATATGTATATTGTAAATTCATGGCAAGATAATATATATTGTATAAAAATATTTTAAATTCTGCTTATGTATGAGATGCATGTAACCGATAATTTCCAACATGGTATCAGAGATACGATTTTGCCATGAATCTACAATTCTATCAGAATAGTTTTTATTTTTGAGTTATTTATTTCATGAACTTTAAAATATCAGATTTGATTTTTCATAAATGAGAAATATTGATTTCTGGATGTATGTGATCAAATATATAAAATGAAAAATAAAAACGATTCTTTTGAGAAAGGAATCATGGATTTGGCATGAATGGCTTTGATTTTTCAATAAATTTTAGGTGCTGTTCTAAATTAAATTTTTTATTGATCCACTATAAAATTATTTTGATGATAATTTATGTGTTTAATATGTGATATTAAGCTATAGAATCAAACAAAATTAAAATCAAACAAGTTTTGCATGAAAACTAGTTTAGTCAAAAAGTTCGATAAATTGGTGTTCCTGGTGTGTTCTTATTTAGAACAATTTTTAATCTTATAAATATGATATATCTGATATATGAATGTGTTTTTAATTAATTTTATTAATTAAAATGGGTCTTGAATTAATTAGATTAATTTTAATTCATTAAAACCACTTGATGGGCTTAATTATGTTTACGGACTTGATTTAAATTCGTGAATGACTTGGTGGGCCCAAGGAGCTGATTTAAATTAAATATTATAAACTATAATTAAGTTTTTTAATGGGTTTTAAGGGCTGGAGCGGGCTTGACTTATTCCAAAAGGCCCAAATGGTCAAATAGACACAAAACTGGTTTGTGTGTGAACACACTTTAGGGTTTAAATTTGTGGGTTTCGGCCTACCCTTTGTTTTAAGCCCAAAATTGATTCTTTAATTAATTAATATGATTAATTAATTAAATAATGACTTAATAATTAATTAATAATTAATTGGATTGATAATTAAGGCAATAACACATGCATGCAAAAAGGTTTCCTAAAATGAAAGTCTCCAAAATGGAAAAAGTTGCCTAATTTGATCACATTATTAAAATAACTCAAAAGTAATTTTCAAGAGTTGAAACATAGTTTGTATTCCATTATATGGTTTTACTTTGTGCGTTAGAAATGCATAAAAGGGTGTATGATTGCCATGATGGATAGTTATGGATAAAGGCCCAATGTGATTGAGCATAATGCATGTTTCGGCCTAATGAGGACTTTCATGTCCCGACCATTTGTTTTTGGTTTGTATGTCTTTTTCAAATTGTAATATGTAATTAGATTACTTAGATTATAATTAGAGATAGAAATGGAGACCACTATCAAGGAGCAAGATGGGCTGGATGGAGATCCAACAAGTTTGAAGATAATATAATTATTTTTACTTGTATGAATCATGCATATTACCTAGGTTTGACCTTTTGATTTCCCTTTTGGCTCGGGGAGATTAATATAGTAAAGTCCATAACTATACCATATTTGTATGCTTATATTTATGAGATAGATATAGGATGCATACCAATGTATGCCAACCATGTATGATGAGACTTAATTAACTAAAATCCCTTAAACTAATACTAAGGTATATAAGCCTTCCATTAATTTGAGGAGAACTAGAGTTCTTTATAGTGTGGGTTGTTGACCACAATCAAGCACACATTATATCAAATATGTTTGAATCTAATTAAATGGGTCATCTTAGGTATCCCATTAGCTTGTTGACCACAGTCAAGGCTAATGGTTCAATAGGCAAGATTAGGGAATGCATATATGATATGTATGTATCAAGAGTTGATAACCTAATGATCCAATAGTTGTGTAGAGACATAATTGGTATAGAGATACCTACCTTTCAAGGGTATGGAGTTTGTCTTGTTGACCACAATTAAGGTCAAATTACATATCAAGAATTGGATATTGGTCCACTATGAAAACCATCAGATTTGCTCAGATTAAATAGTGAGGGCTATTGATTCGCAACAAAATAGTGGGATTAAATAGATTAATTAAAGGCCTAATTAATGCATACATATATTTGAACATACTCTCATATGTTTTCTTTTTCACATCTAGGTCATCATCATGAGCACATCAAACATTAACATACGATCAATCTTGGATAACAAGTTGGTTGGTAGCAACTATTTTGATTGGATCAGACAAGTGAGAATGGTTCTCAAAGTTGAAAAGATCAATTATGTCTTGGATAAAGATCCACCACCACTTCCATCAGATGATGTCATTGATGAGATCAAGGAAACTTATCGAAAATACATAGAGGATAGTGAAGTAACAGTATGTCTGATGCTGGGTGTGATGTCCTCAGAGCTTCAGAAGCAACATGAGATGATGGATGCTAGAACCATCATTTTCCATCTAGAGGAGCTTTACTCTTCTTAGGCTAAAACTGAGTGACATGAGATTGCTCGAGTTCTATTTAGCTGCAAAATGGTGGATGGCACTTCAGCTGCTGCTCATGCATTAAAGATGTATAGGTATATTAAGCATTTGAGTAGAATTGGCTATGTAATGGATAATGATCTATACATAGATTTAATCTTGTACTTATTGGTTCCAAGTTATGCACCTTTCGTGCTTAACTTCAACATGAACAAGGTCTAAGTTACCATTCATGAGTTAATCGACATGCTCAAAACAGCTGATGGATCCTTCAAGAAGGATTCAAAAAGTGTCATGGTTGTCACTTCTGCTAAAGGCAAGAAGCAAAAGAAGAATAAGATTGATGGGATATCACATGGAAAATACATGAAGATCATGCAGCCGAAAAATAAAAAATATAGATCATTCATGCCACGCAATATACGACATAGAATCGAAACATGCAATTTTAGGGTTTTTAAAACTTACAAGTTTAGATTCTCTTCAAAACTTGAATTTTGCAATGGTAAATATATAAGATGAACTTATATACTTCAGATCTGGAACACCAATGCTAAGGAGCTACCTTTACCCCACTCCTCTTTATTCTCACACACACACTTGCAAAGATGGCTTAAAACCGAGCGTGCTAGCTCTATGTTTGAATATTTGGCAATGGGAATGGATTGAAGCCACAAGATCTAATATTGTTCTTCTTTTAGGTTGCTTTTGCTACCTAAAAACACAAGAGAACGAGAAAAAATTCTTTCCTATTGTGTATTTTGGCCAAGAGAGAGAGAGAGAGAAAAAAAACATCTAGGGTTTTTTTTTTTCCTTTTAATTCATAAATATATATCACTTGTTTAGGTCAAGTGTGAATGCCAAAATTTATTATCTTTTGGCAGTAAATTCAGCCTCCATCACTTCCTAATTAAGTGACATATATTAATTCGAATTCCTTTAAATTTTAAATTCAAATTAAAATAAATATAAGACATTTAATCAAAACAAATCACTTATTTAGGATATACATGTTCCGAAATTCACTATGATTTTATCTTTGAATTTTGGCCACTCTCTCTCCTATTTAAGTGTTTTATTTTGATTCAAATGTTATTAGGATTTAATACTCTAATTAGTCCAAGATAACTAATTAATTGAAGTTAAATCTATATAGGCCTAAATTCCCTCTCTCTCATGGACTAAGGTCTATTCAACAATTTTAATACCCGTTACATACATTAATTTGACTTTAAATAAAAGCCCAAATTAATGCCCAATATTCAATTTAAATATTTTAAGCCCAATGCTTTGTGTGCGATCCTATAGGTCCATTTAATATTGGCAATGAATTAATGAATTAATTCAAAGGCTATATATATTCTCTAACAAGATATTATAGCATTCGAAATTAAATGAAAATGCAAATGGCATTTAGTGACCTAATGTAATTTTGCATAGTCCCTTACCATTAAATATCAGAATTAATATAAGGCATGGAACTAGTCATCCTTATATATACTAATTCTTTTCTTGATATTCTAGTGACACTGAACTCTCAGATAAATAATGATTACTCATTATTTCATCTCGGTATGGCCATACACTTCTTAGTTCACTAATCAAATGGCCGATGATATTTTCTCTCTTATTGAGAGGGGTAATCCCTTTACTTTTCTCATGCTCTCTAACATGAATTAGTTTATACCCAAGCATACCCATACTTGTAATCCTGTTACGAGTACGTTAGGTGTATGTCAAAGTACATAGTAATTTGTAAAGAGTTTCATAGAGATTTTAGGTTTAAAAACTCCGATGCAAAACTTACATATGAGAAACACTTATGACTAGTACCATGCAGTGTTTTCATGAACGGATTGAATCCAGATACCATGTTTTAAACATGTATCTATGATCTCTTATTGAAACTCTTGTCCTTATGATCCGCAAGATAGAACTCATCTTTTCAGAGAGAGCATACTAGTCTTAATTCAATGTTATTCCCATAATAATGATTGACTAGGGATATTTAGAATGAAGTCTCTATTGTTTCAAGGTCTTACAACCATGTGCCTCACACATGATAACTTAAATTGAAACAACATTCTTGGATTGTTCTATCCATTGATATGTACAGGAATACAATAGATAAAACAAATGCCTCATTTATTAATTTAAGTGTTTTATAACAATGCATTGGGGCTAGGGCTTACACTAACAATGTGGTCCTTAAGGTTTTAATAATGTATTCAAGGTCATTTATGTTATGTCTCCTTATTTCTGACTTTGATTTGGTTACGTTGTGACATGTAATTAGGGACTGTATTATCATTATTATTATTTCTGCCTGATCTTTACTAGGCTTATGTTGGTATTGATGATTCTACATGTCTTCTAGATTAGGGTGTTACAATTAGTGGTATTAGAGCACCCTGGTTTATTATTTTCTAGGCAATAAGAAATTAAGGTTTTTTTTCTGGAATGTTTAGACGAATTAGCCTAGAGCAAATAACTATATTTAGTGTTATTGTTATTAGGATACAGATTTTGGTGATTCTGAGAGATGATTGAATTATGATTGATATATATTGGAGCATTAGTAAATTTTTTGTTTAAAGATTGTGAGGTGAGATTAAAGGAATTGCTAGTATCTCTCACCTTCTGATATTGGAAGTGTTTAAATGCCTTGATGTTTTATGATTGAAGTATAGCATAAGTGCAATTATAAGTACATCTAGATTGTTTATTAAGGTGCTTGAGGAAAAGTTTATATGATTAGAAGTGAACTTGATTTTGGCATTGATGATAATGCGAGATGTTAAGGTTATTAAGATGCTCTATATATTTGTCATAATTTTTCCTAATCAGTATGGGCAATCAAACATATTTCATGGTATTGGGATGGGGTAAAACATGTACAGTATATGAGAATATGCATTAGTATTCAATTAGATATATGAAATCATTGACGCATTGCATAGCATCTAATATCATCTAATAACACATAAATAGCACTGCATCATATTCTGGCCCTACTAAAAGGGAAATTTGATAGAAAGTATAATGAGCGTAAGAGTATCTGGAGATCAAAGATAGGTACTAGTGTTATAGATGGATGAGTTTGTTATAGTTATAGAACACTTATGGTGATAGTTGCTTGTAGCTAAAGCGTATTTTGGAAAATTGGTAGCAATAAAGATAAAGATTACAGGTTTGAATTTCGACAACAAAATTATTTTAATAGGGAGAAATTTGTGAGGCCCCGTTATTGTCACAGAAAATTTCTAATGGATCTAGGATGCTTGGGACCACTCCTAATCCAGAAATGAAATTTCTAATCAAAATAGCCTATTTTGCAGCCTCACTTGCTGCAATATACTCAGATTCTGTAGTTGAGTTGGCAACGATCTCTTGCTTTGAGCTTCTCCAGCTGATAGCACCACCATTCAAAACAAAAATAAATCTAGATTGCGATCTTAAGTCTTGAGTGCTGGTTTGAAAAGCAGCATTGGCATAACCTTGTATGACAAGCTCTTCTTGACCACTATAGACCAAGAACTGATCCTTAGGAGGAGTTGAAGTGACTCATCTTGTTCTATATATATATATATATATATATATATATATATATATATATATATATATATATATATATATATATGTGTGTGTGTGTGTGTGTGTGTGTGTGTGTGTGTGTGTGTGTGTGTGTGTGTGTATATCCAACTGTAATTAAGGTGGGGCAATTTGGTTGATATATTGGATGAAGGGTACCGCTGGCGTAAATATGGGCAGAAAGTAGTGAGGGGCAATCAAAATCCTCGGTATGTAATTTTATGATTGATGATAAGAGCTAAACATTATAAATAGTATAAGATTTGTTTTCTTCCAAAATTTTGTGAACCTTTAGAACTGGAAATTATCTTCTCATAAGGTGGGCAATGACTTAGATGACAATATAATTTCATGTAATTGCTCATGCGTATCTCAATACATAGTATTTCTGCTTAGAAATCAGGAGCTGTGGAATTACCATTATTTAGAGAGTAACTTCCATATAGTTCATAAAGATAATCTCTTAAGTTCGACTGAGTATTGCAAAAAAGTTGCTCAATGAAGCGTATGGACACTGCAATAATATACATGCTTGAACTGATTCATTTGGTATCCCTCTTGAATGTCATTGTGCAACTTTAGTGATATGATTTGTTTTTATACTGTTTGTTTTTTTTTTGAACTATATGGAAGGGCACTTGATATTGTCGAAAGAGCTACTTAACAGAGATCTGCATGTACTAAATGGGCATTTCTTTTTTATCTATTTAGGTAAAGTTGCTGGGCTTTTACATGACAAAGTTAGAAAACCAAATATCTCATAAACTTTTAATATTTACTCTAACTGAGTTGAGCTGTGGGGTGTGGTGTGCACCCACTTGTAATAGTTTATTCCCTTGAATAATGGAACAACTAGATTGCCCCACCTTAAAGCGGAAGACAATTTATGGGTTAAACCAAAGTGGGTGCATGCTCACTGTTACGCCTTCAATTATATTTATAGAATTGAAATAATAATTAATGGAGAAAGAGAATATAGTAAATTAAAACATTAATTACTGTAATTTAGATACTGTATATAAGGGTACATTTGAAAAAATAAAATAAATACTTGATAGATATTATTAGAATGACAAATATTTTGAGGTAATTATTATTTTTCTTCAGGTAGCTTTTGAAATTTTGGTATTTGAAAATTAGATTGCAAAAGGTGGATTTAGCTTGCAAAACAATTCTCAAGCTTCACATAAAGTTTGAAAATTATTCGTAGTAACTTATATTTGTTCTTAATTGCGAAAATTGTTCAGTTTGTTAAATTGTTAGATGGAGTATTAGTTTTCTTCTTATTTATTTTAAATGTAATTAAATGAAATGCTATATCTTTTTAAAAATTCAATGGCTATTATACTTACATTTATTCATTGCTCTATCTTTCCATGTAGTTTTAATAAATTTATTGTGTATCTTAAATGCTTACTTTTACTTGACAGGTTCTTAAATATTTAAAACAGTTTAGTTATTCTCACCTCTGAATTGTATGCCATAATAGAGGAGAATAACCGAAAATGGATGTATGCGAGGAAAGATAAGGTACTTTAGAATCCCCTTTACAGCAGACCAATGCTTTTCGCCAGGGTTTTGCTAAAACTTGCTGGTTATACTCAGTGCATGAGCAACATCCAACCAAGTACATAACATAGCGTACATGATAGATCTAATAGCAGATGCATATGGGATTCTACTCATGTTGTCCCTCTCCTCTTTAGTTTTAGGACATTGTTCTTTAGTCAAAGGAACTCCCAAAGCTAAAGGTATGTACCCTTTCTTTGAGTCTCCCATACTAAAATGCTTTAGTACTTTATTTATGTACTTTTCTTGACTTAGTCCTAAAAGCCGATTCTGCGAGGACCAAAAATAGGCCCCAGTAGAACTCAAGGACATAATCCCGATTATTAATGTTTAATCAAGCTTAATTAGATGAATTACTATAAGTTCATATATTGAAGGATAAACTAGTTATTTATTTCCGTGTGTAATTGAAATAATATTTTATTTCAAGGATCAATTGGGATATAAGTGTAATTAGGTTGTAATTAGTTATGTGATGAATATGTGAATTATATGTTATGAATTTTATAATGGTATAATTAAAAAAAAATAGTTTGAGGGCTAAATTAAAATAGGATATAAACTTAGAGATCAATGTTAAAAATAATAAATGAGTGGGGTCAATTTTATACGAGATAGCATATGATGGGGAAAAATTGAAAGTAAGAAGATAATTTGTGGGTCAATGTTAAAAGAAGCTTTAAGTGGAGTTGATTTAAAAAAAAGAATCTTTGGGGCTAAACTCTTACATGCAAATAAATAAAAAAAATTTTTGTAACATGCAATTAGTTGGGGGATTAAAAGAGGAATTGTGAGGGACCAAGTGATGTCACATTCCACTTAAACTCACATGCAAGACAAGTATAAAAAAAGGCTTCAGGTGAGGTGGATGGCATCTTCTTAGTGGAAAAATACAGATTTTGCATTCTCTCTTCCTCTCTCTCAAACACTCTAGAGATCTCTCAAGGAATTCTTAAAGAAAAGTCTTTGCATGTGGAGTTAATCAAGTGTAGTTAGTGTTAAACAACAAGGTAAGTGTATAAATTTGTTAGTTAATCTCTTTTTCTTAATCTTCATCTTCCTTAGTTGATGATCTAATAGTTGAATGCTGGAATTTTGGTGTTGAATGAATGGATTGATGTAAAGGAGAAGAAGAAGGTAGAAGGAACAAGGAGAGAGGAATTTTCGACTAAGGTTTGGGAATTTATTCTTCATGCATGTGTGTGAATATAAATGTTTATGCTTGGATTACTTAATTTTAATGGTAATTCATTAGTTTGTTTAGGGTTAATGAGAGATTTAAATAGGAGAAAATCGTGTTTTTGAATGTTGATGAAAAAACTGGGTGTGGTTCTTGTGAACTAGGATGCTTGTTTTATCCATATCTAGAGTTTTAGACCTCGGATTGAGGTGATTCAAAATTATATGTAAACCATATTAAATTATCTACAATTCATTAGAAGGAGTCATGGCTTGATTCTATTGTTAAGGAACCCATAAAATTCGTACAAGTGAACTGTTTGAAGTGTATATAAAGTTTTGAATAGTTACCAATGTTTTAACCATAACTCCTTGTATTTAAGTCATAATTGAGTGGGGTTTGATTCTATGTAAACTCGATAGAAAGATAAACATTTTTGTAGAAGGAACCTGGAGCTAAATATGTATATAACCCATCCAAATATTTATATGAAAATTTAAGAGAGCTGTTGATTTCGGTTCAAGAACTGATTATAGTATTTCGGGCATAAGTATTAGTAGAGAAGTTAAAATCTTATGCTGTAAATTATGGAAAAAATAGATACCTAGGAGCACGTTTTTGATGCAGAAATGTTGGTCTAAATCCCTCTTAATTTTATGCTATGAATTTTTATAAGTGACAGCAAACACTATTTCGGTTCTATGAATAGCCTATAGTATTTCTCAAATATCTTTAGCTATAGGTAAGATATTAAGGTTAATTTTGATGCTCTGGAAACTAGACACATAGGGGAATAATATTTTAGAAGATAATTTAGCCTAAAAATGACATTTTAAAATTCATTTGTGGCTCACAAGTTGAGTCCAGAATGCTGCCCTATGCAGAATTTTAATGTGTCTTACATTATGGTTTTTCTTATATAGTTAAGTTAAATATGTGTCTATATAAATAAATAATGAATTGGATATGGCATGTGATATGATTATTAACAAAGGTTTATATATATATATATATATATATATATATATATATATATATATATTCATATATGTGCATAGGTAAAGATATATGATAAAGATATCAAATATTTATTTGTGATCAAACTTATGTACATGGTTGTTATGTGCAATTATGCCTTCATGTTCATATTTTTTATGATGGAGTAAATGTTTATTTGATGCATGCATGTATACTATAAAGTTAAAAAATGTCTAAACATGATAAATGAAGGTTTTTAATGTACGACTATCATATGATTACATGAATGTAATTTATACAAATGTATATATATGTAAACGTCTAAATGATTATACACAATTTTTATTGATCTCTTGAAGATTATTATGATACTTATAGTCTAAAATGTCAATTTTACTTGTATACAAAAGTAATGTGATTTGTAGAATATATGTGTGTGTGTATGTGTGTGTGTGTATATATATATATAGTATGATCTTAAATGATTGGGTTCAAAAGATGTTTAGAGTAATGATTTAGAGAATATGTTTAAAGTGAAATGCAAGAATATGTCTTTGTTTAATTGAAATGACATGATTAAGCATTTGTGATGTCAAATGTTAGCATGCTAAAATATAGATCTACAGAGCAATAGACTCAATTATAGAAATCTTATTTATGTATATAATGGCAATGTTATATGTGACTGTATACAAGTGTATGCATTAGAGAGGGAGTATTTTGTCATGTGATTGTTACATGAGAAAATTGTATAAATTGTTTTATGAATTATGCATATATGTTGATGCACTAGAGAAGATATATATTTGTACATGATTATGCACAGGTGCAAATAGTATTATATAGATACAACCATGTTATACAAAATAGTTACAGGATTGAAAAAGATTTCAAATACATAATAGTAATACCCAATAGTGAGCATGTTCAAAGGTTTACATAAAGTTACACATGAGCATGTATATGAGTACATTGTTCATTGTTACGTAAGAGTATACATGTGCATATAAGAATATGAATGAATAAAGAAAAGATAAAGTAAAGAGATTGTACTGCCTGCTTTGAATCTAAGAAGTGGATAGATAGCCATGCCTATAATGGTACCTTACAGCTGCGATAGTTTCAACCCCGTTTGGGTGACTAAACAGACATGGTCCCATTTGGATCATATTTAACCCCATTTAGGTTGTAGTCAACCCCATTTGGGTGATTAAACAAAATTGTACCTTCGGGTGTGTTCGTTATAATCAATCAATTTATACCTTCAAGTATCTTATTTGTACCTTCGGGTGCTACCGTATAACCCGTTATCCACCTCTTTAGAATAGTGCAGGCTTTATACCAAATTTAAGAAAAGTTTGATGTTTAACTTAAAGTTTCATGAAGCATGACAATTCATAAATTGATTTCATAATCTAATTTATATGTGAAATTCCTTTTCATCACATATGGAAATTATGATATTAAAAGAGGTTACAATATACACTTATGCATGATTATCACATATAGAAATAGTATGTACAGAGTTATATAAATGAACTAGTACATCACTAATATCTAGTTATGGACTATATTAGAGATAGTATGTTTTCTATAGTAATATGTTGCTTGCTTGAAGTAGATAAATGACTTGCAAGATTCGTCATGTATGAAAGCTATGAAAATATTTTGCTGAAATAAGTGTTTTCTATAGCAATGGAACATAAGCCGGCAAAATAATATTTTCAATACAATAATAGTCAGAATACAATAACTACAGCTGGGTAAGTGCCCCTATGGCTAGCCATACTATCCTAAAGTCCTGGGTCACCCACTGAACAGTAAGAGCGGTATAAATTTTTTCCATATCATTATATTTTAGACTATAAGTTATTTTTATCACAGCATATTAATTGTATTTTTCCATAAACTATTCTCATATAAGCTAGATATGTAATATTTTTTCCCATATATGAATTTAATGCTATGAATTTCACTTAATTCATACCATTCATCAGATACACACTATTCGGCCATAATGGGAAGTCTCACTTCCATAGTCTTTCTTTCTTTAAATTCATGTTATGCATGCTTTTATATTCATTTTATAAAATAACATAATGAATTACATCAAATTCACATGAAAATATTTAAGTTACCATATTTTCCATCATTATGTAACTATTAAATATTTAATATAAGTTTTCATATTTAAACTTAATCAACATAATTTAATTCCTTACTCATTAATTTTGCTAATTATTGCTAAATACCTAATTTAAGGCCAATTTTCACTAAGGTACCTTATTCAACCACCTTCATTTCTCTCTCATTCAAATTGATTCCTTCCCTCAATTATATTTTTGATGATTTAGTTTAACATTATGTCATGTCATATTAAGTTAATTTACCATTTCATGCAATTTAGCATATTTACATAATAGAAAAATTAGGGAAATTCAACTAAATTAGTGAAATTTAATGTAATACACATTCACTAACCTCAATTAGGCTTGAAATACACCTATTCTTCCTTCTCCTTTCCCTTTCCTTCCTTGTTCCTTTTCTCCGTCTTGTTTCTCCTTTTTTGGCCGAATTGAAGAAAGAGAGAGAATTATGAGATTAAATTATGATTTTAAGCAAATTGAAGCTATTAGTATTATTTTCTAGCCCTTTTCTACATGCTTATGCAATTTCCCCTTTAATTTCCACCTAGAACTTATGAATCTATTAAATTACACCAAATTGTTCTTACCCTAAATCACCAAAATCTTGACTTCTCTTTGATGGAAAGCCTTTTCTAAGTTAAAGAGGATAAAATTTTGAGTATTAGGTTAAAATTTTAGCTTAAGATTTAGAGAAAGGAAGCTTGGATAAATTAAAAATGGAGGAGAGATGAGGAAGAGCTATATTCGGGTTTAAGGGGAGAAGATGGACCAAATGATGAAATTTGAAGGTAATTTCCTGAATTTGCTTCATTTTTATACTTGTCTTTTAGTTGTTAAAGGAGTGGCCAAGATTCAATCTTTTATTATTGAATCTAATGGCTTTAAATTAAGGTACATGTCATTAGATTACCGACTTGCACATGCCCTACCATTATAAAATTTCTTGTGCCTAATCATAATTTTATTGGCCTCTATTTGCCCATATGTCAAAATTCCCAAATTTGACCCCTCAACTGACCCGATCTCAATTTTGCATCCTGAATATTGAATTTTTATTTCACTTGTCAGAATGCCCTAAATATTTTTCCCTGTGTTTCTTAATATATTCAAGAACATATGATAAATATTGCAGCTTATTTAAACATCATTTTAATATACTTCTAGCTTCAGCTACCTGTATAGCTAGTTCGAAACCAGAATTCTTAAACTTCCATAACACTTATTTTTCACTTCTAACAAACCATATAGGTTATTACTAACATAATTACAAAATCATAATAATTTTTGGAGGTCAGTACACTAGTTCAGAGTTCGGTCAAACTTTTGGTCAACCCTTTTTATGGTATCAAATAAAAAGTTGTTTATCTCGTTTAAGGATCAATCTAAGCTCATTTTGGACTCTAATTATACAAATGAAATTCATTTAATACTTACTTTCATAAACTATAATTAGGATAAACTACCCATCAGATCACCCATCCTCGGATTACCCTAGTCCACGGACGTTTAACCTTTCCATTAGATTCCACTTTCCTATCTTATTCAACTTTGATTTCTCTGAAATTTATTATAGGATAATTGTTTACGCTCTATATTATACTCTACATGAAAAATGCAAATTTAGGGGTGTTACACTACTCCCTCTCAAAATAAAAAAATTTCATCCCCGAAATTTACCAAGATTGAAAATGTGGGGATATTGTTGTCCATTATCTCTTTAGGCTCCCATGTAGCTTCTTCTACATTGTGGCATGTTCAAAGAACTTTAACTAAAGGAATCTATTTGTTTTGTAGTTTTCTGATTTCACGTGCTAAAATTTTCACTGGTTTTTTTATCATATGACAAATCAGATCTCAATTGTATTTCCTCTAGTGTAATGACATGAGAAGGATTCGAACGATATCTTCGTAGCATAAAAACATGAAATACATCATGGATCATTTCCAATTCAAAAGGTAGCATCAACCTGTATGCCATTGGTCCCACACACTATGTTATTTCATAAGGTCCGATTAATCTGGGACTAAGCTTACCCTTTTTGCAAAATTGAAGAACTTTTTGCCATGGCAAAACATTCAAAAACACTTTATCTCTATAACACCCTAATCCAAAAGACATGAAAAATCTTCAACACCAATATATGCCTAGTAAAGATTAGGTAGAAATAATAGTAAAGATAATACAGGCCCTAATTACATGTCACAATGTAAACAAATCAAACTCAAAAATAAGGAGACATAACATAAATGGCCTTTAATACATTATAAAAACCTCAAGAACTACAGCAACCTACTAGATGTTTTCTTCAATATGGGTTGAGTCACTACAGCTATCGATCCAAAGTAGAGCTTATCCTAAGCCTAAATGGATAAATAAACTCGTGCTAACTTATAAAGCTTAGTGGGTAAACAAAACTCTATAGACAAAATCTTACAAATATCATCAATTCGGTACAACCTTCATAATTAAGGAAAAACATATAAGTCTGTAATATTGATCAATTCACAATGAACATTCTGAAGGAGCCTTTAACCTTAATAATAACTACTATTCTTACAATAATCTAGAGCATTACATGAACTCATCTAGTTCCTGAAGACCTTTCAATTCACTTTATTATCAAACCTCTTACATGATAAACTAGTATAGTTCAAACACCTCATAATCCTTATTATTCATGAACCCAGACATTATGATTATTGCTAGTACAAAACTTCAATCACATGCATTTAATCACATTGCTTAAATAAAACATACATGCAAGGTTTAACCATAGAAAAAGGGAGGGCATATGTCATGTGACATCTATAAGGAATGTTGCTAGGCACAATTACTGTACAATTACTACAAAATCATAAGTATAGAGTATATTTATAATTCATATTTCTTTTCATAATCATGTATTCCTTATTGATATCTTAGCATGGAAAACTAAATATCATACAACATCATATTATGTCATACATTGTCCTTTGGCTCATTTAAGAATTATCAATATGCACATATATATGTTAACATTTATATATTTACCAACTAACTGATTTGTATGTGAATTACATAGAACAAGCATTACATATCATGATTTTTTGACAATGTCCCAATATCACATGCATACCTTTTATAAATTTCAAAGCACATGAAAATTACTTTGTATGTTATAGCCCGTACAGTTGTTAGTATATTATTGTATGTTTTGGGGTCTATCTATTCACCGTGGTACCCATCGGTGGAACTAACTCACATTGGTACTCACACGGAAACCTTAACCCCTCATGGTTGTTGTGAAATATCATAATTATATAGTATAAAACATAGAAATTAATTTCATTGAAATAATTTATAGCAAAAAGGAATTTAAGATAATGTAATATAATAGGCCATTCATTATGTTTATATTATAAGCAATCGATATATATATATTTCTTTATTTCATGTACATTTCATGATCTTCAATGGCCTGCCTAAGCAGTAGTTCAAATGGTGGATAATGGAAGCAATGGATACCAATTGGTATCAATGATGGATACCCAAATGTATCAAATAATGGATATCCAAAGATATCAAACGATGGACCCAAAAGGGCCGAGCTATGGTTCGATTAAAGGAATAAATAATGGACCTAAACAGGGTCAACTATGGCAGCTACGACTATGTCCCTCTAGGTATGCCTATCTAATTCACAACTGAACTAAGACTTGCAGACTTTACAATTTTTAAGCACATATTCGATTCAACATGTTATTCTTTACTCATTTTAACATTTTGCTGAAAGCCACAATTCATATAAGAATGCACATTATTCTTATCATAAATTAGTATTGAGCTTTAGGTTTCAGTATAAATTGATGCCGGTCATATGATCATATAGTTGTATCATCATTTATTCATCCATATCATAATGGTTGCATGATTATGCAAATAATAATAAGATATACTCTTTCGTTGATCTATCTCATCATAATTAACATTATGCATGATGCTAATAAGGCAATATGAAAGTGTAGTTCTTGTTACTAAAAGTCTTCATAGGGTTATATATATATATATATATATATATATAAATGCAACTCGAATCACGACAATACATGCTTTTGTTACTCATACTTGTTCACATATTGAGTCAGACTACTTGTCATACCATAGTCGCATTAACAATAAGATATCGAACTTAACTCATTGATAATTCTCAATGACACACTTTGTTGTTGTTTGCCATGAGTAACTTCCATATAACATCATAGTTATTCTCATTAATACATAATCACTTAAACAACATTTAAGCATAATAAGATGAATAAGTTATTTTCATCCTCAGGTCAAAATTCATTCCTATTTAACCCCTTAGTTCACTTTTATAATTAATTAGATCGTAGATAATAGGTTATATACCTTAACATGATCATGTATGCATCAATCATCTCACCTGTACTATTCATCTTATAACATTTTATACTCAGGTAAGTTTTTGTAAGATTATTCCATTTCACACGTTAGCACAAAACTCAAGTATAACCTGGCTTGGCTCAAGTCAAATGGGAGTGCACCTCATGCCCAACCCAAGCCCAAGGCATAAAAGCTCAAGGAGAGTGAGAGTACATGCTTCCATTGCAACAAATTAGGGCATTAGAGGAAGAATTACGCTCTCTTCAAGGAAGAATAAAAGAAGAATGGAGTCAAGGTATCCAGTTCTGATATTTTTGTTGTTGAAATTAACCTTTCTATTTCTACCACTTGGGTATTGGATATTGGTTATGGTTCTCACATTTGTTCAAATGTGTAGGGGTTAAGAAATAGGCAGTTACTTGGGAAGAATGAAGTCAACCTCCATATGGGGAATGGAGCACGAGTTACTGCCATGGAGATAGATCATTATCAACTCACTTTACCTTTTGGACTTTGTTTAGAATTGAAAATTTTTCATTATGTGCCTGCTATGAGTAGAAACATTATTTCAGTTTCTTGTTTAGATGTGGATGGATTTGATTTTGTTATTAATAATGGCAATATTCATATTTGTCACCAAGTCATTTCATATGGCAATGCCATGTTACAAAATGGCCTTTATATCCTTGATCTACAAAACAAAGAGTCCATATACAACATTAATACAAAGAGGGTTAAATCAAATGAATTGAACCCTACTTACTTCTGGCATTGTCGCTTAGGGCATGCAAACAAAAAATGTAGTTCAAGCCTCCATAAAGCAAGAGTGCTTGGGTCATTCGACTTAGAATCTTATGACACATGCGAGCCATGTTTGCATGGGAAGATGACAAAGAGTCCTTTTAACAAGAAAGGTGAGAGGACTAGTGACTTATTGGAACTAATACATACAGATGTATGTGGACCATTAAGTACATAAGCTAGAGGTGGTTTTAGCTCCTTCGTGACGTTCACAGATGACTTTAGTAAATATGGCTACGTCTATAAAATGAAGCACAAATCTGAAACTTTTGAGAAATTCAAAGAGTTTAAGAACGAAGTAGAAAACCAACTTGGCAAAAGTATAAAAGCCATTCAATCAGATCAAGGTGGCAAATACTTAAGCCAAAAGCTTGACTGTTATCTGAAAGAGTGTGGAATTATTTAACAACTCACTCCTGTTGGAACACCATAATGGAATGGTGTGTCTGAAAGGAGAAATTGAACTCTGTTGGACATGGTTCGATCAATGATGAGCCAAACTAATCTTCCTATCTCCTTTTGTGGCTGTTCATTCAGAACTATTGCATTTCTATTGAATCGTACTCCAATTAAAGTAGTTGAGAAAACACCATACAAGGTATAGACTGGGAAATAACCTAATATGTCATTTCTCAGGATTTGGGGCTGTGAAAAACATGTTAAGAAATTAACATCTGACAAACTAGAGTCCAAATCCACTATCTGCTTATTTGTGGGTTATCCCAAAGAAACAAAGGGATCATACTTTTACTCACAACCCGAGAACAAAGTATTTTTTGATCGCAAGGTTGTTTTCTTGGAAAAGGAATTCCTTCTCAAGAAAGACAGTGGGAATAAAGTAGAACTTGGAGAAATTCAAGTGCCATAAACTCCTGCAAAGGATGAGTTGGAAATAGGATCAAGTTCACAACCAGTTGTTGAATAAGAATCTATTGCACAAAAACCTACAAGGTCCGATAGGATACATCGGGAGATTGAGAGATACAAATTTCTAATCGCCGACAGTGACATTATTGAGTTAGTGGATCGTGAGGATCTAACTACCTATCAAGAAGTTATTGAGAGCCCTGACTCAGAAAATTGGATTGAAGCAATGAAATCCGAGATGCAATCAATGTACAATAACCAGGTTTGCACCTTGGTTGATCCACTGGAAGGTGCAAAGGTAATTGAATGCAAATGGCCATTTAAACTCAAAGCTGATAAGACTTACAAAGGTAGACTAGTAGCAAAAGGTTTTTGACAAGCTCATGGTGTAGACTATGATGAGACCTTTTCACCTATAGTCATGTTTAAGTCCATTAGGATATTGCTTGCCATAGCTGCATATCATGATTATGAGATATGGCAAATGGATGTCAAAACTGCTTTCCCAATGAAAATTTACTTAAGGATGTGTATATGACACAACCTGAGGGTTTTGTCAATCCCAAGCATCCTAAGAAGGTTTGCAAGCTTCAAAAATCAATTTATGGATTAAAGCAAACATCCTGAAGTTGGAATCTTCATTTTGATGAAGCGGTCAAGAATTTTGACTTTGTCAAGAATAAAGATGAGCCTTGTGTATACAAGAAGGTTAGTGGAAGCATAATAGTATTTCTGGTCCTATATGTGGACGACATCCTTCTCATTGGGAATGACATTCCAACATTGCAAAAGGTTAAGCAATGGTTGGGGAAGTGTTTCTCAATGAAAGACATAGGTGAAGCCGAGACAATACTTGGTATTCAAATCTATAGAGATAGATTGAACCGACTTTTGGGACTAAGTCAAGAAAAGTACATAGATAAAGTAATAAAGAATTTTAGTATGGGAGACTCAAAGAAAGGGTACATACCTTTTGCTTTGGGAGTTCCTTTAACTAAAGAACAATGTCATAAAATTAAAGAGGAGAGGGACAATATGAGTAGAATCCCATATACATTTGCTATTAAATCTTTCATGTACACTATGTTATTTACTAGGTTGGATTTGCTCATGCACTGAGTATAACTAGTAGGTTTCAGCAAGACCCTAGCGAAAAGCACTGGTCTACTGTAAAAGGGATTCTAAAGTACCTGCGAAGGACTAAGGATCACTTCTTGGTGTATGGTGGTTAAAAAAAGCTTGTTATACAAGGTTATGCTGATGCTGCTTTTCAAACTAGCACTCAGGACTCAAGATCACAATATGGATTTGTTTTTGTTTTGAATGGTGGTGCTGTCAGCTGGAGAAGCTCAAAGCAAGAGATCGTTGCCGACTCAACTATAGAATCTGAGTATATTGCAGTAAGTGAGGATGTAAAAGTGGTTGTTTGGATTAGAAATTTCATTTCTTGATTAGGAGTGGTCCCAAGCATCCTAGATCCATTAGAAATTTTCTGTGACAATAACAGGGCCATTTCACAAGCAAAGTAGCCCCGGTCACACTAGAAATCCAAACACATACTCAGAAGGTATTACCTGATAAGAGAAATCATTAATCATGGAGACGTCCAGATTAGCAAGATAGCAAGTGAAAATAATGTAGCAGATCCATTGACGAAATAGTTGCGTCCAAATCTGCACGAAGCTCCTTTGCGAGTGTTCGATTTGAGGGCTATGCCCAATTGGGACTAGTGCTAGTGGGAGATTGTTAGTGTAAGCCCTAGCCCCAATGCATTATTATAAAACACTTAAATTAATAAATGATGCATTTGTTTTATCTATTGTATGCTTGTGCATATCAATTAATAGAACTATCCAAGAATGTTGTTTCAGTTTAAGTTATTATGTGTGAGGCACATGGTTGTAAGATCTTGAAACAATAGAGACTTCATTCTAAATATCCCTAGTCAGTCATTGTTATGGAATAACAATGAATTAAGACTAGTATGATCTCTCTGAAAAGATGAGTTCTGTCTTATAGATCATAAGGACAAGAGTGTCAATCAGAGATCATAGATACATATTTAAAACATGGTATCTAGATTCAATCCGTTCATGAGAACACTACATGGTACTAGTCATAAGTGTTTCTCATGTGCAAGTTTTGCGTTGGAGTTCTTAGACCTAAAATCTCTATGAAACTCTTTATGAATTACTATGTACTTTGACATACACCTAACATACTCACAACAAGGTGACAAGTATGGGTATGCTTAGGTATGCACTAATTCATGTTAGAGAGCATAAGAGAAGTAAAGGGATTACCCCTCTCAATAAGAGCGAAAATATCATCGGCCACTTGATCAGTGAACTGAGAAGCGTATGGCCATACCAAGATGAAATAATCAGTAATCATTATTTATCTGAGAGTTCAGTGTCACTGGAATATCAAGAAAAGAATTAGTATATGTTAGGATGACTAGTTCCATGCCTTATATTAATTCTGATATTTAATGGTAATGGACTATGCAAAATTGCATTAGGTCACTAAATGCCATTTGCATTTTCATTCAATTTGGAATGCTATAATATCTTGCTAAAGAATATATATAGCCTTTGAATTAATTCATTAATTCATTACCAATATTAAATGGACCTATAGGATCGCACGCAAAGCATTGAACTTAAAATATTTAAATAGAATATTGGACATTAATTTGGGCTTTTATTTAAAGTCAAATTAATGTATATAATGGGTATTAAAATTACTAATTGGACCTTGATCCATGAGAGAGGGAATTTCGGCCTATGTAGATTTAATTTTAATTAATTAATTATCTTGAATTAATTAAGTTAATTGAGTATTAAATCCTAATAACATTTGAATCAAAATAAAATACTTAAATAGGAGAGGGAACACTTAAATAGGAGAGAGAGTGGCTGAAATTCAAAGATAAAATCATAGTGAATTTCGGCACATGTATATCGTAAATAAGTGATTTGTTTTGATTAAATGTCTTATGTTTATTTTAATTTGAATTTAAAATTTAAAGGAATTTGAATTAATATATGTCACTTAATTAGGAAGTGATGGAGGATGAATTTACTACCTAAAGATAGTAAATTTCAGCATTCACACTTGACCTAAACAAGTGATATATATTTCTAAATTAAAAGAAAGAAAAAAACCCTAGCCATTTTTTACTCTCTCTCTTGGCCGAAATACACAAGGGGAAAGAATTATTTCTTGTGTTCTTAGGCAGCAACAACAACCTTAAAGAAGAACAAAATCAGATCTTATGGCTTTAATCTATTCCCATTGCCAAATATTCAAACATAGAGCTAACACTCTCGGTTTTAAGCTATCTTTGCAAATGTGTGTGTGAGAATAGAGAGGAGTGGCGTAAAGGCAGCTCTTTGGCATTGGTGTTCTAGATCTAAAGTATATAAGTTCATCTTATATATTTGCCATTGCAAAATTTAAGTTTTGAAGAGCATCCAATCTTATAAGTTTTAAAACCCCAAAATTGCATGTTTCTATTCTATGTCGTATATTGCGTGGCATGAATGATCTATATTTTATATTTTTCCGCTGCATGATCTTCATGTATTTTCCATGTGATATCCCATCAAACATCAAGTTGCTAGATCTTTTCTTCAATGTGGTTCAATTCACTATAGCTATCGATCTAAAGTAGAGCTTATCCTGAGACCTACATGGATAAACAATCCCGTGCTAAGCTAAAATGCTTAATGGGGAAACAAAATTCTATAGAAAAACTCTTACAAATATCATCAATTCAATACAACCTTCACAATTAAGGAAAAACATATAAGTCTGCAATATTAATAATTTCACAATGAACATTTCAGAGTAGTCTTTAATCTTAACAATAGTACTATTTTCATAATAATCTAAAGCATTATGTGAACTCATCTATTTCTTGAAGATCTTTCAATTCACTCTATAATCAAACCTTTTACTTGATAAAGTAGCATAGTTCAAGTACCTCATAATCTTTATTATTCATGAATTCAGACATCATGATTATTGATAGTACAAAACTTCAATCATATGCATTTAATCACATTGGTTAAATAAAACATGCATGCAAGGTTTAATCAAAGCATAAGGGAGGGAATATGTCATGTAACATCCATAAGGAATGTTGCTAGGCATAATTATTGCACAATCATCACATAATCTTAAGTATAGAGTACATTTATAATTAACATTCCTTTTCATAATCATGTATTCCATAGTGTTATCTTAGCATGGCAAAATAAATGTCATACAACATCATATTATTTCATACACTATCCTTTGGCTTATGTCAGAATTATCAGTGTGCACATTTATGTGTCAATATTTATATATTTATCGACTAATAGATTTGCATATGAATTTCATAGGACATGCATTACATATCATGATTTCTTTATAATGTCCTAATATCACATGCATACCTTTCATAAATTTCAAAGAACACGAAACTCAGTGTGTATGTTATAGCCTGTACAGTTGTTAGTATATTATTATACTTTTTGGGGCCCATCTATTCACTGTGGTACCCATCAGTGGAGCCAACACACATCGGTACTCACACGAGAACCTTAATCCCTTATGGTTGTTGTGAAATATCATAATTATATAGTATAAAATATATAATTTCATTTCACTAAAATAATTTTTTGCCAAAATAAATTTAAGATAAAGTAATATAATAGGCAAATCATCATGCTTGTATTATATAAATGAAGTAATGGGTACATGTATTTCTTTATTTCGTGCACATTCATAATCTTTAATAGCCTGTCTAAGTACTAGTTCAAAGGGTGGATAACAGAAGCAATGGATACAAATTGGTATCAATTATGGATACCCGAAGGTATCAAACAATGGATATCCGAAGTTATCAAACGATGGACCCAAAAGGGGCTAGCTATGGTTCAATTAAAGGAACAAACAATGGACCTAAATAGGGTTAACTACGGTAGCTGCAACTATATCTCTCTAGGCATACCTATCTAATCGACAACTGAACCAAGACTCGCAGGCTTTACCATTTTTTAGAACATCTTTGATTCAATATATTCTACTTTACTTAGTTCAACATTTTTCTTAAAGCCACAATTCATATAAGAATGCACATTATTCTTATCATATATCAGTATGGAGCTTTAGGATCCAATATACATGGATGCCCGTCATATGATCATATAATTGCATTAGCATTCATTCATACATATAATAATAGTTGTATGATTATAAAAATAATAATAAGATATACTCTTTCGTTGATCTATCTCATCATAATTAACATTATGCATGATGCTAATAAGGCAATATGAAAGTGCAGGTCTTGCTGCTGAAAGTCTTTATAAGGTTATATGCATGTCCCTATATATATATATAAATACAACTGGAATCATGGCAATACATGCTTTTATTACTCATACTTGTTCACATACTTAGTCAGACTACTTGTGATAACATATTTGCAATAACAATAAGGTATTAAACTTACGTAAATCATTGATAGTTCTCAATGATGTACCTTGTTACTATTTTCTGTGAGTAGCTTCCATACAACAACATAGTTATTCACATCAATACATAATCACTTGAACAACATTTAAGCATTTATGATCAATATAATAAGACGAATAAGTTATTTTAATCTTAAGGTCAACACTCATTCCTATTTAACCCCTTAGTTAACTTTTATAGTTTATTAGATTGTAGACAACAGGTTATATACCCAAGCATGATCATATATGCATCAATCATTTCACTTATACTATTCATCTTATAACATTTTATACTCTTGTAAGTTTATGTAAGATTATTAAATCTCATACGTTAGTACACCACTTGCGGGCATGTGCTAAACATAATACAACATAAGGCATGAGCAAATAAACAAGCATGTTCCTTTACATTAAGGTAGTTCACTACTTTCCGTTATGACATGAAGCATAACCAAACATTTATAATCTCTTAACAAAGCATAAAGTGTAATGCGCCATCTTTTTTAACTTAGACATGTAACATTGCAACTGTCATCTTATTATCACTAGGCTATATCATAGTATTTTCATGCCATTGTAAAGACACATCGGTTTATAGTAATTTAGGGTAAAACCATTTACTTTGGTGGGTGATATACCTAATACCTAACTATATAGGACATATTGAATAGTATATAATTATAAGGTTACTATATTGCCTCTTACTCACTTTAGTTCTATGCTTGATATGCACCAAAACAAATTCTAGAAAAATAATTTCTATTAGCATTGCCATATGCAAGTCCCTCTAAATCAGCTTTCAAGTGAACCCCATTCCCTAACTCATTAGGTTTTATTACTCTAAAACTTCTCACTCCTTCTATATACTTATATGCATACATAGGGATTCTCCAATTAAGTGACCATGCCATATACAACATATTGGTGGCTTTAAGTGACTTACAGCTTAATTCAATCTACTCCCTTTCATAATATCATTCATGTCATTCAAATTCTGCTAATATCTCATCTTATAGTCATACCTTTCTAACTATATCTTTCTAAACTTTAGCATTAGAAAGACTTCACAACCTAATTAATTCATCAATAATCAGATAGCATACTAACCACCACATTAATATACAATCATCATTAACATTACTCATTGTTAGAGTAATTCACCTTAATTATATAACACTCTTCACAAGCGTATAGGTTATACAATACTGTGTTAATGATTTATGAGTGATTTATTATTTAGGTGAATGTGCCTAGATGAATGGAGGGAGTACAGAAAATCATACACTAGGAGAGGAAAGGCTATGCTTGGCTATGAATAGTGAAGAACATAAGACCACTTGGCCATGCATGGAAAGAACAAAGGCCATACTTGGTCATGAACAGTAAGAAAAAATAAGGCACTTGGCCATGCATGGTAAGAATTGTTAGTGTAAGCCCTAGTCCCAATGCATTGTAATAAAACACTTTAGTTAATAAATGAGGCATTTGTTTTATCTATTGTATTCCTGTGCATATCAATTGATAGAACTATCCAAGAATGTTGTTTCAGTTTAAGTTATCATGTGTGAGGCACATGGTTGTAAGACCTTGAAACAAATGAGACTTCATTCTAAATATCCCTAGTCAATCATTGTTATGGGAATAACTAATGAATTAAGACTAGTATGGTCTCTCTGATAAGTTGAGTTATGTCTTACGGATCATAAGGACAAGAGTGTCAATCAGAGATCATAGATACATGTTAAAGAATATGGTATCTGGATTCGATCCACTCATGAGAAAACTACATGGTACAAGTCATAAGTGTTTCTCATATGCAAGTTTTGTATCGGAGTTCTTAGACCTAAACTCTTTATGAATTACTGTGTGCTTTGACATACACCTAACGTGCTCGTAAGAGGGTGACAAGTACGGGTATGCTTAGGTATGCATTGATTCATGTTAGAGAGCATGAGAGAAGTGAAGGGATTACCCCTCTCTATAAGAGAGAAAATATCATCGGCCACTTGATCAGTGAACTGAGAAGTGTATGGCCATACCGAGATGAAATAATGAGTAATCATTATTTATCTGAGAGTTCAGTGTCACTGGAATATCAAGAAAGGAATTAATATATATAAGGATTACTAGTTCCATGCCTTATATTAATTCTGATATTTATGGGTAAGGGACTATGCAAAATTACATTAGGTCACTAAATTCCATATGCATTTTCATTTAATTTGGAATGCTATAATATCTTGCTAGAGAATATATATAGCCTTTGAATTAATTCATTGCCAACATTAAATGGACCTATAAGATCACACACAAAGCATTGGGCTTAAAATATTTAAATAAAGTATTGGGCATTAATTTGGGCTTTTAATTAAAGTCAAATTAATGTATGTAATGGGCATTATAAATGCTATTCGACCTTGGCCCATGAGAGAGAGAAATTCAGCCCACATGGTTTAATTTCAATTAATTAATTATCTTGTATTAATTAAGTTAATTGAGTATTAAAGCCTAAAAGAATTTAAATTAAATTAAATCATTTAAATATAAAGTAAAGTGTCTGAAATTCCAAGATAAAAACCAAGGAATTTCGGCACATGCTTATTATTTATATTAAGTGATTTTATTTAATTAAATATCTTGTGTTTTATTTCAAATTTGAATATTAAATTCAAAGGAGTTTAAATCAATATATATTACTTATTTTTAGGAAGTGATTGAAGTTGAATTAATTATCTTGAGATGGTAAAATTCAGATCAAACACTTGCCAAAAGATAAGGATATATATATGAAAAGAAATAAAACCCTCGAAGAATAACTAGATTTTGGCATGAAACCCTAGTTTCCTAGGTTTTGGCGTGAACTCCTCTCTCTCTCTCACAAAAATTCTTTTGGCCAATTTTCACAAGGAGAAAGTATTGTTCCTTATTCTCTTGTATTCTTGGGTAGTAATAGCAATCTAAGAGAAGTACAAAATCAAATTTTGTAGCTTCAAACCATAGCCATTACACAATACTTCTTTTGAGAGCTAGCAATCTCTACTTTAAGCCGTTGGTGCAATTGTGTGTGTGAAAATAGAGAGGAGTGGCGTAAAAGGATGTTCCTTGGAATTGGTGGTGAAGGTCTAAGTCTAAGATATCCTCCTTGGTTGCTGGTCATCATCAAAATCAAGTTTTAAAGACATCTAAAGTTGTAAGTTTTAAAATCCTAAAATTGCATGTTTCGATTCTTGTCATGGAATTGTTTGGCATGTATGATCAAATTTTATTGTTTTCTGCTACGTGATCTTTATGTGCATACCATGACATATTCCATCAGTGGTATCAGAGCCTAATCATGCTTATTTTAGTGCTTTAGATGCATGAAAAAATTAATTAAAAATCATTATTTTGAAAACATGCAATGCTGAAATTTTCTATTTTGAGTTTTTTGCATTGTTTTGGTGTAAAAACAATTTTAATTGATTAGATAGGTATTATAATTAATATGACATGTTAATATACTGTCCTAAGATGTTCTAGGAGCTGTTAATGGTCGGATTTAATTGATAATACCTGATGGTACATGTTAATATTAAAACTAGGTGCTTTTTGGCATGTTAATTGTTAGTTTAACAACTAGTTTTAAATATTAAATGTAAAAAACGTTTTTGGCATGTTTGTAAGTGATTTTTAAAGATTAAATATCAGGCTTGGACATATTTTAAATTTGGTTTTAATTCTTGTCCATGACAATTTAATTGATTAATTTTAAAATCACTTAAAACTATGACTAGTTTGTGTTTGTTACATGTTTAATCAACATTGTTTGTTTTGTTTTGATTAAAATGGTAAAACACATTTAGATCAGATTGATACAGAATATTAAATCAATATTTATGACCTTGTTTAAATTATTAAATGATTCATAAAATTGATTTAAGTATTTGTGCATTTTGTGGCATCACATAAGCATTAAACAACTAGTTTTGTTGTTTGTTTGTTTTTATATGCATGCCGTGTATCATATATATATGTTCTTCATGATTTTGTGTTTTAATTCATGTTGGTACATATTATATGTATTTTTAATGTTTATGGGCTGTATGACATAAAATTAAAAATGGCAAAATTGGAAATTATACTAGAGTTGATTTATAGCACAAATCTAACTAGTTTGTGTTTTGGGCTTTTAAGAGAACTTATTCAATAAGAGGATTTAGTCCATTGGGCTTCGGCCCAGGCCCATCACGGGGTCATCTCATAAAGGTTCAAGTACACAATTTCCATTAATAGGCTTGGCTAAATTAATTAAAATTGGACTTTGTTTGATCCATGAATGTTATGTATATTTATTTGCTTGTTTGGTGTGATGAATGGATATACATGGTGCATTCATGGGCCCTGGATTTTGTAATTAAATATGGCCTGTGAGCCATTATGTTTTATTGTAAAAGTTTCATTTATTTCTTAGAATAGAATATACTTGAAGACTTTGTAAATCAAGACGAAGCCCACCGGAGTGGAGAAGCGCAACTCAAAGATTCTTATGTAATAGTATAGAATCTTAGTTGTAGGTTTTTGGGCCCATGTTTGTCATGCTTTACTTTATGCAATTATATATATATATATGCATGTTATGTATGGATGACAAAGCATATGCCATGTAAGCCATAATAAAATGAATCCCTAAAAATAGTAAGTCACAAAGTTGCCTTCTTAATTCGAAACATGTCAAGGCATCGATCATCGGTCATGTAGACTAGGAGTCCTAGATGCGTCTGATTATCTTTGTAAGGCATGGGTTGTGAATGTAGGTTGGACTTAACATGGAAAGGGATGCCCGGACGTAAGCAACTAATAAATGGATTTGTGCTATAACATCTTAAGATGTTAGCCCATTTGATCCAAGAGTCATGTATGAGACATGATTGGAGTTTTCCTACCTAAGTAACTTAAATTGTTAAGTGTACAAGCTCAGCTTGATTAATAAGTTGTTGTGAAAAGTTGATCTTGGCCCACATTAAATCACTAATGCGAATTATTTAAAGGGATATTAATTCGGTTTGTGGGACTATAAATAAGACCTCATTTAATCTTTCTAAATTTTATTGTAGATTGAAAATGGTATCTTCAAACAACAATTTCTCATTGCGATCAGTCCTTAAAAAGGACAAATTGAATGGCACGAATTTCATAGACTGGTCTCGAAACTTAAGAATAGTTCTTAAGCAAGAGAAAATGTCATGTGTTTTGGATGCACCCTTGCCTGAAGAACTTGCTAGGATCGCCTCTGTGATTCAAAAGAAAACTTTTGAGACCAAGAAGAGCGACTCCGATAATGTGACCTGTTTGACGCTAGCCACTATGGTCCAAGAGGCTTATGCGATCATGGTGCACCTCAAGGAGATGTTCCAAGAGCAAGCTCGTCATGAGAGGTTCGTGACAACAAAGGCCTTGATTTCTTGTAAGATGGCTGCGAGTACTCCTGTTAGTACCCATGTACTCAAGATGAAAGGGTATCTTGATACTCTTGAGAAGCTTGAGGTACAAGTGCCAAAGGAATTGGCCACTGACTTGATCTTAGGATCATTGACTGATGATTATGATCCATTTGTGATGAATTATAACATGCATGCAATGAACAAGTCAGTCACTGAGCTCTATGGGATGCTTAAAAATGCTAAAGAGAACATTCGAAAGACCAATCCCGTATTGATGGTTCAAAGGGGCATTAAAAAGGGACCCACTAAGGGAAGGGAAAGGGAAAGGCAAAACCCAAGAATGACCTGGCTTGGTTCAAGTCAAGTGGGAGTGCACCTCAGGCCCAATCCAAGCCCAAGGCGCAGAAGCTCAAAGAGAGTGAGAGCACTTGCTTCCATTGCAATAAGATAGGGCATTGGAGGAAGAATTGTGCTCTCTTCAAGGAAGAACAAAAGAAGAATGGAGTCAAGGTGTCCAGTTCTGGTATTTTTGTTGTTGAGATTAACCTTTCTATTTCTACCACTTGGGTATTGGATACTGGTTGTGGTTCTTACATTTGTTCAAATGTATAGAGGCTAAGAAATAGGTGGTTACTTAGGAATAATGAAGTGGACCTCCGTGTGGGGAATGGAGCACGAGTTGCTGCCATAGAGATAGGTGACTATCCACTCACTTTACCTTCCGAACTTTGTTTAGTTTTGAAAAATTGTTATTATGTGCCTGCTATGAGCAGAAACATTATTTCAGTTTCATGTTTGGATTTGGATGAATTTGATTTTGTTATTAAAAATGGCAATGCTCATATTCGTCGTCAAGGCATTTCTTATGGCAATGCCATGTTGCAAAATGGCCTTTATATCCTTGATTTACAAAACAAAGAGTCCATATACAATATTAATACAAAGAGGGTTAAATCAAACGAATTAAACCCTACTTACTTTTGGCATTGTCGTTTAAGACATGCAAACAAAAAATGCATTTCAAGACTCTACAAAACTTGAGTGCTTGGGTCGTTCGACTTAGAGTCTTATGATACATACGAGCCATGCTTGCATGGAAAAATGACAAAGAGTCCTTTTAACAAGAAAGGTGAAAGGACTAATGGCTTATTAGAACTAATACATACCGATGTATGTGGACCATTAAGTACACAAGCTAAAGGTGGTTTTAGCTACTTCGTGACGTTCACAGATGACTTCAGTAGATATGGTTATGTCTATCTAATGAAGTACAAATCTGAAACTTTTGAGAAATTCAAAGAGTTTAAGAACGAAGAAGAAAAACAACTTGGCAAAAGTATAAAAACCATTCAATTAGATCGAGGTGGTAAATACTTAAGCCAAGAATTTGGCAGTCATCTAAAAGAGTGTGGTATTATTTCACAGATCACTCCTCCCGGAATGCGACAATGGAATGGTGTGTTCGAAAGGAGAAATCGAACTTTATTGGACATGGTTCGATCTATGATGAGTCAAGCTAATCTTCCTGTCTCTTTTTGGGGTTATGCATTAGAAACTACTGCGTTTCTACTAAACTGTACTCCAACTAAAGCAATTGGGAAGACACCATATGAGGTATGGACTGGGAAAGAACCCAATATATCATTTCTCAGGATTTGGGGCTATGAAGCACATATTAAGAAATTAACATCTGACAAACTAGAGTCCAAATCCACTGTCTGCTTGTTTGTGGGTTATCCCAAAGAAACAAAGGGATACTACTTTTACTCACAAGCCGAGAACAAAGTATTTGTTGGTCGCAAGGCTATTTTCTTGGAAAAGGAGTTCCTTCTCAAGAAAGACAGTGGAAGTAAAGTAGAACTTAGAGAAATTCAAGTGCCACAAGCTCCTATAGAGGATGAGTTGGAAGTGGGATCAAGTTCACAACCAGTTGTTGAACAAGAACCCATTACACAAGTACCTAGAAGGTCTGGTAGGGTACGTTAGGAGATTGAGAGATATGGATTTCTAATCACTGATAGTGACACTATTGAGTTAGTAAATCGTGAGGATCCTACTGCCTACTGAGAAGCTATTGAAAGCCCAGACTCGGAAAGTTATCTTGAAGCCATGAAATTCGAGATGCAATCAATGTACAATAGCCAGGTTTAGACCTTGGTTAATCCACCGGAAGGTGCGAAGGTAATTGAATGCAAGTGGTTATTCAAACTCAAAGCTGATAAGACCTACAAAGGTAGACTAGTAGCAAAAGGTTTTCGACAAACTCATGGTGTAGACTATGACAAGACCTTTTTGCCTGTAGTCATGCTCAAGTCCATTAGGATCTTGCTTGCCATAGCTACATGTCATGATTATGAGATATGGCAAATGGATGTCAAAACTGCTTTCCTCAACGAAAATTTACTTGAGGATGTGTATATGACACAGCCTGAGGGTTTTGTCAATCCCAAGCATCCTAAAAAGGTTTGCAAGCTTCAAAAATCCATTTATGGATTAAAGCAAGCATCCTGAAGTTGGAATCTTCATTTTGATGAGGCAGTCAAAGAATTTGACTTCATCAAGAACAAAGATGAGCCTTGTGTGTACAAGAAGGTTAGTGGGAGCATAGTAGTATTTCTGGTCCTATATGTGGACGACATCTTTCTCATTGGGAATGACATTCCCAACATTGCAAAAGGTTAAGCACTGGTTAGGAAAATGTTTCTCAATGAAAGACTTAGGTGAAGCCGAGACAATACTTGGTATTCGAATCTATAAAGATAGATTGAATCGACTTTTGGGACTAAGCCAAGAAAAGTACATAGACAAAGTACTAAAGCATTTTAGTATGTGAGACTCAAAGAAAGGGTACATACCTTTGGCTTTAGGAGTTCCTTTGACTAAAGAACAGTGCCCTAAAACCAAAGAGGAAAGGGACAACATGAGTAGAATCCCATATGCATCTGCTATTGGATCTATCATGTACGCTATGTTATGTACTAGGTTGGATGTTGCTTATGCTCTGAGTATAACCAGTAGGTTTCAGCAAGACCCTGGTGAGAAGCACTGGTCTGCAGTAAAAGGGATTCTGAAGTACCTGCAGAGGACTAAGGATCACTTATTGGTGTATGGTGGTCAAGAAGAGCTCATCATACAAGGTTATGCCGATGCTGCTTTTTCAGACTAGCACTCAAGATTCTAGATCACAATCTGGGTTTGTTTTTATTTTGAACAGTGGTGCTGTCAGCTGGAGAAGCTCGAAGCAAGAGACCGTTGCCGACTTAACTACAAAATCTGAGTATATTGCAGCGAGTGAGGTTGCAAAAGAGGCTATTTGGCTGAAAAATTTCGTTTCTGGATTAGGAGTGGTCCCAAGCATCCTAGATCCATTAGAAATTTTCTTTGTACACAACGGGGCCATGGCACAGGCTAAGGAGCCCCGGTCACACCAGAAATCCAAACACATACTCAGGAGGTACCACCTGATCAGAGAAATCATTGATCATGGGGACGTCAAGGTTAGCAAGATAGCAAGTGAATACAATGTAGTAGATCCTTTGACGAAATAGTTGTGTCAAAATCTGTACGAAGCTCATTTAAGAGTGTTCGGTCTTAGGACTATGCCCAATTGGGACTAGTGCTAGTGGGAGATTATTAGTGTAAACCCTAGCCCCAATCCATTGTAATAAAACACTTTAGTTAATAAATGAGGCATTTGTTTTATCTATTGTATTCTTGTGCATATCAATTGATAGAACTATCCAAGAATGTTATTTCAGTTTAAGTTATCATGTGTGAGGCACATGGTTGTAAGACCTTGAAATAAATGAGACTTCATTCTAAATATCCCTAGTCAGTCATTGTTATAGGAATAACAAATGAATTAAGACTAGTATGCTCTCTCTGATAAGTTGAGTTCTGTCTTATGGATCATAAGGACAATAGTGTCAATCAGAGATCATAGATACATGTTAAAGAACATGGTATCTGGATTCGATCCACTCATGAGAACACTACATGTTACAAGTCATAAGTGTTTCTCATATGCAAGTTTTGTATCGAAGTTCTTAGACCTAAAATCTCTATGAAACTCTTTATGAATTACTGTGTGCTTTGACATAAACCTAACGTGCTCGTTATAGAGTGACAAGTATGGGTTTGCTTGGGTATGCATTGATTCATGTTAGAGAGCATGAGAGAAGTGAAGGGATTACCCCTCTCTATAAGAGAGAAAATATCATCAGCCACTTGATCAGTGAACTGAGAAGTGTCTGGCCATACCGAGATGAAATAATGAGTAATCATTATTTATCTAAGAGTTTAGTGTCACTGGAATATCAAGAAAGGAATTAATATATATAAGGATGACTAGTTCCATGCCTTATATTAATTCTGATATTTATGGGTAAGGGACTATGCAAAATTGCATTAGGTCACTAAATTCCATATGCATTTTCATTTAATTTGGAATGCTATAATATCTTGCTAGAGAATATATATAGCCTTTGAATTAATTCATTAATTCATTGCCAACATTAAATGGGCCTATAGGATCGCACACAAAGCATTGGGCTTAAAATATTTAAATAAAGTATTGGGCATTAATTTGGGCTTTTAATTAAAGTTAAATTAATGTATGTAATGAGCATTATAAATGCTATTGGACCTTGGCCCATGAGAGAGAGAAATTTAGCTCACATGGTTTATTTTCAATTAATTAATTATCTTGTATTAATTAAGTTAATTGAGTATTAAAGCCTAAAAGAATTTAAATTAAATTAAATCATTTAAATATAAAGTGAAGTGGCCGAAATTCGAAGATAAAAACCAAGGAATTTCGGCACATGCTTATTATTTCTATTAAGTGATTTTATTTAATTAAATGTCTTGTGTTTTATTTCAAATTTGAATTTTAAATTCAAAGGAGTTTAAATCAATATATATTACTTATTTTTAGGAAGTGATTGAAGTTGAATTAATTATCTTGAGATGGTAAAATTCAGATCAAACACTTGCCAAAAGATAAGGATATATATATGGAAAGAAATAAAACCCTAGTAGAATAACTAGATTTTGGTGTGAAACCCTAGTTTCCTAGGTTTTGGTGTGAACTCCTCTCTCTCTCTCACAAAAATTCTTTTGGCCAATTTTCACAAGGAGAAAGGATTGTTCCTCATTCTCTTGTGTTTTTGGGTAGTAATAGCAACCTAAGAGAAGTACAAAATCAAATTTTGTAGCTTCAAACCATAGCCATTACACAATACTTGTTTTGAGAGCTAGCAATCTCGATTTTAAGCCGTCGATGCAATTGTATGTGTGAACATAGAGAGGAGTGGCGTAAAAGGCTGTTCCTTGGCATTGGTGGTAAGTGTCAAAATCAAGTTTTAAAGGCATCTAAAGTTGTAAGTTTTAAAACCCTAAACTTGCATGTTTCGATTCTTGTCATGGAATTGTATGGCATGTATGATCAAATTTTATTGTTTTCCACTGCGTGATCTTTATATGCATACCATGACATATTCCATCAAGAATATAAGCCATACTTAGTTGTGCATGGCAAGAAGGACATGGGCACTTGGTCATGCATGAGAAGAAAAAAAGCCATACTTGGCCTTGAAAGAGAAAACAATGGGTTATGAGCAGCCGTGTAGGGGAATTCAAAGGGCTACGAGTGACCATACAAGGGATATCAAAGGGCCTTAAGCAGCCATGTAAGGGAAATTAAAGGGCTATGAGTGACCATCCAGGGGAAATCAAAGGGCTATGTGCAACCATGTAAGGTAAATCAAAGGGGTATGTGTAGCACCCTTATCCTTTACCCTATACATATCACTTTATTCTTCTCATTACACAAGATTAGCAGTGTAACTTAAATATAAACCAATTATATAGAGAACATATATTCTAACTTAATATATATGAGTGTTATACTATCATAACTTTACGATATACATTAAAAATCTCTTTACATAATACAAATGATAAACATCTATACATACAACATTTCCAATACCATAACAACTTTAATTATATATATAAAGAGCCTAAAAATAAAAGTCTATACTAGTCTCTCTCGTTGACTTGTGTTGGCCATCCTGCTGCAGATATCACCCGAGCAACCTACTCGGATGAAACACCTATGCTAAGCTATAAAGCTTAGTGGGGAACTAAATCATGGTAAACGACTACTCACAGTAATCGTCAACAAGCACACACAATATGCCTTAAATATAACAATGATTTATTTCAAGAAATGAAAGAAATTAAACATTTACATTCGCTTATAGAAATCATAAAGTTCAACGGTAAAATTTGCATTGACTTTTCATTCACCATATATAATCATACAAGTTCCAACATCCTTTGGTCTTAATTTCAACTATTGATAATATTATTATTTTATTAATCAATGCTTAATCATGAAAGTATAGTTATCTATTATTAATTTCATAAACAATCTTCATAGATATTGAAATTATCTTACATCTATTCTTGTATGTCTAGGATATACACACATTAGAATTAAATAACAAATCAACACTTCCAATTACCATGAGATTATAATATTACTACAGGCTTACTTTATGTTCAATAAGTTATTCATGTTATAACATAATAGATGTATCATAAAAATAAGCCTATCAACCAATCATAACACTTATATATCATCACCATAAATAACAAATACACGTTAAAGAATGTGCACATGCAACAATGTGAACACATATATAATCATAAGAAAAATATTTCAAAAACAATGGTTGTTATTATCTAACTTTTATAATCTTTAATATACAACATGCTTATGCAATTATAAAATTATTGCATCCATTAGATATTATAATACTCTTGAACTTACTAAAAGTTCCTTCATCAATCATGTATTGGCATACATATAGAAATAAGGTTTATGATCACAAAGGCATATATATATATATATATATATATCATTAATTTAATCAAAGTATTAATATAATGCAAATTCAACATTGAACAATTAGCATGTATTTTTGATACTAGCAATATTACTTACATATATTTACTATTGGGCATTCCTATAGATGTGGGTTTTATGTGCAACAAAAATAAATTTCATATGTAGAATAGTATAAAGTCAATTAACAATTTGCATGCCTTATTCAACTTTTCTTAACATTTGATAATAAAGGCTGCACTATTCTAAAGAGGTGGATATCGAGTTTTACGGTAGCACCCAAAGGTACAATATTGTTGATTATAATGGTTGCACTTGAAGATATAAATAAGATACTTGGAGGTATTAAACGATGATCCCTTGTAGGGATAAAACTATATGATAAATCGATAGACCCAAACGAGGTCAAACAAATAACATGGACCCAAACGGGGTCAATCAAATAACATGGACTAGTTAAGCGGACCCAAGCTTGTTAGAGAGTATGCAGTAGAGCTAATGTAATAGGGATATTTTTCATATGTATGAATTTATATTCTTAATAAAAGGCATCATTCATTCATTAATGCTATGTTTAAATACATGAGTTTGTAAATCTTAAATTAATAACTGAAGTCCTATATATTATAAGCACAGTGTGAAGGCAACATTAAAGTGTTCATGATATGAGATGTCTATTGCATGCAAATGTGTTGATATCTAAATATCCCTAGTCATAGAATTAACAAGACAGGACATTGTTAACTTGGACAGACTAGCACATGTTATGCTTCTTGAATGGTTCAAGCAATGGTTCTCATAACTATGATTATGGAAGATAATCAAAGCTAACATGTGGATGCTTGTTAGAAGAACAAGTTCATTGGAGACCTACAAAGAGAATCCTCACATGGATATTAAATCTATGTCAGTGAGGAATCTATCCATGGCGGTTGTGCAAGTATCCTTAGACTTGAGATCACCAAAGTTATCTTAAGTAGCAAGTGATATACTTTGACTCCATAACTAATTACTTCCATCTGGGAGTGAACATAGTTAGGAGATTGGGTATATCATAACCTACTTGAAGATAGTTTAGTGATTGACAAAGGTGTTGGAATTTAATGGTTACATGCATCACATACATGAGTGGAATTTTAAAATTTTTTAACCATAAGATCTGATCTTGCCATGAATACACAATATAACTATATGAGAATAAGAAAAATCACCTTTGATTTTTGTTGAACAGTTGATTTTACTTCGCACCGGGTTGTCGCAAACCACAGTATCCAAAATCGAACACCTCCAATGAGTAATCCACACTAGAGAGGGGTAAATTGAACCAAAAAATTGGTGTAATACAAGGAGTGGCCGAAATCCAAGAGGCTAGCAATGGAAGTGGCGCAAAAAAAGGGAGAGAGATTAAGAGAAAAGACTTTCCTTTTGTTTTAATCACTTAACCCTAATTCTCATTAGTTGGCCTTTTATAGTTAGGTTAAAATTCCAACTCCTTAATGAGATTGGGCTCTTTAAAATTGCTGGAGAATTATTAATTGGGCTTCTGGAATTAATTATAATCATTTGGGCTTAATTAAATCCAAATTAAATCTTTTCATAAAAGACCAAGCACAAAATCCACTAACTAGGCCCTTTGTGCATCTAATTGGATATAAATACCCAAATGGATTCCAAATCCAACCAAATTAAATATGTTAGTTCCATAACACTTATGTAATATATATAAATTAATTTGGTCCAAGAAAAAGCCCTCTAAGCCCTTCTGTATGGATTTGGCGTGTAGCCCTCTTTTGGAGGGCTTCCTCCAACTTTTTCATTCCTTTGGCCCTTTATAATTTCTCCAATGCTCCTATTAATTATTATATCAGTCCTATAACACTTATAGTAGTCTTATAACACTTATAAGACAATAATAATTAATCATAAAATACATTATTTCAATTAGGTCCAATTTTGCAGAACATTTCTCAAAAGTTTCGCAGACAATTTTATTTGATCATAATTAATTAAACTCTTTAATTAATTATTATCATATTCTCCTCTCTACCTTTATAATAATATCAAATATTATTATCCTTGTCATTTTACCATTTTACCCTTTTCTCTATATGTGTGTGACTTATTGGGTTCCTGTCCATGTTGGCAGTATAATATGTAATTGTGAGTTTTATTCAAAACTCACATGATTTAAACTCCTTTAAATCATTTTATCAATCTCTATTGATATTTTGATACATCATTATACGAGTCATGATTGGCCTCTAGCTAGGCATCATGACTACCCAAATGTCAGGAAAGTCATGTGGTTTGACTGTACCCTTCCATAGAAACAGTTACCGTGCAATTACTCCTTTCACCACTCTTATCTCAATTAGATTCTGAGTATGGATTTCTGTCAACTCATATAAATCTAATTATGTATGTTCTATTAATTTAACCATTGTTCCTAAAATGCCCTTCATGGATCTCCATCCATCTCGGCATATTACTCTGGCCAGAGATTCACTGAACAAGGTAATTATAAAATCATGTGAGATAACTTCCCTTGTTAAATCTGGGATGGTGAATCCTTTGTCAATCACTCAACTATCTTCAAGTAGGTCATGATATACCCAATCTCCTAACTATCTTCACTCCCAGTTGGAAGTAATCAGTTATGGAGTCAAAGTATACCACTTGCTACTTAAGATAACTTTGGTGATCTCAAGTCCAAGGATACTTGCACAACTGCTATGAAGAGATTCCTCACTGACATAGATTTAATATCCATATGAGGATTCTCTTTGCAGGTCTCCAATGAACTTGTTCCTCTAACAAGCATCCACATGTTAGCTTTGATTATCATCCATAATCACAATTATGAGAACCATTGCTTGAACCATTCAAGAAGCATAACATGTGCTAGTCTGTCCGAATTAACAATGTCCTATCTTGTTAATTCTATGACTAGGGATATTTAGATATTAAGACATTTGCATGCGATAGACATCTCACATCATGAACACCTTCATGATTGCCTTTGCACTGTGTTTATAATATCTAGGACTTCATTTATTAATTTAAGATTTACAAACTCATGTATTCAAACACAGCATTAATAAATGAATGATGCCTTTTATTAAGAATATAAATTTCATACATATGAAAAACATCCCTATTACATGGGCTCTAGGGCATACTCTCTAACAATCTCCCACTTGCACTAGAGCCAATCATTCATATGTCTCAGACCCATGCTATTTATATGGTGATCATGCTTAATCTGGGAAAGTGCTTTAGTGAGGGGATCTGCCACATTGTCATCTGTGGGAACCCTTTCTATTTTCACATCATTTCTAGCTACTATTTCCCTTATGAGATGGTAGCGTCTGAGAACATGCTTGGATCACTGATGAGACCGTGGTTCCTTTGCTTGCGCAATGGCTCCATTGTTGTCACAATATAAAGGAATCGAATCAACAATGCTAGGCACCACTCCTAGTTTGGTTATGAACTTTATGATCCAGACTGCTTCTTTGGCTGCTTCTGAAGCAGCAATGTACTCAGCTTCCGTCGTGGAATCAATAGTTGTTTCTTGTTTGGAACTTTTTCAACTAACTGCTCCTCCTCCCATTATGAACACATAACCAGATTGTGATTTACAATCATCTTTGTCAGATTGGAAGCTGGCATCTGTATACCCGTTTACTTCCAAACTGCCCTCTCCATATACCAAGAATATATCCTTAGTCCTTCTCAAGTACTTAAGAATATTCTTGACAGCTGCCCAATGTTCCTCTCCAAAATTAGATTGGAATTTGCTTGTGACACTCAAAGTAAATGCTACATCTGGACGTGTACATAACATAGCATACATGATAGAACCAATTGCAGATGCATATGGTATTCTATTCATGCTCTCTCTATCCTCCAGTGTCTGTGGACATATAGACTTAGAAAGGTGTTTTCCATGCACCATGGGTATAAACCCTTTCTTAGAGAGATCCATATTGAACCTCTTCAATACTTTATCTATATATGTACTCTGAGAAAGACCTAGCAACCTATTGGATCTATCTCTATAGATCCTTATTCCCAGAATATAGGATGCTTCTCCAAGGTCTTTCATGGAGAATTGCTTGGATAACCATATTTTAACAGATTGGAGAAGAGAAATGTCATTTCCCATGATCAATATGTCATCTACATATAGAACTAGGAAGACAATTGCACTCCCACTAACCCTTTTCTACACACAAGGTTCATCTTCATTCTGTGAGAAACCAAACTCTTTGATTGTCTCATTGAATCGTATGTTCCAGCTCCTAGAGGCTTGCTTCAATCCATAAATGGATCTTTGAAGCTTGCATACCTTTTTGCCATTTCCTGATGTGAATCCTTCTGGTTGTGTCATATACACATCCTCGGTAAGATTTCCATTAAGGAAAGCTGTCTTCACATCCATCTGCCAAATCTCATAATCATAATGAGCTGCAATGGCTAAAAGCATTCTTATAGACTTGAGCATCGCTACAGGAGAAAAAGTTTCGTCATAGTCAATACCTTCTTTTGACGATAACCTTTTGCTACTAAGCGAGCTTTATAGGTAACTATATTACGTTCCATGTCAGTCTTCTTTTTGAAAACCCATTTGCACCCTATGGGTTTTATCCCTTCAGGTGGTTGAGTTAAAGTCCATACTTTATTCTCATACATGGAGTCCATTTCGGACTGCATAGCCTTAAGCCATAAATCACGTTCTGAACTGTTCAAAACTTCTTGATAGCTTGTAGGCTCATTGTCCTCTACTACAGTTATGCCTCTATCCGAATCAACGTGAAATCCATATCTCACAGGGATAGAACGCATCCTAGTAGATCTTCTAGGATTTTGTGTATAATTAGGTTCAACTGTAATCTCATCATTATGAAATTCAGTTTCAGGTTCAATCGGTTGATCATCTTCTATTTGTGGGTCTTGAACTTCACCAAGCTCAATTTTACTCCCACTGTCCTCTCGTAGGAGAAATTCTCTTTCCAAGAAGACAGCATGCCTTGAAACAAACACCTTTTGTTCTAAGGGATGATAGAAATAATATCCAAACGTTTCTTTGGATATCCCACAAATAAACATTTGTCAGACTTAACATTTAGTTTCTTTGACATTGTCCTCTTCACATAAGCAGGACAACCCCATACTTTCATATGAGAAAGCGTGGGTTTCTTGTTATTCCACATCTCATATGGAGTAACATCAACCGATTTACTAGGAACTCTGTTTAACACATAAACAGCAGTTTCTAGTGCATATCCCCAAAAAGACTTAGGCAAGTCCGCTCGGCTCATCATTGATCGAACCATATCTAATAGTGTTCGATTTCTCCTTTCAGATACACCATTGTGTTGTGGTGTATATGGAGGAGTCCATTGAGATAAAATCCCATTATCTCTAAGATAATCCTGAAACTCTTGACTTAAGTACTCTCCACCTCGATCTGATCTAAGTGTTTTAATACTTTTGCCAAGTTGTTTCTCTACTTCATTTCTGAATTCTTTAAACTTTTCAAATGCTTCAGACTTATATTTCATTAGATAGATGTATCCTAACCTGGAATAATCATCTATGAAAGTAATGAAGTAGGAGTAACCTCCTCTGGCATGTGTAGTCATTGGACCACATACATCTGAATGTATTATGTCCAAAACCATTTTAGCTCGTTCTCCTTTACCAATAAAGGGAGCTTTTGTCATTTTTCCCAATAAACAAGATTTGCATGTATCAAATGATTCATAATCAAATGATCCCAAATCACTTGACTTGTGCAATTTGGTCATGCGTTTTTCATTTATGTGGCCTAAACGACAATGCCATAAGTATGAGGTATTTAGATTATCATGTTTCATTCTCTTGGTATCCACATTATGTACTTCTTTAATTAAATCAAGAACAAATATACCATTCTCAATGATAGCTTTTGTATAAAATATATTGTTCTTAAAAATGTAACAACATTTGTCCTTTAAAGAAATATCATAATCGTTCATCAAACAACTGAAAGAAATAATACTCTTGGACAAAGCTGGAACATAATAACAATTATTTAATTCCAGTACTAATCCACTAGGAAGAGGCAAATAGTAAGTCCCCACAACTGTTGTAGAGATGTTCTGTCCAGTAGCAGACTGCAAACATATCTTTGCCTTTCCAACTCTTCTAAAGCTTCTAAGCCCCTGTAGATCATTACATAAATGAGATCCACTTCCGGTATCTAATACCCAAGATTGTTTTGAAGCAATAGAATAAGTATTAATTTCAATCATATGAATACCTGAAGTAGAAGCATCAGCTTGCTTCTTCTCCTTGAGAGAATCTAGATAGGCCTTGCAGTTACGCTTCTAATGACCATCCTTTCCACAATGGAAGCAAGTTCCTTTGGGATTCTCTTTCTTGGCAACCTTCTTCTTAGAGATCCCACCATTCTTTGGCTGCGCCTTGGTTATCTTCTTCTTCTTCTTCTTCTTCTGCTTCTTGCCTTTAGCCGAAGTGACAACCATGACACTTTTTGGATCTTTCTTAAATGATCCATCAACTGTCTTGAGCATATTGATTAACTCAGGAATGGATACTTGGATCTTGTTCATGTTGAAGTTAAGCACAAAAGGTGCATAACTTGGAGCCAACGAGTACAAGATTAAATCTATGTATAGATCATTATCCATAACATAGCCAAGTCTACTCAAATGCTCAATATACCCATACATCTTCAATGCATGAGTAGCAGCTGAAGTGCCTTCCACCATTTTGCAACTAAATAGAGCTCGAGCAATCTCATATTGCTCAGTTCTAGCCTGAGAAGAATAAAGCTCCTCTAGATGCAAAATGATGGTTCTAGCATCCATCATTTCATGTTGCTTCTGAAGCTCCGAGGACATAGCACCCAGCATCAGACATGCTGCTGCTTCACTATCCTTCATGTATTTTCGATAAATGCCTTTGATCTCATCAATGGCATCATCTGATGGAAGTGGTGGTGGATCTTTATCCAAGACATAATGGATCTTTTCAGCCCTGAGAACAATTCTCACTTGCCTGATCCAGTCAGAATAGTTGTTGCCAACCAGCTTGTTATCCAAGATTGATCGTATATTAATGTTTGATGTGCTCATGATGATGACCTAGATGTGAAAGAGAAAAGATATGAGAGTATGTTCATATATATGTAAGCATTAATAAGGTCTTTAAGTAATCCATTTACTCCCACTATTTTATTGCGAATTAATAGCCCTCACTATATAATCCGAGAAAACCCGATGGTTTTCTTAGTGGGCCAATATCCAATCCTTGATATGTAATTTGACCTTGACTGTGGTCAACAAGCCAAATTCCATACCGTTGAAAGGTAGGTATCTCTATACCAATTGTGTCTCTACACAACTATTGGATCATTAGGTTATCAACTCTTGATGCATGTATATCATATATGCATTCCCTAATCTTGCCTCTAGAACCATTAGCCTTGATTGTGGTCAACAAACTAATGGGCTAGCTAAGATGACCCATTTAATTAGATTTGAACATATACGATATAATGTGAGCTTGACTGTGGTCAACAACCCACAGTATAAAGAACTCTGGTTCTCTTCAAATTAATGGAAGGCTTATATACCTTAGTATTTGTTTGAGGGTTTTAGTTAATTAAGTCTCATCATACATGGTTGGCATACATTGGTATGCATCCTATATCTATCACATAAATATAAGCATACAAATATGGTATAGTTATGGACTTCACTATATTGATTTCCCCGAGCCAAGAGGGAAATCAAAAGGTCACACCTAGGTAGTATGCATGATTCAAACAAGAAAATAATTACATTATCTTCAAGCTTGTTGGATCTCCATCCGGCCCATCATGCTCCTTGATATTGGTCTCCATCTCTATTTCTAATTTTAATCTAAGTAATCTAATTACATATTACAATTTGAAATGAAATACAACCCAAAAACAAGTGGCCGGGACATGAAAGTCCTCATTGGGTCAAAACATGCATTATGCTCAATCACATTGGGCTTTGTCCATAACTAACCATCATGCCAATCATTCACCCTTATATGCCTCTCTAATGCATAAATAAATGGATTAGTAACTTTGTTTCAACCTTTGAAACTATATTTTGAGTTATTTAATGATGTGATCAAATTAGGAAACTTTTTCCATTTTGGAAACTTTCATTTTAGGAAACCTTTTTGCATGCATGTGTTCTTGTCTTAATAATCAATCCAATTGATTATTAATTAATTATAAATTGATTATTTAATTAATTAATCATATTAAATAATTAAAAGAATCAATTTTGGGCTTAAAACAATTGTAGGTCGAAACCCACAGAAGAAAAAAAAACCCTAACTGTGTTCACACACAAACTAGTTTTGTGTCTTTTGGACCATTTGGGCCTTTTGGAATGAGCCAAGCCCACTCCAGCCCCTAAAACCAATTAATAAACTTAATTAATGTTTATAATGTTTAATTTAAATTAGCTCCTTGGGCCCACCAAGTCATTCACTAATTTAAACCAAGTCCGTAAACATAATTAAGCCCATTAAGTGGTTTTAATGAATTAAAATTAATCAAATTAATTTAAGGCCCATTTTAATTAATCCAATTAATTAAAAATACTTTAATATATCATATATATCAGATTTAGAAGATCAAAAGTTGTTCTAATCATGAACACATCAAGAACACACGAAGAACACCAATTTATCGAACTTTTCGACAAAACTAGTTTTCATGCAAAACTTGTTCGATTTTAATTCCGTTCGATCCTACGGCTTAATATCACATATTAAACACATAAAATATCATCTAAATGATTTTTAAATGGATCCATAAGAAATTAAATTAGAACAGCCCCTACATTACCTAGGGTTTCACGCCAAACCCTAATGAGTTTCACGCCAAACCCTAATCTTAATCATTCAAAAAAATTCGTTTTTGATTCCACCATATTTATTTGATCACACATACAACCAGAAATCAATATTTCTCATTCATGAACAATCAAATCTAATATTTTAAAGTTCATGAAATAAATAACTCAAAACAAAACAAAACTTATTCTGCAGAAAAATATAGAATTGTATATCCATGGCAAAACCGTGGCTCTGATACCATGTTGGAATTTAATGGTTACATGCATCACATACATGAGCGGAATTTTAAAATTTTTTAACCATAAGATCTGATCTTGCCATGAATACACAATATAACTATATGAGAATAAGAAAAATCACCTTTGATTTTTGTTGAACAGTTGATTTTACTTCGTACCGGGTTGTCGCATACCACAGTGTCCAAAATCGAACACCTCCAATGAGTAATCCACACTAGAGAGGGGTAAATTGAACCAAAAAATTGGTGTAATACAAGGAGTGGCCGAAATCCAAGAGGCTAGCAATGGAAGTGGCGCAAAAAAAGGGAGAGAGATTAAGAGAAAAGACTTTCCTTTTGTTTTAATCACTTAACCCTAATTCTCATTAGTTGGCCTTTTATAGTTAGGTTAAAATTCCAACTCCTTAATGAGATTGGGCTCTTTAAAATTGCTGGAGAATTATTAATTGGGCTTCTGGAATTAATTATAATCATTTGGGCTTAATTAAATCCAAATTAAATATTTTCATAAAAGACCATGCACAAAATCCACTAACTAGGCCCTTTGTGCATCTAATTGGATTTAAATACCCAAATGGATTCCAAATCCAACCAAATTAAATATGTAAGTTCCATAACACTTATGTAATATATATAAATTAATTTGGTCCAAGAAAAAGCCGTCTAAGCCCTTCTGTATGGAGTTGGCGTGTAGCCCTCTTTTGGAGGGCTTCCTCCAACTTCTTCATTCCTTTGGCCCTTTATAATTTCTCCAATGGTCCTATTAATTATTATATCAGTCCTATAACACTTATAGTAGTCTTATAACACTTATAAGACAATACTAATTAATCATAAAATACATTATTTCAATTAGGTCCAATTTTGCAGAACATTTCTCAAAAGTTTCGCGGACAATTTTATTTGATCATAATTAATTAAAATTTTAATTAATTATTATCATATTCTCCTCTCTACCTTTATAATAATATCAAATATTATTATCCTTGTCATTTTACCATTTTACCCTTTTCTCTATATGTGTGTGACTTATTGGGTTCCTGTCCATGTTGGCAGTATAATATGTAATTGTGAGTTTTATTCAAAACTCACATGATTTAAACTCCTTTAAATCATTTTATCAATCTCTATTGATATTTTGATACATCATTATACAAGTCATGATTGGCCTCTAGCTAGGCATCATGACTACCCAAATGTCAGGAAAGTCATGTGGTTTGACTGTACCCTTCCATAGAAACAGTTACCGTGCAGTTACTCCTTTCACCACTCTTATCTCAATTAGATTCTGAGTATGGATTTCTGTCAACTCATATAAATCTAATTATGAGTGTTCTATTAATTTAACCATTGTTCCTAAAATGCCCTTCATGGATCTCCATCCATCTCGGCATATTACTCTGGCCAGAGATTCACTGAACAAGGTAATTATAGAATCATGTGAGATAACTTCCCTTGTTAAATCTGGGATGGTGAATCCTTTGTCAATCACTCAACTATCTTCAAGTAGGTCACGATATACCCAATCTCCTAACTATGTTCACTCCCAGTTGGAAGTAATCAGTTATGGAGTCAAAGTATACCACTTGCTACTTAAGATAACTTTGGTCATCTCAAGTCCAAGGATACTTGTACAACTGCTATGAAGAGATTCCTCACTGACATAGATTTAATATCCATATGAGGATTCTCTTTGCAGGTCTCCAATGAACTTGTTCCTCTAACAAGCATCCATATGTTAGCTTTGATTATCATCCATAATCACAGTTATGAGAACCATTGCTTGAACCATTCAAGAAGCATAACATGTGCTAGTCTGTCCGAATTAACAATGTCCTATCTTGTTAATTCTATGACTAGGGATATTTAGATATTAACACATTTGCATGCGATAGACATCTCACATCATGAACACCTTTATGATTGCCTTTGCACTGTGTTTATAATATCTAGGACATCATTTATTAATTTAAGATTTACAAACTCATGTATTCAAACACAGCATTAATAAATGAATGATGCCTTTTATTAAGAATATAAATTTCATACATATGAAAAACATCCCTATTACATGGGCTCTAGGGCATACTCTCTAACAAAAGGATTCACCATCTAAGATTTAATAAGGGAAGTTATCTCGCATGATTCTATAATTGCCTTGTTCAGAGAATCTCTGGCCAGAGTAATATGCCAAGATGGATAGAGATCCATAGAGGGCATTTTGGGAACAATGGTTAAATTAATATAACATACATAATTAGATTTATATGAGTTGACAGAAATCCATACTCTGAATCTAATTGATATAAGAGTGGTGAAAGGAGTAATTGCACGATAACTGTTTCTATGAAAGGGTATCGTCAAACCACTTGACTTTTCTAACATTTGGGAAGTCATGATGCCTAGCTAGAGGCCAATCATGACTTGTATAATAATGTGTTATAGGGCTTATATAATAATTAATAGGTCCTTTGGAGGAATTATAAAAAGGCCAGAGAAATGAAGTTGGCTTAGAAGCCCTCTAGAAGAGGGCCACACGCCAACTCCATCATAGAAGGCCTTAGAGACCTATTTCTTGGACCAAGTTAACTTAAATATGTTACATAAGTTTTGTGGAGCCTACATATTTAATTTGGTTGGATTTGAAATTCATTTGGGTAATTAAATCTAAGTATTTGTACAAAGGGCCTAGTTTATGGGTTTTATGCATAGTCTTTTATGAAAAGGCTTAAATTGGATTTAATTGAGCCCAAATAATTATAAGTAAATCTAGAAGCCCAATTAATAATTCTCCATCAATTTTAAAGAGCCCAATCTCATTATAAAGTTGGATTTTTAACCTAACTATAAAAATCTAAGTAATGAGGAATTAGGGTTAAGTGAGAAAACCCTTAAGAAAAGTTTCTTCTCTTTTCTCTCTACCCTAGCCGCCACCTCCCTTTGCTAGCTCAAGGGATTTTCGGCCAGACCCTTGTTCTCTCCCAATTTTTAGTTCATTCTATTATTCTCTAATGTGGATTACTCATTGGAGCTGTTCGATTTTGGACACTGTGGTTTGCAACAACCCGATGCAAAGGAAAATCAACCGTACAACAAAAATCAAAGGTGATTTTTCTTATTCTCATTAATATGAATATTTTACATTCATGTCAAGATCAGTAATATTGGTTAAAAATTTTAAATTTCGCTTATGTATGAGATGCATGTAACCGATAAATTCCAACATGGTATCAGAGCCTCGATTTTGCCATGAATATACAATTCTGTATTTTTCTGTGGAATAAGTTTTATTTTTGAATTATTTATTTCATGAACTTTAAAATATCAGATTTAATTGTTCATAAATGAGAAATAATTATTTCTGGATATATGTGTGATCAAATAAATAAAACGAAAACAAAAACGATTCTTTTGAGAAAAGAATCTAGGTTTTTGCATGAAGAACTTGTAGATTTAGGGGCTGTTCTAAATTAATTTTTTATAGATCCATTATAATATCATTTAAATGATAATTTATGTGTTTAATATGTGATATTAAGCCATAGGATAAAATGAAATTAATCGAACAAGTTTTGCATGAAAACTAGTTTAGTCGAAAAGTTCGATAAATTGGTGTTCTTCGTGTGTTCTTGATATGTTCTTGGTGTGTTCTTGTTTAGAAAAATTTTTAATCTTCTAAATCTAATATATCTGATATATTAAAGTTTTTAATTAATTGGATTAATTAAAATGTGCCTTAAATTAATTTGATTAATTTTAATTCATTAAAACCACTTAATGGGCTTAATTATGTTTACTGACTTGGTTTAAATTAGTGAATGACTTGGTGGACCCAATGAGCTGATTTAAATTAAATATTATAAATAATAATTAAGTTTATTAATGGGTTTTAAGGTCTGGAGTGGGCTTGGCTTATTCAAAAAGTCCCAAATGGTCCAATAGACACAAAACTAGTTTGTGTGTGAACACATTTAGGGTTTAATTTGGTGGGTTTCAGCCTACCCTTTATCTTAAGCCCAAAATTGATTCTTTTAATTATTTAATATGATTAATTAATTAAATAATCAATTAATAATTAATTAATAATAAATTGGATTGATTATTAAGGCAAGAACACATGCATGCAAAAAGGTTTTCTAAAATGAAAGTTTCCGAAATGAAAAAAGTTTCCTAATTTGATCACATTATTAAAATAACTCAAAAGTATGTTTCAAGAGTTGAAACAAAGTTATTAATCCATTTCTTTATGCATTAGAAATGCATATAAGGGTGTATGATTGGCATGATGGATAGTTATGGACAAGGCCCAATGTGATTGAGCATTATGCATGTTTTGGCCTAATGAGGACTTTCATATCCCGGCCAGTTGTTTTTGGTTTGTATTTCTTTTCAAATTGTAATATGTAATTAGATTAATTAGATTAGAATTAGAAATAGAGATGGAGACCACTATCAAAGAGAAAGATGGGCCGGATGGAGATCCAACAAGCTTGAAGATAATGTAATTATTTTTCTTGTTTGAATCATGCATACTATCTATGTCTAACCTTTTGATTTCCCTCTTGGCTTAGGGAAATCAATGTAGTAAAGTCCATAACTATACCATATTTGTATGCTTATATTTATGTGATAGATATAGGATGCATACCAATGTATGCCAACCATGTATGATGAAACTTAATTAACTAAAACCCTCAAACAAATACTAAGGTATATAAGCCTTCCATTAATTTGAGGAGAACCAGAGTTCTTTATAATGTGGGTTATTGACCATAGTCAAGCTCACATTATATCGAATATGTTCAAATCTAATTAAATGGGTCATCTTAGGTATCCCATTAGCTTGTTAACCACAGTCAAGGCTGATGGTTCTAGAGGCAAGATTAGGGAATGCATATACGATATACATGCATCAAGAGTTGATAACCTAATGATCCAATAGTTGTGTAGAGACACAATTGGTATAGAGATACCTACCATTCAAGGGTATGGAGTTTGGCTTGTTTTCCACAGCCAAGGTCAAATTACATATCAAGGATTGGATATTGGCCCACTAGGAAAACCATTAGGTTTTCTTGGATTATATAGTGAGGGCTATTAATTCGTAATAAAATAGTGGGAGTAAATGGATCAATTAAAGACCTTATTAATGCATACATATATATGAAAATACTCTTATATCTTTATTTTTCACATCTAGGTCATCATCATGAGCACATCAAAGATTAATATAGGATCAATCTTGGATAACAAGCTGGTTGGCAGCAACTATTCTGACTGGATCAGGCAAGTGAGAATTGTTCTCAGAGCTGAAAAGATCCATTATGTCTTGGATAAAGATCCACAACCACTTCCATTTGATGATACCATTGATGAGATCAAAGGAATTTATCGAAAATACATGGAGGATAGTGAAGCGATAGCATGTCTGATGCTGGGTGCTATGTCCTCGGAGCATCAAAAGTAATATGAGATGATGGATGCTAGAACAATCATTTTGCATCTAGAGGAGCTTTATTCTTCTCAGGTTAGAATTGAGCAATATGATATTGCTCGAGCTCTATTTACGTGCAAAATGGTGGAAGGCGCTTCAGCTGCTACTCATTCATTGAAGATGTATGGGTATATTGAGCATTTAAGTAGAGTTGGCTATGTTATGGATAATGATCTATACATAGATTTAATCTTGTACTCGTTGGCTCCAAGTTAGGCACCTTTCGTGCTTAACTTCAACATGAACAAGATTCAAGTAACCATTCTTGAGTTAATCAATATGCACAAGACAGCTGGTGGATTCTTTAAGAAGAATCTAAAAGGTATTATTGTTGTCACTTTTGCTAAAGGTAAGAAGCAGAAGAAGAAGAAGAAGACAACCAAGGCACAACCAAAGAATGGTGGGATCTCCAAGAAGAAGGTTGCCAAGAAAGAGAATCCCAAAGGAACTTGCTTCTATTGTGGAAAGGATGGTCATTGGAAGCATAACTGCAAGGCCTATCTAGATTCTCTCAAGGAAAAGAAGCAAGCTGATGCTTTTGTTTCAGGTATTCATACGATTGAAATTAATACTTATTCTATTGCTTCAAAACAATCTTGGGTATTAGATACCGGATGTGGATCTCACTTGTGTAATGATCTACATGGGCTTAGAAGCTTTAGAAGAGTTAGAAAGGTAGAGATATGTTTGCAGTCAGCTACTGGACAAAACATCTCTACAACAGTTGTGGGGACTTATCATTTGCCTCTTCCTAGTGGATTAGTACTGGAATTAAATAATTGTTATTATGTTCCAGCTTTATCCAAAAGTATTATTTCTTTCAGTTGTTTATTGAATGATTATGACATTTCTTTAAAGGACAAGTGTTGTTTAATTTTTAAGAACAATATGTTTTATGCAAAAGCTATGATTGAGAATGGTATATTTGTTCTTGATTTAATTAAAAAAGTGCATAATATGGATACCAAGAGAATGAAACATGATAATCTAAATACCTCATATTTATGGCATTGTTGTTTAGGCCATATAAATGAGAAACGCATGACTAAATTAGACAAGTCAGGTGATTTGGGATCATTTGATTATGAATCATTTGATACATACGAATCTTGTTTATTGGGAAAAATGACAAAAGCTCCCTTTATTGGTAAAGGAGAATGAGCTAAAATGATTTTCGACTTAATACATTCACATGTATGTGGTCCAATAACTACACATGCTAGAGGAGGTTACTCCTACTTCATTACTTTCATAGATGATTATTCCAGGTTTGGATACATCTATCTAATGAAATATAAATCAGAAGCATTTGAAAAGTTCAAAGAATTCAGAAATGAACTAGAGAAACAACTTGGCAAAAGTATTAAAACACTTAAATCAAATCGAGGTAGAGAATACTTAAGCCAAGAGTTTTAGGATTATCTTAGAGATAATGGGATTTTATCTCAATGGACTCCACCATATACACCATAACACAATGGTGTCTCTAAAAGGAGAAATCGAACACTATTGGATATGGTTCGATGAATGATGAGCCGAGCAGACTTGCCTAAGTCGTTTTGGGGATATGCACTAGAAACTGCTGTTTATATGTTAAACAGAGTTCCTAGTAAATCAGTTGATGTTACCCCATATGAGATGTGGAATAACAAGAAACCCACGCTTTCTCATATGAAAGTATGGGGTTGTCCTGCTTATGTGAAGAGGACAATGTCAAACAAACTAAATGTTAAGTCTGACAAATGTTTATTTGTGGGGTATCCAAAAGAAACGTTTGGATATTATTTCTATCATCCCTTAGAACAAAAGGTGTTTGTTTTAGGGCATGTTGTCTTCTTGGAAAGAGAATTTCTCCTACGTGAGGATGGGAGTAGAATTGAACTTGGTGAAGTTCAAGACCCACAAATAGAAGTAGATCAACTGATTGAACCCGAAACTAAATTTCATAATGATGAGATTGCAATTGAACCTGATTATACACAAAATCCTATAAGATCTACTAGGATGCATTCTATCCATGTGAGATATGGATTTCACATTGATTCGGATAGAAGCATAACTATAGTAGAGGACAATGAGCCTACAAGCTATCAATAAGTTTTGAACAGTTCAAAACGTGATTTATGGCTTAAGGCTATGCAGTCTAAAATGGACTCCATGTATGAGAATAAAGTATGGACTTTAACTCAACCACCTATAGGGATAAAATCTATAGGGTACAAATGGGTCTTTAAAAAGAAGACCGACATGGAAGGTAATATAGTTACATATAAGGCTCGCTTAGTAGCAAAGGGTTATCGTCAAAAAAAAGGTATTGACTATGATGAAACCTTTTCTCCTGTAGCAATGCTTAAGTCTATAAGAATACTTTTAGCCATTACAGCTCATTATGATTATGAGATTTGGCAAATGGATGTGAAGACAACTTTCCTAAATGGAAATCTAACTGAGGATGTGTATATGACACAACCAGAAGGGTTCACATCAGGAATTGGCAAAAAGGTATGCAAGCTTCAAAGATCCATTTATGGATTGAAGCAAGCCTCTAGGAGCTGGAACATACGATTTAATGAGACAATCAAAGAGTTTGGTTTCTCACAGAATGAAGATGAACCTTGTGTGTATAAAAGGGTCAGTGGGAGTACAATTATCGTCCTAGTTCTATATGTAGATGACATATTTATCATGGGAAATGCCATTTCTCTTCTCTAATCTGTTAAAATATTGTTATCCAAGCAATTCTCCATGAAAGACCTTGGAGAAGCATCCTATATTATAGGAATAAGGATTTATAGAGATAGATCCAATAGGTTGCTAGGTCTTTCTCAAAGTACATATATAGATAAAGTATTGAAGAGGTTCAATATGGATCTCTCTAAGAAAGGGTTTATACCCATGGTGCATGGGAAATACCTTTCTAAGTCTATGTGTCCGCAGACACTAAAGGATAGAGAGAGCATGAATAGAATACCATATGCATCTGCAATTGGTTCTATCATGTATGCTATGTTATGTACACTTCCAGATGTAGCATTTGCTTTGAGTGTCACAAGTAGATTCCAATCCCATTTTGGAGAGGAACACTAGGTAGCTGTCAAGAATATCCTTAAGTACTTGAGAAGGACTAAGGATATATTCTTGGTATATGGAGAGGGCAATTTGGAAGTAAATGGGTATATAGATGCTAGCTTCCAATCTAAGAAAGATGATTGTAAATCACAGTATGGTTATGTGTTCATAATGGGAGGAGGAACAATTAGTTAGAAGAGTTCCAAACAAGAAACAACTGCTGATTCCACGATAGAAGCTGAGTACATTGCTGCTTCGGAAGCAGCCAAATAAGTAGTCTGGATCAAAAAGTTCACAACTAAACTAGGAGTGGTGCCTAGCATTATTGATCTGATTCCTTTATATTGTGAAAACAATGGAGCCATTGCACAAGCAAAGGAACCACGGTCTCATTTACGATCCAAGCATGCTCTCAGACGCTACCATCTCATAAGGGAAATAGTAGCTAGAAATGATGTAAAAATAGAAAGGGTTCCCATAGATGACAATGTGGCGGATCCCTTCACTAAAGCACTTTCCCAGATTAAACATGATCACCATATAAATAGCATGGGTTTGAGACATATGAGTGATTGGCTCTAGTGCAAGTGGGAGATTATTAGAGAGTATGCCCTAGAGCCCATGTAATAGGGATGTTTTTCATATGTATGAATTTATATTCTTAATAAAAGGCATCATTCATTTATTAATGCTATGTTTAAATACATGAGTTTGTAAATCTTAAATTAATAAATGAAGTCCTAGATATTATAAACATAGTGCGAAGGGAATCATGAAAGTGTTCATGATATGAGATGTCTATTGCATGCAAATGTGTTGATATCTAAATATCCCTAGTCATAGAATTAACAAGACAGGACATTGTTAACTCAGATAGACTAGCACATGTTATGCTTCTTGAATGGTTTAAGTAGTTGTTCTCATAACTGTGATTATGAAAGATAATCAAAGCTAACATGTGGATGCTTGTTAGAAGAACAAGTTCATTGGAGATCTGCAAAGAGAATCCTCACATGGATATTAAATCTATGTCAGTGAGGAATCTCTTCATAGCGGTTGTGCAAGAATCCTTAGACTTGAGATCACCAAAGTTATCATAAGTAGCAAGTGGTATACTTTGACTCCATAACTGATTACTTCCAACTGGGAGTGAACATAGTTAGGAGATTGGGTATATCATGACCTACTTAAAGATAGTTGAGTGATTGACAAAGGATTCACCATCCCATATTTAATAAGGGAAGTTATCTTGCATAATTCTATAATTGTTTTATTTAGAGAATCTCTGGCCAGAGTAATATGCCAAAATGGATAGAGATCCATGAAGGGCATTTTGGGAACAATGGTTAAATTAATAGAACATACATAACTAGATTTATATGAGTTGACAGAAATCCATACTTATAATCTAATTGAGATAAGAGTGGTGAAAGGAGTAATTGCACGGTAACTGTTTTTATAGAAGGGTATAGTCAAACCACTTGACTTTCCTGACATTTGGATAGTCATGATGCCTAGCTAAAGGCCAATCATGACTTGTATAATGATGTATCAAGAATATCAATAGGGATTGATAAAATGATTTAAAGGAGTTTAAATCATGTGAGTTTTTAATAGAACTCACAATTACACATTATACTACGAACATGGACAGGAACCCAATAGGTCACACACATATAGAGAAAAAGGATAAAATGGTAAAATAACAAGGATAATAATATTTGATATTATTATGGGGATATAAAAGTGAATAAGATAATAATTAATTAAAGAGTTTAATTAATTATGATCAAGTAAAATTGTTCGCAAAACGTTTGAGAAATGTTCAATAAAATTGGACCTAGTTGAAACAATGTATTCCATAATTAATTATTATTGGACTATAAGTGTTATAGGGCTGATATAATAATTAATAGGTCCATTGAAGGAATTATAAAGGGGCCAGAGAAATGAAGTTGGCGCAGAAGCCCTCTAGACGAGGGCCACATGCCAACTCCATCATAGAAGGCCTTAGAGGCCTATTTCTTGGACCAAGTTAAATTAAATATGTTACATAAGTGTTTTGGAGCCTATATATTTAATTTGGTTGGATTTGGAATTTTGGATAATTAAATCCAAGTATTTGTACAAAAGGCCTAGTTTGTGGGTTTTGTGCATAGTCTTTTATGAAATGGCTTAAATTGGATTTAATGGAGCCTAAATAATTATAAATAATTCCAAAAGTCCAATTAATAATTCTCCAGCAATTTTAAAGTGCCTAATCTCATTATAAAGTTGGATTTTTACCCTAACTACAAAAATCCAAGTAATGAGGAATTAAGATTAAGTGAGAAAATACTTAAGAAAAGTTTCTTCTCTTTTCTGTCAACCCTAGCTGCCACCTCCTTTTACTAGCTCAAGGGATTTTCGGACATCCCCTTGTTCTCTCCCAATTGTTGGTTCATTCTATCATTCTCTAGTGTGGATTACTCATTGGAGGTGTTCGATTTTGGACACTGTGGTTTGTGACAACCCGGTGCGAAGGAAAATCAACTGTACAAAAAAAATCAAAGGTGATTTTTCTTATTCTCTTTAATATGAATATTGTACATTCATGGCAAGATCAGTAATATTGGTTAAAAATTTTAAATTCTATTTATGTATGAGATGCATGTAACCGCTAAATTCCAACAATGCGGGGGTCGGCTATAACCCAAATGGGGTTGTTCAAATCAACTCTAACTTTTAAACCCAAATAGGGTCACTGTAACTTTTAATTTCAAGTGGACCTAAATAGGTCAAAATTGTTCAGAAATAGCTACAAGGTACCCTTATAGGCATGCCTATCTATCCATTTCCTAGACTAAAAACAGGTAGTAAAATCTATTTACTTAACTATTATTTATTCATTCATATTCTTATATGCACATGTATACTCTTGGGTAACTATGAACAATGTACTCATACACATGTTCATGTGTAACGTTCTATAAACCTGTGAATATGCTCACTGTTGGGTATTACTACTTTATACTTGTAATCTTATTCGATCATGTAACTATTTCGAATGTCAAGACTATACTTATATAATGCCATTTGTACACGTACATAATCATGTAAAAATATATATCTTCTCTAGTATATAAACATATATGCAAAATTCATAAACATTATATACAATTTTCTCATGTAACAATCACGTGATAAGATACTCCCTCTCTAATGCATACACTTGTATATATAGTCTCATATAACATTGCCATTATATGCTTTAATAAGATTTTCCATAATTGAGTCTATAGCACTGTAGATTTGTATTTTAGCATGCTAACATGCAACAACACATATGCTTAATCATGTCATTTCAATTAAGACATATTCATTCTTTTCACTTTAACATCTTCTTTAAATAATTACTCTAAAATAGTTTGCAAGGTTCGAACCCAACCATGTAAGATCATACATATATATATTTGTTTATATGCAGACATATATTCTACTAATTACCTTACTTCTTTATACAAGTAAAGTTAACATTTCAAACTATATGTATCATAGTAATTTCAAGAAATCAATAGGAATCATGTATAATGATCTAGATTATATATATATATATATATATATATATATATATATATATATATATATATATATATATATATATATATATATATATATATATATATATATATATATATCAGTCCATTAATGGACAAGTTATACAACTAAATGTAGTAGCTTTAGATTCATCGATATGTACAACTAGGTAACATGACTTGTTTTCATTTTCTTGGTTCATATACTCCAGCATCAAATGAACATTCATGAGTAGCATTTTTAATATTAACTATCATGTATGTATTTATATCTTACACCTTGCATATGCATATAATCATATTATAGTGCACAATTGTCCAGTGTTTAAATATGCATTCATATATTCATATAGTAATTCAAGTACCGATAATTAAACATACCTCTCATCATGAACTTATACTTGAACATATGATTTTTAGGCAACACATCATATCACAATCATATTATCATACATATAGGATTAATAATAATTTCATAACTTCATACTTCCATATATTAATCTACTTCAATGAAGGTTCATCCATATGATAACAATATATCTTTACAACTTTGTTTCTATAAGTCATTACATTAGTCTCACATTTTGATGTTACATAATACTCTCATATTTATAATTTAAAATGTTATAAACTCACATATTAATGCCATATTTTAAGTTTAATTACAAGTTTTAACATGCTTTAGATGTGTTTCAAAATGTTAGAGTAAGTGTTGAAATTTGATAAGACTAAAAATCGATTATAACTATAAAAAGAAAGGGCCATGGCTGAGACAATTGGTCCATGCCGAGACTAAAGGCTGTAATTGAGATCAGAAGGTGCGCACGACTAAGACAAAATGGTCTCGGCCGCACCTCCTTGAAATGCCATACAAAATTTTTGCAGACAGTTTTTCTAAAGCAATTGCCACATCATTTTAGACCTCCCAAACATCATTTTCAGCAAAACGGGTCTCTACAACTTTGTTCCCCTATGTTTCTATTTTCTAAAAAATCAAACCTCATCTCAATATCAATTCTAATTTGAAAAATATTGTCAAAATACTGAAGACTGTTCATGAGTACGAGATTGCACACTTGTTTGATTTTCAAGCTAGGTTATGACCCATTTAGAAGTAGAGTTAGAATGTGATTTCTTCTTATGAAATATTTTTATGGACGTCTATTTTAACATCCAATTAGAATAATCTAATTATCTATTCTCAAACTCAAGATATTACCAAAAGGATACAACTAGGTCCAATGAACCCAAACCCAGAATTTTAAAACTTACATGCATGTCCATTTAAACATCAAAGATTGATGTTTTAATTGAAGTTACACATCAAATATAATTTCATACATTGTATTAATACCTTTATATACTAAAATCACTTTAAAATAATCTCAAATCAAACTTTTAATATTTTATTTTTCCTAACTTTATTAATGTTAGAGAGTATGCCCTAGAGCCCATGTAATAGGGATGTTTTTCATATGTATGAAATTTATATTCTTAATAAAGGCATCATTCATTTATTAATGTTGTGTTTGAATACATGAGTTTTTAAATCTTAAATTAATAAATGAAGTCCTAGATATTATAAACACAGTGCAAAGGCAATCATGAAGGTGTTCATGATGTGAGATGTCTATTGCATGCAAATATGTTAATATCTAAATATCCCTAGTCATAGAATTAACAAGATAGGACATTGTTAATTCGGACAGACTAGCACATGTTATGCTTCTTGAATGGTTCAAGCAATGGTTCTCATAATTGTGATTATGGATGATAATCAAAGCTAACATGTGGATGCTTGTTAGAGGAACAAGTTCATTGGAGACCTGCAAAGAGAATCCTCATATGGATATTAAATCTATGTCAGTGAGGCATCTCTTCATAGCAGTTGTGCAAGTATCCTTAGACTTGAGATCACCAAAGTTATCTTAAGTAGCAAGTGGTATACTTTGACTCCATAACTGATTACTTCCAACTGGGAGTGAACATAGTTAGGAGATTGGGTATATCATGACCTACTTGAAGATAGTTGAGTGATTGACAAAGGATTCACCATCCCAGATTTAACAAGGGAAGTTATCTCGCATGATTCTATAATTGCCTTGTTCAGAGAATCTCTGGCCAGAGTAATATGCCGAGATGGATGGAGATCCATGAAGGGCATTTTAGGAACAATGGTTAAATTAATAGAACATACATAATTATATTTATATGAGTTGATAGAAATCCATACTCAGAATCTAATTAAGATAAGAGTGGTGAAAGGAGTAATTGCACGGTAACTGTTTCTATGGAAGGGTACAGTCAAACCACATGACTTTCCTGACATTTGGGTAGTCATGATGCCTAGCTAGAGGCCAATCATGACTTGTATAATGATGTATCAAAAGTATCAATAGGGATTGATAAAATGATTTAAAGGAGTTTAAATCATGCGAGTTTTGAATAGAACTCACAATTACATATTATACTGCCAACATGGACAGGAACCCAATAGGTCACACACATTTAGAGAAAAGGGTAAAATGGTAAAATGACAAGGATAATAATATTTGATATTATTATAAAGGTAGATAGGAGAATATGATAATAATAAATTAAAGAGTTTAATTAATTATGATCAAATAAAATTGTCCGCGGAACTTTTGAGAAATGTTCTGTAAATTGAACCTAAATGAAATAATGTATTTCATTATTAATTATTATTGTCTTATAAGTGTTATAAGACTACTATAAGTGTTATAGGACTGATATAATAATTAATAGAACCATTGGAGAAATTATAAAGGGCCAAAGGAATGAAGAAGTTGGAGGAAGCCCTCCAGAAGAGGGCTACACGCCAACTCCATACAGAAGGGCTTAGAGGGCTTTTTCTTGGACCAAATTAATTTATATATGTTACATAAGTGTTATGTAACTCACATATTTAATTTGGTTGGATTTGGAATCCATTTGGGTATTTAAATCCAATTAGATGCACAAAGGGCCTAGTTTGTGGATTTTGTGCATGGTCTTTTATGAAAAGATTTAATTTGGATTTAATTAAGCCCAAATGATTATAATTAATTCCAGAAGCCCAATTAATAATTCTCCAGCAATTTTAAAGAGCCCAATCTCATTAAGGAGTTGGAATTTTAACCTAACTATAAAAGGCCAACTAATGAGAATTAGGGTTAAGTGATTGAAACAAAAGGAAAGTCTTTTCTCTTAATCTCTCTCCCTTTTTGCGCCACTTCCATTGCTAGCCTCTTGGATTTCGGCCACTCCTTGTATTACACCAATTTGTTGGTTCAATTTACCCCTTTCTAGTGTGGACTACTCATTGGAGGTGTTCGATTTTGGACACTGTGGTTTGCGACAACCCGGTGCGAAGTAAAATCAACTGTTCAACAAAAATCAAAGGTGATTTTTCTTATTCTCATATAGTTATATTGTGTATTCATGGCAAGATCAGATCTAATGGTTAAAAAATTTTAAAATTCCGCTCATGTATGTGATGCATGTAACCGTTAAATTCCAACATGGTATCAGAGCCACGGTTTTGCCATGGATATACAATTCTATATTTTTCTGCGGAATAAGTTTTGTTTTGTTTTGAGTTATTTATTTCATGAACTTTAAAATATTAGATTTGATTGTTCATGAATGAGAAATACTGATTTCTGGTTGTATGTGTGATCAAATAAATATGGTGGAAACAAAAACGAAAATTTTGAATGATTAAGATTAGGGTTTGGCGTGAAACTCATTAGGGTTTGGCGTGAAACCCTAGGTAATGTAGGGGCTGTTCTAATTTAATTTCTTATGGATCCATTTAAAAATCATTTAGATGATATTTTATGTGTTTAATATGTGATATTAAGCCATAGGATCGAACGGAATTAAAATCGAATAAGTTTTGCATGAAAACTAGTTTTATCGAAAAGTTCGATAAATTGGTGTTCTTCGTGTGTTCTTGATGTGTTCATGGTTAGAACGACTTTTGATCTTCTAAATATGATATATATGATATATTAAAGTGTTTTTAATTAATTGGATTAATTAAAATGGGCCTTAAATTAATTTGATTAATTTTAATTCATTAAAATCACTTAATGGGCTTAATTATGTTTACGGACTTGGTTTAAATTAGTGAATGACTTGGTGGGCCCAAGGAGCTGATTTAAATTAACTATTATAAACATTAATTAAGTTTATTAATTGTTTTTAAGGGCTGGAGTGGGCTTGGCTCATTCCAAAAGGCCCAAATGGTCCAAATGACACAAAACTAGTTTGTGTGTGAATACACTTAGGGTTTTTCTTCTGTGGGTTTCGGCCTACACTTGTTTTAAGCCCAAAATTGATTCTTTTAATTATTTAATATGATTAATTAATTAAATAATCAATTTATAATTAATTAATAATCAATTTGATTGATTATTAAGGCAAGAACACATTCATGCAAAAAGGTTTCCTAAAATAAAAGTTTCCAAAATGGAAAAAGTTTCCTAATTTGATCACATCATTAAAATAACTCAAAATATAGTTTCAAAGGTTGAAACAAAGTTAGTAATCCATTTATTTATGCATTAGAGAGGCATATAAGGGTGAATGATTTGCATGATGGTTAGTTATGGACAAAGCCCAATGTGATTGAGCATAATGCATGTTTTGGCCCAATGAGGACTTTCATGTCCCGGCCACTTGTTTTTGGTTTGTATTTCATTTCAAATTGTAATATGTAATTAGATTACTTAGATTAGAATTAGAAATAGAGATGGAGACCAATATCAAGGAGCAAGATGGGCTGGATGGAGATCCAACAAGCTTGAAGATAATATAATTATTTTCTTGTTTGAATCATGCATACTACCTAGATGTGACCTTTTGATTTCCCTCTTGGCTCGGGGAAATCAATGTAGTGAAGTCCATAACTATACCATATTTGTATGCTTATATTTATGTGATAGATATAGGATGCATACCAATTAATGCCAACCATGTATGATGAGACTTAATTAACTAAAACCCTCAAATAAATACTAAGGTATATAAGCCTTCCATTAATTTGAGGAGAACTAGAGTTCTTTATAGTGTGGGTTGTTGACCACAGTCAAGCTCACATTATATCGAATATGTTTAAATCTAATTAAATGGGTCATCTTAGCTAGCCCATTAGTTTGTTGACCATAGTCAAGGCTAATGGTTCTAGAGGCAAGATTAGGGAATGCATATATGATATGCATGCATCAAGAGTTGATAACCTAATGATCCAATAGTTGTGTAGAGACACAATTGGTATAGAGATACCTACCTTTCAAGGGTATGGAATTTGGCTTGTTGACCACAGTCAAGGTCAAATTACATATCAAGGATTGGATATTGGCCCACTAAGAAAACCATCGGGTTTTCTCGGATTATATAGTGATGGCTATTAATTCACAATAAAATAGTGGGAGTAAATGGATTACTTAAAGACCTTATTAATGCTTACATATATATGAACATACTCTCATATCTTTTCTCTTTCACATCTAGGTCATCATCATGAGCACATCAAACATTAATATACGATCAATCTTGGATAACAAGCTGGTTGGCAACAACTATTCTGACTGGATCAGGCAAGTGAGAATTGTTCTCAGGGCTGAAAAGATCCATTATGTCTTGGATAAAGATCCACCACCACTTCCATCAGATGATGCCATTGATGAGATCAAAGGCATTTATCGAAAATACATGGAGGATAGTGAAGCAGCAGCATGTCTGATGCTGGGTGTTATGTCCTCGGAGCTTCAGAAGCAACATGAAATGATGGATGCTAGAACCATCGTTTTGCATCTAGAGGAGCTTTATTCTTCTCAGGCTAGAACTGAGCAATATGAGATTGCTCGAGCTCTATTTAGTTGCAAAGTGGTGGAAGGCACTTCAGCTGCTACTCATGCATTGAAGATGTATAGGTATATTGAGCATTTGAGTAGACTTGGCTATGTTATGGATAATGATCTATACATAGATTTAATCTTGTACTCGTTGGCTCCAAGTTATGCACCTTTTGTGCTTAACTTCAACATGAACAAGATCCAAGTATCCATTCCTGAGTTAATCAATATGCTCAAGACAGCTGATGGATCATTTAAGAAAGATCCAAAAAGTGTCATGGTTGTCACTTCTGCTAAAGGCAAGAAGCAGAAGAAGAAGAAGAAGATAACCAAGGTGCAGCCAAAGAATGGTGGGATCTCGAAGAAGAAGGTTGCCAAGAAAGAGAATCCCAAAGGAACTTGCTTCCATTGTGGAAAGGATGGTCATTGGAAGCGTAACTGCAAGGCCTATCTAGATTCTCTCAAGGAGAAGAAGCAAGCTGATGCTTCTACTTCAGGTATTCATATGATTGAAATTAATACTTATTCTATTGCTTCAAAACAATCTTGGGTATTAGATACCGGATGTGGATCTCATTTATGTAATGATCTACAGGGGCTTAGAAGCTTTAGAAGAGTTGGAAAGGCAGAGATATGTTTGCAGTCTGCTACTGGACAGAACATCTCTACAATAGTTGTGGGGACTTACTATTTGCCTCTTCCTAGTGGATTAGTACTGGAATTAAATAATTGTTATTAAGTTCCAGCTTTGTCCAAGAGCATTATTTCTTTCAGTCGTTTGTGATATTTCTTTAAAGGACAAATGTTGTTACATTTTAAGAACAATATATTTTATGCAAAAGCTATAATTGAGAATGTATATTTGTTCTTGATTAATTAAAGAAGTACATAATGTGGATACCAAGAGAATGAAACATGATAATCTAAATACCTCATACTTATGGCATTGTCGTTTAGGCCACATAAATGAAAAACGCATGACCAATTGCACAAGTCAAGTGATTTGGGATCATTTGATTATGAATCATTTGATACATGCGAATCTTGTTTATTGGGAAAAATGACAAAAGCTCCCTTTATTGGTAAAGGAGAACGAACTAAAAATGGTTTTGGAGCAGACTTTAATACATTCAGATGTATGTGGTCCAATGACTACACATGCCAGAGGAGGTTACTCCTACTTCATTACTTTCATAGATGATTATTCCAGGTTTGGATACATCTATCTAATGAAATATAAGTCTGAAGCATTTGAAAAGTTCAAAGAATTCAGAAATGAAGTAGAGAAACAACTTGGCAAAAGTATTAAAACACTTAGATCAGATCGAGGTGGAGAATACTTAAGTCAAGAGTTTCAGGATTATCTTAAAGATAATGGATTTCATCTCAATGGACTCCTCCATATACACCACAACACAATGGTGTATCCGAAAGGAGGAATCAAACACTATTAGATATGGTTCGATCAATGATGAGCCGAGCGGACTTGCCTAAGTCCTTTTGGGGATATGCACTAGAAACTACTGTTTATGTGTTAAATAGAGTTCCTAGTAAATCGGTTGATGTTACTCCATATGAGATGTGGAATAACAAGAAACCCACGCTTTCTCATTTGAAAGTATGGGGTTGTCCTGCTTAGGTGAAGAGGACAATGTCAGACAAACTGGATGTTAAGTCTGACAAATGTTTATTTGTGGGATATCTAAAAGAAACGTTTGGATATTATTTCTATCATCGCTTAGAACAAAAGGTGTTTGTTTCAAGGCATGCTGTCTTCTTGAAAAGAGAATTTCTCCTACGAGAGGATAGTAGGAGTAAAATTGAACTTGGTGAAGTTCAAGACCCACAAGTAGAAGATGATCAACCGATTGAACCCGAAACTGAATTTCATAATGATGAGATTACAGTTGAACCTGATTATACACAAAATCCTAGAAGATCTACTAGGATGCATTCTATCCCTGTGAGATATGGATTTCACGTTGATTCGGATAGAGGCATAACTATAGTAGAGGACAATGAGCCTACAAGCTATCAAGAAGTTTTGAACAGTTCAGAACGTGATTTATGGCTTAAGGCTATGCAGTCCAAAATGGACTCCATGTATGGAGAATAAAAGTATGGACTTTAACTCAACCACCTGAAGGGATAAAACCCATAGGGTGCAAATGGGTCTTCAAAAGAAGACTGACATGGAAGGTAATATAGTTACCTATAAAGCTCGCTTAGTAGCAAAAGGTTATCGTCAAAAAGAAGGTATTGACTATGATGAAACTTTTTCTCCTGTAACGATGCTTAAGTCTATAAGAATACTTTTAGCCATTACAGCTCATTATGATTATGAGATTTGGCAGATGGATGTGAAGACAGCTTTCCTTAATGGAAATCTTACCGAGGATGTGTATGACACAACCAGAAGGATTCACATCAGGAAATGGTGAAAAGGTATGCAAGCTTCAAAGATCCATTTATGGATTGAAGCAAGCCTCTAAAAGCTGGAACATACGATTCAATGAGACAATCAAAGAGTTTGGTTTCTCACAGAATGAAGATGAACCTTTTGTGCATAAAAGGGTCAGTGGGAGTGCAATTGTCTTCCTAGTTCTATATGTAGATGACATATTGATCATGGGAAATGACATTTCTCTTCTCCAATCTGTTAAAATATGGTTATCCAAGCAATTCCTCCATGAAAGACCTTGGAGAAGCATCCTATATTCTAGGAATAAGGATCTATAGAGATAGATCCAATAGGTTGCTAGGTCTTTCTCAAAGTACATATATAGATAAAGTATTGAAGAGGTTCAATATGGATCTCTCTAAGAAAGGGTTTATACCCATGGTGTATGGGAAACACCTTTCTAAGTCTATGTATACACAGACACTGGAGGATAGAGAGAGCATGAATAGAATACCATATGCATCTGCAATTGGTTCTATCATGTATGCTATGTTATGTACACGTCCAGATGTAGCATTTTGCTTTGAGTGTCACAAGCAGATTCCAATCTAATTTTGGAGAGGAACATTGGGCAGCTGTCAAGAATATTCTTAAGTACTTGAGAAGGACTAAGGATATATTCTTGGTATATGGAGAGGGCAGTTTGGAAGTAAACGGGTATACAGATGCCAGCTTCCAATCTGACAAAGATGATTGTAAATCACAATCTGGTTATGTGTTCATAATGGGAGGAGGAGCAGTTAGTTGGAAAAGTTCCAAACAAGAAACAACTGCTGATTCCACGATGGAAGCTGAGTACATTGCTGCCTTCAGAAGCAGCCAAAGAAGCAGTCTGGATCAAAAAAGTTCATAACCGAACTAGGAGTGGTGCCTAGCATTGTTTATCCGATTCCATTATATTGTGACAACAATGGAGCCATTTCGCAAGCAAAGGAACCACGGTCTCATCAGCGATCCAAGCATGTTCTCAGACGCTACCATCTCATAAGAGAAATAGTAGCTAGAAATGATGTGAAAATAGAAAGGGTTCCCACAGATGACAATGTGGCGGATCCCCTCACTAAAGTACTTTCCCAGATAAAGCATGATCACCATATAAATAGCATGGGTCTGAGACATATGAGTGATTGGCTCTAGTGCAAGTGGGAGATTGTTAGAGAGTATGCCCTAGAGCCCATGTAATAGGGATGTTTTTTCATATGTATGAAATTTATATTCTTAATAAAGGCATCATTCATTTATTAATGCTGTGTTTGAATACATGAGTTTTTAAATCTTAAATTAATAAATGAAGTCCTAGATATTATAAACACAGTGCAAAGGCAATCATGAAGGTGTTCATGATGTGAGATGTCTATTGCATGCAAATATGTTAATATCTAAATATCCCTAGTCATAGAATTAACAAGATAGGACATTGTTAATTCGGATAGACTAGCACATGTTATGCTTCTTGAATGGTTCAAGCAATGGTTCTCATAATTGTGATTATGGATGATAATCAAAGCTAACATGTGGATGCTTGTTAGAGGAACAAGTTCATTGGAGACCTGCAAAGAGAATCCTCAATATGGATATTAAATCTATGTCAGTGAGGAATCTCTTCATAGCAGTTGTGCAAGTATCCTTAGACTTGAGATCACCAAAGTTATATCTTAAGTAGCAAGTGGATACTTCATGACTCCATACTGATTACTTCCAACTGGGAGTGAACATAGTGAAGAGATTGGGGTATATCATGACCTACTTGAAGATAGTTGAGTGATTGACAAAGGATTCACCATCCCAGATTTAACAAGGGGAAGTTATCTCGCATGATTCTATAATTGCCTTGTTCAGAGAATCTCTGGCCAGAGTAATATGCCGAGATGGATGGAGATCCATGAAGGGCATTTTAGGAACAATGGTTAAATTAATAGAACATACATAATTATATTTATATGAGTTGACAGAAATCCATACTCAGAATCTAAGTGAGATAAGAGTGGTGAAAGGAGTAATTGCACGGTAACTGTTTCTATGGAAGGGTACAGTCAAACCACATGACTTTCCTAACATTTGGGTAGTCATGATGCCTAGCTAGAGGCCAATCATGACTTGTATAATGATGTATCAAAAGTATCAATAGGGACTGATAAAATGATTTAAAGGAGTTTAAATCATGTGAGTTTTGAATAGAACTCACAATTACATATTATACTGCCAACATGGACAGGAACCCAATAGGTCACACACATATAGAGAAAAGGGTAAAATGGTAAAATGACAAGGATAATAATATTTTATATTATTATAAAGGTAGAGAGGAGAATATGATAATAATTAATTAAAGAGTTTAATTAATTATGATCAAATAAAATTGTCCGCGGAACTTTTGAGAAATGTTCTGTAAATTGGACCTAAATGGAATAATGTATTTCATTATTAATTATTATTGTCTTATAAGTGTTATAAGACTACTATAAGTGTTATAGGACTGATATAATAATTAATAGAACCATTGGAGAAATTATAAAGGGCCAAAGGAATGAAGAAGTTGGAGGAAGCCCTCTAGAAGAGGGCTACACACCAACTCCATACAGAAGGGCTCAGAGGGCTTTTTCTTGGACCAAATTAATTTATATATGTTACATAAGTGTTATGGAACTCACATATTTAATTTGGTTGGATTTGGAATCCATTTGTGTATTTAAATCCAATTAGATGCACAAAGGGCCTAGTTTGTGGATTTTGTGCATGGTCTTTTATGAAAAGATTTAATTTGGATTTAATTAAGCCCAAATGATTATAATTAATTCCAGAAGCCCAATTAATAATTCTCCAGCAATTTTAAAGAGCCCAATCTCATTAAGGAGTTGGAATTTTAACCTAACTATAAAAGGCCAACTAATGAGAATTAGGGTTAAGTGATTGAAACAAAAGGAAAGTCTTTTCTCTTAATCTCTCTCCCTTTTTGCGCCACTTCCATTGCTAGCCTCTTGGATTTCGGCCACTCCTTGTATTACACCAATTTGTTGGTTCAATTTATCCCTCTCTGGTGTGGATTACTCATTGGAGGTGTTCGATTTTGGACACTGTGGTTTGCGACAACCCAGTGCGAAGTAAAATCAACTGTTCAACAAAAATCAAAGGTGATTTTTCTTATTCTCATATAGTTATATTGTGTATTCATGGCAAGATCAGATCTAATGGTTAAAAAATTTTAAAATTCCGCTCATGTATGTGATGCATGTAACCGTTAAATTCCAACAATTAAATAACACATGCAAGTGGTAAATCTCTACACTCTCCTCTTTTGTAGCTATAACACTATATCAAAATACATCCATATCATATTGTAATCACATATTTCACTCAAGGGAAACACATGTATGAAAAGTAGGTTCCCAAACCTATTTTGTAACCTTAGTCTCTTTCCAAGATCTCCTTTTTCTTTCACTACTCAAAGCCAACTATAAATATCATCTCCTTCGATTTCCTATGCGCATAAAGAAATGAAGATGAAGAAAAGAAGAATCATGGCAGGTGAAGAGGATATTTAAAGGAAAAAAAGGAAGATTAGAAGCAATTATACCTTAACTAAAATCAACAAGGCCAAAGATCTTCCATTACTGACCGGATTCTAGCAAGTGTACTAGATCGGCTAGTAATATAGGGAAATAAGATTATGACCCAAAATATCGAACCCAAGGGAAACTTGTGCTTGCATGTGCTATTTTAATTTCAAAACTAATTTTGTGTGCAAAAGAAAGAAAAGAAATCCCAAATTTGTGATGATTTAAGAATTAAAACTAAAAACAATAATTTAAAACCAAAATAAAACAATTGAAAGAGCTAAAGTAAAGAAGAGATCTGTTGAAAGCAAGTAAATTGGATGAGTTAAAGATCAATATTAAAGACAACTTTCAATAAGGGACTATCCACCTTAACAAGTATTGCTATGACTTAAATAAAAAAAGCATACAAGTGATTATGGGGAATTCAGTTTAATAAAACCAGATAACTTTATTCAAGATTATCATTCCAAGCATCAAATTTTCTTATTCAGATAAACTTAACACTTAGCATAAAGAACTGAATTAAGTCCCCTAGATGTCTATTAAAGCCTTTCTCAAGAGATTTAACTTTCACCTATTCTTGGTTACCCTTTTCTTAATCTTAACTTACTGAAATCAACACACAATTATAGCTTATTCAGATTATAATCATGCATTAATCCAACTAAATTAACCTAAGAGCATGCAAGTCATTATTCAACTTAAATCAATTAATAAACCAATGCTTAATCAAGTTAATAATTAACTTAAAATTGAGAAGAGACAAGAATATGTTTAAGAACCAAGAAATAACCAACTTGCATTGAATTGAAGAACAAACTCAAGTCATAACAATACAAGTTTAAGGATTCAAGTATCCTTTAGCAAAAGTCAAAGAAAACTACTCATAAACCATTCTTAAAATTAAAACAACATTTTGAAGAAAATAGTAAACAAAGAATGTAAAAAAAAACTAAGAAAACAAAGCTTAATCCTAATGATTGATGATCCTTTCTTCTGCATTTTGGACTACTATTTATAGGCAAAATTGTAGTAGACTCCTCGTTAAACTCCAGTCGTAAAATAGGAATCAAATTCTGCTAAAACAGGAAGCTCGAAAATCCTTCGCGATATAGGAGAACTGGATCACATGGCCACGGCTCTTAATATGCCTTCTCTACACGTGACCACAGCTCCCCTTATTCTTCCTCCACACGTAGCCAAATGTGGTCCTTCCCTGGAATCCACGTGGTCACGTGTTTTCGTTATTCTTCTTCCAAAAGTCCTTCACATGGCCATGTTCCTTCAACCTCCATCCCTTCACGTAGCCATGTCTTTATATATCAAACCTTCACGTGGCCACGGATGAAATTCTTCAGTAATTTTACGTGGTCACGTGTGAAGGCTCTGGACTGAACGCTCGTTTTTTGCCTAAATTCTTCATATTTGTACTTATGGCCCTAAACTTTGCACTTTTTACACTTCAAGCCCTTTTATATCAATCTAACCCTGAAAATCACACAAAACACATAATTAACCCCAAAAACATAAATATCAATAAATTAACTCTAATTTAACATAAATAAAACTAAAACAACTAAATAACACAACTAAAAACATATCAAAACTTATATATAATTCACACTTATCAAATACCCCACACTTAAAATTTGCTTGCCCTCAAGCAATTTAGAACAAACCCTCCTTCAAAACCATCAAACTTGTATAAAGATATGCAATTTTAAAATCAAACTTATCATTTTAACACAAGCACTTAATATAAACTCCAAATAGATTATCTTCAACAAGAGAATATAAGCTAGTTTCCTTTAGTGTGTGCAAGACCAAATCATTTTAAGTAATTTTGAAAATCAAAATATCAATACAACTAGGTAATGAAGTATAGAATATATGAATGCATAAGCATACAATCGATTTCGTGCTTGAAACTCTAGAAACACAATAGGCCTCTCCTTTAGCACCGGAACCCGTAGGTCATCTCTACTAAACAACTCAAAACAAACTTAAAATCACATAGGTCTTTCAAAGGTTGTAATGGGGCTAAGGGTATGTTTATCAAAGAATGGATAAAGGATAATCAAAATGAATATAGCCACTCTAAAACACAATAGATTACAAAAACCCCATTAACTTAGACAACACAAATTTTGCTCATCCTTGCCTTAATTTCACACTTTCTTTTAAGAGATAATATATCCTTTCACCAAGAAGTCATTATTTTTCCATTTTTTTCCTTATACTACCCCACACTTATATTTTTTTCATACTTGCTAGTTCCCTTTTTTTCTTTCTTCTTCCTTTTCTCAAATTTCAAAAGTTTTTTTTTTAATGAACTAGCATTTACAAGCTAACCTCAAGGTAATACAAGGTTTATGTTCAATTGACTTCATCAATAACTTTGCTAAAACTTCCTTACTTCACCCAATAAAACTTTACTCTTTTCATGCATCCATTTAATCCTAGAATGGCTGTTGGAATTTGATGGTTTCATGCATCACATACATGAGCGGAATTTTAAAATTTTTTAACCATAAGATCTGATCTTGCCATGAATACACAATATAACTATATGAGAATAAGAAAAATCACCTTTGATTTTTGTTGAACAGTTGATTTTACTTCGCACCGGGTTGTCGCAAACCACAGTGTCCAAAATCGAACACCTCCAATGAGTAATCCACACTAGAGAGGGGTAAATTGAACCAACAAATTGGTGTTCAACTAGGGCTGGCCGAAATCAAAGAGGCTAGCAATGGAAGTGGCGCAAAAGGGAGAGAGAATTAAGAGAAAAAGACTTTCCTTTTGTTTTAATCACTTAACCCTAATTCTCATTAGTTGGCCTTTTATAGTTAGGTTAAAATTCCAACTCCTTAATGAGATTGGGCTATTTAAAATTGCTGGAGAATTATTAATTGGGCCTCTAGAATTAATTATAATCATTTGGGCTTAATTAAATCCAAATTAAAACTTTTCATAAAAGACCATGCACAAAATCCACAAACTAGGCCCTTTGTGCATTTAATTGGATTTAAATACCCAAATGGATTCCAAATCCAACCAAATTAAATATGTGAGTTCCATAACACTTATATAACATATATAAATTAATTTGGTCCAATAAAAAGCCCTCTAAGCCCTTCTGTATGGAGTTGGCGTGTAGCCCTCTTCTGGAGGGCTTCCTCCAACTTCTTCATTCCTTTGGCCCTTTATAATTTCTTCAATGGTCCTATTAATTATTATATCAGTCCTATAACACTTATAGTAGTCTTATAACACTTATAAGACAATAATAATTAATCATGAAATACATTATTTCATTTAGATCCAATTTACAGAACATTTCTCAAAAGTTTCGCGGACAATTTTATTTGATCATAATTAATTAAACTCTTTAATTAATTATTATCATATTCTCCTCTCTACCTTTATAATAATATCAAATATTATTATCCTTGTCAATTTACCATTTTACCCTTTTCTCTATATGTGTGTGACCTATTGGGTTCCTGTCCATGTTGGCAGTATAATATGTAATTGTGAGTTCTATTCAAAACTCACATGATTTAAACTCCTTTAAATCATTTTATCAATCTCTATTGATATTTTGATACATCATTATACAAGTCATGATTGGCCTCTAGCTAGGCATCATGACTACCCAAATGTCAGGAAAGTCATGTGGTTTGACTGTACCCTTCCATAGAAACAGTTACCGTGCAATTACTCCTTTCACCTCTCTTATCTCAATTAGATTCTGAGTATGGATTTCTGTCAACTCATATAAATCTAATTATGTATGTTCTATTAATTTAACCATTGTTCCTAAAATGCCCTTCATGGATCTCCATCCATCTCGGCATATTACTCTGGCCAGAGATTCTCTGAACAAGGCAATTATAGAATCATGCGAGATAACTTCCCTTGTTAAATCTGGGATGGTGAATCCTTTGTCAATCACTCAACTATCTTCAAGTAGGTCATGATATACCCAATCTCTTCACTATGTTCACTCCCAGTTGGAAGTAATCAGTTATGGAGTCAAAGTATACCACTTGCTACTTAAGATAACTTTGGTGATCTCAAGTCTAAGGATACTTGCACAACCGCTATGAAGAGATTCCTCACTGATATAGATTTAATATCCATATGAGGATTCTCTTTGCAGGTCTCCAATGAACTTGTTCCTCTAACAAGCATCCACATGTTAGCTTTCATTATCATCCATAATCACAATTATGAGAACCATTGCTTGAACCATTCAAGAAGCATAACATGTGCTAGTCTGTCCGAATTAACAATGTCCTATCTTGTTAATTCTATGACTAGGGATATTTAGATATTAACACATTTGCATGAGATAGACATCTCACATCATGAACACCTTCATGATTGCCTTTGCACTGTGTTTATAATATCTAGGACTTCATTTATTAATTTAAGATTTACAAACCCATGTATTCAAATACAGCATTAATAAATGAATGATGCCTTTTATTAAGAATATAAATTTCATACATATGAAAAACATCCCTATTACATGGGCTCTAGGGCATACTCTCTAACAATCTCCCACTTGCACTAGAGACAATCACTCATATGTCTCAGACCCATGCTATTTATATGGTGATCATTCTTTATCTGGGAAAGTGCTTTAGTGAGGGGATCCGCCACATTGTCATCTGTGGGAACCCTTTCTATTTTCACATCATTTCTAGCTACTATTTCCCTTATGAGATGGTAGCGTCTGAGAACATGTTTGGATCGCTGATGAGACCGTGGTTCCTTTGCTTGTGCAATGGCTCCATTGTTGTCACAATATAAAGGAATCGGATCAACAATGCTAGGCACCACTCTTAGTTCGGTTATGAACTTTTTGATCCAGACTGCTTTTTTGGCTGCTTCTGAAGCAGCAATGTACTCAGCTTCTGTCGTGGAATCAGCAGTTGTTTCTTGTTTGGAACTTTTCCAACTAACTGCTCCTCCTCCCATTATAAACACATAACCAGATTGTGATTTACAATCATCTTTGTCAGATTGGAAGCTGGCATCTGTTTACCCGTTTACTTCCAAACTGCCCTCTCCATATACCAAGAATATATCCTTAGTCCTTCTCAAGTACTTAAGAATATTCTTGACAGCTGCCCAGTGTTCCTCTCCAAAATTAGATTGGAATCTGCTTGTGACACTCAAAGCAAATGCTACATCTGGACGTGTACATAACATAGCGTACATGATAGAACCAATTGCAGATGCATATGGTATTCTATTCATGCTCTCTCTATCCTCTAGTGTTTGCGGACACATAGACTTAGAAAGGTGTTTCCCATGCACCATGGGTATAAACCCTTTCTTAGAGAGATCCATATTGAACCTCTTCAATACTTTATCTATATATGTACTCTGAGAAAGACCTAGCAACCTATTAGATCTATCTCTATAGATCCTTATTCCCAGAATATAGGATGCTTCTCCAAGGTCTTTCATGGAGAATTACTTGGATAACCATATTTTAACAGATTGGAGAAGAGAAATGTCATTTCCCATGATCAATATGTCATCTACATATAGAACTAGGAAGACAATTGCACTCCCACTGACCCTTTTATACACACAAGGTTCATCTTCATTCTGTGAGAAACCAAACTCTTTGATTGTCTCATTGAATCGTATGTTCCAGCTCCTAGAGGCTTGCTTCAATCCATAAATGGATCTTTGAAGCTTGCATACCTTTTCGCCATTTCCAGATGTGAATCCTTCTGGTTGTGTCATATACACGTCCTCAGAAAGATTTCCATTAAGGAAAGCTGTCTTCACATCCATTTGCCAAATCTCATAATCATAATGAGCTGCAATGGCTAAAAGTATTCTTATAGACTTAAGCATCGCTACAGGAGAAAAAGTTTCGTCATAGTCAATACCTTCTTTTTGACGATAACCTTTTGCTACTAAGCGAGCTTTATAGGTAACTATATTACCTTCCATGTCAGTCTTCTTTTTGAAGACCCATTTGCACCCTATGGGCTTTATCCCTTCAGGTGGTTGAGTTAAAGTCCATACTTTATTCTCATACATGGAGTCCATTTCGGACTGCATAGCCTTAAGCCATAAATCACGTTCTGAACTGTTCAAAACTTCTTGATAGCTTATAGGCTCATTGTCCTCTACTACAGTTATGCCTCTATCCGAATCAACGTGAAATCCATATCTCACAGGGATAGAACGCATCCTAGTAGATCTTCTAGGATTTTGTGTATAATCAGGCTCAACTGTAATCTCATCTTTATAAAATTCAGTTTCGGGTTCAATCGATTGATCATCTTCTATTTGTGGGTCTTGAACTTCACCAAGCTCAATTTTACTCCGACTGTCCTCTCGTAGGAGAAATTCTCTTTCCAAGAAGACAGCATGCCTTGAAACAAACACCTTTTGTTCTAAGGGATGATAGAAATAATATCCAAACGTTTCTTTTGGATATCCCGCAAATAAACATTTATCAGACTTAACATCCAGTTTGTCTGACATTGTCCTCTTCACATAAGCAGGACAGCCCCATACTTTCATATGAGAAAGCGTGGGTTTCTTGTTATTCCACATCTCATATGGAGTAACATCAACCGATTTACTAGGAACTCTATTTAACACATAAACAGCAGTTTCTAGTGCATATCCCCAAAAGGACTTAGGCAAGTCCGCTCGGCTCATCATTGATCGAACCATATCTAATAGTGTTCGATTCCTCCTTTCGGATACACCATTGTGTTGTGGTGTATATGGAGGAGTCCATTGAGATAAAATCCCATTATCTCTAAGATAATCCTGAACTCTTGACTTAAGTATTCTCCACCTCGATCTGATCTAAGTGTTTTAATACTTTTGCCAAGTTGTTTCCCTACTTCATTTCTGAATTCTTTGAACTTTTCAAATGCTTCAGACTTATATTTCATTAGATAGATGTATCCAAACCTGGAATAATCATCTATGAAAGTAATGAAGTAGGAGTAACCTCCTCTGGCATGTGTAGTCATTGGACCACATACATCTAAATGTATTAAGTCCAAAACCATTTTAGCTCGTTCTCCTTTACTAATAAAGGGAGCTTTTGTCATTTTTCCCAATAAACAAGATTCGCATGTATCAAATGATTCATAATCAAATGATCCTAAATCACCTGACTTGTGTAACTTGGTCATGCGTTTTTCATTTATATGGCCTAAACGATAATGCCATAAGTATGAGGTATTAAGATTATCATGTTTCATTCTCTTGGTATTCACATTATGTACTTCTTTAATTAAATCAAGAACAAATATACCATTCTCAATGATAGCTTTTGCATAAAATATATTGTTCTTAAAAATGTAACAACATTTGTCCTTCAAAGAAATATCATAATCGTTCATCAAATGACTGAAAGAAATAATACTTTTGGATAAGGCTGGAACATAATAACAATTATTTAATTCCAGTACTAATCCACTAGGAAGAGGCAAATAGTAAGTCCCTACAACTGTTGTAGAGATGTTCTGTCCAGTAGCTGACTGCAAACATATCTCCGCCTTTCCAACTCTTCTAAAGCTTCTAAGCCCCTGTAGATCATTACATAAATGAGATCCACATCCGGTATCTAATACCCAAGATTGTTTTGAAGCAATAGAATAAGTATTAATTTCAATCATATGAATACCTGAAGTAGATGCAACAGCTTGCTTCTTCTCCTTAAGAGAATCTAGATAGGCCTTGCAGTTACGCTTCCAATGACCATCTTTTTCACAATGGAAGCAAGTTCCTTTGGGATTCTCTTTCTTGGCAACCTTCTTCTTGGAGATCCCACCATTCTTTGGCTGCGCCTTGGTTATCTTCTTCTTCTTCTGCTTCTTGCCTTTAGCAGAAGTGACAACCATGACACTTTTTGGATCTTTCTTAAATGATCCATCAGCTGTCTTGAGCATGTTGATTAACTCAGGAATGGATACTTGGATCTTGTTCATGTTGAAGTTAAGCACGAAAGGTGCATAACTTGGAGCCAACGAGTACAAGATTAAATCTATGTATAGATCATTATCCATAACATAGCCAAGTCTACTCAAATGCTCAATATACCCATACATCTTCAATGCATGAGTAGCAGCTGAAGTGCCTTCCAACATTTTGCAGCTAAATAGAGCTCGATCAATCTCATATTGCTCAGTTCTAGCCTGAGAAGAATAGAGCTCCTCTATATGCAAAACGATGGTTCTAGCATCCATCATTTCATGTTGCTTCTGAAGCTCCGAGGACATAGCACCCAGCATCAGACATGTTGCTGCTTCACTATCCTCCATGTATTTTTGATAAATGCCTTTGATCTCATCAATGGCATCATCTGATGGAAGTGGTGGTGGATCTTTATCCAAGACATAATGGATCTTTTCAGCCCTGAGAACAATTCTCACTTGCCTGATCCAGTCAGAATAGTTGTTACCAACCAGCTTGTTATCAAAGATTGATCGTATATTAATGTTTGATGTGCTCATGATGATGACCTAGATGTGAAAAAGAAAAGATATGAGAGTATGTTCATATATATGTATGCATTAATAAGGTCTTTAATTAATCCATTTACTCCCACTATTTTATTGCGAATTAATAGCCCTCACTATATAATCCAAGAAAACCCGATGGTTTTCTTAGTGGGCCAATATCCAATCCTTGATATGTAATTTGACCTTGACTGTGGTCAACAAGCCAAATTCCATACACTTGAAAGGTAGGTATCCATATACCAATTGTGTCTCTACACAACTATTGGATCATTAGGTTATCAACTCTTGATGCATGCATATCATATATGCATTCCCTAATCTTGCCTCTAGAACCATTAGCCTTGACTGTGGTCAACAAACTAATGGGCTAGCTAAGATGACCCATTTAATTAGATTTGAACATATTCGATATAATGTGAGCTTGACTGTGGTCAACAACCCACACTATAAAGAACTCTGGTTCTCCTCAAATTAATGGAAGGCTTATATACCTTAGTATTTGTTTGAGGGTTTTAGTTAATTAAGTCTCATCATACATGGTTGGCATACATTGGTATGCATCCTATATCTATCACATAAATATAAGCATACAAATATGGTATAGTTATGGACTTCACTACATTGATTTCCCCGATCCAAGAGAGAAATCAAAAGGTCACACCTAGGTAGTATGCATGATTCAAACAAGAAAAATAATTACATTATCTTCAAGCTTGTTGGATCTCCATCCGGCCCATCTTGCTCCTTGAAAATGGTCTCCATCTATATTTCTAATTCTAATCTAAGTAATCTAATTACATATTACAATTTGAAATGAAATACAAGCCAAAAACAAGTGGCCGGGACATGAAAGTCCTCATTGGGCCAAAACATGCATAATGCTCAATCACATTGGGCTTTGTCCACAACTATCCATCATGCCAATCATACACCCTTATATGCCTTTATAATGCATAAAGAAATGGATTACTAACTTTGTTTCAACCTTTGAAACTATATTTTGAGTTATTTTAATGATGTGATCAAATTAGGAAACTTTTTCCATTTTGGAAACTTTCATTTTAGGAAACCTTTTTGCATGAATGTGTTCTTGCCTTAATAATCAATCAAATTGATTATTAATTAATTATAAATTGATTATTTAATTAATTAATCATATTAAATAATCAAAAGAATCAATTTTGGGTTTAAAACAAGTGTAGGCCGAAACCCACAGAAGAAAAACCCTAAGTGTGTTCACACACAAACTAGTTTTGTGTCATTTGGACCATTTGGGCCTTTTGGAATGAGCCAAGCCCACTCCAGCCCTTAAAACCCATTAATAAACTTAATTAATGTTTATGATAGTTAATTTAAATCATCTCCTTGGGCCCACCAAGTCATTCACTAATTTAAACCAAGTCCGTAAACATAATTAAGCCCATTAAGTGATTTTAATGAATTAAAATTAATCAAATTAATTTAAGGCCCATTTTAATTAATACAATTAATTAAAAACACTTTAATATATCATATATATCATATTTAGAAGATCAAAAGTCGTTCTAACCATGAACACATCAAGAACACACGAAGAACACCAATTTATCGAACTTTTCGACAAAACTAGTTTTCATGTAAAACTTGTTCGATTTTAATTCCGTTCGATCCTACGGCTTAATATCACATATTAAAGACATAAAATATCATCTAAATGATTTTTAAATGGATCCATAAGAAATTAAATTAGAACAGCCCCTACATTACCTAGGGTTTCACGCCAAACCCAAATCATAATGCTTCAAAAATTTCGTTTTTGTTTCCACCAAATTTATTTGATCACACATACAACCAGAAATCAATATTTCTCATTCATGAACAATCAAATCTAATATTTTAAAGTTCATGAAATAAATAACTCAAAACAAAACAAAACTTATTCCGCAGAAAAAATATAGAATTGTATATCCATGGCAAAACCTGGCTCTGATACCATGTTGGAATTTGATGGTTACATGCATCACATACATGAGCAGAATTTTAAAATTTTTTAACCATGAAATCTGATCTTGCCATGAATACACAATATAACTATATGAGAATAAGAAAAATCACCTTTGATTTTTGTTGAACAGTTGATTTTACTTCGCACCGGGTTGTCGCAAACCACAGTGTCCAAAATCGAACACCTCCAATGAGTAATCCACACTAGAGAGGGGTAAATTGAACCAACAAATTGGTGTTCAACTAGGGCTGGCCAAAATCCAAGAGGCTAGCAATGGAAGTGGCTCAAAAGGGAGAGAGAATTAAGAGAAAAAGACTTTCCTTTTGTTTTAATCACTTAACCCTAATTCTCATTAGTTGGCCTTTTATAGTTAGGTTAAAATTCCAACTCCTTAATGAGATTGGGCTCTTTAAAATTGCTGGAGAATTATTAATTGGGCCTCTGGAATTAATTATAATCATTTGGACTTAATTAAATCCAAATTAAAACTTTTCATAAAAGACCATGCACAAAATCCACAAACTAGGCCCTTTGTGCATTTAATTGGATTTAAATACCCAAATGGATTCCAAATCCAACCAAATTAAATATGTGAGTTCCATAACACTTATGTAACATATATAAATTAATTTGGTCCAAGAAAAAGCCCTCTAAGCCCTTCTGTATGGAGTTGGCGTGTAGCCCTCTTCTGGAGGGCTTCCTCCAACTTCTTCATTCCTTTGGCCCTTTATAATTTCTCCAATGGTCCTATTAATTATTATATCAGTCCTATAACACTTATAGTAGTCTTATAACACTTATAAGACAATAATAATTAATCATGAAATACATTATTTCATTTAGGTCCAATTTACAGAACATTTCTCAAAAGTTCCGCGGATAATTTTATTTGATCATAATTAATTAAACTCTTTAATTAATTATTATCATATTCTCCTCTCTACCTTTATAATAATATCAAATATTATTATCCTTGTCATTTTACCCTTTTCTCTATATGTGTGTGACCTATTGGGTTCCTGTCCATGTTGGCAGTATAATATGTAATTGTGAGTTCTATTCAAAACTTACATGATTTAAACTCCTTTAAATCATTTTATCAATCTCTATTGATATTTTGATACATCATTATACAAGTCATGATTGGCCTCTAGCTAGGCATCATGACTACCCAAATGTCAGGAAAGTCATGTGGTTTGACTGTACCCTTCCATAGAAACAGTTACCGTGCAATTACTCCTTTCACCACTCTTATCTCAATTAGATTCTGAGTATGGATTTCTGTCAACTCATATAAATCTAATTATGTATGTTCTATTAATTTAACCATTGTTCCTAAAATGCCCTTCATGGATCTCCATCCATCTCGGCATATTACTCTAGCTAGAGATTCTTTGAATAAGGCAATTATAGAATCATGCGAGATAACTTCCCTTGTTAAATCTGGGATGGTGAATCCTTTGTCAATCACTCAACTATCTTCAAGTAGGTCATGATATACCAAATCTCCTAACTATGTTCACTCCCAGTTGGAAGTAATCAGTTATGGAGTCAAAGTATACCACTTGCTACTTAAGATAACTTTGGTGATCTCAAGTCTAAGGATACTTGCACAACCGCTATGAAGAGATTCCTCACTGACATAGATTTAATATCCATATGAGGATTCTCTTTGCAGGTCTCTAATGAACTTGTTCCTCTAACAAGCATCCACATGTTAGCTTTGATTATCATCCATAATCACAATTATGAGAACCATTGCTTGAACCATTCAAGAAGCATAACATGTGCTAGTCTGTCCGAATTAACAATGTCCTATCTTGTTAATTCTATGACTAGGGATATTTAGATATTAACACATTTGCATGTGATAGACATCTCACATCATGAACACCTTCATGATTGCCTTTGCACTGTGTTTATAATATCTAGGACTTCATTTATTAATTTAAGATTTACAAACTCATGTATTCAAACACAGCATTAATAAATGAATGATGCCTTTTATTAAGAATATAAATTTCATACATATGAAAAACATCCCTATTACATGGGCTCTAGGGCATACTCTCTAACAATGGCCAATTCCATAGGGTGAGATAAAAGCTTTTTAGGTTATATGGTTAAAACATTAGGTGTAACAAGAAAATATTAATGGTACGCATTAAGCATACTTTATAGGCTCAAAATGGCTTAACAAAGGATAATTTCATCAAGGTAGGACACAAGTTTTTAAGAAAGTTTATCAAGAAAATTCTTGCCTAGATCATTTTCTAAGTTGCTTGAGTTGTTCATATACTTTGAAGGGTGATGAGGAAGGTTCTAGTGCTCTAAATTTTCTTACTTCACTACTTCATTGCATTGATTTATTTTTCTCTAAGTTAAAACTGGTCTAAGTGCATTTAAGAATTTGAAAACTAACAAACATTTATCCAGTTGAAGACTAACCTATCCAAAGGCATATTAAACAACATAAATGTTCTCTTGCTAAACAAAGGTCCAAAACATGCATATTCCATATCCAAGCTCAAGGTGTTCCAAGTTTTGAAGTTAACTAAGGAAAACTAAGTTTTCATGCGAATTTAATGAAAAGGTGAACTATATAAGTCTTTAATATAATTTGCAAACTTAAGAAAAGAAAACAAAACAAAAGAAACAAAAACAAAACACAAAACACAAAATAACAAAGTTTGATTCATGAAAAAGAAAAAAAGTAGAAAACAAACTCCCTAAAAGGAGGCTACCCCCTCCTAAAAAGTTTGCTGCCCACAGCAAATGATGATCTATTCCGGTGGAGGTGGTGGTGGAGGAAACCGCTGCCAAAAGTGATGGACAAAATGCTCAACTCTCCTATTTCCTTCCATGATCGTATCACGAAGCATATCCATTCTTCCTTGCATTTGATTGAGTCTAATCTGTTGAGCATCCATCCGGCTACTTAATTGATTAAATGGTGCTTCCCATTCCGGTGTTGTAGGCTCATTGATGGGGGAAGGCACAACTGTGGCAATATACTCCTCATTTGGTTCCTCTTGCTGCTCCTCAACTCGAATATTGTTTTCTCTTAAAGACTCCTCCCGAGTTGCCCAATGACCACGAGGCTTAGGGATCAAAATTTTCATCCTTTTCAGCATTTTATTATCAATACAAGGCAAATCTCCTTTAAGTGGTTCTCCATAAACCGGATGCACAACTGCAAAAGCTAAAACTGTAGCTATCCATCCTATAGAAATATTATCAATGTGTCCTGGCATTTTCTGCAAGTCCTTAATTCGAGTAGCTAAAATGCCTGCTTCGTTTAGTGCTATTCCATCCATCATGCATCGGAGAACCATTGCTTGAGATACACTAATAGTGCTTGCATTCTTCAAATTATTGTACATGCTCTTTGCAAGAAAACGATGAATGATTCTTAATGAATGAGACCTTAAAGCATGGACCTTGCATTGTCCCCTTACCCATAGCTCATCTAATTCAAGATCCTTGACTCGTTCCCAATTCTCCACAGGGGATGTATCTTCCAATTCAGTTGGGGCAATTGGCACAAATCCTAAAATTTCAGAAAATTGACTGAAAGTCAAAGAATATCCTTTCTTACCAAACTTAAAACCGACCGTGCCGTCTTCTGAATCTCTCTTAAAATAGCACTCAAAAGAATATAAGAAATCCCGTGCCATATCTGGATATACTTTAGGTTTTTTTTCGACGAACTTCCCCCAGCCAATACTTTGAATCAAAGGTTCTATATCATGATCCCACAAATTTGCAGTTGGGATATTGAGGAACAAGTGGCTTAAATAGGCGGGCTAGACATAAGTACATTTGCTGAAGTAGTTAAATTTATTGATCTTTGCCCTATCCACATACGATGGAATTCGTACACCGGATAAACTTGCTACATCAGGGTATTTAGTCCTTCGAGGTGCCACTACAAATAAAGAAAAACACATTGTAAGTATCAACTTTTAACCCAAAATAGACTAAGATGTAACCATAGGAAGCATGCACTGATTTAAGGAGTAATGAAATGAAAAAGGTGAAACACTCTTGGGTGCAATGAGAGATGTGGACAGCATATGTGACGATCAAAATGATAGTCATAACAAAACATTCAAAAGTTGAGCACAAAGATTATGTTAAACATAATGCCTATCATGCATGAATAACCCTATGAACCAATATTGGAAGAGGTAAATTAAGTCATAATGTATCCTTGCAAAACACAAACATGCTATCCAAGAGTGAAAGTTAAATGTTTGTAAAGAAAAAAACTTATTGAGGCATTTTATCAAGCATGTTATGAGCACAAATTTGAGCATTAATTTGAAAAGCATAACAAAGATTGTTCACTATCCAATTGCATACCAAGCATCTATAACATGCATATAATGTTCATAATCATCCAAAGAAACAAAAGGAATTAATATGCAAACAAAATGTGAGGTGCAAAGTAACCTAAAAACTAAACATTCATGAACAAAAATTACACAAAACACAACAATGGATGATAAGCAAATAATAATTAAGGAGTAATGAGAGTAAATACTTACTTGGAAGTGAGAATCACACCAAAATTGCAGCAAAAAGTTGAGGTGGTGTGTGTTAGTTGTGAAAAACCTAAAACAATGAAGACACTATGGAGAAGGAAGAGATGATGGGTAAAAGAGAGAGAAAACTAAAGAGAAAGCAAATGGAGATGGCGATGATCAGTGGGGAGTGAAAATCCATAGGCATAGGTGAATTTTGTGGTGGTGAGGTGTGGGCACGGGTTAGAGTAAAGAAAATGAGGAAAAGGAGAAAAAATGTCGTGAAAGTATGTATATAGGTAGTGGGAAAAGACGTGGCCATGTGAGGTTCATGGGAAGAACCACATGTGGTCACGTGTGCCTTTGTTCTTTGGGCATGCGTGGCCACGTGATGATTCTCCTTTGAACTTCACGTGGTCACGTGAATGGAAAATGGGGGAGCAGAAAGTGAACCTGTGGCCACATGATGTTTCTCTTGAGAAATACACGTGGTCACGTGTATCAAATGAATTTTTCACCTCATCACCCGTGGCCATGTGATGGTATAAAGAGAACCACACGTGGTCATGTGTACATGCTTTTTCCTACCTCAATTAATTCGTTTTTGAAACACATATATACAAAACTCTTCCTTAAATGCAATTTTTTCTATTTAATGCTTTGAAAATATGAAACATGTCCTCTTTTATAAACCTTGACTTACTCACTTCTTTTCATGAATAAAAAACACTCAAACACACACAAACTTAACTAAAACTTAACTGTAAGTAGAAAAGAGAGAAAAGAGAGAAAGATTAGATGTTCTGAGTTTTTAAAAGTCTCTAGCTAGACTTTTCAAACCATTTTTAAGTATCTTGAAAAACTATGGTTGCTTCAGCAACCACTTGTTGTCCGATTTGGTATGGTTTCAGTCGATGACCATTAACTGTAAATTCACGTCCATCTTTTAAGCTTTTGATCGTCACTACACCAAAATTATTGCTTGATATCACTTGATATGGTCCAAGCCACATCAATTTCAACTTTCCTGGAAACAAACGAAGATGACTATTATAAAGAAGCACTAACATTCCCGTAGCAAAATCTTTTACCCTTAGATGCTTGTCATGCCATCGTTTGGTCTTTTCTTTATAAAGTGCAGCATTGTTATGTGACCATTGTCGAATTTCATCAAGTTCATTGAGCTATAATTTTCTCCTTTCTCCTGCATTTCTCAAATCAAAGTTAAGAAATTTGGTAGCCCAATATGCTTTATGTTCTAATTCGACTGGAAAGTGAGATGCTTTTCCAAAAACAATTCTAAAGGGAGACATACCTATAGGAGTTTTAAATGCAGTTTGATAAGCTCACAAAACCTCATCTAACCTAAGAGACCAATCTTTTCTAGAGTTATTTACTGTTTTTTCTAAGATTGATTTCAACTCCCTATTAGATACTTCCACTTGTCCATTGGCTTGAGGATGGTATGGGGTTGTGATTTTGTGCTTAACGCCAAATTTCTTAAGTAAGATCTTAAATTGATGGTTGACAAAATGTTTGCCTCCATCACTTATAATAGCTCTAGGTGCTCCAAATCTAGTGAAAATATTTTTTCTAATGAATTCCAGCATAATTTTTGCATCACATGTCCTAGTAGCTATTGCCTCTACCCATTTACTCACATAATCCACTGCTACCAAACTATACTCAAACTCAAATAAATTTGGAAAAGGTCCCATAAAATCAATGTCCCAAACATCAAATATTTCTACTTCTAGTACATTGTTCATAGGCATCTCATCTCTTTTGGATATATTCCCTACTCGTTGGCATCTATCACAAGTAGCTATAAAAGATCTCACATCCTCAAATAAAGTAGGCCAGAAAAAACCTGATTGGAGTATCTTTTGAACTATTCTATTGGGTCTGTGATGACCTCCAACTTCTCTTCCATGACATTGGTTCATGATAGCTTCTTGCTCTGATTCTGGTACACATCTTCTTAGTATTTGATCCGGACATATGTTGATAAGGTATGGATCGTCCCAAAGGTAGTGCTTGGCATCCGCTATGAGCTTTTTCTTTTATTGCCAAGTAAATTCCTTAGGAAGATAGCCACCTGCAAGAAAATTAGCTATATTAGCGTACCATGGGACTGAATTTGCATATGTATAACAAGCACAAATATGTTCATCAGGAAATAAGTCAGAAATTTCTCCCTTTTCAATACTAGCATGATCTAATCTAGATAGATGGTCAGCCACCAAATTTTTTGCGCCTTTTTTATCTTTAATTTCAACATCAAATTCTTGAAGTAGTAACACCCATCAGACAAGTCTTGGTTTAGAATCCTTCTTTGCAAAAAGATGTCTCAATGCGGCATGGTCCAACCACACCGTAATTTTGGATCCTAAGAGATAAGATCTGAATTACTCAAAGGAAAAGACTATTGCTAAGAGTTCCTTCTCCGTAGTGGTGTAATTTACTTGGGCTCCGGTGAGTGTATGACTTGCATAATAGATGGTGTAGAAAATCTTCTCCTTCCGTTGTCCTAAGACTGCTCCAACTGCATAGTCACTTGCATCACACATAATTTCAAATGGTAAGCTCCAATCGGGTGATGCAATGACCGGTACACTAACTAATTTTTGCTTCAATAGGTTAAAGGCCTGCAAACACTCAACATTAAAATTAAATGCAGCATCTTTAAGCAATAAATTAGAAAGTGGTTTGGCAATTTTAGAAAAATCCTTAATAAACCGACGATAGAACCCGGCATGACCAAGGAAACACCTAATGACCTTTAAACTAGTTGGTGGAGGTAATTTCTCTATCACATCAACTTTTGCTTTGTCAACCTCAATGCCTTTTTCAAAAAATTTATGCCCTAAAACAATGCCTTCTCTAACCATGAAATGGCATTTTTCCCAATTTAGCACAAGATTTGTTTCTTGACACCTTTTTAAAACCAATGCTAGATTATGCAAAAAAGATTCAAAATTATGACTATAAATAGTGAAATCATCCATGAAAACTTCCATAAATTTTTCAATAAAGTCATGAAATATGGCCATCATGCATCGTTGAAATGTGGCAGGTGCATTACAAAGACTAAAAGGCATTCTCCTATATGTAAATGTTCCATACGGACATGTGAATATGGTCTTTTCTTGGTCTTCCGGGGCTATAGGTATTTGCATATATCCCGAATACCCATCTAAGAAACAATAAAATTTATTTTCTGCTAATCTTTCTAACATTTGGTCAATAAAGGGTAACGGAAAATGGTCTTTTCTAATGGCATTATTTAATCTTCTATAGTCAATACATACCCTCTATCCCGTTACCGTGCATGTGGGAATTAATTCATTATTTTCATTTATTACTACAGTTATTCCCCCCTTTTTAGGAACACATTGAACAGGACTTACCCAATTACTATCGGAGATAGGATAGATAATACCTACATCAAGTAGTTTCAATACCTCCTTTTTCACTGCCTCTTGCATAGTTGGGTTGAGCCTTCATTAAGGTTGCACCACCGGTTTAAAGTTGTCCTCCATAAGTATGCGATGTGTACAATAGCTTAGACTAATCCCTTTTAAGTCGGATGTTGCCCAACCAATTGCTCCCTTATGCTTTTTGAGGACTCCAATAAGCATTTCTTCTTCCAAATCTGTCAACAATGATGAAATAATTACCGGATCAACATTATCACTTAAAAATGCATATTTCAAATGAGATGGAAGTGTTTTAAGTTCAGAATATCCCTTAGGAGGGGATGGTTCATCATCCATTTTATTATCTTCACTATGCTCTTGTTCCAGAATTTGTATAAACTTTTTCTCCTTTGTATCCAACTCTTCCATATTCTTTGGATGTATCAAGCAACTTTGAAGTTCATCTTTGAGAATGATTTCCTCTTGCTTTGTGTTGGCACATTCTTGAACCTCATCAACAAAGTAAATGGATTCTTCAAAATCATACGAGGGGTGTTTTAGAATTTTATTAACATTAAAAACCATTTCCTCCTCGTTAAATCTTAAAGTAACCATTTGTCCATGAACATCGATTAATGCTCTTGCTGTGTTCAAGAATGGCCTCCCCACAATTAATGGTACTTTTCTATCTTCTTCCATGTCCATCACCACTAAATCAACCGAAAATATAAAATTTCCTACTTTTACCAGTAGGTCCTTGATGATTCCTTTTGGCCTCTTCACCGATCTATCCGCCAATTAAAGTGTCATTCGGGTTTCCTTTAAATCACCTAGATTCAATTTCCTGCAAATTGAATAAGGCATCAAATTAATACTAGCACCCAAATCGCATAAAGCATTTCCAACAAAATTACTTCCTAATTCACAAAGTAATGTAAAACTACCTGGATCTTCTAATTTTTCTAGAATTTTATTGGTTAATATAGCACTATAATTACCGAACAATTGAACCGTTCCTATGCCTTCTAGCTTTTTCTTATTAGAGCACAATTCTTTCATAAATTTAGCATATTTAGGCATGTGTAATAAAGCTTCAGCAAATGGTAAGTTTATATGTAGCTTTTTAAACATGTCCAAAAATCTACTCAATTATTTATTTTGTTTCTCTTTTCTAGCTAGAACAGGAAATGGTAATTGAGACTCATCAAGAACAGTGGAAACAAGTTTGTCCTTACCTTTACCCTTCTCAACTGTTGGAGATACTTTTTCAGTATTTTTAGAATTAGAAACACTTACCTCCGTTGTCGGTTCCACCTTTTTAGAAGAATTTTTACCAAGTTCAGTCTTCTCTAACTCTTTCCCACTCCTTAAGGTGATTGCTTTGGCTTCCTCTTTTGGATTTTGGTCTACATTGGATGGAAATGTCCCTTGAGCACGGTTTGATAAAGAACTAGCAAGTTGCCCCATTTGGTTTTCTAGGTTCCTAATGGATGCCTCTTGGTTTCCCATCCAAATATCTTGCAATTTCCACCTAGCATCTTGACTAGTTAAAATTGAGTTTTGGGAAGCCATGAAATTTGCAATCATTTCTTCAATATTAGATTTCTTTTCTTGAGGAGGGGGAGGTTGAGGTTTTTGAAAACCGGGTGGTTTGTGATATGTTTGTGATGGGTAATGAGGTGGAGCTTGGTTTTGGTATGGAAGTTTGATTGTGGTTAAATTAGGATCTAGGATTGGGGTTAGAAGAAGAACCTTGATTACCTTCCCTCCATGAAAAATTCGGATAGCTTCTCCATCCCGCATTGTAAGTGTTGCTATATGGGTTCAAGGCATTGACTTCTTCCATCATTCCTTCATTATTCTTCATTCCCAAGGGTCCTTGAATTCCTGCATAAGAATCACCTCCATTAGATAACATAGAAACATTTTTAGCTTTAAGCTCATTTATTTCTTTTAAATGCCTTTTTTCCATTAATTCTAATTGAGCTTTTAGCATGGCTATTTCATCAATATTATGAACTCCTTGTTTCTTTTGAGTTGCTCTAGAGGTTGCCCATTGAGCATCATTGGTGGCCATCTCATCAAGGAGTAAAAATGCATCCTCGGGAATTTGATTCATGAAACTTCCATTTGAAGCTGCATCTAACAAAGATCTTGTTGATGGATGGGCACCTGCATAGAAAATATGCATTAATTAAAAAATAGGAACTTCATGATGTCGACAACTCTTCAAAAGTCTCCTAAATCTTTCCCATGCTTCATGGAATGGCTCCTCATAAAATTGCTGGAAGTCACTAATTTGTTTCCTAATGAGGGCAGTCTTAGTAGGTGGGAAGAATTTGCAAAGAAATTTTTCTTGCATTTGTTGCCAAGAATGGATAGATTGATTTGGTAGCATTTGTAGCCAATCCCTAGCTTTTTCTATGAGGCTAAATGGAAAGAGTTTCAACCTAATTGCATCAGTTGATACATTAGGAATTTGAACAGTGTCACTCACTTTTAAGAACATATCCAAATGTTGTGCAGGATCCTCTATGTTCGAACCCGAAAATTGGTTTCTTTGTACCATAGTGATGGTAGCGGGTTTAATCTCAAAGGGTTGGTGGTGAGGAATCCTAATAGTTTTATGTTCTTCATTACACCTAGGTATAGCATAATCCCTAATGGTTCTAGGTCTATACCCATTCCCGGGAGCTTGGTGAGGTATGTGTTGCTCTTCGATCCTAGGTGGTGGATCATTCATAGGTTGTTCTATTTCTGGGTCATTCATGTTGCCTCTTAACCTTCTAATCCCATGGAATGTCCTTTCAATTTCAGGGTCTAATGGTAGGATGGGGTTGTCTCTCACCATAAACCACTAGTCTCCTAAAGAGAAAATAAGAAAATAGATGAAGAAGAGAAGAAAAACACACAAAAATAACTTTAAAATCAAAATAGATAAACAAACGCCAATGTGTTACCCGGCAACGGTGCCAAAAACTTGACTGGATTCTAGCAAGTGTACTAGATTGGCTAGTAATATAGGGAAATAAGATTATGACCCAAAATATCGAACCCAAGAGAAACTTGTGTTTGTATATGCTATTTTAATTTCAAAACTAATTTTGTGTGCAAAAGAAAGAAAAGAAATCCCAAATTTGTTATGATTGAAGAATTAAAACTAAAAACAATAATTTAAAACCAAAATAAAACAATTGAAAGAGCTAAAGTAAAGAAGAGATCTGTTGAAAGCAAGTAAATTGGATGAGTTAAAGATCAATATTAAAGACAACTTTCAATAAGGGACTATCCACCTTAACAAGTATTGCTATGACTTAAATAAAAGAAGCATACAAGTGATTATGGGGAATTCAGTTTAATAAAACCAGATAACTTTATTCAAGATTATCATTCCAAGCATCAAATTTTCTTATTCAGATAAACTTAACACTTAGCATAAAGAACTAAATTAAGTCCCCTAGATGTCTATTAAAGCCTTTCTCAAGAGATTTAACTTTCACCTATTCTTGGTTACCCTTTTCTTAATCTTAACTTACTCAAATCAACACACAATTATAGCTTATTTAGATTATAATCATGCATTAATCCAACTAAATTAACCTAAAAGCATGCAAGTCATTATTCAACTTAAATCAATTAATAAACCAATGCTTAATCAAGTTAATAATTAACTTAAAATTGAGAAGAGACAAGAATATGTTTAAGAACCAAGAAATAACCAACTTGTATTGAATTGAAGAACAAACTCAAGTTATAACAATACAAGTTTAAGGATTCAAGTATCATTTAGCAAAAGTCAAAGAAAACTACTCACAAACCATTCTTAAAATTAAAACAACGTTTTGAAGAAAACAGTAAACAAATAACGTAAAAACAACTAAGAAAATAAAGCTTAATCCTAATGATTGATGATCCTTTCTTCTGCGTTTTGGACTGCTATTTATAGGCAAAATTGTAGTAGACTCCTTGTTAAACTCCAGTCGTAAAATAGGAATCAAATTCTGCTAAAACAGGAAGCTCGAAAATCCTTCGCGATATAGGAGAACTGGATCACGTGGCCACGGCTCTTAATATGCCTTCTCTACACGTGACCACGGCTCTTAATATGCCTTCTCCACACGTGACCACGGCTCCCCTTATTCTTCCTCCACACATGGCCACGTGTGGTCCTTCACTGGAATCCACGTGGTCACGTGTTTTCCTTATTCTTCTTCCAAAAGTTCTTCACGTGGCCACATCCCTTCAACCTCCATCCCTTCACGTAGCCATGGCTTTATGTATCAAACCTTCACGTGGCCACGGGTGAAATTCTTCAATAATTTTACATGGACACATGTGAAGGCTCTAGACTGAATGCTCGTTTTTCGCCTAAATTCTTCATATTTGTACTTATGGCCCTAAACTTTGCACTTTTTACACTTCAAGCCCTTTTATATCAATCTAACCCTGAAAATCACACAAAACACAGAATTAACCCCAAAAATATAAATATCAATAAATTCTCTCTAATTTAACATAAATAAAACTAAAACAACTAAATAATACAACTAAAAACATATCAAAAACTATATATAATTCACACTTATCAATTATCGAAGGCATATGTAAGAAGCTAGGGATTTGATTGTAGATGAAGGAGTTAAATTTTAAGAGAGAAGAGAAAAGTGAAAATATAAACTTCTTAGAGCATGCCATCCAAATCCAATTCCTAAAATGACAAAGCTTCAAATCTAGAGATAGGGATATAGAGATAAAAGAAAGGAATGAACATAACCCACATCCCTTTTCTCAATCACTTGAAGGACTTGGGAGTTGTGAGTGGAATGGGTCTCCCACTCATACTCCACTACCCTTTTAATGATAAAATAAGCCCCCATCATATTATAGTGGGTAAAATACATATTAGTCCTTGCATGAAATTCTCATTTTTACAATATACCCACCAAGCTACTAATCACAATTTTTACCCAAAACTTATTTCCTTACTTTCAATTTTGATCCATTATAACTTTCTGTCTTTTAAATTAACCTCATAATCACTTATATGGTAAAATTAACATTTACCTCTCAACCATTTTTGTCTCTTAATTCAATGGGTAGTTTAATTAGACTTTAATTTAACCTTAATCTCTATGATTAGACATTAATAATATGTTAATGTCCTTGAATTCTTCTAGGTCCTAATTTGGGTCCTTACATTGTGCACGACTGTGCATAGGATCTCTGCTAAAAAAATTCAAATCCTGCTTATTCAGGTCAAACACTTAAATCGCATATCTCAAACTAACAACTTACAGTAATGCTCATTAAACCTTTAAATCTTTCCAAACTCATTTAAATTATTAGATTTAGCCTTTAATCTCATCAAAGAGGACACATATATAAGAAAAGGGGCAAGTACCCAAAATAATTATGTGAACAATATAGTAAACCTAATTCACGTACCTGTTATTGAAGCTTTAACTCCTCCTTCCACCCTCTAGTTCTAGATCTTTTACCAATGATTTTTTCTTCCCCTTAAACATAATGGAAATAATAAGATTTCTTAATCCCCATATCCAAAAATCATATCAAAGAAAGAAGATAAGAAAGATCTATAAGAGGGGAGACATTACCTTCAAGATGCTAACTCACAAACCCTAAGCTTTCACCTTTTTCAATCCATAGCAAGAAAGAGAAAAGAGAGAGAGAGAGATTGCATCTCCCTTCTCTGCCCTATATCCGATCTCCACCTTCTCTAGGAAGCTTTAAAGTAGTAAGTAGGGTAAATAGCTCGCTAAGAGAATTTCCAAATTTAACCTTATACACTTTAACCCCTAATAACTTTTATTTCTTAGATTTTAACCCAAAACTTCTAATTTAACTCAATTTCATTCTTCCTTATAATTTAACTATATTCCATTACACATATGTATAATTACCAAAATACACCTCATGTGACTTAACTTCTGTAATGCAAAATAATATAATTTTGCCCTATTTAACCATAATCGTCGTTAATTTACCATAATCCAATTATGGCCAAGATTACGGCCTTACAATCTCCCACGTTAAACTCTATGCCTTTTCTCTTTAAATGTGCATATGACTTATGTTAATTTATCGCTGCCTTCAAGTTATCTCCGATTAGCTTTACCTTTTCTTCAATTTCCTTAATCAAGTCGGGTTGCACCAACTTGCTTTCACTTAATTTTGTCCAGCATAAACACGTCCTGCATTTCCTCTAGTATGGTGCTTCATATGATGCTATTTGAATGCTAAATTGATAGCTGTTATTGTAAGTAAATTTAGCTAATGGAAGATATTTCTCCTAGTTACCTCTAAACTATAACACATAACACCGTAGTATGTCATCTAATATCTATATCACCCCGCTTAAATTGACCATCTATTTGTGGATGGAAAGCTGTACTGTAATTTAAGTAGGTTCCTAGTGCTTTTTGAAGATTTTGCCAGAATCTGAAAGTAAACCATGGGTTTCTGTCCAAAATAATGGATAGAGGTACACCATGTAGTCTTACAATCTCATTCACGTATATTTCTGCAAGCTCGGGTAAGGGAAAATCTGATCTCATTGTAAAAAAATGAGCTAACTTGATCATCCTGTCCACTATCACCCAAATGAAGTCATATTGTGTAAGGCCCCTAACATGACCCTAGTCAAAAATGCATAATTTATAAGGTTGCATGTGATTAACAATAAATTAAAGATGGGTATTTCATTTTATAGGCATAGGACTAGTGATAATTTAATTTTATTAATTGCATGAAAAAAAAAATAAATTAATTTGGTCCATTATTATTCAAGGGTGTAATTGAAGTATAAAATATTTATTGAGGGGATTAATTTGTTAATATGTTAATTAAAGGGTTAATGTGTAACATGAAAAACATAGGGAGAATTAAGTGAGCATGCAAATTTATGAGGGACCAATAAGGAAATTTTTTATAATATTATAAAAAGCTGAAATTAGTTGAAAGAGTGAGAGTGGGGTGGAATTAAGGGATGAAATTTAGAAATTCTCTCATTTTCATCTCTCATTTCTTATGTTTTTAAGAATTATTCAACTTAATCTTCATAATCTTTAAGAACAATTTGGTGTAAAATATTAAGGTAAGAGTTTGATATTTGATTTTCATCATAATCTTCTTCTTCCTCTTCTTCTTTTATTTATGTATGGCTGGAGGAAATGAATTGTAAAGGATTGAAGGTAAAGGGAATTTTGGCCAAGGTATGTGATTAATAGGATTCTCATACATTTATGTGGTTAATTAGAGAAAAAGCATGAATTTTTGTATGATAGGTTGAACAAATGAAATGAGAATAAATTTTAGGAAGCTTTAATAAAGAGAAACATGTAAGCATCATGAACTAGTTGTTGTAATTTTAGCATATTCTGGACTAGGAAACCTTAATTGTGTTAATTCCAATTTCATATTCTACAAAAGAAATGTACCAACCACTTTGTAGAAGAAACTTAGGGCTAAATATGCTTGTATACTATCAAAATATTGACATGAAATTGTAGCAAACTGTTATTTTTGGTTTTGGAATAGATTGAAGAAAATATGATATATCTCCTTGTATAGTAAGATAAATGCTATGAGGTTAAATCATATGCAAAATGGACTTTTAAATCTATAATGATTATGAAGAAAGTAAAGCCTATTTTGTCGTTAAGCTTATTTAATTTTAGTTTGATTCCGAACCTATACACAACACTATCAATAGGAATAGTATTTAGTAAAAAGTAAATATCTTGAGTTCCAAAAATGATATTGAAATGAATTTTGATATTCTAAAAACTTGAAACATAGAGGAACATGTTTGTATAAGGACATTTTTGCTAAAATTGATTTTTTCTAGGTAAAAAATAACATAAACGTTGGATTTGGAATTCTGTCCCTTTACAAAATTTTAAAGGCAGAATTTTTAAAGTATAATTTTAATTGTTGTTATGTTTACAAGGAATATATGTATTGAGTTTATGAATATGAATTGAACATATATTAAGCTTATGAATATGAGCATTTAATGTTTAAATGTTGATATGTTTCCAAGGGATATATGTTGAGATTATGATTATGAATTTTTAATGTTTGAAGATTATGAAGTTAAATGTATGTATACATGGAAATATATTGATTTACAAATAGCATGTAAAATAAATGATTAAAGTGCTATGTATAGATATTTGTATGTTCAAAAACTTGTACATGGCTTGTTATATGGGATTGTGCTTATATATATATATATATATATATATATATATATATATATATATATATATATATATATATTCAACCAATAGTGTATATTTTTATACAAATATTCATCTATGAAATTGATTATGAAATGTTATAGCATGATAAATTAAAGTTATATGAACAAAGTATATGCCTACTATTAGAGTTCATCTCTTGATAGATAGGCACTGTAGGGATATTGTAGCTACCACCGTTGACCCATTTGGGTCTTTATTACTTGACCCCATTTAGGTCATAGTTTACCACATTTGGGTATGGTTGACTGGTCTAAAGTATAATTTAACCCCATTTGGGTCCCTATTTGTCCTACGGGACCAAGTTTTTCCTTCGGGACTAAGTTTGATACCTTCGGGTATCCACCATTTCCGTTATCCACCTTTAGAAGTTAAGCAGGCTAGACTAGAGTATAATAGATTACAATTAATTACAACATATCTATTGCATATGATATATGGAATAACATGATTAACATTGCTTTTAATGCCTAAATTACATGTATAAAAGTACATATTATTTTAATTAAAAAACTTCCATACATCTGTTAGGAGGTATTCTCCATGATTTGTGGTAACTTTTATGACATCTTCTATTTTAACTAACTATATTTATAGCTACTATAGTTATCATAGGTCAACCACAAATCTAACAAAACCATACTAAAATATAAAATGAAAATACAGGAAATACTGCAAAAGGTAGAAACAAATAGGATGACATTAAAAAGTTATGCAAGTTGCATAGATGAAAAAACCTAAGAAATTATAAGCACCTGTGTCAAAATTATGCTATGATGTAAATTTATTCCCCTACCTTCTAGATGTCTTTCAACCACTACCCTCATTCCATCATCAAAACCTATACATGGATAATTGAACGCATGTTGGTGTTAGAAATATATTGAAGTAAGATACAAATATGGACCATAAGAAAAAAACTCTTTATAAGGAAGATTTACTCCAAATGGATAAGCAATTGACTGAAAACAAATCAATATGTCAAAGTATTATACAGACGGCAATAAAAAGTCGCTTGTTGGCAAGTTTAAAGCAGTTTATGACATAATTATCAAAGAAGAAGATAAAAGACTACCCAAGTCCATAACAATTTCTTTGTCCTATTAAAAAAGTATAGTAGGACCTTCATGTCAAAATAAATTATGACATAATTGTCAAAACAAATGTTAAAAGCAAATTAAGACCTTCGTGTTAAAGATTGAACTCCAGCATCCAAAGTACAACATAAGATCAAAACTTTAATTACCCTAATGGAAGTTCCTTTAGAAAAACTAAATCTATAGTAACACCCATGTAGCACCATATTGAAGTAAACTCAATAGCAATATACCTAAAAAATATAAGTAAATAATCAACCATCCACTGGCAAGTTAAGAAAACAAAATTTAATAACTATTGCAACTGAAAAGGAAAAGCTTTACATCACTCCCTTTTAAGAACATATTTGACCTTTTTTTTATCAAGTTATAGATAAACTATTTTATGAAGATTTTAATAACAATTTTATTATACGTTGAAGTATTGAACATTATATCTACTTGATATAATAACCAGATTAGCAGAAAATAATACCAAAGGTAACCTTTCTGTGAAATGAGGCCAATGAGGTTTGTACCCATTTGTTAATTCTACAGGTACAAGCTGCTAAAAAATTGACAAGTCAAAATTACTGCATGTATTCAAACATATCATTAAAATCTTCACAAAAATCATGCAACCAATTTAATTTAAAGAGAAAAAATAAACAGAGAGCATAGAAATCAAAAAATAAATAATCATCAACAAAGAACTAAATTCCCATTTTTTTCTATTTTAATTACTTTATCAAATGCACTTTCTAATTTAGTTCACTTAATATGATTATTTATTCTTAACTAGAAAAAGGATGAAAATTAACATAAGAAAATGAATTCCAATTCATAATAATTGGCCAAATTATATTATTCTGATTAAAAAAAAGAAAGAAAGAGCTAAGCATTTAGCAGGAAGAAACATCTAATATGGAAAAAATGACATACATAAAACCATCAAATGACGTTATGTAATGCATGTTTCCTTTGCTTGCAACCTAAAGCAATTAGCAAATATTCTACTACAACTGCCATGTGTAAATGTAATATTAGATTACCAATGAAACCCATAAACAAAATTTAAATAGAGTAGTGTTATGTGTGTCAGCGTGTTAATATACTAAAAGAATCAAGAAAACTTGATTTCTAATTAAGATAAACTACAAATATAATTAAGTAGCAAATAAATAAATATATACTAGAATATAATTAAGAAAATTTGATTTTTACTCAAGAAACTCACGTTAGTAAGCTATTTTCTATTCTAATTCTTTTAAATTCAAATAAAGAAAACAACGCATTATTTTACTGGTCAATCAACATACCAAGCTCAGAGATTTGGATATTAAACATGTCATTTACCTCGCTAAAGAAAAAATACAAAGAAGTGAATCCATGTTATCTCAATTTTTTGAGCAAAGAATTTTCATGAATTTTCTACTATCATTTTAGCCATCTAAATACACTTGTCTTATTCAAACCTTTTACATCACTCCCTTTTATAAACATATTTTACTAATATTTTTTTTACATTTAACTATATTCATCTTATGCGGTTGTATAGACTAACAAAAAATAGGTAACAAAAATATAAGCATAAAAATCACAAAAAGAAAAAGGGAGAGAAAGAATTGTAAACAGTAAAATAAACAAGAAACAAGACTTTTAAAACTTATCTTATTTCATTTTATGCATAAAAAATATTTAGATGTGAATTGTATTGCCCTAAATCATGCATATGTCAGTATGGTATGTTTTAGAGCATAAATAATTATTCTAAAAAATTTTGGAATAATCAGAGTTGAATAAGATAGGAAAATTGGAAAATGTGAAAAGATTAAACGCGCTCAGACTAGGAAAATCCAAGGATGGGTGATCTAACGGGCAATTTTACCTAAAAATAGTTTATGAAATTAGATTTTAAATGGATTTTGATGATACAATTTGAGAAGAAAATGAGCTTAGATCAACCCTTAAATGGGATAAAGAATTTTTCCTCGGTACCGTAAAAAGGGTTGACCAAAAGTTTGATCGAACTCTAAAGTATTGTACTATCCTTAGAAAATTATTTTAATGGTATAAATATGTTATTAATAACCTAAATAAACTATTTGAGGTGAAAAATAAGTATTTTGGCAAATTTGAGATTTCGGGTTTCAAACCAGCTGCGTAGGCCATCGAGGATAGAAATATAATGAGATGATATCAGAATGGCCAAAAATTGTAACCATATGTTTTAGGATATTCCATGACATGCGGGGAAAAATTTTATGGTATTTTGACATTGGAAATTAAAATTCAATATCACGGGTGCAAAACTAAGATCAAGTTAGTTGGGAGGTCAATTTCATGAATTTTTTTCAAATGACGACATAGGAGTCAATAATGGAATGTTATTATCTGGTGAAAGCAAGCCTAGAGTAGTAGGATGTGAACAAGTGCGTATATGAGTGACATGCGGCTTTATTTAAAGCCTTTGGATTCAATAGTAAATGGATGAATCTTAGCCATTCATTTCACATATAAAAAGGACACCTATAAATAGCTAGAAATGTCTAGAAATTTCTCAAAAATTATAGCAAATTCCTCCATTTTTCTTGCAAAAATCGAAATGTAGGCATAAGCTCCATCTCATCCTTTTTTCTTTCACTTAAGCCTTCTCTCTCTAAATCCTAAGCCCAAACTTTGAACATATACTCAGAATTTGATCTTCTTCAACCTAGAGAAAGAATTATAACATAGGGAAGTTAATAATTTTAGAAATAAGATAAGAAATGTTAAGTAAAATTTTATGATTTTATGAGTTTTAGATGAAATTAGTAAAGAAAATTTATAGAGAATAAAGAGCATAATTATGAGAGTATATGGTAGTTTTTATTTGTCTTAAATCATGATAAAAAGTCATGAAATTTATTCCTCCATTTTTGGCCTAAAGAAGAGGAAAAGGCAAAGAGAAAGGAAGAATAGAAGTGATTCAAGCTAATTAGAGGTAAGTGGATACAAACTACACCTTATTTCATTAAAAATATGAATTTTGGTAAGAAACTTATGTTATGTAACTATACATAATTGAGTAAACTAGTAAAATAAATTGTTACAATATGGTATGAGAGTGAACTAGGCTATGAGAAACATAAAGTGTGAAGAAAACAAATAAAAAAATGATATGTTCTTTAGTGGCCGAATAGTAATATTAAGGAGTTAATAAGAAATTTTGATAACTAACAAAGTTTTAAAAGAAATTCTAGTGTTGAAATAGTAATTAAACATGTTATGATAAAATTCACATTTAATTTCACTATTTTATGGAGTTTTTTTAAATATTATATTATGAAACTAAGTCATATTGCATAGAATGGTCCAATGATTTGATTTAGTATGATATAATTGTTAGAGAGTATACACTAGAGCCCACGTAAAAATGGATGTATTTCATATATATATATATATATATATATATATATATATATATATATATATATATATATATATATATATATATATATATATATATATATAAATGTATGTATGTATGTATGTATGTATGTATGTATGTATGTATGTATGTATATATAGATATGTATGTATGTATGTACATATATATACATACATACATACATACATACATACATACATACATACATACATACACACACACACACACACACACACACACACACACACACACACACACACACACATATATATATATAAATTGATATGAGCTTGAAAAACTCATAAATATTATGCTTCTATGTGTAGTTTTGTTGAGTATAGTGTTTATTATTTTGGAATTTTATGTGCATTTTGTTGCTTTTATGTGTTTTGTGTGTTTGTGGATGTTTTATTTGTTTTATCAGAGAAAGGGAATGGTTTGGAGCTTAAAGGATATCATTTGGAGAAGAAGGTGAAGAGTTACGGCTATAAAAGTCAGTGTCACGAGGGCAACAATAAAGAGGTCGCGACATCAAGCGGAGAAAGACAAGTAAGAAAAAGTGAGAAAAAATCACAAGTTAAGTCTGAGCGTGTCTTGTCGCAAGCGCGACATCGATCGCGAACGCAACAAGAGGCAGTTGAGAAAGTTAGTTGAATGTGAAGAGTTGAATTTTTTCATCAACACTTGCAACCTTTTGGAGAGTCATTTGAATGGACATCTCTTTTAAAGATGTATATAGATATTACTTTGAATAGAATTGAAAATGAGGATTATTAGATTTCATTTTACAACTTAAGTGCAATAGTTTTAGCATTTTAATATTTAGTATAATTTTCATGATTTGAAGAGAATGCAAGCAAGGAAAAAGACTACCTTTGGTGAAAGGGAAAAGGGTTAAGATATCCCCTTCTTCGATTTCTTAATTTAGTTTCTTCCTTGTAATCTTTAAATGAATGTTATTTTAGGCCATTGATTTATATGAATACTTTTCTATTTCCCATTTACATTATTAGTCTTTGAATGTAGAATTTGCTATTAATATTTTATTAGTATCATTATAAGTTAAGGAAAACGATGTTAGATGGAAATTCCTTTTCTGAAAATCAATAAAGTGATTATAAGTAAGAGAGTTAGCGAGAGCAACATCTTACTAATAGTTAATAGGGAATTCATTACCAAAGCATAGTTTGAGAGATCACATGTGGAGATAATTGCTATAGGTTGGTGAATAATCTTAAAATGGGTAATTAGAATCAAATAGTTCATTAACGAGAATGGGCATTTGGTGACTGTCGGGAGCGTGACATCTATTGCAAGCTTTGTAGGTTTGAGATAGCGCATTTTGTCGTGATCATGACACAGTTATGAGGTCACAACAAGGCACAGCTTTTAAAAATCTGGCTATTTCCCACCCTTTTCATCTTTCCTATAAATACTTAAAACCCTACCTTAACCTTTTTATCTTCCTATTTTAGCAGTTTTTCAAATTTTTTAGGGTTTTTCCTCTCTAGTTCTCCTTTTTTTTTCTTCTCTTTTCTCCCATACTTGGTTTTGTAGGTGTGTTTTACTTGGTTTGATGGTTGTTTTTCTTTCTTCTTTGCTTGATTTTGTTGTTTCAGATCATTTCTCATAAGAAGTTCATTATGGTTCACACAAAAACTATGGGATGCAAAGACAAACAACCCATAGAATGCCCAAGTTCACCACTTCCTACTGCTGATTACCTCTAGGATAGATTTGATTGTCCTTTTCCCATCTTCACTAAGGAAGAAGGTAAGAAATTCCAATTTTTCAATAAAAAAACTTATATGGGTATGCTTCACTTAGATTTTACTTTACTTATTGATTTAGGGCTTACTACACAATTTGATAAATATATTAAATATATGAAGTGGGGAAAATTTGCTAATATGACCTTGCCTGTTAAGAAAGATTGGGCAATAGAATTTTTAGTCACTTTACCTTATGTAGACAACAAAAAGACTCAGTTAAAATTTAGACATCAGGGCTGTGAGTTTGTTTTTTGCTTTGATGAAATGCATGAATGGTTTGGCTTTCCTTTGAATGAAAAACGCTTTAATTCTAATGTATTTGATCGCAAGCCTGTTCGGCATAAAATAACTAGCTTAGATGTATTTAACAACAAAAATGCCTCAAATCGACTCATTATAAATGATGCTTTATTTTTATTTCATAAATATATTTGTCATGCTTTGTTTGGGAGAGTTAAGAGTAACAAAGTTCAAACTAAGGACTTATTTGTCCTAGATATGATGCTTGCGCGTAAGAGACCCTGTTCAATAGATTTTATTTTTAATGGGTTATACCATGCATTTATTGCTAAGACGAAAACTGTGGGCATGGGTCACATGGTCACTGGCATTATTTTGAGGTGCTTAGGTGATTTGGGTAATTTTGTTTTGGATGGAAATGAGCCTATTGCTTTAATGGATGTCCTCTACTTGCGTTACTCACATATTTTACATAGAGGTGCTTGGCCTCCATAATTTATCTCCCATTTTGCATATGGTGCTGGTCCTAGTCGCAACAAAGGAAAAGGCAAGGTTCCCAAATCTTCTACTACTGCCACATCGGTAGATTCAGATGACTTTAAGGATGAAGATGTCAGTGACGAGGCTGGTGATTCTAGGTCTGGATAAGATGAGAATGTTGGCCCTAAAGATGTTGCTGGTATGCAGCGTATACTCTCTCGATTAGATGGTATTGAGGCGGCAAATCAAAGTATGGTGGCATGCATGGATTCTCTTGAGGCTACTATGCACCAAATGCATAAGAGTCAAAAGCATTTAAGCTGCAAGCTGCTATCCTTCTTCCGCCATCAGAACGTTCAATTCACTCCTGCACCTCTAGGGTCCCCTAGTGGACCAACTGAGTAAACATTCCTTTCTCTCCTACTTTTACTTTTTGTTGTGTGTTTGTGTTCACATGTGTTATGTAATTGTGATATGTGTTATTTTTTTGTGATTTTCTCACACAATGGGGACATTGTGTCCTTTAAGTGTGGGGAAGTGTCTATGTTTTGCATATGTTGGGTTATAAATAGTATAATTGCATTGTGTTTTCATTTATGCTATTTTTATATGCATGTTAGATTTGTTAGGTTGTTGTTAGTTTGCATAATTTTGGAGCGCTTGTAGTTGATGAATGTTTGTTAGTATAACATGAGACAATTTCATTGACACAAGATTTTCGGTCTAGTTAGCAAAATTCTTGAGGAATATCATTATTTATTTTACTTTGACATCTTTACGTGCATAGTAAGGGTTATGATGTGGAAAAGCACTTTAGTATAGGTTCTTTTTAAGTTGTTTATCTTTTCACATGTAAATATAATTATTTTGGCAAATCATTGCTTAGAGTAATTTGAACTATATCTAAGTGAGCTTTTGAAGTCTTTTACATTGATAATTTCTTTGTATGAGAGCCTTGGTATGCCATATCCTCTAGAACTTGTTTTTGGTGAACTTCGATATTATATTTAGTATGAGTTATGCATGAGAAATGATAAGGGCAATAGAATATAGCTAATTTAACTTGCTTAAATAGACCAACCTTTTTTTGACCTTAGGCAGCCAATTTTGAGCTTTTAGCAAAATTTATTTTCGTTAAGCACATAGATAGCCTTAATCTAATTTTGAACAATAAACTTCTCTTTTGTCACCCTTTATGTGTGGGGATTAGGATTACTATGTCATTTGAGATAATTTTTGTTAAGTATAAGCAAGATGAATAGTTAGCTCTCTTGTTCTTTTATACGTCCAATATTAGAAGAAAAGCTAGTATAAGAGAAAAAGAAATAGAAAATAAAAAAAAGTGAATAAATGATTCAAAGAAAAGAAAACTAGCGTAACATTTAGACATTAATATAGGAGTTAGAATAATAAGGTTAAAACTTCATGTGATCATGCTATGTTGTTACTTTAAGTCTCTTATGATATGGTGATCACTTTTTCTCTATACATTATGAGCTACTTAACCAAATTTATCTTACCCTTACCTAAGCCAAGTTACAACCTTGAGTAAGACCCTTTGATTTCATGCATTTTACTTATGCTAGTAGTGGAGATGTTTATTCATTTACAAGCTTATGGTATGTAATGGCATATTAAAGAAAAGATTGAAACACTAACCCCTAAACATTTGAGTGAATAAATAACAAAGTGTTTGAGTGAGAGTTACTTTAGGCAATGTTTTGTATAAAATAGTCTTTACATGTGTTAAGATATTCAATTTCTTGAGTACTTATATTCTTGTGCTTTGCAGTTTTATAATTTTCTAAATGTGCATGGTTTTTGAGTTGAATAGGCAAGGATGTTGCTTGAGAATTTGCAAATTGAGACTAAGATATATAAAGATGAAGTTGTAACATGATGTTTCCAAATGGTCATCAATTATGAATACAAGCTCCATTATTGTGTAAATGTTTTGTATGTGTTGTTTTGTGTTATTTTCTTGCATTTTGAGTTATTGCTTGAAGAAAAGCAATAGTTCATGTGTGGGAAAATGATATGAGCTTGAAAATCTCATAAATATTATGCTTTCATGTGTAGTTTTGTTGAGTATAGTGTTTATTATTTTAGAATTTTATGTGTATTTGGTTACTTTTATGTGTTTTGTGTGTTTGTGGATGTTTTATTTGTTATATAGGAGAAAATGAATAGTTTGGAGCCTAAAGGATATCATTATGAGAAAAAGGTGAAGAGTTAGGGCTATAAAAGTTAGTGTTGCGAGGGCGACAATGAAGAGGTCGCAACAGCAAGCAGAGAAAGCCAAACAAACAAAAGTGAGAAAAAATCGCAAGCCAAGTCTGAGTGTGTCTTATTGCGAGCATGACATCCATCGCAAGCACGACAAGAGGCAGTTGAGGAAGTTAGTTGAATGTGAAGAGTTGAATTTTTTCATCAACACTTATAATCTTTTAGAGAGTCATTTGATGGGACATCTCTTTTAGAGATGTATATATGTTTACTTTGAATAGAATTGAAAAGGAGGTTTATTAGATTTCATTTTACAACTTAAGAACAATAGTTTTAACATATATATGTATATATATATACACACACACACACACACACACACACACATATATATATATATGAATATATACATATATATATGTATGTGTGTATATATATATTAATGAAAGGCATCATTCATTTATTAATGGTATGTTTAGATATATGTGTTTGTATATCTTAAATTAATAAATGAAATCCTAGATATTATAAACATAGTGCAAAGGCAATCATGAAAGTGTTCATGATATGAGATGTCTATTGCATACGAATGTGATAATATCTAAATATCCCTAGTCATAAAATTAACAAGATAGGACATTATTAATTCAAACAAACTAGCACATATTATGCTTCTTGAATAGGTCAAGCAGTAGTTGTCATAACTGTTATTATGGTAGATGATCAAAACTAATATGTGAATGCTTGTTTCAAGAACAAGTTCATTGGAGACCTGTAAAGAGAATTATCACATGGATATTAAATCTATGTTAGTGAGGAATCTCTTCATACCGGTTGTGCAAGTATCCTTAGACTTGAGATCACCAAGGTTATCTTAAGTAGTAAGTGATATACTTTGACTCCATAGCTGCTTACTTCCAACTAGGGGTGAACAGATTTAGAAAGTTGGGTATATCATGACCTACTTGAAGATAGTTGAGTAATTAATAAAGGATTCACCACCCCAAATTTATTAAGGGAAGTTATCTCGTATGATTTTCTAATTACCTTGTTTAGAGAATCTCTAGCCATAGTAATATGCCAAGATGGATAGGGATCCATAAAGGGAATTTTGGAAACAATGGTTAAATTAATAGAACATACATAATCAGATTCATATGAGTTGACATAAATCTATACTCAGAATCTAATTGAGATAAGAGTGGTGAAATGAGTAATTGCATGGTAACTATTTCTATAGAAGGGTATAGTTAGAACTACTTGACTTTGCTGATGTTTGGGAAGTCATGATGCTTAGCTAGAGGCCACTCATTACTTGTATAATAGTGTATCATAAATATCAATAAGGGATTGATAAAATGATTTAAAGAGGTTTAAATCATATGAGTTTTGAATATAACTTATAATTACATATTATACTGCCAATATAGACAGGAACCCAATAGGTCACACACATACAGAGTAAAGGATAAAATTATAAAATGACAAGGATAATAATATTTGATATTATTATGGAAGAAGAGAAATAAATAAGAGAATAATTAATTAAATATTTTAATTAATTATGCATAAGTGGAAATGTTCGCATAACTTTTTAGAAGTGTTCTGCAAAATGGACCCAATTGAAATATTGAATTTTATAATTAATTATTGGACTATAAAAGTTATAGTGCTGATATAATAATTAATAAGTCCATTAGAGAAATAATTAAAGGTCCAGGATTTTGGTTCTTGAGCATAAGCGCATCGGAAGATGGCTTCCACGTAAAACCCATATAGAAGGCCTTGGAGGCCTAATTTTTGGACTAAAATAAAATAAATATATTCCATAAGTGTTATGGAGCCTATATACTTAATTTGAATGGATTTAGAATTAATTTAGGTAATTAAATCCTAGTGTATGCATAAAAGGCATAGTTTATGGGTTATATGCAGGGTCCTTTATGAAAGGACATAAATTGGATCTAATTTAGCCCAAATAAATTATTAATAATTCCATAAGCCCGTTCAATATTTCTCCAGCAATTTTAAAGAACCTAATCCCATTATGAAGTTGTATTTTTTAACCTAGCTATAAAATCCAAAATAAAGGGATTTTAGGATTAATAGTTTTAAAAGAAAAAGAAATTTTTTCTCTTCTTCTTAACCTAGCCGTCACTCTCCTTGCTAGCTTTAAGGAGATTTAGGCCACCTTGTGTTCAAATAGTTATTTGGTTCATTTGAACCTTCTCTTGTATGGATTACGATTGGAAGTGTTCAATTTTGGACACTATAGTTTGTGACAATCCGGTGAGAAGGAAAAATAACTGTTCAACAAAAATCAAAGGTGATTTTTCTTATTCTCATTAATATCTATTTTGTATATTCATGGAAAGATCATATATATTTGTTAAAATTTTAATTTTCGCTTATACATGTGATGTATGTAACCGATTATTTACCAACAATGTATCAGAGCCAGGTCTTGGCATGAATCTACAATTCTATATTATTTGCGGAATAGTTTTTTATTTTTGAGTTATTCATTTCATGAGCTTTAAAATATCAGATTTGGTTGTTCATGAATAATAAATATTGATTTATGGATGTATGTGATTAAATAAATGCAATGGAAGAAGAGAAAAAATGATTCTTTTATGTAAAGAATCGTTCTCTAGGCATGGAGAAATTCCTTCAATGTAGTTTAGGGGCTCTTCTAAATGAAAATTTTTATTTGTCCACTCTAAAATTATTTTGATGATAATTTATGTGTTTAATATGTGATATTAATCCATAGGATCAAACAAACTTAAAATCGAACAAGTTTTGCATGAAAACTAGTTTAATCGAAAAGTTCGTTAAATTAGTGTTCTTAGTGTTTTCTTGGTATGTTCATGTTTAGAATGATTTTAATCTTCTAAATCTGATATATCTAGTATATTAATTTTTTTAATTAATTGGATTAATTAAAATTGGCATTGAATTAATTGGGTTAAATTTAATTTATTAAAGCCACTTAATGGGCTTAATTATGTTTACAGGTTTGATTTAAATTAGTAAATAACTCGGTGGGCCCGAGGAGCTGATTTAAATTAAATATTACATACTTTAATTAATTTTATTAATGGATTTTAAGGGCTAGTGTGGGCTTGGCTTATTCCAAAGGCACATATGGTCCAAAAGACACAAAACTAGTTTGTGTGTGAACACACTTTTGGGTTTAAATCATAGGTTTCAACCTACCCATTGTTTTAAGCCCAAAATTGATTCTTTAATTATTTAATGTGATTAATTAATTAAATAATCAAATGGATTGATAACTAAGGCAAGACCACATACATACAAAAAAGTTGCCTAAAATTGAAAGTTTCCAAAATGGAAAAAGTTTTCTAATTTGATCACATTATTAAAATAACTCAAAAGTAAGTTTCAAGAGATGAAACATAGTTTGTATTCCCTTATATTGTTTTAATTTATGAATTATAAATGCATATAAGGGTGCATGATTGGCATGATTGATAGTTATGGACAAGGCCCAATGTGATTAAGCATAATGTATGTTTCGGACCTTTGAAGACTTTTATGTCCCGGCCACTTGTTTTGGTTTTTATTTTATTTTCAAATTGTATTATGTAATTAGATTACTTAGATTAGAGTTAGAGATAGATATGAAGACCACTATTAAGGAGCAAGATGTGCCAGATGGAGATCCAACAAGATTGAAGATAATGTAATTATTTATATTGCTTAGGTTTAACCGTTTGATTTCCCTCTTTGCTCGGGGAGGACAACATAGTAAAGTCCATAAATATGTCATATTTGTATGATTATATTTATATGATAGATATAGGATGCATAAAAATGTATGCCAACCATGTATGATGAGACTTAATTGACTAAAATCCCTCAAAACTAATACTAAGTTATATAAGTTTTTCGTAAATTGGAGGAGAACCAGAGTTCTTTATAGTATGGGTTGTTGACCACAATTAAGCTCACATTATATCGAATATGTTCAAATCTAATTAAATGGGTCATCTTAGCTAGCCTAATAGCTTGTTGACCACAATCAAGGCTAATGGTTTAATAGAAAAGATTATGGAATGCATATATGATATGCATGTATCAAGAGTTGATAACCTAATGATCTAATAGATGTGTAAAGACACAATGAGTATAGAGATACCTTTCTTTCAAGGGTATGGAGTTTGACTTGAAGACCACAAGCAAGATCAAGAGTTAACTTAATTAAAGACCTAATTAATGCATACATATATAAATGAACATAATCTCATATGTTTTTCTTTTTCACATCTAGGTCATCATTATGAGCACATCAAACATAAAACTACGATCAATCTTGGATAACAAGCTAGTTGGCAGCAATTATTCCAATTGGATAAGACAAGTGAGAATTATTCTCAGAGCTGAAAAGATCCATTATGTCTTGGATAAAGATCCACCACCCATTCCATCAGATGATGCCATTGACGAGATCAAGGGAATTTATCGTAAATACATGGAGGATAGTGAATCAGCGGCATGTCTGATGCTAGGTGTTATGTCCTTAAAGCTTCAAAAGCAACATGAGATGATGGATACTAGAACCATCATTTTGCATATAGAGGAGCTTTATTCCTCTCAAGCTAAAATTGAACAACATGAGATTGTTCGAGCTCTGTTTAGCTGCTGCTACTCTTGCATTAACGATGTATGGGTACATTGAGAATTTAAGTAGACTTGGCTATGTAATGGATAATGATCTATACATAGATTTAATCTTGTACTCGTTGGCTCCAAGTTTTGCACCTTTTGTGCTTAACTTTAACATGAACAAGATCCAAGTAACTATTCCTGAGTTAATCAATATGCTCAAAACAACTGATGGATCCTCCAAGAAGGATTCAAAAAGTTTCATGGTTGTCACTTCTACTAAAGGCAAAAAGTAAAAGAAGAAGTAGAAGAAGAAGAAGATGATGATGATAATGATGACCAAGGCACAACCAAAGCATGGTGGGATTTCTAAGAAGAAGGTTGCCAAGAAGGAGAATCCTAAAGGAACTTGCTTCCACTTTGGGAAAGATGGTTATTGGAAGCATAACTGTAAAGCTTATCTAGATTCTCTCAAGGAGAAGAAGCAAGTTGATGCTTATAATTTAGGTATACATATGATTGAAATAAATACTTATTCTATTGCTTCAAAAAAATATTTGGTATTAGATACCGGAGTGGATCTCATTTGTGTAATGATTTATAGGGGCTTAGAAGTAGTAGAAGAGTCGGAAAGATAGAAATATATCTACAGTCAGCTACTCAAAAAATATCTCTACAATAGTTGTGGGGACTTATCATTTGCCTCTTCCAAGTGGATTAATGTTGGAGTTAAATAATTGTTATTATGTTCCAGCCTTATCTTAAAGTATTATTTCTTTCAGTTGTTTATTAAAAGATTATTACATTTCTTTGAAAGATAAATGTTGTTGCATTTTTATGAACAATATATTTTATGCTAAAGCTATCATTGAGAATTCTATATTTGTTCTTGATTTAATTAAAGAAGTACATAATGTGGATACTAAGAGAATGAAACAAGATAATCTAAACACCTCATATTTATGGCATTGTCGTTTAGTCCATATAAATGAGAAACACATAACCAAATTACACAAGTTTGGTGTTTGGGATCATTTAATTATGAATTATTTGGTACATATGAATCTTGTTTATAAGGGAAAATGACAAAAGCTCCCTTTATTAGTAAAGGAGAATTGGCAAGAATGATTTTGGACTTAATACATTTAGATGTATGTGGTTCAATGACTACACATGCTAAAAGAGGTTATTCCTACTTCATTACTTTCATAGATGATTGCTCCAGGGTTGGATATATATTTATCTAATGAAATATAAATCAGAAGCATTTAAAAAGTTCAAAGAATTCATAAATGAAATAGAGAAGCAACTTGGCAAGATATTAAGATACTTAGATCAGATCGAGGTGGAGAACACTTAAGCCAAGAATTTCAAGATTATCTTTGACATAATGAGATTTTTTCTCAATGGACTGCCCCACATAAATCGTAACATAATGGTTTATCTAAGAGGAGAAATCTAACATTATTAGATATGGTTCGATCCATTATGAGCCAAGTAGATTTACCTAAATCCTTTTAGGGATATACATTAGAAACTGCTATTTATATGTTAAATAGAGTTCCTAGTAAATCGGTTGATATTACTCCATATGAGATATGGAATAACAAGAAACCCACACTTTTTCATATGAAAGTATAGGGTTGTCCTGCTTAAGTAAAGAGGACAATGTCAGACAAATTAGATGTTAAGTCTAACAAATGCTTATTTGTATGATATCCAAAAGAAATATTTGGATATTATTTCTACCATCCTTTAGAACAAAAGGTGTTTTTTTCAATGTATACTATCTTCATAAAATAAGAGTTTCTCCTACGAAATAATAGTGGGAGTAAAATTAAACTTGGTGAAGTTCAAAAACCACAAATAGAAGTAGATCAATCGATTGAACCCGAGACCGAATCTCATAATGATGAGATTATAGTTAAACCTAATTATACACAAAATCTTAGAAAATCTACTAGGATGCATTCTATCCTTGTGAGATATAAATTTCACATTGACTCAGATAGAGATATAACTCTAGTAGAGGACAATGAGCCTACAAGCAATCAAGAAGTTTTGAACAATTTAGAACGTGATTTATGGCTTAAGGCTATGCAATCTGAAATGGACTCTATGTATGAGAATAAAGTATGGACTTTAGCTCAAGAACCTAAAGGGATAAAACCCATATGGTGTAAATGGGTCCTTAAAAAAAAGACCGACATGGAAGGTAATATAGTTACCTATAAAGCTCACTTAGTAGCAAAAGACTATCGTCAAAGATAAGGAATTGACTATGATGAAACCTTTTCTTATGTAGCGATGATTAAGTCCATAAAAATACTTTTAGCCATTGTAGCTCATTATGATTATGAGATTTGGCAAATGTATGTGAAGATATCTTTTCTAAATGGAAATCTGACTAAGGATGTGTATATGACACAACCAAAAGGGTTCACATCAGGAGATGGTGAAAAGGTATGCAAGCTTCAAAGATCCATTTATGGATTAAAGCAAGCCTTTTGGAGCTGGAACATACGATTCAATAAGACAATCAAAGAGTTTGGTTTCTCACATAATGAAGATGAATCTTATATGTATAAAAGACTTAGTAGGAGTGCAATTATCTTTCTAGTTCTATATATGGATGACATATTGATAATGGGAAATGATATTTCTCTTCTCCAATGAGTTAAAATATGGTTATCCAAGCAATTCTCCATGAAAAACCTTGGACAAACATCCTATATTTTAGGAATAAGGGTCTACAGAGATACATCCAATAGGTTGTTAGGTCTTTCTTAAAGTACATATATATATAAAGTATTGAAAAGGTTTAATATGGATCTTTCTAAGAAAGGGTTTATACCCATATTGCATGGGAAACACCTTTCTAAGTCAATGTGTCCGCATATACTAGAGGATAGAGAGAGCATTATTAGAGCACCATATGCATCAGCAATTGGTTCTATAATGTATGCTATGTTATGTACACTTCTAGATTTAGCATTTGCTTTGAGTGTCACAAGCAAATTCCAATCCAATTTTAGAGAAGAGCACTAGGCAACAGTCAAGAATATCCTTAAGTACTTGAGAAGGACTAAGGATATATGCTTGGTATAAAAAGTGGGTAGTTTAGAAGTAGATGGATATACTGATGCCAGCTATTAATCTAATAAAGATGACTATAAATCACAATCTAGTTTTGTGTTTATAATGGAAAAAGGAGTAGTTAGTTGGAAAAGTTCCAAACAAGAAAAAACTACTAATTTTACGATAGAAGCTAAGTACATTTGTAATGACTATACTAGATAATCCAGATTACTGTTACAAATTACATACATTAATTTTGTAAGTCCTCTGTTATCAATGCATATAGGTATACACATACATACATGTTGTACCAATCATACAAGATTAAGCTTAACACTTTAATATGTTGTTGGTTAATACTTACATAACTTGATAATTATAGGACTTTAATACAAAATATATAACATTATCTAATCAAAACGATACAAAATTAATCTCATACATCAAGATAATCTTCCTAATTTGATGTTGGCTTTGGAGATTGATGGCTTTTTCCTTGGACAAAAGTTCTACCCTATGAACCTACACGGATAAATACCCGTGCTAAGCTATAAAGTTTAGTGGGGAACAAACTAATATGTTGATTACCACTCACAGTGGTTATCACCAAACATGCAATGATAGTATAAAATAAAGTGCATATGCTTTGTTAAGAAATAAAATAACAATAATTAAATAAATCAAATGCCATATTGGAAGGAGTAACTATCTCATTAAATTATATAATAAAAGATGGTAAACTTTACATGCATATTATTCATCTTATAAATTTTCCTGTTTGAGTTCTTGTGGGTGTGGATAACGGGTGCTATGGATACCTTAAGGTATCAAATCTATAAATACCCGAAGTTATTAAATTTGTGGACCCATTCGGGTCAGAACTATTGTCTCATTTAGAGACAAACTATGGACTCATAATAGTCAGACTATAGCAGCTACGACTGTAACCCTATAGATATGCCTATCTATCTACAACCAACTTTTAGTCTAGGCATTATTCAATTTATATATCACTGTATCGATTCAGAAGTTTGGTTAGCATATTTGTCATCTAGAAAGACCACTTATATAAATATGCATTATAATCAGGATAGTATACTTTAATCCAATAGCATATTACTTCGATGATGTGAAAAAAAAAATATATATATATATACATATAGACATGGCACTATTCATAGGAAAGCATGTGTATGCGTCAACAATTGTAATATAATAGCATACCTGTTCAATCTTTAAAGTAACAGATTCGGGCGTAGCTTATTATAATGGAAAAAGGGAGAAATGTAAATAAAAATAGGAAATAAATGCTTATTGTCACGCTCGCGGCAATAGTCGTGCTCACGACACTCATTGTGCCTACAGTATAAATCACTCTCATGACAGTAAGCAATTGCCTATATGAATATTCCTTGATGTCGCGCTCGTGACATAAAGCGATGGTTCAAAAGCTTCAATGCTCATTGCTTAAAATCCTGTAAGTTAATTACAAAACTCAAATTGTACCTCAATTCCAACATACCAGATAGCTTTTTTCTGAAAATACTATCTTCTACAAAGTTTTAGGCCTATGTTTCTAGTTTCCAAAACACTAAAAATCATCTTCATAGGACCTATAAATTTCTAGATATACAAGAAAAACCATAGTCTGCTCATAAAAAGAGATAACAACCATAACAGTTTTCAACCTAAATTTTCACTATCAAGCAGTGAAAATCAATTCTTGGTTTCTTAAAAAAAACCAATATATACATATCTTGTTTCTACACCAACTGGAATTTCCTCATTTGGATACCTATAACTCAAGTTATAACCAAAAGATTATAGACTGCTCAATTGATCCTTAAAACAAAATTTCATATCTTTTAACAAGATTGATATTTTATATCTCTAAAACACTTCCAAGCTTAAAATCCACCATAGATTATATGATATAAGCATTCAAGATAGCTCTTATGTCAAAACATCAAACATACACACATATAATACTACAAGTTCCCATACCTTATATAAGCTCCAACTTTTCTTCACTCTTGGAGAGTCTCCTTTCCCTTCTTCTTACTTGTTTCTCCTTATATAAAAAAAGAAACTACCATGATCACCCATCAAGCTATTCAATGAACAATACACAATAAAGAAGAAACAAGGTTATCTTACCACCAAAACCAAACAAAACTTCCTTCCTTTTTGCCAAAACCTAAGAAATTTTTAGAGAGAGATTGAGAGAGAGAGAGTTTAGTGGTTGATAGAGGATAAATATGGAGAATGAAGACCCCTTTGTTTGGCCGGCCATCACCCTCTAAAATATCTCTTTCTTCCTTTCATTTAATTGGTCCAAATGTCTTGTTTAAGCAAAACTTTCTATTTGTTCCTTTAATTTTCTTTATTTATAATTATACCCCAAATCTACCCTTTCACTTACCAATTAGGTCATTCTCTAAGATTTTACACTTAATTTAACATAAATTCTAATAATTAATTAGTGCAAATTCTCCTAGGGTATAATGAAGGGCATTATAACATTGCTGTTTTAGAGGCAACCAAAGAAGCAATATGGATCAAAAAGTTCATATCTGAACAAGGAGTGGTACCTAGCATTATTAGTCTGATTCCTTTATATTATGAAAATAATGTAGCCATTGTACAAGCAAAAGAACCACATTCTTATCAATGATCCAAGCATGTCCTCAGATGCTACCATCTTATAATAGAAATAGTAGCTTGAAATGATGTGAAGAGAGATAAGGTCCCCAGAGATAATAATATGGTGGATCCCCTCACTAAAGCACTTTCCCAAATTAAGCTTGATTACCATATAAATAACATAGGTTAAAGATATATGAGTGATTGGCTCTAGGGCAAATGGGAGATTGTTATATAGTATGCCCTAGAGCCCACATAAAAATGGATATATATATATATATATATATATAAAGTCCTATATATTATAAAAAAAAGCGCAAAGGCAATCATGAAAGTTTTCATGATATGAGATTTCTATTGCATGCAAATGTGATAATATCTAAATATCCCTAGTCATAGAATTAACAAGATAGAACATTGTTAATCCAAACAGACTAGCATATGTTATGCTTCTTGAATAGTTCAAACAATAGTTCTTATAACTATGATTATAGGAGATTATCAAAGCTAATATATGGATGTTTGTTAGAAGAATAAGTTCATTAGAGACCTACTAAGAGAATCCTCATATGGATATTAAATTTATATCAATGAGGAATCTCTTCATAACGGTTGTACAAGTATCCTTAGACTTGAGATCACCAAGGTTATTTTAAGTAGTAAGTAATATACTTTGACTCCATAACTGCTTACTTCTAACTGGTGGTGAACATAGTTAGAATGTTGGGTATATCATAACCTACTTAAAGATAGTCGAGTAATCAATGAAGAATTCACCATCCCAGATTTATTAAGGGAAGTTATCTTTTATGATTCTATAATTGCCTTGTTAAGAGAATCTTTGGCTAGAGTATTATGCAAAGATGGATAGGGATCCATAAAGGGCATTTTGAGAACAATGGTTAAATTAATAGAACATACATAATTAGATTCATCTAAGTTGAAATAAATCCATAATCATAATCTAATTGAGATAAGAGTGGTGAAAGGAGTAATTGCACGGTAACTGTTTCTATGGAAGGGTATAGTCATAACCACTTGACTTTCCTAACGTTAAGGTAGTCATGATGCTTAGCTAGAGGCCACACATGGCTTGTATAATAATGTATCATAAATATCAATAAAGGATTGAAAAAATGATTTAAAGAGGTTTAAATCATGTGAGTTTTGAATAAAATTTATAATTACATATTATACTGCCAATATAGATAGGAACCTAATAGGTCACACGCATACAGAGTATAGGATAAAATGCTAAAATGACAAGGATAATAATATTTGATATTATTATAGAAGAAGAGAAATAAATAAGAGAATAATTAATTATGCACAAGTGGAAATGTTCATAGAACTTTTTAGAAACATTTTGTAAAATGGATTTAATTAAAATATTATATTTCATAATTAATTATTGGACTATAAATGTTATAGGGCTGATATAATAATTAATAAGTCCATTAGAGAAATAATTAAAGGCCCATGGTTTTGGTTTTTGCATAGAAGCCCACAAGAAGATGGCTTTCATGCAAAACCCATATAGAAGGCCTTGGAGACATAATTTTTTTACTAAAATAAATTAAATATATTTCATAAGTGTTATGGAGCCTATATATTTATTGGATGGACTTAGAATTAATTTGGGTAATTAATTCCAAGTGTATACATAAAGGGCATAGTTTATGGGTTGGTGCAGGGTCCTTTATGAAAGGAATTAAATTGGACTAATTGAGCCTAAATGAATTATTAATAATTTCAGAGGCCCATTTAGTATTTCTCTAGCAATTTTAAAGAGCCCAATCCCATTATGAAGTTTATTTTTTTAACCTAGCTATTAAATCCAAAATAAAGGAATTTTAGGGTTAAGTGTTTTAAAAGAAAAAGAATTTTTTTTCTCTTCTTCTTAACCTAGCTGCCACTTTCCATGCTAGCTTCAAGGAGATTTCAACCACCTTGTGTTCCAATAGTTATTTGGTTTATTTGATCCTTTTCTTGTGTGGATAATGATTGGAGGTATTTAATTTTGGACACTGTGATTTTTTACAACCTGGTGAGAAGGAAAAATAAATGTTCAACAAAAATCAAAGGTATTTTTTTTATTCTCATTAATATATATTTTGTATATTTATGGCAAAATCAAATATATTGGTTAAAATTTTAATTTTTGCTTATACATTTGATGTATATAATCGATTATTTACCCATAATAATGTTAAATTAACTCATTGGAAACTTAAATAAGTGGAGAATGTAAATAAAAAATGTGAAAAATCATAGTGGACAAATTGATACCTTAGGGTACCTTAATGAAATTTAAGTTTTAAATTGAATATTTACAGATAATTAAGCAATTTAAAATCACAAAAATGCAATAATAATAATGAGAGTAAAAAATGAGAAGAGCACCAAATTATGTAATAGTCACATGATAATGAAAAGAAATGAAACTTGAAAATTTTTATATAAATTTTACATATTTTGCTATAATAAAACTTAAAGTGGATAGTTAACTACATATGGTATGAATTTGAAGAAAGAAAAATTGTGTAAGTGTGATTTAGTGTGTTGGTCGAATAGCGTATATGTGATGAATAGCTTAAACTAATTGAATTTATATAATGTTGAGCATATATGAGATGAATATATGATTAACAAGCCTATATGAATGCAAATGAGGCATAACATGACTAATTTGGAATGATAAAAATAAATAATAGCTGAAAATATAATGATATATGATAATTGATAATGCCTTTAGTGCTTAGAGGGTTATCCGAAGCTTTAGGACGATATGGCTCGCTATAGGGGCATTTACATCATGGTATTAGTGTGATGTACAGTGAAATGTGATTTACTGCTTTGCTAGCTCATTATTTAGTGCCCTAGAGAACTATATTGTATTGTAGTTGTACAATCACTCTAGGAGATTTATGTAGTGTGTGGGCTGGACAATTGTATCATACCCTAGCCGTATGGTCACTCCAGTCTATTGGATTCCTCATCTTTTTTATTCAGTTAAAAGATTTTCACTGATGACAACTTAGGGTAAAATGGTAATTTTATACGCAAATCAGGATAAAAGTGTAATTACAACAATTTAAATATCATAAATGTGAATAAATAATAATTAAAATGGAAAAAATAAGGTTAAAAAGTCAGGTAAGTGCAAAATGGTAATTACATAAGGAAATGGGAATTGGAAATGCAAAATCAGTAAAATAATATCATATAGTTAATTGGTTTGGAAAACAAATGAAAAATACAACAAATGTGTTAACAAGGGTAAAACCGTAATTACGTAAAGAAATAAGAACCAAAAAGTAAATTATGCAAAAATGAATCGTTACATAAAATTAAAAGAGTGTTAAAGTGGAAAATATAGTTAAGAGACTTAAAAAGAATAAAAAGATGAATATGTGATAGAGCAGGGGCAAAATCATAATTATACCATTGCTATAGTGGATAAAGCAATTAAATTGAGTGAATAGGTGAAAAAGTATAAAATCGTATATATTTATTGCAAGGACCAAACTGTAATTTGCCATCTTGAGATATTTTTAAGGGACCGAAATGCAATTTGTGTACTTAAATTTAATTAAAAGTCAAAGAAAGTCAAAATTATCAAAGTGGAGATCAATTTGGTCAAAATAGGATAAAAGTCAAATGCTAGAGACTAAAATGAAAATTTGCCAACTAATTTAAAGTGAGATGGAAAAAAAAAAACTTATTTGATCAAAACTAAAGTTAATTAGTGTGAAATAAAACAAAAAGAAATAACAATGACCAAATTGAATTTGTCCATCAAAGTGGAAAAATAAGTGAAATTAATTATAGAAAATAAGTATAAAAGAAATTTAATCAAAGGTGAAGAATAAAAAAAGTCAAACTTGAGGAGCAAAAATTAGAGATTTGATTATACTATGACATTCAAGTATAAATTATATAAAAGTAAGGAAAGAATAATATGAAATACAATAAAGAAAAGAGGCCGAAATTTAAATAATAGTGATTTGGAATAAATTCCAAGTTAAGGGATCAAATAGTAAAATTCAGGAAATAAAATTTAAACGAGAAAATAAATTCGTAAATTATTTGCTATAAACAATGATGAGAAAATTTGAATGTGAGGTAAAAAATAAAATAAAATAAAGAAATCGAAGGTAAATTAGTTAATAGGAATTAAAATTTTTAATAAATCTTAGGCGTATGCACTATTTATTAAGCATGTAATGTCTATAGTTTTGGATTTCTCTCTCTCTCTCTCTCTGTGTATATATATATATATATATATATATATATACATTTATATATACATACACACATACACATACATAAATATGTATGTACATATATACACATATATAAAGTTTGGCTATTTTATTAATTGTTATAATTATTCAGATAAGTTGTCATATTTAATAAGATATTTTATAAAATAATAATAGTAAAAAAGTAAAGGTAAATTGGTGAGAAAAAGCTATTGCTAAAATTTCAAAAATTATTTAAAAATTATATATAAAATTTAGGATAGTAAAAAAAATTGAAAGAATTTAGTGATGAAATTTTGTTGATAAAGTTTCATTAATTAAATTAATAAAAAATTATATCAGCAAAAAATAGCGAGGATATTGTATGTGTAATACCCTAATCCACTAACCATGGATAATCATCAATTATCATCATAAACCTAATAAAGATTGGGCATAAATAATAATAAATAATAACACAGGCCATAATTACATGCCACAATAAATTAAATCAACTTATAAATAAGAAGGCCTAACATAATTGGCCAACAGTACATAATGAAATCATCAAAGGCAACTGCAATTTGCTAGATCTTTTCTTCGTTGGTTGTCTAGCCACTATAGCTATGGATCCACTGGAGCTTATCCTGAAACCTACACGGATAAATAAACCCGTGCTAAGCTATAAAGCTTAGCGGGGAACAAAACTCTAAACACAATCCTTATACAATTATATCTTATCTTACACAACATCCCCTATAACATGGGTGATCATAAATATCTATCATATGAATCATTTCTCAATGGGCATATGGGGATGTCCTCGTCTTTAAACAATAAATACCTTGTTATCATAATCTAGAATATTACTTTACTTATCTTGTTCCTGAATACTTGGCACTTCACTATCATCATATAATCTCTTTTTAGCTTAACTAGCCTAGTTCGTGCACCTTATAGTCCTTTTATTTATGATTCTAAACATCATAACTATTAATAGTACAAAACTTTATATTATTGCCTTAAATCTCAATGTTCACTTATTATAGGCATTGGACGTTAATTCATAGCATAAGGGCATACTTGAGTCATGTAGCATCTACAAGTAATCCTGGTAGGCATGATCACTTCATATATATCATAGAATTCTCATATTAGATTAATAATCTTTATATCTTTAATGTTATCTTAGCATGGTAACTTAATTCTCTTACAACATCATTTTAAGTCATACATTACACTTGCTTAGATTAATGTTATCATTATGCATACATGTGTGTAAACATTTATCTAATATATTAGACTAACGGAGTTGCATGCGATCATAAAGAACAAGCATTACATGTTAGGATTACCAGACAAAGTCTCCATGCCACATGTATGCAATTCATAAAACAAAGTACATGAAACTTAGTGTACATGTTACCATCCATATATCTTCTAGTACAATATTGTACACTTTATGGTCCATATATTCTCCATTGAATCCCATCGGTGGAGATCAACTCACACCGACACTCACAAGGGAACCTTTATCAAATGTAGGACATCTCAATCATGTAATACAAAACATGACATTTCATTTCATAAAAATAGTTTATAGTCGAAAGGAATTTAAGACAATCAAAACAATAGGTCATTCATCATGCTTACATTACATAAGTGGGACAATAAATGCATGTTTTACTTTATCTTGTGTACATATTATCACATTTAATAGCTTGCCTAAGTATTAGTTCAAAGGGTGGATAACGGGAGCAATGGGTACTCGAAAGTATCAAACTATGGATATCCGAAGATATCAAACAATGGACCCAAATGGGGTGAAACAATGGTTAGAGCAAGGAATAAATGATGGACCCGAAAAGGCCGAACGATGGTTCCATTAAGGAACAAGAACCAAACGGGGTCAACTATAGCTACGACTGTATCCCTCTAGGCATGCCTATCTAATCCACAACAGAACTATGACCCGTAGGCTTTACTGTTCTTAAGCATATTTTGATTCAACATACTTTTCTTTGCTTAATTCCATCATTATATAAGAGTGCACATTATTCTTATCATACTTCAATCATTGATCTCTAGGCCTTAATGCACATGGATGCTATCGTATGATCATAGAGTTGCATCAACTTTCTTGCATTCATGTCATGATGGTTACAGGTTTATGTAAACAATAATAACATGTAATATTTCATAATTAACATTATGTATGTCCACATACACATATACATATATATGCAGCTTAAATCTTAGAAATACATGCTTTCATTAAGCATACTTGTTCACATACTGAATTAGACTACTTATCCTAGCATAATTATTTCAATTATAAGATATTAGGCTTATTTAACTCATCAATAGTTCTTAATGGCATACCTTGTTGTTTGCCATGAGTAGCTTCCATACAACATCATAACTCCAATCAACACATGATTACTTTAAACAATTATCATGCATTTATACTTAATATAAGAATACGAGTAGGTTCTCTTTTTAGCTTAAGGTTATCACTTGTTCATCTTTAATCCCCTTTAGATCATTTTTATAGTCTATTAGATCATGGACAACAAGTTATCTCTCCTAACCTGATCATACATGCTTCAATCATCTTACTAATACTTTTTCATCTTATAACATATTATACCCAGGTAAGTTATGTAAGATTATTTCATCTCGCATTTACCCCATAAGGTATAAGGCAACTAGGTAAGTATATTCCTTTATATCAAGGCTAATCATTAATCCTTGGTATGACTTGAAGCATGATAAGACTTTTATAGTTTTATAATTAAGTGATACATATAGTATTCCCTATTTCTTATCTTAGACATGTGACTTTACAACCATCCTCTTATGGTTACAAGGTCGTGTCATAATATTTTCATGTCATTGCCAAGGAACATTGGTATGCCATATTTGGGCCAAAACCATTTGCTTTGTTAGGGTTCCAATTACATACCAACTTTATTGAACACATTAACTAGCTTTTTAATTTAAGGTTACTAGGTTACCTCTTTTAACTCTTCTTAACTCAATGTTCATTAGACACTAAAATACACTTTAGCACATAATTCATATTAGCATTTATATCTTTAAATTTTTATAATACTCCATCTTATATTCATGCCTTTCTAAATGATATCTTTATGGACTTTAGCATTAGCTAGAGAGACTTTCATAGTTTATTAATTCATTGATATCAACTCTTATTCGCTTAATAATCTTATGGACTATATAATGTTCTGTTCAATATCTAAATATATGGCTAAATATTGGGATGAAAGCTGGCTTAAATGAATAAAATAGTACATATGGCCCTGAAATTGAGAAGAGAATAACATGCTTGGCCATGCATCAATAACCATAGGCCATATAAGAAGATGAAGAAGACCATAAGTGGTCATTCAAAGCAAGGGAAAAAGCCATAAGTAGTCGTGCATTTCATGAGGTAAATGGCTAAATGGTCATGCAAAGCAAAGGCAAAACCCATAAGTGGCCATGCATTAAAAGAGATAAAGGAATGAGTGGTCGTGCATTCCAAAGAACAAAAGCATGAGTGGCCATGCATGAGAAGAGGAACAACCACAGGTGGCCATGCATTCCAAACAACAAAAAAATGACTGGTCATGCATGAGAAGAGGAATAACCACAAGTGGTCATGCATTCCAAAGAACAAAAACATGAGTGGTCGTGCATGAGAAGAAGAACAAACACAAGTGGTTGTGCATAGGAAGAAGAACAAACACAAGTGACCGTGCATGGGAAGAAAAGAAACATTGAGTATCCATGCAAAGCAAGAAGAAAAACCTTACTTAACCGTGCACTGAAGCCAGCCCTAGCCCACCATCCAAATTACGCACTTAATTACCATATTTCAACCTAATAACTCACAAAAATTTTCATGAACCTTGTTAATATTTCAAGACTCATTCATAATGCTAGATTTAGCCCTTAACCTCATCAAAGTGGACACATAAACAAGAACAAAAGCAAGTTCCTGTAACAAACCCAGTGAACAGTGTAGTTACCCTAATCTTATAGAGGTAACTAAATCCCATACACAAAATCAACATAATATTCCCATACCTTATTGAAGAATCAGATCTTGTTTTGATCCTCTTGATCCAACTCCCTTACTCATGATTCTTTCTTCTCCTTCATGATGTTAAAACACCAAAACCCTAGGTTTCCTCTTTCAATCCATAACCATAGAGAGAGAGAGAGAGATATCTCTGTCAAAAATATCGATCTCCACATCTCCGGGAATTCCTAAATAATTGAGTGGGATAAATATCTCACCAAGAAAAATTCCCAAAATACCCTTATACACTTTATTCATACAGACATTGGGTACACAATAAGGAGCCACAAAAAGCCTACCGAATTGCAAACTAATTGGCACATATATGAGCAAAAGCCTAAGGTTATGATTAAACAAGAAAACAGGCTTCTCATAACTATTAAGTCAAATACCATGCATATATGATCAATTTACATGGTCAAATAGGATTGTACAAGTTTAATAATCATTAAGAATAATATTCACCAATAGAACAGAGAGAAACCATGTGATACACTCAAATTGAGGAACTTTAACACTTGTAAATCAAACAAAAATCAACCAATGACTAACATGCTCAAGCTAGTACATTGTAAACCTAAAATATGTATAATGTGATAGAGAACTCCACACTACTCAAATTTAATCCATAAAAAACCATAGAAATAAATTAAAAATCAGAATTTGAAATGAATAGAGGGATTAGATACCTACTTTGGGATGACATTCCACACAATTAGGTGCAATGTAATGGAAATGTAGTAAAAAGGCTAAAAGTTCAATAGAGAAATGAAAGGAGTGCAAAAGAATGCCAAAAGACATGAAAAAATGGTGTTTTATACACAATCATGGCTGGAGTGACTCTCACATAAATCTAAATTGTGTGTTTTACTTTTTCCAAGTCACGGTGGAGAGTAAATAATCTCTACCAAGCCTACCCATTCTGGACTAATTCCATTCCAATTTTTAACTTGGCCATGACAGACACAAAAAAGTCTTTGCAGTGCATAGCCCCTATATGTCTAAAATGCACATGAGTCATGGCAAAGACTAACCAGTCTCTACCATGGCTAACTCTAATGGAATAAAGTGAATTCAATTTCACATTAGTTATGGTGGATGCTAATTAGTCATTGCCATGCCTATTTATTATGTAATGAAACTACTAAAAGACTCATGCTGGTCAAGGCTATGACTGTTCAATCTCTATCGTGGCCAACAAAATTTCTACAAACTTTTTCAAATTTGACACCTATTTGTGTCAGTGTAAGCACGTTCATTTTCAAACTTATTAAAGCAAGCATCAGTTCCTCAATTGAATCACCACACATTTAGCAAAACACCAATAAAAACTAACATTCTAAAATTAAATCAAACAAAATTAAAGCAAGCAGGTCCTTAACTCACCTTTTAACACACTTATTGAACATCCATAAAAGTAATAACCACCAACGCAAATTTAAACCTAGATTTGAAGTACGATTTAAGGCAATGACCATTTAGCCTAAATTCTTTATGATCATTTGTGATGATCCTAGGTACTCAATAACGGGTGAAGATATATTTCCTTTAAAATTCCAAAACTACATTGGCATCACAAGTTTTAGTGGTAATAGCTTCTAACCATTTAATGATATGATCCATAGCCACTAGTATATACTCAAACCTATAAAACACTAGAAAGGTAAAAAAAATACATACCCCATACATTAAACAATTCAACTTCAAGCATATTAGTCAATGGTATTTCACCTCTCCTAGAAATATTGCCTACTCTTTGACATCTAACACAACATTGAAAACAAAATTTACATCATTAAATATGGTAGGTCAATAAAATATAGATTTGAGAACTTTTGATACCATACGATTGGATCCATGGTGTTCACCAGCTTTTCTACTATGACATGCCTTGATAATTTCCTCTTATTCCACTATAAGAATACACCCCCTAAGCACTTGATCAACATACAAGTTGAAAAAATATGGGTAATCCCAAACATAATTTTGAGGATTGGCTTTCAATTTCTTCATTTCCTACCATGATAATGGCATAAAAGCAACTGTAAGCTAATTAGCCAAATCAGTAAATCATGGAATGGCAACTCACAAACATAAAATGCACAAATACTCTCTTAAAAAAAGAGATCTAAAATTTCTTTCTTTTTAATATACTCATGCTCAAGTCTTGAAAGATGATTAACTACAAAATTTTCCACTCCTTTCCAATCTTTGATCTCCAAGTCAAACTCTTATAATAAAAGAACCCACCTTATCAACCTTGGTTTGGACTCCTTCTTTATAAAAAAGATGTCTTAGAGTTGTATGATCAGACCAAATAATTAACTTAGCACTAAGAAGATAAGGTCAAAATTTTTCAATTATAAAAAGCTATTTCTCAATTATGGTATAGTTAGCTTGAGCCCTTGTCAAAGTATGGCTCATATAATAAATGGCATAAAAGATATTTTCCTTCCTTTGTCCTAACATTGCTCCAATGGTAAAATCAGTTACATCACACATTAGCTTAAAGGAAGGATTCCAACTTAGAGCAACAATTACCGAGGTTGAAATTAAATTTTCTTCAAAATGTCAAATGCCTACAAACACTCATCAGAAAAGTCAAATGTAACATCTTTCATAAGCAAATTTGACAAAGATTTAACAATCTTAGAAAATTCCTTTATGAACAATCTTAGCAAAATTTTTATTGCTTTGGACATTTGTTATTGCTTAATTGAACATTCCTCTTAAAGTTAAGCACAACATTTACATCTCCCATCCCTTGGGTATAGGACTCAATTTCCTTCAATTCACTCCCTAAACTAGCTCATTCAAATGCACTACACTCTTGTGAAAAAATTGAAACATTCTAAATCTTCAAGCCATTCAGCTTTTTCTTCAACAATTCAATCTATGCCTTCATCATAGCCACTTCATCTATGTTATGAACTCCTTAACTTTTGTTCATTACCCTTGTGCTTTATTCATCACCATTTCATCAAGTAACAAGAATGTTTCTTTAGGAATTTTGTTTATAAAGTTGAACAATATTACTAATCTCTGAAAATATATTCAAATATTGTGTCAGGTCTTCTATTTCTATTCCAAAAAATGGATTCCTTTGAACCATGGTTATCATAACCGATTTAAGCTCAAAGTATGGTTGTCAGGGCAACAAAATCAACCTATGCTTCTCATTCCACTTTGGAGTTGTATAATCTATAATGGTCCTGGGTCTAGGATCATCTTGATTTCTAGCTTGTTGTTGCCTTGCCCCTTGTTCATTTTTGGAGGTATATTGGGAGGTAATAGGTCATCTATATTTCTGGCTTTTTTTCTCTTATCATTCTATGTAGAGTTGTAACACCCTATTCCCGATTTGGTAAACAAACCGGATATGGATGTCACAAATTGGTCTTTGCTTTGAATATCACTAAATAAATATAATTTAAGCTTAACTTATAAATTTCTAAATTCTTTATTCTAATTTTTACTAGAAATTTCAGCGAAATCTCCCCTAAATATTAACAGCCTCCTATAGAAAAAATACAAACCAACATTTCTAAAATCAATCATCAAGACCCACAACCTCAATCAAACTCCTAAATAATTTTTTTTCCATCCTCCTCAATAATAATTAAGCTAATATACTAGTCACTATATCACTATTTTAATACTCAAATATTTTGTTCTTAATAATATTTACACAAAATATTATCACATACTTAAACTAATATCACAATATTGAATCTCAACTAAACTAGATTACACTTAAATTATACAATCTTAAGACCTGTGTACATGCCAAAGTTTCAAAATACAAAAATAACATAAATAATTTGCTCTATGTCCTTGATCATCCACCACTCTAGCTGCAACAACCTATGAAGGTTTTCTTCATTTGTGTTGAGATTACTGATTATCAAATCAACCTACATGTAGAAAAGAAAAACCGTACGCTAAGCTAAAAGCTCAGTGGTGACTACCAATTTTATTTCTCAATGTATGTCATATAAAATAATGTATTTAAAATTCCATACACACTTACCAATTTATAAAATATAAGGCTATGAGTTTCGAAGTATAGTGCAAATAAACATCAAGCAATTAGCAGGGTAGGACTTCAATTTGCAATTTCATGTCTTTATGCATACATATTAATGCAGAAAATATCTCAATTTAGTTATACCTCTCGAATTCATTAGACTAATTATTAACTACTTTTACCCTTGTCCACCCTTATCTAATTTATAATCAATAATACATAATTTCACAATAATATTAATTATTCTTATCTCAGTCCATAAGTTATTCTATTGTATATATCCTACTAAAATTTGATATTAAAATATATACACGTATACCACATTATAACAATTACTTTTCTTCAGTGTAAACATCAATATATAAATATAATTCCATATATTCGATTTGCGGATCACATATATTGCTGTTGTATATAACACTTTCTAGTTTAGCTATATAAAATTATTAGAAATAACTGAACAAGTTTTCTTAACCTACACCCAGACATGTATTCTCAAATCATATAATACTCATGTAAGTTAAGCAGTCGATTCGAGTGTCAATTCTTAATGTCATAGTAATACCTCTTATGATCCAAAAGTCTTATTATTTACCTAAGTACTCATTTATAAAATTCACATATTCGTTACATCATATATCATAAGCCATTTCATAATTTACTATACAATTCATACTACATTTGTTATGTCCTGACATTAAGAAATTTGTAATTATATTTATTTTTAATATTATTACTCAACCTATGACATATGACGCTTGACTACATTAATTTATCACATTTCTCACTTTTTCACTTTTACTCTTATTTATAACATTTTAATACTATAATTCTCCTGTTACTTCATTTATTTAAGTAAGTTATGACTTTTCCCCTAGTTATCAACATTAGGACACCATGAACTGGGTAAATGGATAAGTGAATCAAGTCAATAGGAATGTCCATACAATATGAGATCATTCAATTCAAATTCCACACACACACACACACATATATATATATACATACATACATACATCATACATACATACATACATACATATATACACATACATTTTATACAATACTTATATTTATTATATTTATAGGTCTAACAATAATAATAAAAAAACAACAAAGTATTACAAACCTAGAAAAATTGCATTTTTATAATTAAAATAATAAAGTCCTTTAGACCTCACAATTTAAGTAAATATTACCAATTTAGCATATAGTTACTCGGTTATTAATAACATTTAATATGTATTTTCTCTATTCTTTATTAAAACTATATAAAATATTATTTTCTTTTGGATCATATTATTTACATAAGTATATTCATGGTTCTGTAGTTTTACTAGTTCCTTACTTTGTCCCAAAATATATCAAATATAAAAGTCAACCCATTTAATATGCATGTATACCCTTACGTATATATTCATAACGACTTATCTACCTTCTAAATATTAACTATATCTTACATTCATCAGAAATTATAATTTCGAATGGATTTCCAAATTTGGATGTAAGTATGTTTATTAAAATAAAGAAAGGTCCCAAGTTTAGCATAGAACTAACCAAAATTTTACCAAAGATTAAGGTATATATGTTCCTAGTTTTAAAATTTGAATTTAACAAATGTTTAAGCTCCTACAGCCATAACCAGCAAGGCTATAATCAACAAAAAGTAGCTCTAGGCACATATACAAACTTTTAAATGCTTAATTAAATAGGCAAGTGATAACTTTACTCTTATATTAGTACGACCTACTAGACTTAAACTATTTCCCTTAGGCAGTACCATAAATCAAACTTCATAAATTTATATGTATATATATATATAATTTCTAAATTTAAATAAGCAAACGATGACTACTTGCCTAATAATACAGTTATAAAGTGTATACACACCATGTACTGTCCATAAACTTAACATACTTAAATTTCAATCAATTTTGTTTGTCTACAATCACCAAAGATCCTCTAATGTATTTCAAATATCCATACTCTAATATTTTTCATACCATCAATTAGTTCCAATTAAATATGAACATAAAGAAAAATTGATATTAAATAACCATCATTCCCGATGGTCACATGCCCAAACACTAATATGATTAGCCAAAATCTCATAAAAATTATCGGCTGCCTTTTCTATCGATCTCCCTACTGGTGGCGAATGGCGATGGACGATGGCCACTAAAACGATAGCCTAGCCCATAGAGATTCATCAGTGTTACGTGCTGCTATCGTGGTTCGTAGAAGAGAGGAAGATTAAATATTTCATGATCAAAGGAAGATAGGGAAAGAAAAGGAGATGCAGAAGGAAAAACAAAGATGAAAAGGGGGTCGATGATACCACGAGTAGCAGCGGGGAGACTCACCAACGATCGACGCCGTTGGTCGATGATGAAAAGGGCAATAGCACTTTTCTCTCTTCCATTCTTCATCGACGCCCTCTCCCCCTACTATTTTTTTTCACTTGTTCTATTCTTTCTTTTTCTTTGTAAAGTTTTTAGTGGCCATATCTTATTACCGAAATATCTCTTTTATTTTTTAAATAATTATCACTTTTATTATTATTATTATTATTATTATTATTATTATATACTCAATTTGTGTTAATTATGATTTATAAATTAAAATGTATTTTAATTTAACACCACTAATTCAAAAGTCTTCAAATAATTGCTTAGTTATCCTAATTTCTCAATAAAATTATACCCCAGCTCACCTAAGTCAAATATTATTCATGAATTAGAAAATATTTTTGATCAACTCAGAAATTCGGGCATTACAAGAGTCCTTAGGATCAAACGGTGCTAGCTGTTACAAATGCAATCTGTTCATACACCAATATCACTTGAAAAGAATAAACAAACAAAAACAAAAATAAGAAAAAGAAAAGCACATACAAATAATCAATTAAAAATTTAAACAAATATACCAATCCCAGGTAATGGTGCGAAAAACTTGATCGGATGTCAGCAAGTGAACTAAATTATCAAGTAATGCAGGGAAATAATTTCAAGACCTCAAAATTATCATACCCCATAGACTATTTTGTGAGAATAAAATTGATTGATTATTGATATATGTAAAGAATTTTCCTAGTTGTTTTATTGATCAGAGTTATACCTACCGGACCTAACAAAACAAAATGAAAGTTAATTAAATTGAAAGTGTAAAGCAACAATTAATAAAAATGCTATTTAAGGATCAAATCCTCCCTTTACCTAATGCAAAACATATTGTTAACATAAAATTATTATGAATCATATGTATATGATCCGACAAAACCTAAGTTTCCCATTTCGGAGCCAACTAATCTAGCTACATGATTTCCCATTCCAGAGCCAATCAACTTGCTAGCTTAAGCATAGGTCTAGAACATCATAGATATGAATTGATTTTCGATTATAGAGCCAATCAACCTAATACTTATTCATTTCCCACCTATATCTTCATCTACAAGGCATTAACTCTAGATCTAACAGCCTCTATTCTGAAATTTCTATAAATATATAGCTAAAACATGCAAAAACATAGTATAAGAATATTTAATCCAAACAAGCATAAAACCCATTCAACTTAAATAGAAGAATGATTATATATTGCATAAAATTAATATCAAGATCATCACAAGGAAAATCAAAACTTTTGATCATAAATAAATCAAATAAGCATCTAATTTATAAATTAAAATGTATTTTAATTTAACACCACTAATTCAAAAGTTTTTCAAATAATTGCTTAGTCATCTAATTTCTCAATAAAATTATACCCCAGCTCACCTAAGTCAAATATTATTCATGAATTAGAAAATATTTTTGATCAACTCAAAATTGGGGCATTACAAAAGTCCTCTTGATTTTAGGATCAAACGGTGCTAGCTGTTACAAATGCAATCTGTTCATACACCAATATCACAAAAAATAATAGACCAACAAAAACAAAAATCAGAAAAAGAAAAGAACATACAAATAATCAATCAAAAATTTAAACAAATATGCCAATCCCAGGTAATGGTGCGAAAAAACTTGATCAGATGTCAGCAAGTGAACTAAACCATCAAGTAATACAGAGAAATAATTTCAAAACCACAAAATTATCATACCCAAGAGACTATTTTGTGAGAATAAAATTGATTGATTATTGATATATGTAAAGAATTTTCCTAGTTTTTTTATTGATTAGAGTTATAACTACCAGACCTAACAAAACAAAATAAAAGTTAATTAAATTGAAAGTGTAAAGCAATAAATGGTAATAAAATGGAATATGAAAATTAAAATGAAACAATTAATAAAAATGCTATTTAAGGATCAAATCCTCCCTTTACCTAATGTAAAACATATTGTTAACATAAAATTAATATGAATCATATGTGTATGATCTGACAAAACCCAAGTTTCCCATTCTGGAGCCAACTACTCTAGCTACATGATTTCCCATTCTGGAGCCAATCTACTTGCTAGCTTAAGCATAGGTCTAAAACATCATAGATATGAATTGATTTTCAATTATAGAGCCAATCAACCTAATACCTATTCATTTCGCACCTATATCTTCATCTACAATGCATTAACTCTAGATCTAACAGCCTTCATTCTGAAATTTTTATAAAAAAATATAGCTAAAACATGCAAAAATATAGCATAAGAATATTTAATCTAAAGAAGCATAAAACCCATTCAACTTAAATAGAAGAATGATTATATACTTGCATAAAATTAATATCAAGATCATCACAAGGAGAAACAAAACTTCTGATCATAAATAAATCAAATAAGCATTAAAGTCTTACATGGGTATGAAAATTCAAAGATCTCTAAATAACAAAAATAACTACTCACTACGTATTGAGTAAAATAAAAAAAAGCGAGAATGAAACTCTCAAACCTATTAATGAAATCTAGATATGAAGTCTAATGAGTTTTCTTTTATAATCCCAGCAAGTCTTAATTGAAAATCACTAGAACTATTATCAACTAATGTAAATCTAATTTTTAATCTACTAAAAGTATTGAAATTAATAAGATTTAATGTACATAATGAATAAGAAAACTTAAATGCCCTACAACTAATGAAGAAAATTACAGAGAAAATGAATTATATGTGTTCTTCTCCCACTTTTACAAAACATAATCTGGTCTTTCATAGTGTTAAGTGAGTCATGGCGGAAATTGTTTACTCTCTATAGTGACTTAATAGTTATTGATGTACTATTAAATAGGTTACGATGGAGGCTGACTAGTCTTTACAATTATTGATGATTCTAAATTGAACTCTTTAAAAACTGTCTTGGTTATAATAGAGACTAATCACCCTCTATCATGGCCATAAGTGAAACAGTGCATTTTTTATTTCTTCATAGGCTACGGCAGTCACCAAACACTCTCTACCATGACCAAAGTCAATTTTCGGCATAAAAGTAAAAAATTTCACCATTAAGTATGCTAAAAATTAATAATTCTCAAAATAATCCATTTTGGCACAAAGATGGAGATTTAACACATAAAAACATGAAAAATGAGACAAAAACATGGATAAAAACATGTAGAACATAAACATAAATGAGAGTTATCAAAAAATATTCGCAATTACCTAACCCGATAACTTGGAACTTTTTCATTCAATAGTGTGAAAATCGATATATCACGGTAGCATACAAGGATAAGAAGTGGAAACAATTTTTACATTTAAGGCAAAAAGGGTTGTTTGTGGCTAAATATGAAAATGAATTCAGTTGTCTTAGAAAAGTACATTCCTGAGCCTATTATGTAGAAGCCTTTTGATGCCATTAATTTGAGAAAGGTTTAAATGACTTAATTAAGGAATATTTAATAATTGTCACCTTCCTCCAACAAGTTATTATTCATTTGTCTAGGCTACAATAAATTTAGAGAAAAGACATTTAAAAAATCTTCTATAGGGCAAGGATTTGCACTAAGATTAGGGCCTTCCTATATCCAAGGCCTTTGGTAGATAACATTTTTAGAGGTATGGTTTTGGTGCTCCCAAATGCTTGTATTGTTTAAAGAATCATTGGGGTGCATGTCTGAGGCATGTTTTAAGTGTGGAAGTAATGATCATTTAGTTTAAAACTGCCTTATAGGCACTATCAAGAAATTATAAGTTAATAGGGAAGCCTTAAATGCCCCATTTAGTGGTAAAGGAAGAGGCCAAGGCCAAGCTAGACCTGATCAACCTAGGCTAAATCCTGGAGCCATTTTAGAAATTATGGATCAACCTTCAGTTCCATTGGCCACAACTAGAGCATATGCTATGGAAGCTCAAGAAAATTTAAATACACTCAGAGTTGTAATGGGTATGATCTCTCTCTTTGGTTATAATGCACACTTTAATAGATCCTAGCTCTACTCATTCATATATTATGTCAGCGGGTTTTTTAATAAGTGGATGTCTATAGATTGATTAGAATATAATATTCATATTACCAGCCCCTTGGATGACAGTGTATGGGTTAATAAGTTTTTTAGAGATTATCCTATTTGTATTTAGGGCAGTGAGTTTTTTGATATACTTGATTGAGTTACCCCTTCTTAAATTTGAATTCATTCTGGGTATGGTCTAGTTAACTAAGCATGGGGTCGTGTTTGATTTCAAGTCTAAAATGGGAACTCTTCAGGATTTTAATGCTTCTCGTATTAAATTATATGGCATTTGTTATAGTCTGATGGCTAATGTAATATCTGTTATACAAGCCATGAGATTTCTCAGGAAAGATTGTGAGGCTTATCTAGCTTATATGTCCATTTTCAAGAGGGTAAATGCAAAGCTTTAAGATATTCCACTGATAAAGGATTTCCCAAATATATTCCCTAAAGAACTACCTGGGCTTCCTGTAGCGAAGGAAGGGGAGTTAACTATTGAAATATTGCCTGATGGTATTCTAATATCTAGAACACCGTATAGAATGGCCTCTACTAAATTAAAATAATTAAAAGTCAAGTTATAGGAATTGTTAGATTAGGGGATTATAAGGACTAGTACCTCTCCATTGGGAGCTCCGATTTTGTTTGTTAAAAAGAAGGATGGTTCACTTCTCATGTGCATTGATTATCAATAATTAAACAAAGTCACAATAAAGAATAAATACCTTTTACCATGGATTGAAGATTTATTCAATCTATTGAGAGATGCTATAGTGTTTTCTAAAATAGACCTACGATATGGATATTACCAGTTTTTGGTGAAAGAAGTTGATGTCATGAAGACTGCATTTAGAATTTGATATGGACACTATGAATTTCTAGTGATCCCATTCAGTTTGACCAATGCCCTATTATATTTATACACTTCATTAATAAAGTATTTAAACCCTATTTGAATCAATTTGTAGTTGTTTTCATAAATGATACATTGGTTTATTCTAAGAATGAGCAAGAACATGCCAAACATTTGAGGGTTGTGCTATAAACCCTAAAAAAGAGACAATTGCATGCCAAGGTGAGTAAATGTGATTTCTAGTTAAGAGAAATATCTTTTTTGTGCCATGTGATGTCCTCTGAAGGCATAAGAGTTTATCCTAACAAGGTAGAGGAAATTATTAATTTGAAGCCACCTCATAATTTAACCAAAATGAGAAGTTTCTTAGGGTTAGTAAGATACTATCAATGGTTTGTGAAGGGGTTCTTGGCGATATAATCCCTTTGACCTGATTGTTATGAAAAAGGATAATTTTTTAGTGTTTAACAATATGTTAGGCTAGTTCTGATCAGTTTGAAAAGTTGTTGCATACTCATCAAAATAGTTGAAACTGCACGAACAAAATTACCCCACATAAGATTTGGAATTGGCTACCATAGTGTTCGCTCAAAAAATCTAGTGACATTACTTATATGGTGAAAGATGTAGGATATTATAGACTACAAATGCCTAAAGTATCTACTTACTCAAAAAGAATTAAATATATGACAACAACGGTGGTTAGAGCCTTTTAAAAACTATTACTTCATTGTGAATTATCATCTGGGTATGGGTAATGTAGTAGTTGATGCTCTAAGTAGAAAGATAATTACAGCTTTAGCAATGTGACAAATTAATTAGAGAATAGCTTCTAATAGAGCATTGATAGCCCAGTTGAAAGTTAAACCCCATCTGAGATGAGATTTTTTATGCTCATAAACATGGTCAAGGAATGCAGAGATTAATACTATAGGTATGAGAAGGTGAAAACTCTAATTTTTTAGTAAGGGGTGATGGAAGTTTATACTTTAAAGGCTGGTTATGTGTTCCAAGTGACAGTGATTTAAAGGGGAGGTTGTTGTTAGAAGGCAAAAATTTAGTTTTTACTATACATCCTAGTGGGAACAAAATGTATAGGGACTTAAAGCAATATTACTGTGGCTGGGTATGAAGCATGATATAGTGGACTATATATTGAAATACTTAACATGTCAGTAGGTCAAATAAGAATACCAAGTTCCATTTGGCCTATTGAATCCTATCTCAATCCCATAGTCAAAATGGGATAATATCACCATGGATTTTGTAACGGGACTTCCTCTGACACAAAAAATTGGATGATGCGGTTTGGGTAATCTTGGATAGGCTTACTAAGTCAGCCAATTTTTTACTTTTCAGGCTTGATTATTTGATGAATTAGTTAACAAAGATATATGTGAATGAGATAGTGACACTGCATGGTATACCACTCTCAATCATTTTTTATCCTGATCCTTAGTTCACCTGGAGGTTTTGGAAAAGCTTACAAGAAGCATTAGGTACTCAGCTTAACTTCAGTATTGCTTTCCATCCTCTAACAAATGGCTAATTAGAGAGCGTAATCTAAGTTCTAAAGGACATGTTTTGGTGCTATGTACTAAAATTTCTTGGCAGTTAAGATATCAAACTAGTACAAATAGGTTACCTTACGAGGCACTGTATTGAATCAAATGTCGGATTCCTTTATATTGGTATGAACTTGGGGAAAGTAAAATGATAGGACCAAAAATTGTAAGGGATGCTGAAAAGAAGGTTAGTGTTATTCGTCAGGAAATCAAAGCTAGTTAGGATAGAGATTGCATGCAAATTTAAAAAAAAAAAGAAATTGAATTCAAGTGGGAGATAGGGTCTTCTTGAATGTGTCTCCTAGAAAAAAGTTTTACGCTTTAGGAGAAAAGGAAAGCTTAGTCTAAGGTATCTAGGACCCTATGAAGTACTAAAAAGAATTGCACTAGTAGCATACAAATTGTGTAACACCTATGTACGGTAAATATCATAAAGTAATATCATAATAATTTTAGTATAATACACATGCCAAGTACGGTCCTATTCATATATGCCATATAGAAAATACAAGAATTTATCTCCATTGTCATGTAACTTTGCCCTAATCGAGTGCATGTCCTTTTGAGTACCGACCTATATCCTTTAAAAATCGCACGCAACAAATAGATATGCATTAAGCACATATAATGCTTAGTGGTGGATTCCTAACCATCAAATTTCATTTCATCACTTAATTTTCAAATTATTATGCCAATTTATCCTTTTATTTTATTTTTATCCTTCATCCCATCTAAACTCCTCAAACTATTTTTAATCTTTAACACTTTCCTACGTATAATAAATTTCCATTTAGTGCCCACTAATTTTGTTTTCTTATATTTCAATCTTTTTTTAACCTTAATCATTTAATATTATAGTTTACCTGAGAATTTCTCTTTTGACTCTTCAAACTTACTATTTAATCCTTATTATTTGTTTATATACATTTTCACTTATTTCCGTACTTGGGGTGAAAATAACAATTTAGTCCCCAAACATTCTTTTTAACACATACTTAGTTACTTCCTCATTATTTATGCTTCTTTGTTCTCTTTTGATCTTTATTGCACTTTAGTCCTAAAATTTTATATTTTAATCTTTATATTTTTCCTCTGTAGTGGCAAATTATGATTTGGTCACTGAAACTTTACTTTATTACATTTTTACCTATTTGACTATTTTATCCCTCTAACCACATTTTTAATGTAAATTCACACTTTTACTCCGGATTTCTTATGTTATTAAATAATTGCTCCTACTAATTGCTTATTTTCATTTTTCATCCTATTCATATTTTTATTACATAATTAACATCTTTATATGTCTACTTTCCTATTTATTCTTTATTTTCTTATAAAATTATATTTTTGCCCCTGTAGTGCCCAATAAAACCCTCAAATCGGATATACGAGACAAAGATTCCAATGGTTTTAAATGAGCTAGAGGGGCCCTATGGAGTGACAAACTCCTCTAGAATGTGTTGAAGGATCACTTTCGGTAATCCTATAGGAGTTCCTCAAAACATTACAATGTTTCATAGACAAAATAAACTGTACTTATACAAAATTCCAACACGATTTAAAATCCTCCATATACAAAAGGAACCAAAATGAAGACTATATACTTTTTAAACTTCAAGGACTTGTATTGGCCAACCCGTTATAGATATCAACCTTGAGAAAAACTATTATCCTTGCTACCAACACGGATAAAAACTTATGCTAAGCTACAAAACTTAGTGGGGAACTTAAAATATGATAGGCGACCACTCATAGTGTTCATCAACAAGAACTCATTATGTCTCAAATAATATAATGATTCAATAATAATAACATTACAATTCAAAAGATAAACAAGATTTAACATTTATATCAACTTATGAAAATCATATGGTTCAAAGATAGTAAATTAACATAGATGCCTTATTCATAACATATAATCCTGCAAGCTCTAACATATTTAGGCCTTTAAATCAAACATTATAAACATGTAACCATTGCAAATACATAGATACCCATATAAAAAATTTCAACGTATATATGAAACACCCCAAACTAACATCTTTATTATATATAATGCAATCTACTTAAATCATGTTATGTTAAGCAATTAACTCGATTAACATCTACATGTATTCATGTCACCTGATCCATCTAATCATATAACTTATATTCTGGCTTCTCAAATCTTTCATGTACATTTCATTTTGAATAAGCATAGTAACTTATTATGCAGCCCACTATCTTAATAATACTAGATTCAACTATCTTAGTCATTTCATTATCATGCATAGCATTCAGCATTCCAATACATTTGAATAAAGTCATTATAGCTTCTAAATGCATGCATATACTAGCATTCTCACTATGAGCTTATTAAAACCTTAACCTCCATATGAAATACATATATATTATAAACTTTATACATATTAAACATGTAAGGAACTATACAAAATTTATGAAAATTCCTACATTAACTTCTATAGAATGGTGTTGGCATGTCCTGATATAGAGAATGTTACTGTGCAAAAGCCTTGACTATCAAAACCTAAACGGATCAAAATAACCCGTGCTAAGCTATATAGCTTAGTGGGGATACTAAACATGAACAACAACCACTCACAATGGTTGTCAAAAATATATGATATACAAAAATAATTGAAAATAATAAAATTTACATATTAGGAATAAGTATAAAATAAAGCACAATATCTTAAACAACAAGGTAACCCTTCAATTAATTTAGCATACTTGAATATAAACAATTCATAAAGAGATTTGTACATAATGTAAATAGATACCAATACATGCTTTAGGAACCACTGTTAAACATGATAATCCATATATCATATGCATAAATAATACTATGATTAATTGTGAAATAATAGTACTTTACTTTAGCCTGCTTAAGTTCTAAGACTGGATAACGAGATTGGTGGATACCCGAGAGTATCAAATGGTGGATATTTGAAGATATCAAAACTATGAACCCAAATAGGGTTAACTATATAGTGGACCAGTCAAGAACCCAAATAAGGTCAACGAGTAACCCAAAAGGGGTTGTGAATGATCCAATTAGATCAATTGTACTTCGGACCTAAAAGGTTGACGGTGGCAGCTGCAATATCTCTATAGGCACCTATCTACCCACAGTGGAACTCTAGTAGCAGGCAATATCATTTTTCATGTTCATTTAAAACATCATGCTCGTACTTATATCATACACCTTGCCAATGCATATGATCATATTATAATACACAATTCTCCAGCGTATAAACATGCATTCATGTATTCATGTAGAAATTTGAGTATTGATAATTGAACATACCTCTCATCATGAACTTATACCTGAACATGCTATCTATAGGCAACACATCATATCACAATCATGTTATCATACATATAGGATAAATGATAATTTCATAACTTCATACTTTCACATATTCATATACTTCGATGAGGATTCCAATATATGGTGACAACATATCTTTACAACTTTATTTCTATAAGTCATTATATTAATCTCATGTTTTGATATTACATAATACTCTCATATTTATTTTTAAAATGTACTAAACTCATAGATTAATGGCATATTTTAAGTTTAATTACATGTTTTAACATGCTTTAGATGGGTTTCAAAATGTTAGGGTAAGTATTGATATTTGATGAGGCTAAAAATCATATATAACTATAAAAGGAAAGGCCCATGGTTAAGACCAATTGGTCCCATCAAATTCTAATGGCTGTAATTTAGATCAAAAGGTGCGCATGGCTGAGACAAAATGGTCTCAGTCGTGCCTCCCAAAAATGACATACGAAAATTCTGTAGACAATTTTTCTATAGCAAATTGCACATCATTTTAGACCTCCCAAATGGCATTTTTAGAAAAAAAATGGACTTATACAACTTTTTTCCCCTATGTTTTTAGTTTCTAAAATGTCACAAATCTTTGCAATATCATTTCTAAAACTCAAGATAAATGGAATTTACTAAAGACTGTTCATTAGGGTGGACAACAAAAAATTCCGGTTTTCAAGTGAAGATTAGGCAACTTTATAAGTATTATTAGACTTTGCTTTCTGCATAGAAATTGTAGGTTTTGAAGTCTATTTTTGGTTGCAATTAACTTCATGTCATTCTGATCATTGGACACACAAATATCACAATGTTACCACAAACTGTTCCAGAACCGGAAATAACATTTCACCTAACATTCAATAAATAATAAAAATTATTTAAAGACAGAATTAAGGCTATATTCCATCTACAATCTTATAGGAATATGTCTTGTATAACTTCAGAAATTTAAATGGTTACAATTAAAGATTTCTTTTTTAATTTATGCTAAAATTTCAATCACTAGGTTGGGTGATTTCATGTAATTTCTTCAAACAACACTTAACAAACTAGTTATCTTTTTCTTTGATCCAAAAATTTCAATCAATCACAACATGTTCTATCAAAAATCATCCATAAGAAATTAAGAAGACCCTAATCTGATACCTTGGCCGAAATCACTCTCTAATCTCACTCTTAAGCTTTTCCTTTTCCTTTGCTCCTAACTCCTTCTTCTCCTTAATCAACAATTCATTCATTCAATTTCAACATCAACTCAATCTATCATCATTCAAATAAGAAGAAGAAGATGATGAAAAAGAAGAGATTAATTATTAAGTTAGAATATTTACCTTATAATTTTATACTAATGATCTTGATTAAGCAACATACAATGATTTCTTCAAATGTTCCTTAGAGGAACTAACCACGAACACAAAAGAGAGAAGAATAATTTCTATAATTTAACTCAAAATTTCCATCGCACACACCATCTCTCTTTACAAGATTAGCTTTTATAATAACAAGGGAAAATCCCCTTTTTGGTCCTTTAAAAACTTGCATGTCACCCTTTTACCTCTATCCTTTATGAATGTTACTAATTGACCTATACATTTATTCCTTTTCTTAAATCAACCTTTCCATTTATTCCTTCTTTTAAACTAACCTCTCAATTATTCTTCTATTCACAATTGACCCCTAAAATGGCATAATTACAAAATTTACCCCAAATTAATACTTTATATTCCAATTATACCCTCGAATAATATTAAACTATAATATTAAATTTTATTTTCATGCAATTAATATAATAACAAAATAATTTATCACTTGTCCCATACTTAATATGAAATTCTCATTTTAATTTAATCTTAATCAAATAAAATCCTACTTAAAACATGTAATTTCAATTAGGGTCATGTTAGGGTCCTTACAATTCTCTCCCCCTTAAAGAATTTCATCCTCGAAATTCATACCTGTTCCAAAAAATTGAGTATATTGCTCCTTTATGATTGCCTCTGGTTCTCAAGTTACTTTATATACACCATGATGTTGCCAGAGTACTTTGACTAAAGGGATCTACTTGTTCCTCAATTGCCTGATTTCCCTAGCCAGGATTTCCTTCGGTTTCACATCATATCTTCTGGAATCTGAATAACCCTTTCGGATTGTCCATCCAATAAAGGATGAAAAGTTATACTATACTTGAACTATGTTCCCAAGGCCTCCTGTAGACTCTGCCAAAATCTCGATGTAAACCTTAGATCTCGATCAGAAATTATAGATACATGTATACTATGTAACCGTATAATCTTATTCACATACAATTTTGCAAGCTTATCAATAGAATAATATGTTCGAACTGGTATAAAGTGAGCTACTTTTGTTAACTTATCCACTATTACCCAAACAACATCATATTTTCTTTGAGTAAGAGGTGAATTGGTAACAAAATCCATGGTAATGTCTTCTCACTTCCATTGTTGAATCGGAATGGGATTGAAGAGACCTGAAGGAAATTGATGTTCTGCTTTCACTTGTTGACATGTTAGACATTTAGAAACATATTCAACAATATCTTTTTTCATGCCAGGCCACCAGTAAAACTATTTCAACTCTTGATACATCTTGTTCCCACCTGGATGCATAGTAAATACAGTATTATGTGCTTCATGCATCAATATTCTTTTTACTTCTTTGTCATCAGGAATACATAACCTGTTATGGTAGTATACACCACCATCTTCTTTCACTGAAAAATTTGATTGATCTCCTTCACAAACTGCTTTGACAATCTATTGTAACTTTTCATCATCCTTCTGGGCATCTATCACTGTCTGCCTAACCATGGGCCTAGCTTTAAGTTGTGCTAGTAATGCACCATCCGAAGAAAATTTCCATCTGCACTATTTTAACATCAATACTGCCATTGTCTTATGACTCAAGGCATCAACAACCACATTCGCTTTTCCTGGGTGGTAGTCAACTATACAATCATAATCTTTGAATAATTCCAACCATCTTTTCTGCCTCAGATTAAGTTCTTTTTGAGTAAGCAAGTACTTGAGGCTTTTATGATCAGTAAAAATCCTGTATTTTTCCCCATACAAGTAGTGTCACCAAATCCTTAAAGCAAATACCATAGCTGCCAGTTCTAGATCATGAGTCGCGTAGTTTTGCTCATATGGTTTCAATTGTCTAGATGCATAAGCTACAACTTTACCATATTGCATTAATACACAGCCCATGTTAGAGAGTATGCCGTAGAGCCCATGTAATAGGGACGTTTTTCATATGTATGAAATTTATATTCTTAATAAAAGGCATCATTCATTTATTAATGCTGTGTTTGAATACATGAGTTTGTAAATCTTAAATTAATAAATGAAGTCCTAGATATTATAAACACAGTGCAAAGGCAATCATGAAGGTGTTCATGATGTGAGATGTCTATTGCATGCAAATATGTTAATATCTAAATATCCCTAGTCATAGAATTAACAAGATAGGACATTGTTAATTCGGACAGACTAGCACATGTTATGCTTCTTGAATGGTTCAAGCAATGGTTCTCATAATTGTGATTATGGATGATAATCAAAGCTAACATGTGGATGCTTGTTAGAGGAACAAGTTCATTGGAGACCTGCAAAGAGAATCCTCATATGGATATTAAATCTATATCAGTGAGGAATCTCTTCATAGCAGTTGTGCAAGTATCCTTGGACTTGAGATCACCAAAGTTATCTTAAGTAGCAAGTGGTATACTTTGACTCCATAACTGATTACTTCCAACTGGGAGTGAACATAGTTAGGAGATTGGGTATATCATGACCTACTTGAAGATAGTTGAGTGATTGACAAAGGATTCACCATCCCAGATTTAACAAGGTAAGTTATCTCACATGATTCTATAATTACCTTGTTCAGTGAATCTCTGGCCAGAGTAATATGCCGAGATGGATGGAGATCCATGAAGGGCATTTTAGGAATAATGGTTAAATTAATAGAACATACATAATTAGATTTATATGAGTTGACAGAAATCCATACTCAGAATCTAATTGAGATAAGAGTGGTGAAAGGAGTAATTGCACGGTAACTGTTTCTGTGGAAGGGTACAGTCAAACCACATGACTTTCCTGACATTTGGGTAGTCATGATGCCTAGATAGAGGCCAATCATGACTTGTATAATGATGTATCAAAATATCAATAGAGATTGATAAAATGATTTAAAGGAGTTTAAATCATGTGAGTTTTGAATAAAACTCACAATTACATATTATACTGCCAACATGGACAGGAACCCAATAGGTCACACACATATAGAGAAAAGGGTAAAATGATAAAATGACAAGGATAATAATATTTGATATTATTATAAAGGTAGAGAGGAGAATATGATAATAATTAATTAAAGAGTTTAATTAATTATGATCAAATAAAATTGTCCGCGGAACTTTTGAGAAATGTTCTGCAAAATTGGACCTAATTGAAATAATGTATTTTATGATTAATTATTATTGTCTTATAAGTGTTATAAGACTACTATAAGTGTTATAGGACTGATATAATAATTAATAGGACCATTGGAGAAATTATAAAGGGCCAAAGGAATGAAGAAGTTGGAGGAAGCCCTCCAAAAGAGGGCTACACGCCAACTCCATACAGAAGGGCTTAGAGGGCTTTTTCTTGGACCAAATTAATTTATATATATTATATAAGTGTTAGGGAACTCACATATTTAATTTGGTTGGATTTGGAATCCATTTGGGTATTTAAATCCAATTAGATGCACAAAGGGCCTAGTTTGTGGATTTTGTGCATGGTCTTTTATGAAAAGATTTAATTTGGATTTAATTAAGCCCAAATGATTATAATTAATTCCAGAAGCCCAATTAATAATTCTCCAGTAATTTTAAAGAGCCCAATCTCATTAAGGAGTTGGAATTTTAACCTAACTATAAAAGGTCAACTAATGAGAATTAGGGTTAAGTGATTAAAACAAAAGGAAAGTCTTTTCTCTTAATCTCTCTCCCTTTTTGCGCCACTTCCATTGCTAGCCTCTTGGATTTCGGCCACTCCTTGTATTACACCAATTTGTTGGTTCAATTTACCCCTCTCTAGTGTGGATTACTCATCGGAGGTGTTCGATTTTGGACACTATGGTTTGCGACAACCCGGTGCGAAGTAAAATCAACTGTTCAACAAAAATCAAAGGTGATTTTTCTTATTCTCATATAGTTATATTGTGTATTCATGGCAAGATCAGATCTTATGGTTAAAAAAATTTTAAAATTCCGTTCATGTATGTGATGCATGTAACCATTAAATTCCAACATGGTATCAGAGCCACGGTTTTGCCATGGATATACAATTCTATATTTTTCTGCGAAATAAGTTTTGTTTTGTTTTGAGTTATTTATTTCATGAACTTTAAAATATTAGATTTGATTGTTCATGAATGAGAAATATTGATTTCTGGTTCTATGTGTGATCAAATAAATATGGTGGAATCAAAAACGAATTTTTTGAATGATTAAGCTTAGGGGTTTGGCGTGAAACCCTAGGTAATGTAGGGGCTGTTCTAATTTAATTTCTTATGGATCCATTTAAAAATCATTTAGATGATATTTTATGTGTTTAATATGTGATATTAAGCCGTAGGATCGAACGGAATTAAAATCGAACAAGTTTTGCATGAAAACTAGTTTTGTCAAAAAGTTCGATAAATTGGTGTTTTTCGTGTGTTCTTGATGTGTTCATGATTAGAACGACTTTTGATCTTCTAAATCTGATATATATGATATATTAAAGTGTTTTTAATTAATTGGATTAATTAAAATGGGCCTTAAATTAATTTGATTAATTTTAATTCATTAAAACCACTTAATGGGCTTAATTATGTTTACGGACTTGGTTTAAATTAGTGAATGACTTGGTGGGCCCAAGGAGCTGATTTAAATTAAACATTAATTAAGTTTATTAATTTGTTTTAGGGGCTGGAGTGGGCTTGGTTCATTCCAAAAGGCCCAAATGGTCCAAAAGACACAAAACTAGTTTGTGTGTGAACACAGTTAGGGTTTTTTTCTTCTGTGGGTTTCGGCCTACAATTGTTTTAAGCCCAAAATTGATTCTTTTAATTATTTAATATGATTAATTAATTAAATAATCAATTTATAATTAATTAATAATCAATTGGATTGATTATTAAGACAAGAACACATGCATGCAAAAAGGTTTCCTAAAATGAAAGTTTCCAAAATGGAAAAAGTTTCCTAATTTGATCACATCATTAAATAACTCAAAATATAGTTTCATAGGTTGAAACAAAGTTACTAATCCATTTATTTATGCATTAGAAAGGCATATAAGGGTGAATGATTGGCATGATGGTTAGTTATGGACAAAGCCCAATGTGATTGAGCATAATGCATGTTTTGGCCCAATGAGGACTTTCATGTCCCGGCCACTTGTTTTTGGTTTGTATTTCATTTCAAATTGTAATATGTAATTAGATTACTTAGATTAAAATTAGAAATAGAGATGGAGACCAATATCAAGGAGCAAGATGGGCCGGATGGAGATCCAACAAGCTTGAAGATAATGTAATTATTTTCTTGTTTGAATCATGCATACTATCTAGGTGTGACCTTTTGATTTCCCTCTTGGCTCGGGGAAATCAATATAGTGAAGTCCATAACTATACCATATTTGTATGCTTATATTTATGTGATAGATATAGGATGCATACCAATGTATGCCAACCATGTATGATGAGACTTAATTAACTAAAACCCTCAAACAAATACTAAGGTATATAAGCCTTCCATTAATTTGAAGAGAACCAGAGTTCTTTATAGTGTGGGTTGTTGACCACAGTCAAGCTCACATTATATCGAATATGTTCAAATCTAATTAAATGGGTCATCTTAGCTAGCCCATTAGTTTGTTGACCACGGTAAAGGCTAATGGTTCTAGAGGCAAGATTAGGGAATGCATATATGATATGCATGCATCAAGAGTTGATAACCTAATGATCCAATAGTTGTGTAGAGACACAATTGGTATAGAGATACCTACCTTTCAAGGGTATGGAATTTGGTTTGTTGACCACAGTCAAGGTCAAATTACATATCAAGGATTGGATATTGGCCCACTAAGAAAACCATCGGGTTTTCTCGGATTATATAGTGAGGGCTATTAATTCGCAATAAAATAGTGGGAGTAAATGGATTACTTAAAGACCTTATTAATGCATGCATATATATGAACATACTCTCATATCTTTTCTTTTTCACATCTAGGTCATCATCATGAGCACATCAAACATTAATATACGATCAATCTTGGATAACAAGCTGGTTGGCAACAACTATTCTGACTGGATCAGGCAAGTGAGAATTGTTCTCAGGGCTGAAAAGATCCATTATGTCTTGGATAAAGATCCACCACCACTTCCATCAGATGATGCCATTGATGAGATCAAAGGCATTTATTGAAAATACATGGAGGATAGTGAAGCAGCAGCATGTCTGATGCTGGGTGTTATGTCCTCGGAGCTTCACAAGCAACATGAAATGATGGATGCTAGAACCATCGTTTTGCATCTAGAGGAGCTTTATTCTTCTCAGGCTAGAACTGAGCAATATGAGATTGCTCGAGCTCTATTTAGTTACAAAATGGTGGAAGGCACTTCAGCTGCTGCTCATGCATTGAAGATGTATGGGTATATTGAGCATTTGAGTAGACTTTGCTATGTTATGGATAATGATCTATACATAGATTTAATCTTGTACTCGTTGGCTCCAAGTTATGCACCTTTTGTGCTTAACTTCAACATGAACAAGATCCAAGTAATCATTCCTGAGTTAATCAATATGCTCAAGACAGCTGATGGATCATTTAAGAAAGATCAAAAAAGTGTCATGGTTGTCACTTCTGCTAAAGGCAAGAAGCAGAAGAAGAAGAAGATAACCAAGGCGCAGCCAAAGAATGGTGGGATCTCTAAGAAGAAGGTTGCCAAGAAAGAGAATCCCAAAGGAACTTGCTTCCATTGTGGAAAGGATGGTCATTGGAAGCGTAACTGCAAGGCCTATCTAGATTCTCTCAAGAAGAAGAAGCAAGCTGATGCTTCTACTTCAGGTATTCATATGATTGAAATTAATACTTATTCTATTGCTTCAAAACAATCTTAGGTATTAGATACCGGATGTGGATCTCATTTATGTAATGATCTACAGGGGCTTAGAAGCTTTAGAAGAGTTGGAAAGGCAGAGATATGTTTGCAGTCAGCTACTGGACAGAACATCTCTACAACAGTTGTGGGGACTTACTATTTGCCTCTTCCTAGTGGATTAGTACTGGAATTAAATAATTGTTATTATGTTCCAGCTTTGTCCAAGAGTATTATTTCTTTCAGTTGTTTGATGAACGATTATGATATTTCTTTAAAGGACAAATGTTGTTACATTTTTAAGAACAATATATTTTATGCAAAAGCTATCATTGAGAATGGTATATTTTTTCTTGATTTAATTAAAGAAGTACATAATGTGGATACCAAGAGAATGAAACATGATAATCTAAATACCTCATACTTATGGCATTGTCGTTTAGGCCACAAAAATGAAAAACGCATGACCAAATTGCACAAGTCAGGTGATTTGGGATCATTTGATTATGAATCATTTGATACATGCGAATCTTGTTTATTGGGAAAAATGACAAAAGTTCCCTTTATTGGTAAAGGAGAACGAGCTAAAATGGTTTTGGACTTAATACATTCAGATGTATGTGGTCCAATGACTACACATGCCAGAGGAGGTTACTCCTACTTCATTACTTTCATAGATGATTATTCCAGGTTTGGATACATCTATCTAATGAAATATAAGTCTGAAGCATTTGAAAAGTTCAAAGAATTCAGAAATGAAGTAGAGAAATAACTTGGCAAAAGTATTAAAACACTTAGATCAGATCGAGGTGGAGAATACTTAAGTCAAGAGTTTCAGGATTATCTTAGAGATAATGGGATTTTATCTCAATGGACTCCTCCATATACACCACAACACAATGGTGTATCTGAAAGGAGAAATCGAACACTATTAGATATGGTTCGATCAATGATGAGCCGAGCGGACTTGCCTAAGTCTTTTTGGGGATATGCACTAGAAACTGTTGTTTATGTGTTAAACAGAGTTCCTAGTAAATCGGTTGATGTTACTCCATATGAGATGTGGAATAACAAGAAACCCACGCTTTCTCATATGAAAGTATGGGGTTGTCCTGCTTATGTGAAGAGGACAATGTCAGACAAATTGGATGTTAAGTCTGATAAATGTTTATTTGTGGGATATCCAAAAGAAACATTTGGATATTATTTCTATCATCGCTTAGAACAAAAGGTGTTTGTTTCAAGGCATGCTGTCTTCTTGGAAAGAGAATTTCTCTTACGAGAGGACAGTGGCAGTAAAATTGAGCTTGGTGAAGTTCAAGACCCACAAATAGAAGATGATCAACCGATTGAACCCGAAACTGAATTTCATAATGATGAGATTACAGTTGAACCTAATTATACACAAAATCCTAGAAGATCTACTAGGATACGTTCTATCCCTGTGAGATATGGATTTCACGTTGATTCGGATAGAGGCATAACTGTAGTAGAGGACAATGAGCCTACAAGCTATCAAGAAGTTTTGAACAGTTCATAACGTGATTTATGGCTTAAGGCTATGCAGTCCGAAATGGACTCCATGTATGAGAATAAAGTATGGACTTTAACTCAACCACCTAAAGGGATAAAACCCATAGGGTGCAAATGGGTCTTCAAAAAGAAGACTGACATGGAAGGTAATATAGTTACCTATAAAGCTCGCTTAGTAGCAAAAGGTTATCGTCAAAAAGAAGGTATTGACTATGAGGAAACTTTTTCTCCTGTAGCGATGCTTAAGTCTATAAGAATACTTTTAGCCATTGCAGCTCATTATGATTATGAGATTTGGCAGATGGATGTGAAGACAGCTTTCCTTAATGGAAATCTTACCGAGGATGTGTATATGACACAACCAGAAGGATTCACATCAGGAAATGGCAAAAAGGTATGCAAGCTTCAAAGATCCATTTATGGATTGAAGCAAGCCTCTAGGAGCTGGAACATATGATTCAATGAGACAATCAAAGAGTTTGGTTTCTCACAGAATGAAGATGAACCTTGTGTGTATAAAAGGGTCAGTGGGAGTGCAATTGTCTTCCTAGTTCTATATGTAGATGACATATTGATCATGGGAAATGACATTTCTTTTCTCCAATCTGTTAAAATATGGTTATCCAAGCAATTCTCCATGAAAGACCTTGGAGAAGCATCATATATTCTGGGAATAAGGATCTATAGAGATAGATCCAATAGGTTGCTAGGTCTTTCTCAGAGTACATATATAGATAAAGTATTGAAGAGGTTTAATATGGATCTCTCTAAGAAAGGGTTTATACCCATGGTGCATGGGAAACACCTTTCTAAGTCTATATGTCCACAGACACTGGAGGATAGAGAGAGCATGAATAGAATACCATATGCATCTGCAATTGGTTCTATCATGTATGCTATGTTATGTACACGTCCAGATGTAGCATTTGCTTTGAGTGTCACAAGCAGATTCCAATCTAATTTTGGAGAGGAACATTGGGCAGCTGTCAAGAATATTCTTAAGTACTTGAGAAGGACTAAGGATATATTCTTGGTATATGGAGAGGGCAGTTTGGAAGTAAACGGGTATACAGATGCCAGCTTCCAATCTGACAAAGATGATTGTAAATAACAATCTGGTTATGTGTTCATAATGGGAGGAGGATCAGTTAGTTGGAAAAGTTCCAAACAAGAAACAACTGCTGATTCCACGATGGAAGCTGAGTACATTGCTGCTTCAGAAGCAGTCTGGATCAAAAAGTTCATAACCGAACTAGGAGTGGTGCCTAGCATTGTTGATCCGATTCCTTTATATTGTAACAACAATGGAGCCATTGCGCAAGCAAAGGAACCACGGTCTCATCAGCGATCCAAGCATGTTCTCAGACGCTACCATCTCATAAGGGAAATAGTAGCTAGAAATGATGTGAAAATAGAAAGGGTTCCCACAGATGACAATGTGGCGGATCCCCTCACTAAAGCACTTTCCCAGATTAAGCATGATCACCATATAAATAGCATAGGTCTGAGACATATGAGTGATTGGCTCTAGTGCAAGTGGGAGATTGTTAGAGAGTATGCCCTAGAGCCCATGTAATAGGGATGTTTTTCATATGTATGAAATTTATATTCTTAATAAAAGGCATCATTTATTTATTAATGCTGTGTTTGAATACATGAGTTTGTAAATGTTAAATTAATAAATGAAGTCCTAGATATTATAAACACAGTGCAAAGGCAATCATGAAGGTGTTCATGATGTGAGATGTCTATTGCATGAAAATATGTTAATATCTAAATATCCCTAGTCATAGAATTAACAAGATAGGACATTGTTAATTCGGACAGACTAGCACATGTTATGCTTCTTGAATGGTTCAAGCAATGGTTCTCATAATTGTGATTATGGATGATAATCAAAGCTAACATATGGATGCTTGTTAGAGGAACAAGTTCATTGGAGACCTACAAAGAGAATCCTCATATGGATATTAAATCTATGTCAGTGAGGAATCTCTTCATAGCAGTTGTGCAAGTATCCTTGGACTTGAGATCACCAAAGTTATCTTAAGTAGCAAGTGGTATACTTTGACTCCATAACTGATTACTTCCAACTGGGAGTGAACATAGTTAGGAGATTGGGTATATCTTGACCTACTTGAAGATAGTTGAGTGATTGATAAAGGATTCACCATCCCAGATTTAACAAGGGAAGTTATCTCACATGATTCTATAATTACCTTGTTCAGTGAATCTCTGGCCAGAGTAATATGCCGAGATGGATGGAGATCCATGAAGGGCATTTTATGACTAATGGTTAAATTAATAGAACATACATAATTAGATTTATATGAGTTGACAGAAATCCATACTCAGAATCTAATTGAGATAAGAGTGGTGAAAGGAGTAATTGCACGGTAACTGTTTCTGTGGAAGGGTACAGTCAAACCACATGACTTTCCTGACATTTGGGTAGTCATGATGCCTAGCTAGAGGCCAATCATGACTTGTATAATGATGTATCAAAATATCAATAGAGATTGATAAAATGATTTAAAGGAGTTTAAATCATGTGAGTTTTGAATAAAACTCACAATTACATATTATACTGCCAACATGGACAGGAACCCAATAGGTCACACACATATAGAGAAAAGGCAAAAATGGTAAAATGAAAAGGATAATAATATTTGATATTATTATAAAGGTAGAGAGGAGAATATGATAATAATTAATTAAAGAGTTTAATTAATTATGATCAAATAAAATTGTCCGTGGAACTTTTGAGAAATGTTCTGCAAAATTGGACCTAATTGAAATAATGTATTTTATGATTAATTATTATTGTCTTATAAGTGTTATAAGACTACTATAAGTGTTATAGGACTGATATAATAATTAATAGGACCATTGGAGAAATTATAAAGGGCCAAAGGAATGAAGAAGTTGGAGGAAGCCCTCCAAAAGAGGGCTACACGCCAACTCCATACAGAAGGGCTTAGAGGGCTTTTTCTTGGACCAAATTAATTTATATATATTACATAAGTGTTATGGAACTCACATATTTAATTTGGTTGGATTTGGAATCCATTTGGGTATTTAAATCCAATTAGATGCACAAAGGGCCTAGTTTGTGGATTTTGTGCATGGTCTTTAATGAAAAGATTTAATTTGGATTTAATTAAGCCCAAATGATTATAATTAATTCTAGAAGCCCAATTAATAATTCTCCAGAAATTTTAAAGAGCCCAATCTCATTAAGGAGTTGGAATTTTAACCTAACTATAAAAGGCCAACTAATGAGAATTAGGGTTAAGTGATTAAAACAAAAGGAAAGTCTTTTCTCTTAATCTCTCTCCCTTTTTGCGCCACTTCCATTGCTAGCCTCTTGGATTTTGGCCACTCCTTGTATTACACCAATTTGTTGGTTCAATTTACCCCTCTTTAGTGTGGATTACTCATTGGAGGTGTTCGATTTTGGACACTGTGGTTTGCGATAATCCGGTGCGAAGTAAAATCAACTGTTCAACAAAAATCAAAGGTGATTTTTCTTATTCTCATATAGTTATATTGTGTATTCATGGCAAGATCAGATCTTATGGTTAAAAAAATTTTAAAATTCCGCTCATGTATGTGATGCATGTAACCATTAAATTCCAACAGCCCAAACCAACCTTATAAGCATCACTGTACATTGCATACTCTTTCCCTAACGCAGGTTGAGTTAACACTGGATCTTCAATCAACATCTTCTTTAACTGTTCAAAGCTTGCTTGACAACGATCAGACCATTCAAACTTAATATTCTTCCTTAACAGCTTAATGAGGGTGAAGCAATGACAGAAAAACCCTTCACAAAATGACGATAGTAACCTGCCAACCAGAGAAAACTTCTAATTTCATGTACATTCCTAGGTGGCCTCCAATTAACAATAGCTTAAATTTTATTTGGATCAACCCTAACACCTTCAGCAGATACAACATGACCTAGGAAGGAAACTTCCTTAAGTTAGAAGTCACATTTACTCAATTTGGCATACAACTGATTTTCTTTTAAAGTTTGCAATACAATTCTCAGATGTTCAACATGCTTAGCTTCATTTCAGGAGTAAATTAATATGTAATCAATAAACACTACTACAAATCGATCCAAGTAGGGTCTGAATACCTTATTCATGAGATCCATGAATGCAACAGGTGTATTAGTCAATCCGAATGGCATAACTAAAAATTTATAATGTCTAATGGGTTCTAAATGCAGTCTTAGGAACATCCCCATCTTTAACTCTGAGCTGATAATATTCTGATCGCAAATCTATTTTTGAAAACACACCAGCACCACTTAACTGATCAAATAAATCCTTAATTCAAGGCAAACAATATTTGTTCTTTACTGTCACTTTGTTTAACTATCTATAATCGATACACATTCTCATAGACCCATCCTTCTTCTTAACAAATAAAACTGGAGCACCCCAAGGTGACACACTAGGTCTGATGAAGCTTTTGTCTAACAATTCCTGTAATTGAACCTTTAACTCTTTTAATTCAGATAGAACCATTTTGTTTGGTGCCCTAGAGATCGGGGCTGTTCCAGGTAATAGATTAATAGATAACTCAACATCTCTTTTTGAAGGAAGACCAGGTAATTCCTCAGGAAATACTTTTGGAAATTCATTCACAATTAGTATATTCTCAAGATTCACAGTATCCCTTTTTGAGTCAAGGACTAAAGCTAGAAATGCTTCACATCCTTTTCTAAGACAATGCCTAGCTTTTATTGCTGATATAACATTAGTCAGTAGCTTAGAATAATTGCCTTCTACTACCACTTCCTTTCCTTCATCATCCCTGAAAGTTACTATTTCATTTCATAATTTACCACTGCATGATGCTTGGATAAGCAATCCATTCCCAGAATTACATCAAACTCATAAAAGGGCAACACAATCAAATCTGCTGGAAACTTTGTCCCTTTAACTACTATAAGACAGTCTTTACACACCTTATTAACAATTACATTATGTCCCAATGGACTAGTCACACATACATCAAAATATAACTGTTGTATTTTAAACCTATCTCTACTCGAAAACCCAATACAAACATATGAATGTGTAGAGCCAAGATCAATTTATGCATGTATGTCATAATTATATAGAGAAAAAGTATCAGTTATAACTTCTGAAGCATTCTATTCCAACCGAGCCCTCATTGCATAGCAACCATTTGAGTAGAAGGTCTATCCACTATATATTTCTGACATATTCTGGGACTGAGATCTATAATGAGTTTATCCACCCCTTCCTCTGCCTCTGCCTCTACCTCTACCAAATGGGGATGCATTAGAAGCTACCTTGCTATCCTATTGCTTAACATCTTGATCACGTTTCAAAGGACAATTTGTAATAAATTGGTCAACACTGCCACATCTAAAGCATTCTCCAGCCAGTTTCCTGCAATTACCCGAATGGTGCCGAAACAATGTGGACACTCAGGTGCTTGACCCTTACTCTATCTTTTTGAAGCTTCCTTCTCATATTTAAATTTGGCAGAAGATTCTTGTTTCTTTCCTTTATTAGCAGAACTAAAATTAGACTCTGCAAGCTAACCTCCTTGAGTTCCTCTAAATCTTTTTCCAGTGGATGATCCTTCCATGGAACCACTTCTATTGTGCTCCCTCTGTCTTTTAGCTATCTCATACTTTTCAGCTTTTATAGCAGCTATAACAAGTTGATTAAAATCTACCACATTTAAAGATGTAAATCCAAACAATTTTTCTTTGATTCGATCATTCAACCCATCTTCAAAGTGTCTACATTTAAAAACTCCAGCCAACATTTGCTTGTGAACATACTTGCATAACCAGCTAAATTCTTTTTCATATTCAACCACAGATAGAGCTTTTTGTCTCAGATTTAGAAACTGCTTCAATTTCTCCTCCTTGTAAGCCTTAGTAACATATTTCTTCTTAAACTCCTCCTTAAAGAATTCATAGGTAAGTGGGTTAGGTAACTGAGGTTGTCTTAATATTAGCTTCCACCAATTATAAGCCATACCCTGAAGTAAGGACACAACACAAGATACTTGTGATTTGCAGGGTAGTTAATTTCATCAAATAACCTCTCCAGCCTTTTCAACCCTTTTCAACCATAATTCAGCTTCTTGAGATTGTTCTAAATTAGTGCCCATAAATTCTTGTGCCCTATGTTTCCTGATTTCAGATATTGAAGCTTTAGGCAAAGTCATTCTTTGCAGAATCTGGGCCATATCCTGAGGAATTTTCAACAAGGCATCTCCAGGAACCGTAGTAGGAATTTCATTTTGATGTGATGATGAAGTCACTGGATTAGGAGGATTTGATCATACCGGAAAATTACTTTCAGCCGATTCTTCAATATTATCCCTAGAGGAATTCTTCATCTTTAATCTATAAGAACAATAGGAACTTCTGCATTAGGCCAACACAACATTGTCTCATATTATAGAATCCTATACTCAAATTGCCTAGAAAAAACTAAACCTATGCTCTAATACCAAATTGAAACACTCCAAACTAACATCTTTATTATATATAATGCAATATACTTAAATCATGTTATGTTAAGCAATTAACTTGATTAACATCTACATGTATTCATGTCACCTGATCCGTCTAATCATATAACTTATATTCTGGCTTCTCACATCTTTCATGTACAATTCATTTTGAATAAGCATAGTAACCCATTATGCAACCCATTATATTAATAATACTAGATTCAACTATCTTAGTTATTTCACTATCATGCATAGCATTCGGCATTCTAGCACATTTGAATAAAGTCATTATAACTTCTAGATGTATGCATATACTAGCATTCTCACTACGAGCTTATTACAACCTTAACCTCCATATGAAATACATATATATTACAAAATTTATACATATTAAACATGTAAGGAACTATATAAAATTTATCAAAATTCCTACATCAACTTCTATAGACTGGTATTGGTCTGTCCTGATGCAGAGAACGTTCTTGTGCTAAAGTCTTGACTACCAAAACCTACACAGATCAAAATAACTTGTGCTAAGCTATATAGCTTAGTGGGGATACTAAACATGAAAGAAAACCACTCACAGTGGTTAACAGAAATATATGATAAACAAAAATAATTGAAAATAATAAAATTTACATATTAGGAACAAGTATAAAATAAAGCACAATATCTTAAACAACAAGGTAACCCTTCAATTAATTCAGCATACTTGAATCTAAACAATTCATAAAGAGATCTATACATAATGTAAATAGATACCAATACATGCATTAGGAACCATTGTTAAACATGATAATCAATATATCAGATGCATAAATCATATTGTGATTAATTGTGAAACAATAGTGCTTTGCTTTAGCCTACTTAAGTTCTAAGAGTGGATAACGGGATCAGTGGATACCCGAGAGTATCAAACGGTGGATATCCGAAGATATCAAAACTATGAACCCAAATAGGGTTAACTATATGGTGGACCGATCAAAGATCCAAATAGGGTCAACAAGCAACCCAAAAGGGTCTGTGAATGATCCAATTGAATCAATTGTACTTCAGACCTAAAAGTTCGACGGAGGCAGCTGCAATATCCCTATGGGCACCTATCTATCCACAATTGAACTCTAGTAGAAGGCAATATAGTTTTTCATGTTCATTTAAAACATCATGCTTGTACTTATATCATACACCTTGCCAATACATATGATCATATTATAATACATAATTCTCCAGCGTATAAACATGCATTCATGTAGAAATTTGAGTATCGGTAATTGAACATACCTCTCATCATGAACTTATACCTGAACATGTTATCTTTAGGCAACACATCATATCACAATCATGTTATCATACATATAGGATCAATGATAATTTCATAACTTCATACTTTCACATATTCATATACTTCTATGAGGATTCCAATATATGGTGACAACATATCTTTACAACATTGTTTCTATAAGTCATTATATTAATCTCATGTTTTGATATTGCATAATACTCTTATATTTATTTTTTAATTGTCCTAAACTCACATATTTATGACAAATTTTAAGTTTAATTATATGTTTTAACATTTTTTATATGGGTTTCAAAATGTTCGTTAGGGTAGGCAACACAGAATTTCAATTTTCAAGTGAAGATTAGGCAATTTTATAGAAGTTATTAGACTTTTATTTCTTCATAGAAATTGTAGGTTTTGAATTCTATATTTTGTAGGAATTAACTTCACGTCATTATGATCATTGTACACACAGATATCGCAATTTCACCATAAACTATTCCAGAACTGGAAATAACATTTCACCTAATATTCAATCTTATAGGTATATTTCTTATATAACTTTAAAAATTTCAATGGTTACAATTAAAGATTTCTATTTTAATTTATACTAAAATTAAATCACTAGGTTAGGTGATTTCATGTAATTTCCTCAAATAACACTTCACAAACTTGTTCTCTTTTTCTTTGACCCAAAAATGTCAATCAATCACAACATGTTCTATCAAAAATCATCCATAAGAAATTAAGAAGAACCTAATCCCATACCTTGGCTGAAATCACTCTCTAACCTCACTCTTGAGCTTTTCCTTTTCCTTCGCTCCTAACTCCTTCTTCTTCTCCTTAATCAACAATTCATTCATTCAATTTCAACATCAACTCCCACAAAGAAGAAGATGATGATGAAAAAGAAGAGATTAATTATTAAGTTAGAATATTTACCTTATAATTTTACACTAATGATTTTGATTAAGCAAAATGCACTGATTTCTTCAAAGGTTCCTTACAGGAACTAACCATGAACACAAAAGAGAGAAGAATAATTTCTGTAATTTCACTCAAAATTTTCATCCCACACACCATCTCTCTTCACAAGATTAGTTTTTATAATAACAAGGGAAAATCCCTTTTTTGGTCCCTTAAAAACTTGTATATCACCCTTTTACCTCTCTCCTTTATGCATGTTACTAATTGACCTATACATTTATTCCTTCTCTTAAATCAACCTTTCCATTTATTCCTTCTTTTAAATTAACCTCTCAATTATTCTTCTATTCATAATTGACCCTTAAAATGCCATAATTAAAAAATTTACCCAAATTAATACTTTATCCTCCAATTATACCCTCGAATGACATTAAACTATAATATTAAATTTTATTTTCATGCAATTAAGATAACAACAAAATAATTTATCACTTGTCCCATACTTTATATGAAAGTCTCATTTTAATTTAACCTTAACCAAATAAAATCCTACTCAAAACATGCAATTTCAATTAGGGTCATGTTAGGGGCCTTACAATATAACTCTTAAATTCTTTGATATGGAGACACTTATGGAATTATTTCAATAATTTCGTTCATTCAATAATATAATACCCTTTTCCCTAAGACAAGTTTCATTACATATCATAAATTGTCATAGATCAAGAAAAAGGCATATGATCACAAAGGACATAAGTATATCATTAATATAGACCAAGCACTAATACAATGCAAGTTCATCATTTACCAAACTATAATGTATTTTTAATACTTGTGGCATACATACATACATTTATAATGTGGCTTTCTTCTAAATGCAAGTTCTATATGTAATAAAAAGGAATTTCATATATACAATATTATGAAGTCAATTAAGAATTTTCATGCTTTATGAAACCTTAAATTTAACATTAAGCTTTTTTTTAACTTTGGTATAAAGCATGCACTATTCTAAAGAAGTGAATAATGGGCTATATAGAAACACCTAAAGCTATGAGACTATATGATCAATTAAGTAGATCCAAATGGGGTTGTTATGACCCAAATGCGATTATTTCTATATAGTTACCGAAATGGGGTCAAGTACAACCCAATCAGGATTGAAAATAGGTCACCCGAAGGCACCAAGAAGATACTTGAAGGTATTAGGTCAACCAAAGGTACCAAATAAGATACCATTATAGGCATGTCTATCTATCTACATCCTAGACTTAATGTAGGTAGATAAATCTCTTTGTAAAAAATCACTTCACTTTTTATTAACTTTATTCAAATATATAAGTATATATATACATTTACAAAAATGTATACCCATGTGAAACTATGTAAGGTAAATAGCATGTGACCATTTCCACATTTGAGTATTGATATTCTTTATTTGCAAGGAGATAAAGATATGTATCTTCACATGAACACATATGTAAATAACATTTATTATCATGTTATATTTAGTGTATCAACTTAATATACATGACAACATATCTATATTTTCATGCTTTTTCCAAACATATAATATGCTTTCATAACACATTTGAATATGCTTATAAATTTCATACTTACTCAAGCTTTGCACTATCATACTTATGTGATTTATTTATAGGAACCATATTTATATGAAAATGCATATACTTATCTATGTTATTATTAAGTAAATGCATATTCATACATTTCACTTTAAACATACCTTTTTTGTATCTTTACACTAAAACGTATTTCAAGAATTAAATCGAATCATATATGATCATGCCATATTCATGTCTATTCATGCACATATATCCCACTAATCTCATTACTTCTTTAAATATGCAAAGTTGACTTTTTAACTATAAATATAATAATAACTTCAAGGAATCAATAGCAATCATATATATATATATATATATATGTATATATTCTTTAATGTAAAGTCAAATAGATATACACACACACACACACATTTAACTATGTTCCTATATATAAACATCCTTAACCATTCATGTGTATATTCATGTCTTCCAAGATTAATGTTCATTTTATAACTTTATTCACATATTGCAATCATTATTAATATGCTTCATCATATAGTCATGTGATATCAAAAAACAAATAGTCTCTACCATATAAACATATATTCTCTACCTCAGAAAACCCTATGATTAATTTGTACATGAGCATTTATAACTCGGTAGTCATATCTTTATATAAATTAACATTTTAACGTACAGACATGTCATGTAACACCCTTATCCTCTATATAGTTATAATCACTATATCATGTATCATTAAGCATGCTTGTTAGGTTTAATGCTCGAAATAGTTTTTTTGTCAAACTTCAAACATAAATCTAACATATAAACTATATTATTAACACTTTACTAGATACTTAAGAGTATTTTTAAACAATGCAATATTTACATCAATTAATCATATGTTCATCACATCCTTGTCAAAATAAATAAGAATCTTGTAAACAAAATGCATTCAACAGTAGACTATACTTTCAATCTCTCTCTTGTGTTGGCCATCCCGCTGCAGATATCATCCCAATAAAAAATCTTTACTTATAACCTACACAGATGAAACACCCGTGCTAAGCTTTAAAGCTTAGTGGGGAATAAAAACATGTCGATGACCCCTTTTAAAGGTTGACAAGATGAAAACCCATATATATACATCTTAAAGCAAATAAACAAATCATTATAAACAATATTCACAATAATCTCCCATAATTATTTCTCTTTCGCTATACTTATAACCAATACCAATTGATATTTTCTTCGCTTATCAATTTATTACCTTTATCATTATTCATTCATTACTTTGAATCCTATACACCAAGCTTACTTTCTGGATTTCTATATGTTACTCTTGACCAATTACTTTGAATTATTAATTGTCAAATATTGATGACTATATTATTCATGTATTAATATCAATTGCCAAACATTTTAATAACTATGCCATATTTCTATAATTTATTTACAAATATTTATATATACTTCATCTATACTTTATGAGTTTCCACATTTTAATTTTAGTTATCACTTTGATATACTTAACTATCTTAGAAACATGGTACTGTATTCAGATAAATTATATTCCTTATACATATGTATAATATATTCCATGTATAAGAAGCATTCTCATTCGTTTGAATACTTACTATTTTTATTAAACTATTATATCTTTACCTTGTATATTTTTCAACTTTTAATGCATTTCAATATTACCATTGCTTCATCAGTAATCACATTTAGCACACTATATATATACATTTATTTAACATGTAATCAATATATTAGAAAATCTTCACAAATCTAACAACTTCACGTAATAAATAATAAAAGCATTTGAAAAGCTTAACAGTTAACTTAGCATGCTTATATTGTATACTAAATGAGAATTCTTCATGCATTTAACTAATTTAAGCAATTTCAAATATTTGGAATAGCCTATAAATAGCATACATATCATGTGTTACTTTGTAACCTATATTTATTTAAACTTATGAAACAATACAAGCAAATCATGTCAGACATGTAATCAAGCAATATCCTTAACTCTTATATGATGCTTGCTTTGTACTTTATACTTTAATATCTATATTATACTTATAGTTTAGCCTTCCTAAGTTTGAAATGTGGATAACGAGATCAATGGATACTCGAGGGTATCAAAATGATGGATATCCGAAGATATCAAAACTATAGACCTAAATAAGGTTAACTGTATGGTAGACCGATCAAATGGACCTAAATGGGATCAACTAACAACCCAAATAGGGTTGTGCATGATCCAATAGGATCAATTATACTTTAGACCTAAAAAGGTCAACAATGGCAGCTGGAATATCCCTATAGGTGCCTATCTATCCACAATTAAACATCAATTGAATGCAATACTATATTTAATTTTTTTTCATATATCATGTTTACACTCAACTAGTCAATTTGCACATGTATAACCATAAAATAAACATATTATTGTCATGGCATAATTATGTATGCAAGGTTCCTATAATGCTTCACATACTTTATTAATCATGCTATCATCAAATTTCACATATTAACATGATCATACTATGACAATCATGTAATGCATCATACCTGTTCAAGTGCTCATTATAAAACATGCCTTGTTATAAGAACTTTGTACTATAGCACATCATATATATATATATATATATATATATATATATATACACACACACACATTTATTCATATAGGCATATAACAAGACAAGTACTTACTATTAAGCATATGTCATCACATGATGTACTTTAACATGTTATTAATAAGGCACTATATGTGAACATGATCTTACTAATGTATTTCTTTATTTCATAGTATAACTGCATGTTGAAATACAAATTTACTTTTTATAGGAGTACATACATATGAATAATTTTGCATATAACAAACAAGTATTTAATTTCAATCACATATGCATATTTGATATAATTGTCAGCAATCTTCACTTAAATACATATGTGAACATGTATATATGTATATATAGTTAGGGATTTTTATCAATAATCATATCACATGTTATATCCAATCCAATTTATTATCATATAAACACATAATTAACATAACTATATTTAAAGAAAATATAGAAAACAAATTAAAATTCTACCTACACAAATCTGCATAGGGGCAGCATTCTAGGCCCAACTTGTGAGCCACTTATGATTTTGAAAACGTCATTTTTAGGCTAAATGACCTTCTACAATCTTATTCTCCTTTATGTTTACTTTCCAAAGCATTAAAATTCACCTTAATATCTTATCTATAGCTTGAGATATATGAGAAAAACTATAGGTTGTACATAGAACAAAAATAGTGTTTGTTACCACATATAAAAATTCATAGAATAAAATTATGAAGGAATTAGACCAACTATTATTCATCAAAGTTATATTTCCATGTCTCTAGTTTTACTAAAATTTTAATTTGTAGCATTTTAACAATCCTACCAAAAGTTATCCTCAATTTACTAAGGTGTGTTCCCTAACAGTACATCCAGTCCCTATGAATTTCAAATCAAATTTTGACATGATTGCATACTATTTTAATTCATACTTCCTTCATACAAAATGTGAATTTAGGAGTTATTATGAATAGGAATTAATCTCATAACATTATGACCATTGTACACAAAGTTATCTCATTTTTACCACAAACTATTCCATAATTAGCTTGTATGGATGTTTCTTTAATAGACACTTGCAATTACATTAAATTTAAGTTGTAAATAAACTCATGGTATAATAGGACTTAAGCAAACAATTATGTTTATTCCAACCCCAGTCATAGTATGGCAATAGTATTTAGGTGAGGTAGCTATATAGGCTTCAATATCTATAAAATACAATTACAAAATAAATTGCTTTCAATATTATCAATGTTGATACACTATGACTATGGCTATTATCCTTTCTTTTTATGAAAGTAATAATATTTTTTCTACTTTTTCACATAACTCTAAGCCAATGAAAAACATGATGTATTATTAATATCAACTTATCGTATATATACCTCATCATCTCTCTTTATTATGAAATCAATTTTACTATATTGCACTCCGAAACACTGTATATTATTTATGCTATCTATATTTTCTATATGTTGTCAAGCAATTTAAACTCTAAATCATTTAATGGCACTTATCTGTATATACTTAATGCTATGACATTAGACTCTAATTTGATACATAAAGACATCAACATGTAATTACTCTCATATAATGACAAGCTATTAATAATCATTAAGCTCAATTGTATACTTTCATTTATGTACATATCTCTTCCATACTATAGATTAAATTATTAAGTTAAATTAATCTAAAAATCCTTAGTTCCTACTTTATAGATATTATAATTATCCATTAACATGCTCATCCTATTAAGGTTGTTGATTCAGTACTTGTTAATTGAGTCATTAAGTGATTAACAATGTATTTGCAATTGTTCCTTCATGCTAAACATACTCACTCTCTACTTCTCACTACCCGATTTTCGTATAATATTTTTCACATAGAAAAAGACATTTTTCAGGAAATGTTTCTATTAAAAATTGATGCTTAAGATCTTAACTTTATACTATAAAAATTTCAAGTCATTTTGATTTATATCCCAGGAGTTATAACATAAGAAACACTGACCACTCCAATGACCTGCCAAATGCAAAAGGGCTACAATTTTGGGCGTTTTTTAGGACCTTAGAGGCAAAATTTCATTATTTTTATTTCTATAAAATTTGTAGGCATAGAAGTCCAAGTTCTATCCCAACCAGAATCATCAAATTCGGAGTTCAAAAACTCAACTTATGATCAAAATAGTCATTGGAGGTAAATTCGAATTTCTGGACAACACTTTGATATTAATGCCTAATATCTTAATTCAAGTCAATATACTTATAAATCCATAATCAACACAAGCATTAATGTATGCAAGAAATAAAAGTTCCCAAACCTGGACATGTAACTCAAATCTTATTCAAAATTCTCCTTTTTCTCTCACTATCTTCTTTTTTCATGATCCTAATTTTCTCTTTCTTTTCCATTCACAACAATTTCATCCATTAACACAAATTTCCAGCATTTAAATCAATCTACTATCAACCAAAACAAGAAGATGAAGAAGAACAATTACTAAATAATAAGCTTACCTTAATGATACATACTAAAATCTCTTGATTAATTAAACATGCATGAATTTCTCTTCAAAGATTTTTCTTAGAGAAAGATTAACTATAGAATATAAGAGATGAGAAGAAGAATAAATTTCTATAACTCTCTCTTTAGAATGTTGTCCCCCTCCACTTCTCTCTTTCTTGTGAATTATAATATATATATAGTGGCAAGGTAAATTTCTTTCTTGGTCCCTCAAAATTTTGCATGTTCCACTAACTTCTCTCAATTTCTTACATGTTACACCTTTGCCTCTCATCTTCATGCATGTTATAAATTAGCCTATCCAATAATTCTTTCTCTTAAATCAACCTCTCAAATCTCTCTTTTATTCACATTTGACCCTTAAGATGCCGAATTTACAAATTGATCCCTAAATTAATACTTTATGCTTCAATTACACCCTTGAATAATATTAAACCAATAATAACAATTTAATTATGCCCTTATAAAATTCATACCATATAATTCACACATTTTTCATATAATTAATGATAACTTAATAACATTTATCCCTTAAATAATATTTTAACTATATTTTTACTGCAATTATACACACTATACACTATAATATCAATTGACTATTGATCCAAATGGGGTTGTTATGATCCAAATGGGATTATGTCTATAAAGTTGCCCAAATGGGGGTGAAAATAGGTCACCTGAAGGCACCAAGAAGATACCCAAAGGTATTAGGTCACCCGAAGGCACCAAATAAGATACCTTTATAGGTATGCCTATCTATCCACATCCTAGACTCAACGCGGACAATTAAATCTCTTTACAAAAACTCACTTCGCTTTTTATTAACTTTATTCAAATATATAAGTATATATATACATTTACAAAAATATATACCTATGTGAAACTATGTAAGGTAAACAACATGTGACCATTTCCACTTTTGAGTATTGCTATTCTTTGTTTGCAAGGAGATCAAGATATGTATCTTTACATGAACACATATGTAATTAACATTTATTATCATGTTATATTGAGTGTATCAACTTAATATACATGACAACATATCTATATTTTCATGCTTCTTCCAAACATATAATATGCTTCATAACAGATTTGAATATGCTTATAAATTTCATACTTGCTCAAGCTTTACACTATTATACTTGTGTGATATATTTATAGGAACTATAATTATATACAAATGCATATACTTATCGATGTTACTATTAAGTAAATACATATTCATACATTTCACTTTGAACATACCTTTTTGCATCTTTACACTAAAGCATATTTCAAGATTTAAGCCTAATAATATATGACCATTCCATATTCATGTCTATACAAACACAAATATCCTATTAATCTCATTACTTCTTTAAATATGCAAAGTTGACATTTCAACTATAAATATAACAATAACTTAAAGGAATCAATAACAATCATATATATATATATATATATATATATATATATATATTAGTGTAAAATATATATATATATATATATCCATATTTACATTTAAGTATGTTCCTATATATAAACATCTTTAAGAATTCATGCGTATATTCATGTCTTCATATAATAATTATTGTTCATTTTATAACTTTATTCACATATTGCAATCACTATACATATGCTTCATCATAGAGTCTAGTGATATCAAAAGACACATAGTCTCTAGCATATAAACATATATTCTCTACCTCAGAAAACCCTATAATCAATTTGTACATAAGCATTTATAACCTGGTAGTCATGTCTTTATATATATTGACATTTTAATGTAAAGACATTTAAATGTACAAACATGTCATATAACTATAAAATATAAGCATGATCATGTTATGTTAATAAGGGAATAATAACATACCTATATCATAAATATGCTTCAATAAATAATCATAATTATAGTTTACTATGTTACATTGTTTCATTTAATCCATGAACTTATCCCTCTCTATGTATTATTCTTACATTATAAATGTACTTAATATACTTAAGATCATTTCTGCATAGAGATAAGAAAAATAAAATAAAGAAATAAGTTGTAAAGATGCTTAAATTCATTTTAAGTGCTAAAAAATGTTTCAAAAATGTATGTGAAAATTGGGTAAATTCTTGTAACAATTTTGCATTAAGAAAGATTTTTAAGCTTATATTTAAAGTTATTTTTGACCTACCGAAAGCCATTTATAATTAAAATGATCTCTATAAAAATGATCCAATACATCTCTAGTTTTAGCAACATTAAAAATCACATCTATAGCATTTTTAAATTTAAAGATATTACAAAAACATAAAGAACTATTCTTGAAAAGAGTGCTTCCATCAATTTCGAGTTGAAGGCATATTTTGACATATTTAAAGGTAGAATTAAACTATGTTTTCTTCATAGAACTTATAGAAATATAAGTCTAATTTAATCAAAAGTTAGATTCATAGAATAGTGACCTCTATATCAAGAGATATAGTCAAATTACTAAAATTCATTCATGTTCTCTACACAACAGTTCATTGTACCCCATTCAGTTTTTATTATCATTTAGAAAATTCATAAGAGAAAATAGGCACAGAATTAGACTAAAATTTCTCCATGAAAGTTGTGATTCTAAATTTTTATTTTACTCAAATTTTTTTCTTATAGAATTTCATCCCATCTACCATGATTTATTTCCAAAATACTAAAATATGTTCTTTGACACTAGACAGTAGTTCATAATACCAAGACTAGATTTTATAACAATTAGAAAAATTGCAAAAGAAAATGGATACAGAATTAAGCCAACATTCCTGTATGAAAATCATACTCCTATGAGTCTATTTTCTTCAAAATTTTTCCTCATAAGATTTAGATTTCTCTACCAAAATTATAGCAAAAATACTGCAACCTACTCATTTAAACTAGATAGATGCTCACTACAAAATTCAAGTTACTTTTAAGAACACTTAGATGTGGAATCCATCTAAGGTCTCTTCTATAAAATTATAGTGCTATGACTTAGGTGAAAATAAAAAATTTAATTACCCAAATTGAAGTTATAGAACATGAGATATTTACAAATTACTGGAGCTAGTTCAAATTGATTCAACTTAAATCCCACATGCAAAATGAATAAGCTATTGCTCTCAACTTAATAACCATGGCATCTTCCAAAATACACCTATTAAACACTATATCAATATTACAAGGTGAGCAAATCACATGCAACAAAAGAAAGCTCCCAAACCTTATTTGTACACCAATTTCTACAAAAATCTTCTCTTTGTTCGACACCTCTTTCTTCTAACCTTGATTTTTGCTAACCATCCATGGAAGACTTCTTTCTACAGATTTTCTCTATAAACATAAAAGAAACTTAAAAAGACCCTAAGAAAATGGAAGAGGATAGAATTCTTGTAGAGGAAAAGAGAAATTTTCAAACTTTGCTTGAGAGAAAGAAAGCAACTAAAATTAAAAAAGAGAGATCACCAAGGAAAAATATTTGAGTTTCTCTTCTTCCAAATGTCATCCAAGACACCAAATAAGCCTCTTAAATGATCCTTTCTCTCCTACATGTAGCACCTTGAGATTTATCCAAGGATGAAAAGTTCCAACTTAATCCTCCAATAATTTGCATGTTAAAAATCTATCCCACTCAATTCTTTATCTTACAAAATTAAAATCGTATATTCTTTCTTTCAACATCAACCCCAAATATTATCATCCTCTATCAAATCTACCCTTTAATTAACTTTTTCCTTTTAATTACACCCAAAAATTTTAATTTTATTCTAATCGACCTCATGATTAAAATAATTATTTTACCTTTCGCTATATAAAAAACTAAATTCTGAATGTCTTAATTTGTAACACATAATTTAATTATGCTTAATTGAACTTTATTACATTAAAATTCTCATAATTCCCTCTAGGGTCAAAATTGTGTCCTTACACTAAATCCTTGTATTTAGATAATTTTTTAGAGGTCTCTAGCATTATTTTTAAGTCCATAAATTTAAAGAGGTCAGAAAAATTATTTTTCACCACCAGAAATTCATTTAGGCTATTTCTACTAGGTTTATGCAATTAGAATAATTTTTAAGGGTTTGTGGGATTTTTTTGAATTCAATCAAGCTTGTGGTCAACCTTATTACAGTCTGAAAAATTATTTGTTGTCTATTTTAAGGGCTTATTCGACCTCAATTTTACCTCAAATTATACCACTAGACTTAATTTAATTTGTATTTTTCAATAGTACAACACATATGATGTAAGTTAGAAACTTTTCAAAAGGTCACCCATCCTAGTATTTATCTCACTCGAGAAAGATTAACTCTAGATTTCTTATAAAATCTAGTACATTAATACTGATATGATCACACCCGATGTCATTTTGGTAATATCATTTACGGCCTAAAAAGCACTATTCATAAAAATGAAAATTTTCGGCCACTACAATTCTCCCAAACTAATGAAAATTTCATCCTCAAAATTTACTCGCATCAAATGAAAAAAATACTACTATTTCATTATGCTTCCTTATCCAAATATGATTTCCTATTTATTCCTCTATTCACATTAAAAGTGACAGATTGCTTTACTTACTAACCATCTCAACTCTTAATGACCTAGTGGCATTTATATTTTTTTATTTGACCTAGTTTGACCTTAGGACAGTCTAATTTGGACTTTAATACCATAAAATGTAACATCCATATACCATATCACAATAATTTTAGTATATTACACATACGAAGTACGGTCCTATTTGTTAGTGGTTATGCCCTAGGCCGTATATTTGGTTACTTATGTAATGTCACATTTTATTTTATAAGATTAGATTTTCTTCATGTTATTATATTTATAGCATGTTACAATATAATGGTGTTTGTAAATAACAATTTAATGTTATTTTGACTATCCCTAGTTGTTTATCATTAAAGGAATAATGATAAATAAAAAGCTAGTATGAGTTTGATTGATAATTATAGGATGATTATATATGTTGATATAAATCAAACTTGTACGTACTCATTGGAGAACAGAGTACTGGATAGACCCGCTATGAGATATTACATGGGTTAATATCATTAGTGATCTCATAATAGTTATGTTATCAATCCTTAGACCTGAGATTATCATAGTATCCTACATGAGGAATATTATGTTTTGACATAATTAAATATGATCTTTAATCGAATAGTAATAAAGGTTATGATTGGACATGATGAGAATTATGTAGAGGATAGTGAATAATCAAAATAGAATTTGTTCCTCTCTTATGAGAGAGATATCTATTGGGCCCCTCGATAAATAGGATTGAGAAATGCATGGTCGTGCTCAAATGAATTGATGGAGTGATTAATATTATTTTATATTATTAGTCTACTTTGTGATTAAGAAATTATATATTTGAACAAAATAAGTTTGACATGGACGATAACTTATATTCAAACAATATATCATGTGACAAAGGGATTATAATATGTTCTATTAGGTTAAAATTGAATTATTGATATTCATATTATTTGGATAGTTGTAATGTCTTGATAGAGGCCATTTATGGCCTGTAGGCTAGTGATGGAATTGGGCCGCACAACCAACATAATATGAACCTATTGGGTTGCACAGATAGAATGTGATGAATGAACTAAGGGTTAATTCAGGCATTTTAAATTTTATTTTGTGACAAATTAAAATTCGAAATAAATAAATAGAATAAATAAATATTAATTAAGATTAATATTATAATTCTTATTTTAAATAAGAAATAAAGTATTTTTTATTTTCATAAGAAATGTAGGCGCAAAATTCTCTCTCTCTCTCTTAATTAGGGTTAGATCACCTATATATATCTATATATATATATATATGATATGTATGGCTTCAAAAATATCCTAAGAAGATATACTAAAAGGTGTGAACCATCATCCTTGAGAGAGTAAAAAAGAGAAAATCATTTTTCTCTATTACCCTAGTCACCAAGAAAGGGAGCTAGCACCCTAGGTGAATCTGTTCATTATGCTCAAGTCTGGATACCGATACAAGGTATTCATTTTGTGTGAGGTAGCATTTACTAGATGATTTTATATTTCAAGAGGTTAGTAATCATTACTTTCTCTTTATTGAATCAATTAGATTGCATAGATCTTGGTGGGTTTCATTTATCCGCTGTAATTTTGTTTTATTTTTCCTTATCGAAACCAAACATTATTCATACATGCCACATACAAAATACAAGAATTAATCCCCATTGTTGTGCAACTTTACCCGAACTAGCACCTATCCCTTCAAGTACCTACTTATATCCTTTAAAACATGCGCTTAACAAATAACTACGTGCTAAGCACATATAATGCTCAGTAGTGGATTCCTAACTAACAAATTTCATTTCATCACATAATTTTTTAATTAGAATGCCAATTTATTCTTTTATTTTATTTATATCCTTTATCTTATCTAAACTTTTTAAACTATATTTAATCTTTAACACTTTCCTATGTATGGTGATTTTCCATTTACTGCCTATTGATTTTGTTTTCTTATATTTCCATCCTTTTTTAACCTCAATTATTTAATATTATAATTTACCTTAGAATTTCTCCTTTAATTCTTTAAAATTACTATTTGATTCTCATTATTACTTGTTTATGTCCCTTCTCACTTATTTCCCTACTTAGGGTTAAAATAACTAGTTTATCTATAGACATTCTTTTTAAGACTTATTTGGCCACTTCCTCATTACTTATGCTCTTTTGTTCTCTTTCGGTCTTTATTCCATTTTAGTCCTAAAAATTATATTTTAATCCTTATATTTTTCCTATGTTGTGGCAAATTATGATTTGGTCCCTAAAATTATTACTTTGTTACATTTTTACCCTTTTGTCCATTTTATCCCTCTAACTATATTTTTAATGTAAATTCACACTTTTATTCCTAATTTCTCATATAATTACATAATTACCCTTACTAATCACTTAATTTCATTTTTCACCTTATTCATCTTTTTATTATGTAATTAACATCTTTTATGTCTAATCTTCCATTTAGTCCTTATTTTTTATAAAATTACACTTTTACCCCAGTAGTACCTAGTGGAAGCTTGCGAATCGAATATGCAAGATGATAACACCAATGGTCAAAAATAAACTGGAAGGACCCTATGGAGGGACCAATGCCTCCAGAATGTGTTGGGGGATCACTTGGGATGATTAACTCCTCAACTATCAATTTAATGTGTGTTGAGAGTCATTTGGGAAGATCAACTCTCAACTATGAGTCTAATGCGTACAGCAATTCATATCAATTTGTTATTCTACCGTAGTATGTGTCACTATAGCTAGTCATTTATGCTAAAATCATGGATTATCTATAGTACACTAAGGGTAAATGTATTTATACATTTTATGTCATACATTACTAAGTGATGATGATTTTTCATTTCTTCATTTAAAACAAATCCTTATTAACAAGTGGCTCCAAAAAGGAGCCAAAAACCAAAAAATTAACAATGAAAGGGACGAGGCAGGACCTCCAAAAATTAAAATAAAAAAGATTTAAAAATAGTTTTATCAAAAGGGAAAATTAACACAATAAAAAAAAAGATAATGATAATATTGTAAATGAACTGCAAATAAAATATATAGTATTTAAGAATAAAGTATATACTTTAAGCTATCAGAAACTAAATTAAGAGGATAAGACTTTATATATTACCTTTAGTGTACTTTCTTAAATAGATGGTTGAATCCTAACCTCTTGGATCTTTTTTCATGTTTTAGGAATTAAAATCAAGTTCAAAGCGTAAAACTTTTCAAAATAATTAATTTAGAAAATGAAGAATTGTAAAATGTTGTGAACTTAAAGCTTTTGTTTGTTTTGGAAAATCCGCTTTACTAACTTTTTCAAAATATTTTCTATAAAACCTTTTGTAAAACCACATTTTTCAAACCTTCTTAAAGGTCTGGGGCTAAAACAAGATATTTTTTTGATATATGGGTGTGGATCTAATGAAACACACCCGTAAAGCCATTCAAATAGACAAGTAGGCAAATGTTCAAATAATAAAGGTTATTCCCTAATGCATAGGTGTGCATTCCTATGCTTATAGATGTGCATAAAAATGACCCTCGAGCATGCATTAAATATACCCTTCATTATCAAACTCTTTTACTCCTCTTAGATGCCTAAAAAGAATATGAAATACTCTAAAATCTTTCTAGAAAGTTTGCAAAACATGAAGAGATCTGAGAATCCTCAATTCGTCATCTTCTAAATAGCAATTTTTTCTCCAGGTAACCCACACAAAAGAATACTAGGGACCTAATATCTACAATAATGAATCCACCAATCCTAATGCCTTCTGAATTGAATATGCCTTTGATGTTTTACGTAGCCACTAAAAAAGTTTTCGTAACTATTATATGGCACAAAAAGATGAGTTTGGGGTAGAGTAACCCATATACCACCTTAAAAAAAAGTTCTTCCTTTATGAGTAGAAGTATATAGAGGTATAAAAGATTTGCTTAGCTATAATTTGGTCCTCTAAAAAGCTTAGGCTTTACTTCTAGTCATATACAGTGCAAGTGGTAGCTAAACATAATCCTTTAAGTTATTTACAATTTATCCCCTGACCATGAAATAACCCAAGTCATAGCCATTGAGGATCACATTAGTCACTACCATGAGGTTACTCTATTAGTGGCTTAGAGATAGAGTGAAGATTTAAAAATGAAATAGGGGTAGCAATCTGATAATTCAAAATTCATTATTTAGTTTTGGTCTAATTTTAGTCTAGTTTTCATTGTTTTCCAACATCTTTTGCTTTATTTTTTCTTACATTTAATAATTTATCCGATTCTCAGTTGATTCTAGTTTTTGTACGAATTTGAAAGCTTTTGATAGAATTTTGGGATTTTTCAAGTACCTCACGATTACCAGGAATTTTCTAGTAACTATGACCCATGTATTTTGTTAAAATGTACCGTTTTAAAGCTTGTCACGGTCAGCATGGCAATTGTGCATGATAGGATGGTAACCGTGTCCTATGGAGTTTTCAGTGCAGAAGCTAAAAGAGAAGCACCTCACAGTTACTAAGAATTTCCTAGTAACCATAAGGGAGGCACATTTTCAGTTCGGAATGAAGAGGAGAGTTATCTCACGATTACCAAGAATTTCATGGTAACCGTGACCAAATTTTAGATTACAACTCCAAGCCATCTCACGGTTACTAAGAATTTCATAGTAATTGTGACCTATTTCAATAAAAAGAGGGTTTTACATTAGAGGTCATGGTTACCAGGGATTTGTTAGTAACCGTGACCCATGTTGACCTATATAAGGCAGGTTATTCTATAGAATCCGGAGGTTTTGGAGTTTTAGGGAATTTTTAGGTTTTAGGGTTTCTTTCTTCCTTCTTTGAGTTTTTTGTTCATTTTACACACATGGATACATAGATTTACTTGAAAATAGTTGGATTTACACAAAAACACTTAGATTAAACATAAATTTATAGTTTACAAGTATAGATCTACACATTTGAAGCTCATTTTTCGAGTAAGCTTTGGAGAAAGAGATTGAAGAACTTAGATTCAGCTAGGTTTTCTTCACCATGAATTTCAAGGGTTATTCTATCTTTATCTCTTTTCATTTTGTGATGGATAGTGAGTAGTCATTTAGTTGTTTGGGGGATCTTTGAATCCCCTACCCAAGAATGTGAACATTGAACATATTTTCAGTTATATATTTATGAATGAATGGTTTATCTCACTATTGCTTATTTTATTTCATTACTTTTCAGCTCTTCAAGTGATTTTCCAGCTGTGTTGAATGCTTGTATCTTTTATCTGAGTTGGATGTTAATGCTTGTATGAGTTGAATGTTGTGAATGAATCTTTGCTCTACTTATCTATCTAAAAATATTGTCTATTTTATATTGCTCCAGAATGGGACTCTAGATGTGCAGTAAATTTGGTTGTAAAGTTTGAGTGTGTAGTGAAATAGATGAGTTTTGGGTTGTTTGGCTCCGAAATGGAAAGTAAACCAAACTTAGGATATTAGACCCCTATTTAGGATAGTTGTTGTGCTGGCTCCGGAATGGGACATTTAGTAACTAGAATAGCTGGCTCTAGAATGGGACGTTTGGGTTAAGAGGGTTATCCTTAATTCATTCATGTATACTTTTAGGCAAATTTAATTCACATTGGGTATGGGGTGGATGAGTGAACCCGAGCAACATTTTGTTTATAGAGATTTTCATACTTGTTAATTTTTCTGAATTTAATACATACTCAATTTACTGTTAGTAGAATTTAATGTCTTCTCACTGCATATTTTAGTTTTTAAAGTTACATTTTATAAATTAAACAACTCATACACACAAACAATTGGGAATTCTTTAGCATACAATTAATTTCCACAGTTTTCACACATAATTCCCTTGGGTTCGATATTGAGGGCCTTAAATTTACCCCACTTTATTACTTTTCTATCTAGTGCACTTGCTAGGGTCACAATAAGTTTTTTGGCGCCATTGCCGGGGAGTTTGGCATTGTTAGTAAGCTGTGATTATTGTTTGTATGTGTTTTCTTTTCCTTATATTATTTTTCTTGATTCTTTTCAGGTGAAATTGGTGCATGAACAGAACAAAGAAAGAGCAATTAGTGCCCTTTGATCCTAAAATTGAGAGGACCCTACACCAAAGAAGGAGAACCAACAGAGATAACGAGATGGACCACGATCCTCCTCTTGATGAGTTTCCTCTCAAGAATGAACAAGTGTCGGAGGCACATGAACAAATGCCAGGGGCAAGAAGAGAAGAAGTACCTAGGCAAAGGACCATAAGAGACTATGCTGTGCCAAGGCGGAATGAAGACCATCAAACAATTGTATTTCCAAGAGGGGTACAGTTTGAGCTCAAGCCAGCCACCATCACTATGTTACATAGGAATCAATTTTTTGGTTCAAAAGTAGAAGATCCAGCTTAACATATCAACATATTTCTTGAAGTTAGCAATACTATTCAAATTTCGGGTGTTAGTATGGATGTAGTAAGGTTGAAGCTGTTTCCATTTACATTGATTGGTAAAGCAAGAAAGTGGATACAAATGTTACCATATCAGTCAATATGATCATGGGATCAAATGCAAAAGAGGTTTCTAATGAGATTTTTCCCTCCAACAAAGACTGCAAGTATCCAAAATAGCATCATGAGTTTTCATCAAATGAATGAAGAGCCCTTTCATAAGGCCTAGGAGAGGTTTAGGAGATTATTGGAAAGTTTTCCGCATTATGAAATAGTTGTCTATCAGTTGATAACCATCTTTTATGCTGGAGTTACACCTCAAACAAGGTCATTATTGGATGCAGCATCAGTAGGATCTTTCTTGAACAAGCTATCTGAGGACGTTTTTCAGTTTTTGGATGAGATGGTGGCAAATGACTCACAATAGGCTACCCCTAGAGCAGTCCCAAGGAGGCAAGGTTTACACAATATAGATGAAGTTGCATTGTTAAAAGCCCAACTAGAAATGGTAAAGAAAGAGTTGAGCAGTTTGAAAGTTCAAAATGTGGCTGCAGTAAATCAAGGGAGTGGACCATATGAAATTCGGAAAGTTATCTAAGAAGGAGGAGTTATAGGAGATGTAAATGCATTAGGAGACTTTAGAAGGAATGATCCCTATAGCAATTCATATAATCCGGGATGGAGAAATCACCCTAACTTCTCATGGAAGGATGGGAATCAACAAGCTTCATCTTCTCAACCACAACCAAGAGCCCTTTACCACACAAGTGCTTATCATAGTCATGTTCAGCCCCACCAGCCACAAGCCACCAATCACTATGAAACACCTTATCCACCAAACCACCAACAAGGGCAAAGCTCTAACCATTCCCAACCTCAACCCTACCACCCACCGGGATTCCAATCAAGGCCACCCATTCAAGAAAGAAAGCCAAATTTAGAAGACATGTTTGCTAGTTTCATGAATAGCCAACAACAATTCATGGCGAGTTAAGATTCAAGGTGGAAATCTCAAGAGCAATAGAACCAAAACCAAGATGCTTCAATGAGAAATTTGGATACTCAATTGGGTCAACTTACGACTTTAATGTCGAACAGACAACCAGGGACATTTCCTTTAAATGTGAATCGCAATCCCAAGGAAGAAGCCAAAGCAATCACTTTAAGAAGTGGCAAGGAGGCAGCATGAGAGAAAGAAAGAGGTAAATCACCAACTTCATCAACTGATTTGGAGGAACCAACGTGGAAGGTAAGTAGTTCTAACTCTAGAGTAGAGGTAGATGTGGATGCTCCAAGGAATGATAAGGGAAAGAGTATAGCGAATCCAAACATAGAGGATCATGATATTAATAGGCTGCCATTTCCTGTTGTAGCTAGAAAGGAGGAAAAAATGAGCAATTGGATAGGTTTTTAGAAATGTTTCAGAAATTACATATTAACTTGCCTTGTGCTGAAGCCCTAGCACACATGCCCAATTATGCTAAGTTTATGAAAGACCTTTGTTCTAACAAAAAGAAATTAGAAGGGTATGGAACTATGCAACTCACGAAAAACTATAGTGTAATTATCATAAATAAGATTCTAAAAAAAATTAAAAGATCCAAGTAGCTTTACTCTACCTTGTGAAATTGGTGAGACCTTTGTTGGAAATGCCTTATGTGATCTAGGAACCAGCATTAACTTAATGCCTTATTCTATGTGCAGGAAACTAAACTTAGGGGATCTCAAAAAAATAGGAATGAGACTTCAACTTATGGATAGATCAATGAGGAAGCCGAAGGGAGTTATTGAGGACTTATTGGTGAAAGTGGGAAAATTTATTTTCCCTATAGATTTCATGGTCATGGAAATGGAAGAGGATAGGAAGATACCACTTATTGTGGGTAGGCCTTTCCTGAACACTACAAAGGCTCTAATTGATGTCCATGGGCAAAAGGTCACTTTTCGATTCAACAATGAAGAATTGGTGGTAAACATGAACAAATCTCAGAAATACCCATCAAGTGTTCTAGAAGAGTCAGTCTATTTCATGGACAAAATTGATGAATGTGTAGAGGAGATGCAAGAAAAAGTGTTGCTGAATGATCCAGTGAATTTAAATTTGATGCATTCTTTAGAGAGTGAAGAGTTAGATGGAGTAGAAGAAAAATGAATAGTAGCTGTGGAGAAGGGATGCAAAGAGGAGAATTTAAAGCAAGAGAGAACTACTTTACAAAAGGGGGAGTTGAAATCTAAACTTAAACCTCTTCCTCCTCATTTAAAGTATGTATTTTTGGAGAACAAAGAAAAGCCAGTAATTATCACTTGTTTATTGATAGGTGTTGAAGAGGAGACACTGCTCAAGGTGTTGAAAAAGCACAAAGAGGCTATAGGATGGGAGACAGCAGACTTAAAGGGCATTAATCCAAGCTATTGCACTCATTAAATTCCTATGGAGGAAGATTGCAAACCAGTAGCTCAACCCCAAAGAAGGCTCAATCCAGCTATGCAAGAGGTTGTAAAGAAAGTGGTACTCAAACTACTTGATTCATGTATAATCTATCCAATCTCTAATAGTAAATGGGTTAGCCCAGTGCAATGTGTCCCTAAGAAGGGGGGAATAACAGTGGTAAAGAATGAAGTAGATGAACTTATTCCAACTCGAACAGTCACGGGTTGGAAGGTGTGTATAAACTATAGGAGATTGAACCATGCCACTAGGAAAGATCATTTTCCATTGCCATTCATTGATCAGATGTTAGAAAGGTTAGCGAGGAATAGGTTTTATTATTTTTTAGATGGGTATTCGGGATACCTATAAATCCCCATAGCCCCTGAAGATCAAAAGAAAACAACCTTTACCTGCCTTTATGGCATATTCTCCTATAGAAGGATACCTTTTGGCTTGTATAATGCACCAGCTACATTTCAGCGGTGCATGATGGCAATCTTCTATGATTTTATAGAAAAATTTATGAGGTATTCATTGATGACTTTACCATTTATAAGCTATACTTTAAGAGCTATTTAGAGCATCTTGATTTTGTATTGGTTAGGTGTAAGAAGACCAACTTAGTATTAAATTAGGAGAAATGCCATTTTATGGTAAGGGAAGGTATAGTTTTGAGACACAAAATTTTTGAGAAGGGGATTGAGGTAGAAAAAGCAAAGATAGAGGTTATAGAGAAGCTTCCACCGCCAACCAATGTCAAGGGAGTTAGGAGTTTCATGCAGGTTTTTATCGTCGGTTCATAAAAGATTTTTCAAAAATTACAAAGCCTTTATCTAATTTTTTAATGAAAGATGCTCCTTTTGAATTTAATGTTGAATGTTTATTGGCTTTTGAATTGTTGAAGCAAAGGCTTATTTCAACTCCGGTGATCATATCTCCGGATTGAAATTTGTCCTTTGAGCTAATGTACGATGCAAGTGATTTTACAGTGGTAGTGCTCAGACAAAGGCAAGAGAAAGTATTTTGTGTAATTTATTATGCAAGTCATACTTTGACAGGAGCTCAAGTTAATTACACCACAACTGAAAAGGAGCTTCTTACTATTGTATTTGCCTTTGAGAAGTTTCGATCATATCTACTTGGAGCAAAAATTGTGTGTGGTCTGACCATGCATGCAGCATTAAGGCATCTCTTTGCCAAGAAGGAATCCAAGCCAAGATTGATAAGATGGGTACTCCTCTTGCAAGAATTTGATTTGGAGATAAAAGATAAGAAGGGAGTAAAGAACCATGTGGCGGATCATTTGTCAAGATTGGAGCATGACCATGTTGAGAAAGGGGAAATTATGGACTTACTTCCTGATGAGCATATTTGTGCATTATTTGGTTGTGAAATCTCTATACCTTGGTTCACTAATGTTGCAAATTTTCTTGTAGGAGGTTATATGCCAAGGTACTTCACATGGTAACAAAGAAAGAAGCTGCAAGCTGATGGAAAGCATTACATTTGGGATGATCCCTACCTCTTCCGTCTTTGTGTAGATCAAGTTCTCAGAAGGTGTATCCCCAAGGAAGAGTAAGTAGAAATTATGCAAGCCTGTCATAGGGGAGAAGCTGGACGACATCACGGACCTAACAGAATGGTATCAAAAATTCTCTCTTCTGGATTTTATTTGTCCACCTTATTTCATGATGTTAAATTGTTCATTCAAACTTGTGATCGATGTCAAAGGGTGGGAAATATAACTATGAGAGTGAGATGCCACTGACCAATATGCTTAAGGTTTAGTTGTTTGATTTATGGGGGATAGATTTTATGGGGCCTTTCCCAATTTTTTATGGGTTCGAATATATATTAGTGGCAGTCAATTATGTGAGCAAGTGGGTAGAAGTTGTAGCCACTAGGACTTGTGATGCAAATGTTGTCCTCGAATTCCTTAGGAAGAATATATTCACCCGTTATGGAGCCCCGAGAGCTATCATTAGTGATGGTGGGAAACACTTTGTTAACCACCAATTTAAAGCTCTATTGAAAAAATTTGGAGTGAGGCATAAAATTACTACCCCATATCATGCCCAAGCTAATGGCCAAGTAAAGGTGTCAAACCAAGAGTTAAAAGCCATCTTAGAGAAAACTGTCAGTGCATCTAGGAAGGACTAGTACATTAAACTCGATGAAGCTTTGTGAGCGTATAGGACAGCCTTTAAGACACCAATAGGAAAGTCACCTTTTAGGTTAGTATTTAGCAAGTCCTGTCACTTACCATTGGAATTAGAGCACAAGGCTTCTTGGGCTACTAAGTTCTTAAATTTTAACCTTGAGAGTGCAGGAAAATGTAGGTCCTTACAGCTAAACGAGTTGGAGGAGCTCCGATTCTGGGCCTATGAATACGCCAAGAAGTACAAGGACAACACAAAAAAGTGGCATGATCGAAGAATAGCCAAGAAGAAACTTACACCTGGAATGAAAGTGCTGCTCTATGATAGTAGATTGAGATTATTTTCAGGCAAATTGAAATCGAGGTGGAAAGGGCCCTATGTGCTAGTGAGAGCAAACAAATTTGGGGTGGTGACTCCCAAACACCCAAGAGATGAGAAAGAATTCAAGGTAAATGGACATTGCATGAAGCCCTATTTTGAGTCAACATTAGAAGGTGCTTTAGTGATTATCACTCTTCAAGACCCTTGATGGTATTTGAAATTCCAGCTACGGACTTGATAAATGCAGAACTACCTCTAACTCATACTTTTGAAAATTTTTTGTGTTATTTTCCTTTTAGTAGACTTGTTGAGGGTAGTGGTTCATGGATTGTGAGTTTTATTTAATTTTTTTGTGTTTTCAATTAATATAGTGTAGAAGAAGGGTTTATTTTCGAGTTAGAAGAGAGTGAGAGAAATAAAATTTTCTTGTGAATTTTAGTGGCTCATGGTTACTAGATTTTTCTTGGTAACCGTGACATAGCTTATTTTTAATGTTGTAGGTTAGGACACGGTTACTTGGTTTCAATTAGTAAACGTGAGGTCAGTTCAATTTAGTCCAGAACCGAAATTCATTTTATCTCATGGTTACTATCAACTTAGTAGTAACCGTGACCTATGTTCATTTTTGTTCTAGAAGTAAATCGTGAGGTATCTCACGGTTACTATAATTTTCATAATGACGGTGAGGTACATTCCTTTTAGTACAGAAGCAAAAGTCCTTTTATCTCACGGTTACTATTATTTTCATAGTATCCGTGACCTAGGCATCATTTTAGTCCAAAAATGAAATGCATTTTATCTCACGGTTACAATGAAATTGGTGGTAACCCTGACCTAGGTCTGTTTTTAGTCCAGAATCTTTTGTTGAGTTATCTCACAGTTACTAGTGTATTCATAGTAACCGTGTCATAGTAAAAAAAAAAATTAAAAATTAAAAATTTGAAATGTGAACCCTTGCTTTTCTGATGCCTTTTCATTTAGGGTTTTATTTTAGTTTGTCTTAAGTGTTCTCTCTTTCTCTCTATCTATCTCTTTCTCTTTCACTTTCTTTCTTCTTCCTCCTTTCCTTTCTTCTCTAACGTGCACCACCCTCCACCATCTTCATCGGTAAGTTGTCATATTTTTTGTTTATGTTTTCTTTTTGTTTTTGTTTTTCTTCTGTATTCCTTATATCTAGTTGTTAGATCTTATTATTTGTTGTTTTTGGGTTGTTTGTGTTTCTTCTTCTTCTTCTTTTTCTTCTTCTTCTTCTTCTTCTTCTTCTTCTTCTTCTTTTCCTAACATTTTCACTTTGTGTTATTGAGTTTTGTTTTCAGTATTTCTTCTTCTCCATCTTTACCAACCAAGTAAGTCTCCTTTCCTCTCTAATTTTATTATTATTATTATTATTATTATTATTATTATTTCATCCTTATTCATTTTAGGGGAATCTTTTATGGTTTCTTTTTACTCTGGTGATTTTTTCTTGTTTTTGTGTTTGTCTTTCGTGATTGATGTTTGTTTGTTTATTATTCTTTTTAATTAAGATTTGTTTCTCGTTTTCTCTTTCTCTAATTTTTTTCTTTACTTTTCTTTGATCTTTGTTTATATATTTTTGTTTTGATTAGTTAAATTTTTCATTGACTTCTATTTAGGATTTATTCTACCTTCACATTTATGTAGATATTCATTTTATTTTTTTCTTTTTCGTGAACTTTCTATTATCTTTTGTTGTTGTTTTCGCTTGTCTTCTTCTTTGTATTTTGAGTCTTACCTTTAGCCTTTTATGGGTCGGTTTTGTGAGGATGGTGTACAACCCACAGGTATGGTCTCTTAACTCCCTGTCATAATCTTTGCCATGGAATCCTGTTTCTTTCCTTTTAGTTGGTTCAAAATATGAAAGGGCATTCTTCAATTTACAAATGCTTAGAAATGTTGTTTGGCTTGTGCACTGAATTTTAATCCTAATTGAGTATGATGAGAGAAATTTTGAACTTCTGTTTACATTAATACATTGATGCATTGAACTGTCATACCTTTAAACTTATAAATGTTTGTTAACTGCATTATGCTTTACCATAATTTATTTTGGGCACTAGTTTTGTGCTGTCTCAGTAGCTATTCCACTTGCTAAATGTGATTTGGAACTATTGCAAGAAAGAACCTTTAGTTTGTCATTCCTTTTATCAAGCATATTTTATGATCAAATAAGCATGCCAAATCAATGATCTTTTATCTGAGTTAGCACTTGCATTCACTTGCATGTTTATGCTTATTTCTGTCCTTGAGGTATATAGGTTGAAACGATTCAACCTGCAGGCAACTGGTTTCCAAAGGATGACTCGGTCATTGTGGTTGAGTGCCACATACCTCAAAGAACTAGTGTATGCCATGACCTGATACTATGCATTCTCATCTATTCATACTTATGTTGTGTTTCCCCTGTCTTGCTCAACATTGTAAACTTCTAATTTTGTTGTTTTTGGCAGTGGTTCCTAAACGCGCTCGGGCTTTCAGTTCTTCTCAATCCCAAAACATCCTTCCTCTTACCAGTCAACCCTTGTCGCCTGAAGAGCATGTAGAGGCCAGTCAGCAACCACCTCTAGCCCCTGTGCCACAGAAGCCACCAAGGAAGAAAGGCCCAAAAATACCCAGTTAGGTTCCAAAAAAGATGCAGACGAACTATGACATATTTTCCAACTGCGAGTACCTTTCATCAATTTATCTCAATATGAGTTTATTGGAAAAGCTAGGGATTCAGGGGGAGATTAATAGCCATATTGTAGCCATCAATTGGGAAAATTTTTTTGAATGCAAGGAATTAGTTTATCCAAACTTGACCAGAGACTTCCTTTGCACTATACAATTTCATTTCGGGTATGGTAATAGTCTAGATATGGTAACTTTTTTCTTAGAAGGAAAATTTTATGAAGTATCTTCTAGGATTTCCACCAGATGGAATATATGCTTATGAAGACTACTCCAAAGATAGAGCTTGGGAAGACATCAGAGATCCGCTGATTGGAGGCCCTTATATGGCCGGGACCACCAAATCTCATTTACTACGGGATCATGCTTTGCGAATCTTATACCATTTTTTCTCTATGTCTTTCATGTCTCATGTGTAGAGTGCAGGGAAAATTAATCTCCCAGAGGCTCTCATTCTATCCTATATGGTGAGACATTGCCATATAAATGGCATGTACCATTAGTGGAACTAACTAGAGGAGATGCAGCAAAAGCCTACCAAAGTGAAGAAGATTTTTTTTGGTGGCTGGGTGACAATGATTGCTCGGTATTTTGTGCATCCATTAGATATGGACATGAGCCTCCCTGCAGCAGCTTATATCGATGCCAAAATGCTGAAGAATATGAAGATCCTTGTAAATGATGTTACTACCGAGCATGGGTTCAGGCTGACCGAGAGAGAAGAGTATTTGCACAAGATGGAGCGCAGCCTGTGTACTCCTCCACCTGCCTCGAATCAAGATTTTGTCACTTTGTCCTCTGCCTAATACACTGCCTTGATGGACCGCATGGATAATTTAGCTGCCAACCAGGAGGAATTCAAGCGTCAGTAGCAGTAGATCATTGAAGCCTTGGCTACTTTGAATGCCCGGCTTGATTCCCCAGTTCCCCCACCCCCTGAATAGGAAGTTTCCTCTCCCCTCTTCCCTAGTTTGAGATCTATCTTTGTACCTTGCTGCGGACAGCAAGTATTTAAGTGTGGGGTGAGTGAGAGAATATTTTAATTGTGTTGATATTGAATTTTAATCATATGGGTTAAAAATTTGAACAATTTTTGGAAGTTAATTTGTTTTTGTGAAGAAATTGTTTTGTGCAGATTATCTTTGCAACAGAAGAAATTGGCACTCAAATGGCTAAAATTGTGAAACTCTTGAACCACAATTTTTTTTTTTTCAATCATTTAGTTCATCTCTATTTTTCAAGTTAATTGTGCATTATGAATGTTCTTTAGTGTTGATTTAATGGAGTTTGTTTTACTTTAAGTTAATTTACTTTAGCTTTTGCATTTCCTTTTGGTTTTAAGTATTATTATGTTCTAAAGTCTTTGTTTTTTCCTTTAACTTAAGTTAGAATAAATTTTTTTCGTTGAGTTATCAATCACCTTACCTTTAGTTTGAGCTGCCAGTTAATCTTGAATTGAATTAGCTTTGACTCATTTTTGAACTGATAAGTTGGAAATACTGAGTAGCCAGAGAGCAGTAGTTTATTCAGGAAAGATTGTTTTTAAATTGATCTCAATTAATTACGTATCATTCAATTTCTCATTTAATGAGCACATTAGGCTAAAATAATAATAATAATAATAATAATAATAATAATAATAATAATAATAATAATAATAATAATAATAATAATAATAATAATAATAATAATAATAATAATAATAATAATAATAATAATAATAATAATAGCAGTCGAGTGAAGGAATTCTGGAATTGCTAGAATCTTTCTCATCACCCTTTGAAATGAATATTCAACTCAGATGAGATTAGGATATGACCTAGGCAGCCTTTCTTTGGTAATCAATTTTTGAATGACTCTTGACCTACCCTTAGAAATTTTGCCACTGTTAGCCCCTTTGAGCTTACTTGGTATGCTAAAAGCGTACTACATAATTTTTTTATTGCACTATTGTTTAACCATATAGCCTAAATGTCTTTGTCTCTCCCATTTTGGAATTGGCCACTCTAGGTGGGATAGAAAAAAAAGTTACATGATAGGTTTGATGAAATTGTTGATTATCAATCAACAAGGGGAAGTTGAAAAGTTTTTAGGGAATTTTTGAGCTTAATGTTCTAAAATGTTTGGGACAAGGATGGTAAGAATCAATATTTTTGGCACTCTTATCACCTACGTGGTATCCCACGGTTACCGTAAATTAAAAAAAAACAAGAAAAAAATATATATATAGATCCTTTGCTGCAAAAATTTTGGTTGATTCAACACTATAGAAAATAAGTGTGGGGTACCTAGCATTTATAGGAAGTGTTAATTATTTTACTTCCTGCAATGTGAGAATCCGATTAATGTCCTAAGATTATTTTTTCCTTTTAATAACAATAGAGCATGCATATTGAGAGAGTTATTTCATGAGAAAGCTAGGTGGTAGGCATTTTTGGGTAGTGTGGCTAATTCTATCTTGTTAACCTTATCAATTCGTTGGAACCTTTGCCTTAACCCCATTGCAACCTTAATGTAAGACCTGGTGATTCTATCTTGTTCTGAGTTGTTTAGTGGAGATGACCCTTATGGTTTAGATACTAAAGGAGACACTTATGGCTATTCTAAGTAGAATGTGCAAATGTGTCATAATTCTCTGATTGCTTGATTGCTAGAATTCACTGGTGGTTTTGGTTTTGAAAGAAAATAAATCTATTTTAGCCTCGCACACACACACGAGAAATTGTTTGATATAGATCGATTTGAGTCATTTTGATAAATTTCTTATTCTGAGTGTCTTATGCTAAGTGTTGCTCTGACACTTCTGATTTTTATTGTTCTAAATTAGAGTCTTGAGTTTTTCATGATTGTGGATAATTCATTTGCTTGAGGGCAAGCAAAGTCTAAGTGTGGGGCATTTTGAAAACTCAAAATTAAGTATTTAGTTTTGGTCTAATTTTAGACTAGTTTTCATTGTTTTCCAACATCTTTTGCTTTATTTTTTCTTGCATTTAATAATTTATCTGATTCTCAGTTGATTCTAGTTTGTTGTGCGAATTCGAAAGCTTTTGATAGAATTTTGTGATTTTTACAAGTACCTCACGATTACTAGGAATTTCCTAGTAACCGTGACCCATATATTCTGTCAAAATGCACCATTTTGAAGCTTGTCACGGTCAACATGGCAATTGTGCATAATAGGGAGGTAACCATGACCTATGGAGTTTTCAGTACAGAAGCTAAAGGAGAAGCACCTCACGGTTACTAAGAATTTTCTAGTAACTTTGAGGGAGGCACATTTTCAGTCCAAAATGAAGAGGAGAGTTATCTCATGGTTACTAGGAATTTCATGGTAACCGTGACCAAATTTCAGATTACAGCTCCGAGCCATCTCACAGTTACTAAGAATTTCATAGTAGCCATAACCTATTCAAATCAAAAGAGGGTTTTACATTACAGGTCACGATTACCAGGGATTTGTTAGTAATCGTGACCCATGTTGACCTATATAAGGCAGGTTATTCTGCAGAATTGAGAGTTTTTGGAGTTTTTAGGGAATTTTTAGGTTTTAAGGTTTCTTTCTTCCTTCTTTGAGTTCTTTGTTCTTTTTACACACATAGATACATAGATTTACTTGAAAATAGTTGGATTTACACAAAAACACTTAGATTAAACATAGATTTATAGTTTACAAGTATAGATCTACATATTTGAAACTCATTTTTCCAGTAAGCTTTAGAGAAAGAGATTGAAGAACTTAGATTCAGCTAGGTTTTCTTCACCATGAATTTCAGTGGTTATTCTATCTTTATCTCTTTTCATTTTGTGATGGATAGTGAGTAGTCATTTAGTTGTTTGGGGGATCTTTGAATCCCCTACCCAAGAATGTGAACATTGAACATATTTTCAGTTATATATATATATATATATATATATATATATATATATATATATATGAATAAATGGTTTATCTCACTGTTGCTTATTTTATTTCTTTAGTTTTTAGCTCTTCAAGTGATTTTCCAACTGTGTTGAATGCTTGTATCTTTTCTCTGAGTTGGATGTTAATGCTTGTATGAGTTGAATGCTGTGAATGAACATTTGCTCTGCTTATCTATCTAAAAATACTGTCTATTTTAGATTTCTCTTAAATGGGACTGTAGATATGCAGTAAATTTGGTTGTAAAGTTTGAGTGTGCAATGAAATAGATGATTTTTGGGTTATTTGGCTCCAGAATGGGAAAGTAAACCAAACTTTGGATATTAGACCGTGCTTAGGCTAGTTGTTGGCCTGGCTCCGGAATAGGACGTTTAGCAACTAGAATAGCTGGGTCTAGAATGGGACGCTTGGGTTAAGAGGGTTATCCCGAATTCATTCATGTATACTTCTAGGCAAATTTAATTCACATTGGGTATGGGGTGGATGAGTGAACCCGAGCAACATTTTGTTTATAAAGGTTTTCATACTTGTTAATTTTTTTGAATTTAATACATACTCAATTTACTATTAGTAGAATTTAATGTCTTCTCACTGCATATTTTAGTTTTTAAAGTTATATTTTATAAATTAAACAACTCATACACACAAACAATTGGGAATTCTTTAGCATATAATTAATTTCCACAATTCCCTTAGGTTCAATATTGAGGGTCTTAAATTTATCCCACTTTATTACTTGTCTATCTAGTGTACTTGCTAGGATCACAACACAATTTATAGTGATGAAAATTGGAAAAGGGTGGGGCATAAAATCCAAAAACCTAGAAGCATAAACTAAAACAAAAAATAAAAATGCTTAAGATATGTATAAACACAATACAATTTTAACAAATTTAGTTTGATTCATTTTTAGTATTTTTGAGATTCTAAAAATGCAATAAAACCAAATTTATGTAGTTTTTTATTTCTTATAATTCCAAACCAAAAATTTAAAAAAAAATTGAAATTAAAATATATATCGATTCGGTTTGATTTTTCAGTTCAAAAACTATTTTGTATATCCCTACTTGTTGAAAGTGCCACTGGGTCTTGTTATTTTTTATTTCTTATGATAGTTGTGGTAGGTTGTGCTCTATGCATGAGGAATTCTAGGTCAAAAGGCTAAAATCAACACTCCCTAAGGTCGTGGTAAGGGAATATTCCATGCTTACGAGGCTTTGTAGGAGATAAAGTTGAAATGGATGGTTCCCCGCTCATGGTGGTGCACTATAAGACATGGTTATGGCACGTCTAAACTTCACAATTCTTCTTTAAAAAACTCTAATTTGATCTCCAAAATCCTTAATTCCAAAACTATCTTAAAAAAATTATTTAAAAAAAAAGCATAAAAGTATTCAAAGAAACATAATAAAATTGATGACACTCTAAATCAACAAAAAACTATAGGAGTTAGGCCTAAAACATACAAAAGCATATCCAAATCGTAATGAATTACAATGAAGAATTTAACTATACCAATCCTAAAACATACAAAAACATATACAAATTGTAATGAATTGAAATAAAAAATTGTACTATATCAATCTTAGCAGCTTTGATTACATAAATGTTTCATAGATGTTATAAGTTTTTGTCATAGATTTGATAGGCTATTCTTGTCATAAGTATTGGCAATGTATTTTAGATTGTATTAACAATTCCTAACTTTTTTCTTAGTAGAGAAGAAGAGAAACTAAAAGCTTGAATTTAAGATATATTTATATACTGAGACCATTGGTCTGAAACTTATTTTAGCCATACACTGCAAAAAAAATTGGCAATTAGCAACGGTATTTTTCATCGCTAATTGGAAAAATTTCGTCGTTAATATAATTTAGCGACGGCACGACGAGCAATCGCTAATAACCCAGTCGCTAATATATTAGCGACAAAAACCCAAATCAATCGCTAAATTAGCAACAAAAAATTTCATCGTTAATTAGCTTGTGTTGTCGCTAATTTATTTTCATAATTAGTCATTGGCATTATAATAATAATTTTTAGTGACTATATTTTCCATCGTGAATTCTGTTGCTAATTATTTGTTAAATTCTAATGTTTACGCTGTAGCGACAGTTGCTGTCGTGAATCCGTCGCTAAATTATTTCATAATTTAATTTTTTTCTTTTGCTGTATTTTAAATTTTTCCTGTGCACAATGATCGCTATTTATTTATTTTCATCCTATACATAACAATAATCTCACACATACAAACATATATTTATTCCAAATCAGAATATGTTCCAAAATACACACATATATAGAAAATTATTTGAAACCTTACATAATATTATCCTCAAACAATCTTTCATAAAAAATAAAATAGTAATAATATCGTACAATCTCTGAAAGTAATATTCACAGTTTGAGTTTCTCTTGCACAAAAGTTTAGTTTTGGTTTCTCTTATACAAAAGTTTAATTTGAGTTTGTCTAATATGAAAGTTTGATGTAGCATTACCATCTATCATTTTGGCTTCAATAATTGGAATATCTTCACCGTCATTAAATAATTATGAATCATGTCATATTCCAACAAAACAAATGAAATAGAAAAAAGAAATTCAAAGAATAAAAACAATAACTAGAAATTCTAATATTTACTTAATTCCAATTATTGAATTTAAAAATTGATCACTAAATTATACTATAAAATAAGAACCAACTGCTTGTAAATAAACATAAAATTATTCCAGCATTTTAAGATTAATTTAAATAAAGATCCTAGCTTAATGTCTGTACCTATTTATTTTTCTATAAGCTATAAATTAAATTGTTTAACATTTATATTTTTTTAATTTATAGCTGTACCTTTTTATGCATTTAATTTTTTAACATTTAATGTCCAAAAACATCCTAGCTTAATATTTGCACCTATTTATTTTTCTACAAGCATGGTGAGCTTGCACGAAAGAAAATCTATATTATACTTTTGCTTTAATAGTTACAACCAATAAAACATAGCTTAGAGAATTTTTAATATATGTCTCAAACTGCATATTATTTTAATTGATTAAAGTATGACCACAATCATGCCCAAATTTTAGGCACTAACAGTGCAAATAATTAAAAAAATAATAATAAAAATTTGAACTGCAAACTCTTACGATAAACTTCACACCCTAAAAGAATAGGTCCATGCTTGAATAAGATCATACGCCATTTCCATCTAATTGCTATCATAATTAGACAACTTATAATGATTATGAAAGGAACAACCTTTTGATTTCACAAGATCATAAACAACTTTTCTTTTCCATAACATACAAGTCAAAATCAAAACATACTTTTTTGCTTTGATTGTTAAAAAAAAAAAGGAAGACACAATAATAAAAGTATTAAAGTAGAATATGTCTTGGGATATTAAATCGATTTGGCTGCCATTTCCACTTAACAAATCCATCATCGGCCCTAACATAATGCATAAAAAAAGAAACGAAAATGACTCAATGCAATGAGGCAATGTGGCAATGCAATGGAGCCAACATGTGTAACCAAAAAAAACAATGATTGGTCAAGTGAAGGTTGGTCAAGCAAATATGTACACAATATCATTCTTAAGAAATTTAGTATGGGGCTTTCAAAAATTATTTATTAAGAGTATTCTCCATAATCAAATGCCTAAATTAAATATATGACTAAACTATATGCTTCGAATAATGGGTGATGGGTGAGTCTAGAGGCAAGGTACCAAAATTGGAGGCACCACTTTTCAAGTCCTAAAATAAATCAAAATTAAATAAATATGCTATGATATCAAAAAATATATCTAGAACAGTAGTATAAATCTGAAATTCTAATTGACATTCCAACCTACCTAAAACTATAGTTCAAGTTTGGGCAACCTTTAAGTACCTTCAAGTTTCAAATTCTAAAATCTCAAGTTAATCTAGTATACATTACACAAAAAATAGCCAATTAGCGACGGCAATTTACGTCGCTAATTATCAAAATCCGTCGCTAGAATAAATTAACGACGGCATGACGAACAGTCGCTAATAGGCCAATCACTAATATGTTAGTGATGGAAACCAAATCAGTCGCTAATTTAGTGATGAAAAATTTTGTCGCTAATTTGCTTTGTTGTCGGCAATTTATTTTCATAATTAGTCGCGGTATTATAAAAATAATTTTAGCGGCTACATTTTTCGTAGTAAATTTCATTGCTAATGATTAATTTTCTGTAAAAGTTAGCGATGAAATATTAGTCGCTAATTATTTGTCAAATTTTAACGTTTACACAGTAGCGACAATTGCTAATTTGAATCCGTCGCTAAATTATTGCACAATTTAATTTTTTCTTTTGTTGTATTTTTAAATTTTCATCATGTACACAATATATAAATAATAATCTTATATTATAAAATTCATATATAATAGATACAAATATAAATAAAAAGTATTGTTTATACAATCCATTTCCCTAAAATTAATAATAAATTAAAACTTTACAATTTCCTACCAAATATAGAATTAACTCCTAGCTAATATTGCTAAAGTAATATACCCTAAGCCTAAATGCAATCCCTCTTCACCGATAGTCTTTGGCTAGAAACTACTCTTGGTTTGCAAAAAATTGCTCCATTTGTTTTGTTATTGGAATATCCCTACTTACATATCAGCCAATCACATATCATTTAGAATTTTGGTTTACTCTATCATAATGAAGTAAGATATGAATATATTAGATTTCACCTATGCCATACCACGAACATTGGACCTTCATACTTTAGTGCATCAGGATTCATGTTAGAGTTTCTTAACTTTCGACCAAACTTAATAAAACAAGTAAATTAAAAATTATTTATGCAGTTTCTAATTCCTAGAAAAAGAGATGGAATCATGCCGTAGACCATTCAACTTCCTTTAGTCATTAATCCTGATGCCAATGTTACATTGTCCATAACTACTAGTGGAATAACCATAAAACTTTGAAACTACAAATATCCAAAAAAAGACATAAAACATACATATACTAGTTTTAAATTTAGTTAAGGTTAAATGTGATAATAATGTTTTACTCAAGCCAGCAATACAGCTACTAGAGAATCAATTATTCAAGGTACAAAAATACTCTACTCAATGTTGAGTGCAATCCTTAGCATTACGATTTTGTATCATTATGGGGATATATAATTTACATTCAGAAGTCCTATTTAATGGCAATATATTGACTAAAAGTTGTTCACCATAGAAAAGGATAAATTCTTTTGCTAAATTTTTATCATAGCTAGATGTATTTGACATCATAATGCTTGTCCAAAAATCAAAAACCAAAAGCACCTTAAGATCAAGGAAAGGGTAAGGAACCAACTCAAATAAATTGACTTCAAGATCAATTTGCTAGGATTGCACTATTTCATTTGCACCTATAATTTGCAAAAGAGTAAAATACAAAATGCATGTGGTTGAGGTGGACAGGGAATAGCAAACTTCCATCATATAACTTAGTCAATCAACATACAACAACAATGTTAGGAATAAAAGGAAAAAAACTTCAATCATTACACCAAGCCACTATATATACAAAAAATAATATAATCATAAAATTGCTATAAACAAAAAGTATTTCAATGAGTTCCCTTTACTGTCATGAGCATATCAACCATTTTCATAATTATTCTTCTTTTATCACCATCTTACTTTCTTTTTCCAATAGATAAATCCATAAATTAACATCAATCCTTCATCAATTATATGCTAATACATAATTTACAACTATCCAAAATATCTAACTACTTAAATCATCAATTAAATAAACATAAATAAATTTTCCACAATTAAATTTTCTTAATCCATAAATCTAAAATTCTTTTCTATCTTTTAAATTTTTACCATAACTCATTAAATAAATAGTTGATGAAGCTTACATCTTAAACAAATAGAAGAAATCACAGCCAAAAGCAAGGAGAGAAATGGAAGTTGAAACAAAGAGGAGAGGAGGGTGGATGCTCCTCTAACGCGACAAAAAAAGTAAAAAGAGGAGGAGCAGGCGAGGCTAGATGGAGCTGCAACGGTAGCGAAAGGCGATGGTGGTGGATGGCAAGCCTGTCGTGGCCGGAGAATGGGAGGGAAAGAAAGAAAAAGAGAGAAGAAAAATGAAGAGGAAGCCAATTTTTTTGAGGGGAAACCGATCCTCCTAAAACAAATATAGGGCAACCCAATTAAACCCCACCCCAAAATGATGTAGTTTAGGGTGTGGAGGTTCAAAATTTCAATCTAGCCCTCAAATTCATTTATTATTATTATTATTATTATTATTATTATTATTATTTATTCACAATTAAACCCTAATTCAATTTACACTATTGTACTTCATCTCTATTAAATTTATTTACTTTATCTCTATTTTATTTTTTGGTCTAGACCAAAGTCAGATTTAATTGACTATTACTCAGGTAACTGGACTCGGGGTATTACATATTTAATGTTTGAATTTTGTTATATGTAATATATTATATTTTATTCTTTCTATTATTTGTTATTATATTTATTTTTTTCATACAACTAAGCATATATAAAAAATACAAGTTTTTAATTGGTTAAACTCAATCTAAATTGGCTAATTTGTTGATAATTATATTTATTTTTTTAAAAGTAAAAAATACCCCTATTAATTATGTAAAATATTTTATTAAATGGAGGATAATTTCATAGAAAATTTATATAGAATTTTTATTTCCATCAATAGATATAGTATGGATGCATTATTATAATTATAAAATTATATACTTGTATATAATTAATTAATTAATTTTTAATTGTTGTATTATATACTTTACTATATTATAATTAATGTAATGTTCTAAATTTTAATTCGTCAATATATAATGCTTAGAAGTGTGTGTGTGTATATATATATATATATATATATATATATATATATGAAAAGAGAGAATGTAGACTCATATTTGAGATATTTCAACTATATTAGTTGAAATTTGTCATTAAGAATGAAATATTTAGAAGTATATTTAATATTTGAATTTATTATAAATTGGATGTTATTATCTTGAAATGATTTAAAGTAGTTGTGTGTGTGTGTGTGTATACCAACCTTCAAATTATACTCACTTGTATAGGACTCTCAATAAATTAACCTTCGTAAACCGGTATCAGAAGTACTGCTCACATATTAAAAAATATTGTTAGGCAACTCAAATTTTGGGATGTTATAGATCAAACTTCCCAATTTCATATCTTATTTCTTATTTCCATTAAGATAACTTACTTTTCTAGTATTATGGTAAGTGCATATTTATTTATTTTTTTAAAATAAGTTAAAATTTAATGAACAACCAATTCTATTTATTTGGTTATTAATTTTAATTTGATTATAGATAATTATGTGATCACACATAATAAATACATAATATATTAAGATATGTGAAGAAAAAGATCAATTTAACTAGTTTTAGAAGCAAATTATATTTAGTTAAATATATGGTATAATTATATAGTTATAATATAATACGACTGCAAGCGAAAAAATAAAAGCAAAAAATTATAATTTTCCTGTCAATTTTCATTATTTTATTTTTATATTTAAAATTTTTTTTGATAAATATATATAATTGAAATTTCTTAAAATTTAATATTTGATCTAAATTTTACAAAATAAAATATATTATAAATTTTGTATAATTATTTTAAATGAGATAATAAATTTTATCTTACTATTTTATAAATATTTATTTTTATTAATTTTCACAATGTGATTATATAATAATTATAACAAGTAGTTTATTATTATTCTAAAAAATGTAAATTTTTAAATAAATAAATTTAAATTTTGAGATAATTGATAAAAAATTATTATCAAATTATAATATAATTTACAAATTTTGGTTTCAAAATAAAATATCCATTTCATATGATCTATATAAAAAACACATGAAATAGAAAAACTATTTTTGATTTTATTTAATATGGATTAGCGACTATATTATTGTGTCACTAAAATTTTTTACTAAAATCTAATTCTATTAGCGACAAAACATTTTTCGTCGCTAAACCATAACAAAAAGTGGCACAGTATTTTTCCTCCTAAATTAGCTACTAAAATTTTTTTCGCTAAATTTTCTAGAACTAATTTTACGAATAAAAAAATAAATTAGCGATGGTACTTTTGTCGCTAATTCCATCACAAAATACGGTGCTTATATTTTTCACCAATAAGTAGCGACTGTTTGTTAATTTCATCGCTATTGCATCATAAAAAATGAAAATTAACCGTCCCAAGACAGAATTGTAAAAAAGTGGCAAAATCGTCGCAAATTTGCGATGAAAATAATGCCATCGCTAAATATTAGTTGCTAATTTATACTTTTTTTAGTGTTAGACTTGACTTACTAGGCAAAAGATCAAATTCTAGGGGTGTGCATCAATCGCGTTTTGGTCAATCCGACCCGAACCCGAATAACGCGACACCCGAAATTCCATATATTTCTTCATCCATTCCCATCTAATTTTATATTCGAGCCCCAACCCAATTCACCCAAATTTATTTTTGTATACTGAACATAACTCTATCTATATTGCCCTTATCAAATTGCAAACAAAGAGGTTTATTTCTAGTTTATATCTAGATGCAAAAGAAATATTAGAAGAATTAATAGGACAAAAAAAGAGCATTCAGAAAGATTATGTAGGACAATAACCATCCCTAATCACTTGTCGCTTAAGTTTCTAATGGAAAAAAAACAAATCCCATGAACAACCCAAACTATAATGATAAATTACTTTGAGTTACGAAAATATTTATTTGCTAATCAATTTAACATATAAATGAAATGCCAAAAGAATTAGTGGAATGCTAGGGAAGCACTGTTCCACTTTATTTCATATGAAGCTCAAGAACAATAGAAAATTACAAACAAGCAAAACACAAATTCATCAAAGAAAAGAGTAACAATAGAGACAATGGCAGCTTTTAGAATTATCCTTCAAAAAAATTTGAAAAATTCTTAAAGCATAAAGCAATATTTAAGAATCCAATTTTAAGTCTCTAGATAGCACTTATAACTTATTCGTCAAATTCCCTAATTTTCAACAATTCTTCATCAAGAAAATTCCAAAAAAGAGTAACCTTTTTTCAAAGAAAATAATAGTATGAACAACTATAGAAATCTAACCAGTCTGAATATTTCTAAACTCAATGAATCTTTCATTACCAAATAATTGAAATAGGCTTGATGGACTTAATAGCACAAATAACACCACTACTATCCCCATTTGAGATGACATAGGTTGAAGAATAGATGTCGATAATGACACGAGGCAAGGATGGCAACAAATAGAGGTTGAAGATGACGCGACCACAGGTAAGGGGAGAAGAAAGCTCGATTTGGGATCTTAGATCCAGGGATCTAAGTGGCAAAAGGGGACAGTAGGAGACAAAATCGTTTAAAAATAGTGCAATGGGAAAAGTTTATATGGGTTGTCAGGCATGTCAATTTTATAAGGGTTTTAACTCGATTTAATCCAAATTAAAAATAATAAAAATTTTCCAACCCTACCCGAATGTTAGTTCAGATCAGATTATTCGGGTAAGGTTAGGTTTTGCACATCCCTATCAAATTCTGATGGTTGGCAATATTGATATTTAATAAGTCTTATGTGCAAATATGAACATATATAATTAAATTGCATTATAACTAGCATTTGTTACTAATAAGAGCATATGGGCTAGACTTAGAAAGAGACAATGTCTCTCTCTTTGTAAAATATTTCTTCTCTTTCTCTCTCTAAAATACTCATTTTTGTTACCACTGGTGAGTTACTAGCTTGCCATCAATAATCCATTCATCGCCATCCTTTCTAGTTTTTGCTTTGTGTTTTTCCTTATTTTGCCTAGTTTTCGCTAGGTCTTTTTTTACACCTATTATGGATTTGTTTTCCATTTAATGGTGTTTTTCGATATCTTTTTCTTCATAAATCCAAGACTAGATATGGCTTAATAAGCTTCTAATATGTCAGATTTCATAGTTTTAGTGTGTTTTTTTACACCTCGATTTTGCCAAATGAAGATCATTTAGCATTAAAGGAAGTTTAAAGCAAATGGAGGAAGGATTTACAGATTTCAACTTAGATCTCCAAAGGCAATAAACGAATTGGGATATAAAACTTGCATTCAGAAGTCCTATTTAATGGCAATATATTGACTAAAAGTTGTTCACCATAGAAAAGGATAAATTCTTTTGCTGAATTTTTATCATAGCTAGATGCATTTGACATCATAATGCTTGTTTGAAAATCAAAAATCAAAAGTACCTTAAGATCAAGGAAAGGGTAACGAACCAACTCAAATAAATTGACTTCAAGATCAATTTGCTAGAAATGTACTATTTCATCTGCACTTATAATTTGCAAATGAGTAAAATACAAAATGCATGTGGTTGAGGTGGACAAGGAATAGCAAACTTCCATTATATATCTTAGTCAATCAACATACAACAACAATGTTAGGAATTAAAGGAAAAAAAACTTCAATCATTACACCAAGGCACTATATATACAAAAAATAATATAAGCAAAAAAATTGCTATAAACAAAAAGTATTTCAATGAGTTCCCTTTATTGTCGAGAGCATGTCAACCATTTTCATAATTCTTCTTCTTTTATCACCATTTCACTTTCTTTTTCTCATAGATAAATCCACAAATTAACATCAATCCTTCATCAATTATAACTAATACATAATTTACAACAATCCCAAATATCTAACTACTTAAATAGTCAGTTAAATAAAAATAAATAAATAAATTTTCCCTAATTAAAATTTCTTCATCCCTAAATCTGAAATTCTTTTCGATCTTTTAAATTTTTACCATAACTCACTAAATAAATAGTTGATGAAGCTTACCACTTGAACAAATAGAAGAAATCACAACAAAAAGCATGGAGAGAATGGAAGCCAAAATGAAGAGGAAAGGAGGGCGGCTGCTCCTCTAATGCGATGAAAAAAAAGTAGAAAGATGAGGAAGAGGCAAGTCTAGACGAAGCCGTAGTGGTTGCGATAGGCGATAGTGGTGGGTGGCAAGGTTATTGTTGTCGGAGAAGGGGAGAGAAAGAAAGAAAAGGAGAGCATAAAAATAAAGAGGAAGGCGATTTTTTGGAGGGGAACTCGATCCTCCTAAAACAAATATAAGGCAACCCAATAAAACCCCATCCCAAAACAATGTAGTTTTGGGTGCGGAGGTTCAAAATTTCAATCTAGCCCTCAAATTTATTTATTATTATTATTATTTTATTTACAATTAAACCCTAATTCAATTTACACTATTGTACTTCATCTCTATTAAATTTATTTATTTTATCTCTATTTTATTTTTTAGTCTAGACCAAAGTCGGGTTTAATTGACTATTACTCAGGTAACTGAACTCGGGGTATTACATATTTAATGTTTGAATTTATTATATGTAATATATTATATTTTATTTTTTCTATTATTTGTTATTATATTTATTTTTTTCATACAACTAAGTATATATAAAAAAAATACAAGTTTTTAATTGGTTAAACTCAATCCAAATTGGCTAATTTGTTGATAATTATATTTATTTTTTACAAGTAAAAAATACCCCTACTTTCATATGTACAATATTTTATTAAATGGATGATAATTTCATAGATTAATTTATATAGAATTTTTATTTGCATCGATAGATATAATATGTATGCATTATTATAATTATAAAATTATATACTAGTATATAATTAATTAATTAATTAATTTTTAATTGTAGTTATTTATAATTTACTTTATTATAATTATTGTAATGTTCTAAAATTTAATTTGTCGATATATAATGTTTAGAAGTGTGTGTGTATGTGTGTGTGTGTGTGTGTGTATAATATGAAAAGAGAGAATGTAGACTCATATTGGAGATATTTCAACTATATTAGTTGAAATTTGTCATTAAGAATAAAATATTTAGAAGTATATTTAATGTTTGAATTTATTATAAATTGGATGTTATTATCTTGAAATGATTTAAAGTAGTTGTGTGTGTGTACATACACCAACCTTCAAATTATACTCACTCGTATAGGACCTTTAATAAATTGATCCTCGTGAATCGATATCAGAAGTACTGCTAACATATTAAAAAATATTATCAGGCAACTCAAATTTTGGAGTGTTACAGATCAAACTCCCTAATTTCAGATCTTATTTCTTATTTTCATTAAGATAACTTACTTTTCTAGTATAATGATAAGTGCATATTTATTTATTTTTTTTAAAATAAGTTAAAATTTAATGAACAACCAATTCTATTTATTTGGATGCTAATTTTTATTTGATTATATATAATTATGTGATCACACAAAATAAATACATAATTTATTAAGATATGTGAAGAAAAAGATCAATTTCATTAGTTTTAGAAGTAAATTTTATTTAATTAAATATATGGTATAATTATACAATTATAATATAATACGACTGAAAGCGAAAGAATAAAAGTAAAAAATTATAATGTACCTGCCAATTTTTATTATTTTATCTTTATATTTAAAAATGATTTGATAAAAATATATAATTTAAATTTCTAAAAATTTAATATTTGATCAAAATTTTACAAAATAAAAATAAATTATAAAATTTTTTATAATTATTTTAAATGAGATAATAAATTTTATGCTACTATTTAATAAATATTTACTTTTATTAATTTCATAATGTGATTATATAATAATTATAACAAGTAGTTTATTATTATTATCAAAAATGTAAATTTTTTAAATAAATAACTTTAAATTTTGAGATAATTGATAAAAAATTATTATCAAATTATAATATAATTTACAAATTTTTGTTTCAAAATAAAATATCCATTTCATATGATCTATATCAAAGATATATGAAATAGAAAAACTATTTTTTATTTTATTTGCGACAGATTAGCGACTACATCATAGCGTCGCTAATATTTTTTACTGAAATCTAACTCTATTAGCGACGAATCAGTTTTCATCGCTAAACCATAAAAAAAGTGGAATGGTATTTTTCCTCCAAAATTAGCGACTAAAACTTTCGTCACTAAATTTTCTAGAACTAATTTTGCGGATAAAAAATAAATTAGAGACGGTACTTTTGTCGCTATAAGTAGAGACCATTTGTTAATATAGCGGTTATATTTTTCGCCAATAAGTAGAGACCATTTGTTAATTCCATTGTTATCGCGTCGCAAAAAAAATGAAAATTAACCTTCCCATTACGGAATTGTAAAACAGTGGCGAAATCGTTGCAAATTTGCGATGGAAATAATGCCGTTGCAAATTTGCGACGAAAATAATGCCGTTGCTAATTTATAGTTTTTTTAGTGTAAGACTTGACATACTAGACAAAAGATCAAATTTTAGGGGTGTGCATCAATCACGTTTTGGTCAATCCAACCCAAACCCGCATAACCTGACACCCGAAATTTCCCATATTTCTTCATCCATTCCTATCCTATTTTATATTCGAGCCCCAACCCAATTAACCCAAATTTAATTTTTGTATACAGATCATACCTCTGTCTATATTGTCCTTATCAAATCGCAGACAAAGAGGTTTATTTCTAGTTTATATCTAGATGCAAAAGAAATATTAGAAGAATTAATAGGATAAAAAAAGAGCATTCAGAAAGATTATGCAGGACAATAACCATCCCTAATCACTTGTCGCTTAAGTTTCTAATGGAAAAAACAAATCCCATGAACAAGCCAACCTATAATGATAAATTAATTAGAGTTACGAAAATATTTATCTGCTAATCAATTTAACATATAAATGAAATGACAAAAGAATTAGTGGAATGCTAGGGAAGCAGTGTTCCACTCTATTTTACATGAAGCTCAAGAATAATAGAAAATTACAAACAAGCAAAACATAAATTCATCAAAGAAAAGAGTAACAATAAAGACAATGGCAGGTTTTAGAATTATCCTTCACAAAAATCTGAAAAATTCTTAAAGCACAGAGCAATATTTGAGAATCCAATTTCGAGTCTATAGATAGCACTCAAAAGTTATTCGTCAAATTCCCTAATTTTCAGCAATTCTTCGTCAAAAAAATTACAAAAAAGAGTAACTTTTTTTTCAAAGAAAATAATAGTATGAACAACTATAGAAATCTAACCAGTCTGTATATTTCTAAACTCAACAATTCTTCTGTTACCAAACAATTGAAATAGCTTTGTTGGACTTAATAGCACAAACAACACCACTACTATCCCCATTGGAGACGACATAGGTTGAAGAACAAATGTCGGTAATGACACGAGGTAAGGATGGCAACAAGCAAAGGTTGAAGACGATGCGGCCACAGGTGAGGGGAGAAGAGAGCTTGATTTGGGATCTTAGATCCAGGGATCTGAGTGGCAAAAGGGGAGAGTAGGAGACAAAAACATTAAAACACAGTGCAATGGGAATAGTTTATATGGGTTGTCAGGCAGGTCGATTTTATAAGAGTTTTAACTCGATTTAATCCAAATTAAAAATAATAAAAATTTTCCAACCCTACCCGAATGTTAGTTCGGATCAGATTATTCGTGTAAGGTTAGCTTTTGCACATCCCTATCAAATTCTGATGGTTGGCAATATTGATTTTTAGTAAGTCTTACGTGCACATATGAACATAAAATTGCATTATAACTAGCATTTGTTACTAATAAGAGCATATGGGCTAGACTTGGAAAGCGACCATGGCTCTCTCTCTGTAAAATATTTCTTCTCTTTCTCTCTCTAAAATACTCCTTTTTGTTACCGCTGGTGAGTTGCTGGCTTGCCATCAATAACCCATTCATCGCCATCCTTTATAGTTTTTGCTTTGTGTTTTTCCTTCGTTTGCCTAGTTTTCCCATGGTCTTTTTTTTACACCTTTTGTGGATTTGTCTTCCCTTTAATGGGGTATTTCGAGATCTTTTTCTTCATAAATCCAAGACGAGATATGGCTTAATAAGCTTCTAATATGTCAGATTCATAGTTTTGGTGTGCTGTTTTACACCTCAGTTGTACCAAATGAAGATCATTTAGCATTAGGGGAAGTTTCAAGCAAATGGAGGAACGATTTACAGATTTCAACTTAGATCTCCAAAGGCAATGAAAGAATTTTGTTTCTTCTCCGTGCTCAATAGGCAAGTTTGTTGTGTTTGAACTTGTCTTTATTATGCATGTAGAGGATGCAACAAATGAGTTCCAATTGAAGAGCTACCAGAGTACTTGAGTTTTCTAACTCCTTTTTTGTATTTTGTATTTTTAAATTTTCAATAGATCTGAAGGTTGGAACTGTTGGTCTCTGGATTATTGTTGGGTTTCTCCATGTGTATCTCTTGCCTTTTTTTAAAAGCTTTAAATTAAATTATGTTTAACCTAAGAGCCATACACTTATTTGCAGATAGAGCCACCAAAGAGATTGAGTGAACTAATCTTTTTTCTTATCAATTTTTCGTATTTTATCTTATTCACGTGTTACATGTAAGTGTCTACAATTCTAGTTTTTGCTTTCAATTTTTAAACTTTCCAAGGTAACCATTGAAATCTTAATTTGAGAGGGAGAAATGAGGCTTGCGTAGATTTATTGTTGAAGTAAATGTGTGTGCTTTTTTAGTCTCTTTCTTTCTGAAACATTTGCAATTTCTTTGCTCCTGGCCTACCGCACATCATACAGCAGACCAAAGAGAAACCTATTCTATGCAAGCTTCACATTGACTTCATACCGAAAACTGTACTGGATTAAGAGAATTTCAAATCTTCTCTCTTTTTTATTTATTTATTTATTTTGTTCAAACTTTTTTAAGCAATTGATGAGCTTCAAACGGGTGTTATTATTTGTATATGAGAGCAGACCTCGGGGCTTGGGATTCTCCAGAGAATTTCCAACAGAAACAACTCGCAAAATCAATCACATTTCTGATGGCTGCGGTTGAGTTGTACTTGCTTTGCAACAGTAAATGTCAACAAGTAGCTTCCTCTTCAGAAATCAATGATAGGTTCTCCAACGGTGAGATTACGCTCAGGCGTCCATGGAAGGTCGAAAAGCTTCGCTGTTATGAATTTGAAAATCTTGTTGACATTAATGTTGTAAGTTGCACTAGAAAAAAAGAGCGTTGCATTCACAGCCTTTGCATATGCTCTTGCCTGACACACATTCAAAATTTGCACGTCTGCTAAGTCCCCTGTTCTTGAAGACAAATTTATGTGGATATATATTAACGCTGAAAGTAAGCACAAATGAACTCTTTGATTAGCAAGATCTACATTTTATTCCACACATATTTCGGTAATTGAATATAGCAAATTATGTTATAGTCATGTTTTGCTGGAAAAGAATTATTAAATAACATTGTTTCTATTAAATTTGTTAATTGGCTTAGAAATTCAATAGATATTACAATTCTTTCTCCAGTTTTTTTTTTTTTTTAACATATTATCCAAGAAAGTTTTGACTAAAACGGATACATGAAAAATTCATCATTGGTTTGGTATTTAAAAAATTACGAACTGAGTGTAGATAATTAAGAAATCTCCGATCCAAAGCTTATCATAGTCTAATCACATAGTATAAGTAAACAAATATTAATAACCAAACAAATCAACTTGTTGATTTATCTATACTCCATAGCGTGTGATCCAAGTTAGCGAAGATTGAATGGCTTTTCCAAACTATTTTTCTTTTTTAACATAACAAAAGAAAAAGAAAAAAGATAAATGATTAACTTTAATAGACAGAGAAATGCTCTTACCTGGCTTGCAATTGCCCATTGCAGATCTATAGGAAGTTGAATGAAATCGTCAAACTTTGTTCCCACTATAATTGGAAATGCATTCTGCAAAATCAAGAAAATCAAATGAAACAAATAAAATTCTCCCAAGAAATGCAATAATTCAGAATTTATATATGAGACTAAATCTATGTCATAGACATGCCATACTGTGTGCATGTATATGAACGTCTAATCAAGCAAAATAAAATAATAATAATAATAATAAAACATAAAGATACCTGATTCCATTTCCTTGCTTCCTGGTACCATCTTATAACTCTGCAATCATAATAATCATAAATTTTTTTTTAATCAAATATTGAAATATTAATCATAAATTATATATCCAATCAAGAAAAGTCAATACCCATTCAATGTGACCCGACTTGTGAGATCAAACATGATTAAAATAGCTACAGAATCTTTGCAAGCCATAGGAATTTGGTGCAGGGATCCTTCATCACCTGCACAATCATATATTTATTTTTTAAATTGTTAATTTAAATTTTTATTTTGAATAAAAAAAAGAAAAATATATAAAAGCAAAAGCAAAAGCTCACCATCAACCTCCCAGAGACTATAAGAAATACGTGCACCTTTAACAATCAATGTTTTATCCATCAAATTGATCCCATCTTTCACCATTCTCATCTCCTCATTCTCACCCCCCACATACTTTGCCTTCATAAATTCATTAAATTTAAATAGTATTATTTCCCTAAAGAGAATAATTCTGTAATTCAAAGCAACAAATAAAATATACCAGAAAACTGGTTTTTCCGATTCGGCAATCCCCCAATAGACTAATCTTCAAGTTAACCAAATCCGAATCCATATCATCTTGGCAATTATGATACTCCGGGGAAACGGCTTCTGGCGAATCTTTGCCGCTCGTGGTGACCGTAGAGGGCGAAGGAACCACAACAGGACGCGGCAACATACGGTATTGAATTGGTTTTCCTAAAGAACACATGATAATTCGATTCCATACCCGAAGAATACACCGTCTGAATATGGAAATGCGACGCTGAATTTTGTGCCCGAGGTTGAATTGACTCATTTTGCTTCGAATTGGGCTCATTTAGTTCTCTAATTAATATTGTTTTCCTTTTGTTTTTTTTTCTTTTCCTTATAAGGGATGGCCTCAAGAAAGCTTTGAATTGATCTATTTGGCCATGAGAGAAGAAAGCTGGGTTCAATAATTTCCCATATTTTCAAGAAAGGGCTTTTTTGGAATATTGATGAAATTCAAAATTTTCCGTTATTACTAACAAACCTTTGCTGCCATGGATACGACGAGTTTAACGGAACACTTGACTGCCGTGCGTACTAGGTTGTTACGCTTCCGTTTCTCTGTCTCCATCTCTAATTAAGGTTAGTACTCCGTGGTTTCAAAGTTAAAATTATCAAAACAACTCTATGTATAGCGGAGCAAAAAATTTATTTTTGAATTATGTAAAATAGTATGAATTTATATTTAAACTATATTTTGATTTAAAAATATATTCATCGTCATTAAATTAGCTCATATTGATCCTTATCATTATCAAACTAACTTACATTTGCTTATATAATTGCCAGATTGATGCAAATTTGCTCTTATTTATTATTAAAAATTATTTTAATCCATCCAATTGATTGGAATTTCCCATTTGAGATTATAATCGATGCAAGTAACCATGTTGTGGGAGTTATCCTCAAGCAAAGAATTGGAAAAAATCCATATGTGATCTATTATGCTTAAAAAAAATTTGATAGTGCCCAAAACAATTATTCTACTATTGAAAAGGAGCTTTTAGTGTAACACCCTTATACAGCAATTATCACAAGATAACTTATGCATTATGCTTAATATGCATTATGCTGAATAGACCATATGTTGCATATATGATTCCTTGCGCATACTCACACGAGTAATTTCTTGCAAGGAAAATATAAATGAACTCCATATGTCGAAGTTGATCATGGAATTCCTTCAAGTAGTGGACAATCAGACTGTGAAAAACTCCCATAGAAAAAATCATACAAGGTAAATATCTTAGAAAATGAGGACATCCACACATGCCATGCTGGAAGTAACTTCAAAGGGATGACTATCTCACTAAAAGATAAAATATTCATAGGTGGAAATCATGCAAATCTATAAAAAGGAAATCCTTCGTGGAGCTAAACCACCGGCACGCACTCTTGCTGGGGCCAATCAGGTAAGACTCTTTATCCTAAGACACACATTTGAATATACAACACAATAAATGAGCAAAAAATTCAAAATTTTCTAATGAACAAAACTCAAATATACGAAAACTTCAAAATTCACAAACATACAGAAAATCAAGTGTACAAAGGCTAAAATTCTTCATATGTACAAAAATTCCAATTCGTCAAAACTTAAAATCCAAAATGTACAAAGAATACAAATTTTTATAAATGCTCAATACATTAAGTTTCAAGGCCTTAAAATGCTTCAAAATTGTACAAATTCAAAAATGCATTCAAAATATAAAAATCCAATGTATGTTCCCAAATTATACAAGATCCATAATATATTTTGAAATAGTAAAAATTCAAAATACATTCAAAATGTAAAATTTTAACACACAGTCGAGCTGTACAAATCCAATATATGTTTCAAAATGTAAAAATCCAATGCATAGTCAAATTATACAAATTTAAAATATCCTAAGATTGTAAAGAAGCAAAATTCACTCAAAGTGTAAATATAGGCACTTAACACAGGCATAAAAAAGAAATCCCCATCAGCAATTAAAGTCTCTCTATAAACATCAAAGCCTCTTGACCGGTGTCTAGCAAGTGTACTAGATCGACTAGTAATATAGGAAAATATAAATTAGAACCCCAAATATCATATCCAAGGCAACATGGATTGCTAAGGATAATATCTATATATATGAATTAAATCAACCTGATATTGTTTCCCAAATGTTTTTGATTTAAAAGTAAAAATTAAATAAAACAAACAATGAAACAAAATAAAAACTAAAATTAAACTAACATAAATTAAAAATAAAATAATAATTGAATTTCTCTTGCTAAAGAAACTATCAACCTTAATTTTCAATGTAATGACTTAATTAAAAGAGAAACACAAGTGATTATGAAGAATTCAGATGAATAAAACCAGATAACTTTACTCAAGATTATTATTCCAAGCATTAAAATTCTCTTATTTAGAACAATTCAACACTTAGCATAAAAATTTGAATTAATCCTCCTAGATGTCTATTAAATCCTTTTCAAGAAATTTAACTTTCACCTATTTTTAGTTACACTTTTTCTTAATCTTAACGTACTTTAATTAACACAAAATTATCTCTTATTCAGAACATAATCATACATCAACCCAAGAAAACTAACCTAAGAACATGCATATCAATGATCAAACCAAAAGTCAATTATTAACCAATAATTAATCAAGCTAACAACCAAACTTTAGTTAAATAATGATAAGAATATACTTAAGAACTAAGAAATAATCAAACTTACATTAAAATTAAGCACAAACTTAAGTCATAACAATAAAAATATAATATTTCAAGAATGCATTAGCAAAAGAAGAAAAAACTACTTCCTAAACGTATTTAAAATCTAAAACAAAGTTGAAAAGAAAAATAAAAACAGAAAAACTGGAAAAACAAAGTAAACTTAAAATTAATGAGCTATGTAACTTTATCTAATTCTCTCATCTCTTTGATGTCTTGGTGCCCTTTTTATAACACTGCGAAAGAAGAAGTTTTGCTGATTAAAAATTCCTTTTTCTAAGGTTGAGTTGGAGTTTCTCTTAAATTGGAAGATTTCTGTCGATAATTTTCCTTGTTTACATGGGAGAGTAGTCAAAACACCCTGGGAGAGCAATCTAGTTATGCCTTCACGTGCTCCAATTAAATAAACTTTCCCATTTTTCCACTTGTGCCCCAAATCTTCTTACTTCTTGCAATTTCAACCTTTCTTCTTTCAATTAGATCCCTAAAAACACCAAAATTCTCAATTAAGCCCACATATAACTAATTTAACAAATTAATCATAAAATTAACTAAATTAAACCAAATTAACTAAATTAAATACCTAAAAACATACTTTAATTTACAGTTATCAAATACCCCACACTTAGACTTTGCTCTCCCTCGAGCAAATTAGAACAATCCAACTTCTTAAAATAATCAAACTCTAATAAAGAATCATGCATTTCAAAATCAAGCTTAACAATCAACAAGAGCACCTAATAAAATTTCAACTAGAATAAATTTAACCAAGACAATATAAGTTAGTTTCCTTGTGTGTGTGCAAGACCAAAACATTTTAAGTATTTTCAAAATTTAAAACACCAATGCAAATTCATAGTCAAGTTTAGAATGAATGTACACATAAGCATACACATGGTTTTGCACTTGAAACTCTAGAAAAATCATAGGCCTCTCCTATAGCACCAGAACTTGAAGGTCATCTCTGCTAAACAACTCAAAAATAAAACTTATAATCACTTAGGTCTTACAAAGGTTGTAATTGGGCTAAGGTATTGGTTATCAAAGAATGGATAAAAGATCAACAAAAAGAATAGGCACTCTAAGATAAAATAGACTAACAATTCACAAATTTCATCCCACTAACTTAAACAATAAAGATCTTAGTCAAATTTTTCCAACTCTTCACAATTTAAAGCTTTTATGAAAGAGAAATAACAATTGAAACTCTCTTTCATTCACAATTCATACCCTTTTAAAAAGTCATACTTGCTTTCCCTTGTAACTACGCCACACTTAAGATTTTGCCATACATGCTAGCTTTATTTCATTTTCTTTTTTTTTTCTTTTTTCTCTTTTTTTCTCCTTATTTTTTTCACTTTTTTTTCATACTAGCTTTGATGTTGGAATTACAATAACATGGATAATCACAAGGTAATATTTCACTATTCACTTGACTTCAATAATAGCCATTGATAATAAATTTAAACATGCCTTATCACACCCATCAAAACACCCAATTTTTATTAATCTATCCAATCCTAGAGTGGCCAATTCTAGAAAAGAAGACAAAAGTTTTTTAGTCTATATGGTTAAAATTTGAGTGTAACAAGGAAAATCAAAATGGCACACATTAATCATACCTCATTAGGCTCAAAATTGCTAACAAAAGGATAAATATGCATAAAGGGTAAGAAAATAAGTTAAGATATGGCTCAACAAGAAAAACATTGCCTTGATCACTTTTCAAGTTATTTTGAGTTGCTTGTTTGCTTTAAAGGGTGATGAGGAAGGTTCTAGTGTTCTAAAATTCATCACTTAATAATTTCAATGCATTGTTTTTCTTTAAGTTCAAAAATTGGTCTTCAGTATAAGTCAAGTTGAATATTAAACTAGCCAAAAATTTATTAAGCAACATGCTTGTTCTAATGCTAAACAAAAATTTTAAACATAGCACATTCTAAATTCAAGTTCAAAATGTTCAAGTTTTTGAGAAACACTAGGACGAACTAAGCTAAATGTACAATAAATGATAAATGAATTAACTAAACTAACATGCAAAATAAAAAAAAAACTAAACATGCAACTAAAAACAAAAAAAATGACTAAAACAAAATAATTCATGAATAATATAATGAGCAAGGAAAGAAAAACTCTCTTAGTTTGATCTTCAAAATCTAGCTCAGTTGAGCTCTATCCCCCTCTTTAAAATCTTGCTATCCTCAACAAAGTGTGAAAAATGTCAACTCACTACATAACTTTTAAGAAACAAGTTAGTACCCAAGAAAAAAATGTAAGCTCACCACACTTAGAACCATGATCAAGTAAAAAAAAAGGCATGAGACCAATGAAATTGAGTTAACAAGAAAACATACCTCTAAAACCAATTTATTGCAATAAACAGGACATAATAATCATGGCAACTAAGTAAAGAAATGTAGCTAGGCCAAACTTGCTTAAGTGCGTAATGGATAATATATGTTACAAGGTGCATAATCTCAAGTGTAAAGTGAATTGGTGATGGTTAGGCTTAAATAGAAGGAAGAGAAATACTTTATTTGGTCATGCCAAGCACAAAATAAAATAAGCCAATTATATATACAAACTCAACCTATATGAAGCTAACAATAAAGCTCAATGTCAAATAATAAGTAGCTAACATTTAATGCAATGCATAACTGAAAATCAATCTCTAAACAAACTTATATTCAACACTAATGAAACATACACCAATTTATTTGAATTAAGCTCATTAATTAAATCATGCAAAGGAAAAACTAATTGTGTGTGCCTTAGTGGAAAGGTGTGTGCTTGGGTAAGAAATGAAGTGTAACATGTTTTATCGCAAGAGTCTCAATTAGCCATGCCATGCATCATGAATACTGTAAGGACCTAATCATGATCCTAATCGAATTATTATTAATTAATGAGGACAATCGTTGATTAAGGCAAAATGGGATTATTTTGCAATCATCAAGGTTAAGTCTCAAGAGGGATATTTTGGTAATTTTAGCATGTAAGTACATGAGTTAAGTTAAATTATAATTGAAGGCAAGGATATAATGAAGTAACTTAGAAAGTCTTGGGGATTAAGTTGAAAGAAATTGAAATAATGGGGGTTTAGTTGTGTATAAGGGACATTTTGGGAATTTCTTTTTGTGAGATATTTATTCCACTATAAATTAGGGTTTTTAGGGAATGTAGATCGGCATTTGAAGGATCTCTCTCTCTCTCTCTTTCTCTCTCTTTCTCTCTCTCTCTTTGGTCACGGTTTGGAGAAAGATGCTAGGGTTTGGGAGTTAACATGAAAAGTAATGTTTTTCCTTTAAGATACCTTCCTTCTTTTCTTTTAATTAGTGATTTCTTTAGTAATGAGAGATTACAAGATCTTGTTGTCATCTTGTGTAAGGAAATGAGAGAGAAGCATGTAAATCAAGTGAAAAAGAAGAAAGGAATCATGTGTAAAGAAGGTGAAGCTTGAATAAAAGGTACGGGAGATTTGGTTTTGAGTGGTTACTATATATGTTTTCCCTCACTTGTTATATGTGTTTTCTTAGTTGAGATTAAAGATTTAAGATAGTAAATAAGATGAGTTCTAAGGATTGATAACTCAGATAAGCATTTAAGGAAGTTGGGACATGAGATCTAGGGTTTTAATGCATGCTCTGGTTAATCAGGGTCTCTGGGTTTCAGGGCATTCTCTCATACGTGGCCATATGTATGGTTCTCCTTCAAAACACATGACCACGTGTGTTTCTTCTTCAAAGCACGTGGCCACGTGTGTGTTTGAAGAAGAAAACACATGGCCATGTGTGTTTCTTCTTCAAAACACATGGCCACGTAGGTTTGCTTCATTTCTCACCCATGGCCACGTGAGTGTCTTTTCTGTGTTTCTTCTTCAAAGCACGTGGCCACGCATGGAATGCTTTCTTTCCACACATGACCACGTATGGGTTTTCTTTTGGGAAACTCGTGGGCACGTGATGTCTATCTTTCTCTTGTACACAGCCAATTATGCTGTTATCTTTGAAAATACATGGTCAACCCTTCTTTCTCTGTATGAAATGCTTGACTAGCTATGCTTTATATATACTCCTTTATTCATTCGAGTATATTTTCATCCTAAGCCTTAAGCCATGTAATTAGATATTGAACACAGTATTATGTGGTCCATAAGATCCCGACGAGAGCAAAAATTGAGATAATTGGATTAGTAATCAGTATGAGTAATGGTAAATAGTTATTAAATGGAGATGGATATGTCACTTGATTACTAAGGGAGTGATAGATTATGAAAGGTTATTCTAATGCTAAAGTCTATAAAGATATGATTCAGAAAGATATGAATATAACATGAATTATTATAGAAAGTAAAAGACATAAAAAGCTAATATGATAGGGTGAAGACTGATTTAAGCTGTAATTCATCCAAAGTCACCTACAAATGAATAAAGCATGACCACTTAAAATGAAAGTAAACACACACACACACACACACACACACACACACACACACACACACACACACACACACACACACACACACACACATACACACACACACCTTGTTATACACAAATTAGATTAAAAGGCTTGAAAACAATAATCCTATAAAGATATGAATTGGAGTCCACTTGAACTCTAATTAGAAGAAGTTACAGGTAATGATGCTAAAATATTTAGTTTTCTAAAATATGTTTTAGTGCCTAATAGCCAAAAACTAAGAAGAGTGAGAAAAAATACAGTAATCACATGAGTTTATGCTATTTTATATGCCCTTTATAGTATAGTTTAAAGTATACACTCGGCCAAAGCAAATGGTTCTACTTAGATACTATACTTTGACCATCATTTTTAATGGCACGAGAATAATGAGATTTAGCCTAGTTGATCAGAAGATAGTTGTAATGTTACATGTAATCTAGTAACTGTAAATATACATGCTAATTAATGTATTTCATAAGGGTACAAGGTATATAATATACCTAAGTTAAAAGAAAAGAAATGTGTTTAAAGGATATTATTAAACTATAAGAGTTTAATTATATTTCAAGTCATAATGGGAATTGATGGTGAACTTTGATGTAAAGGATCATACCCATATGTTATTCATACCCTATGATGTAAAATGAAAGTTGCAAGTCTGCAAGTAATGTTCTAACGATTAAGATGATATAATCTTATACAATTCCTCTAAGAAATAATGTTATAAAATAGAAAGTACAAATAAGATAATCATGATATTTGTGATAATGTTAAGGTAAATAATCTATTGCCTATGATATAATAGACTACAAAAGTGAGCTAAAGAGGCTATAGATGAAGAAGTGTTGAACTTAAGCCAAATGAGAACATAGTTATTCTATAATATGAATCATGAATGCTTGAGTGTTGCTGTATATATGATTATGTTGTAATATGATTAATTATGAGAATAGGGAAACTACTTACATCAAGCAATAACAAGGTACATCCTTGAGAACTATTCTTGAGTTATGTAAGTATATGTGATAGAATTTATTTGAGCATGCTATGAAAAGTAGCTTGATATAATATGCGAATAAGTATGAGCAATGAAATCATGTATTGCCATGTTTAAACTGCACATTTATGTACAAGGTATGAACAAGGTATATATATATATATATATATATATGTTGGTAAAGGTATGAATTAGTGAATTTTGCATGCTTAGTTTGATATATGTATTAATTAGAATTAGATATATGATGATTTGTGAATGGAATTGAGTTAAGAAATTGATTTTTTATTGCCTAATTTGATGAACATTATTAAATGGGATATTTGATAACTTAAGCAGATAGTTAAAATAAGAAAAGGGAGTTTGCCTATATTAATTGATAATCATCTAAATTGAAAATAGAACTTTGAAGTGCTATGTTAAACTTAAGGGTTGTAAAACTATGTGGTTTTGATTTCCTTCATGGAATACATAAGAAACTTGAAAATTGACATTTCAAGTCTAAACCGGATTAAAATAATGTGATCATTAATTTCTGACTTGTAAATGCATGCTTTTTAAGATAACCTATTTACGAGTTATATTTTAAATCTATTCCTACGCTTATTAGAAATTTTGGTAATTAAAAGTAATTTATATGCATATATGTTTATGTGTATCGTGTTAGTGCTTATGAAATTAATTTGTTTCAATAATTTGTACTATTTACTGTATAACCTAAGGTTTAAAATTTAAGTAAGAGTGAAATTTCCATTTTATGTAATTACGACCAAATACGTGGTAATTGAGTACTGAATAATAATAATAATAATAATAATAATAATAATAATAATAATAATAATAATAATAATAATAATAATAATAATAATAATAATAAGACTTTGTTACCTATAGTAAACGGTAGGAATCCCAGGTATGATATAACTAGCTGGCCATAAAGATGAAAATTCAGTTGAGTATTTGATTAAATGTGATCCATAGTGTAAATGAAAGAAAACCTACATATGTGCAGTGAATGCAGTGTCAGGCATCAGCCAATCACGATTTGGTGTAAAAAGAGCATTGTTAGGTTTTGACCTTTTTTTACACTTAGTTGGATTGCAGTGTCAGGTTTTTACCACTCTAATCCAAAAGACTTTTCAAATGTAATAAAATGTAAAATTATTTAGAATATGCAAATTTATATAATGAGGCCAGTTCTCAATTGTGGTTCCTCATAATTTTGTGTAAAAGATTTTGACCTCTTTTTACTTAGAATTGGAGTGTAGTGTCAGATTTTGACCACTCTGGTCCAAATAAACACTAGGAAAAAATGTAGTATTAGGTTTCAACCACTCCAATCCAAATAAATATAAGGATGGAGTGCAATGTCAAGTTTCAACCACTACATCCAAATAAACATAGGATTGGAGTGTAGTGTCAGGTTTCGACCACTCTAACCCAAACATGCTTATAAGATCTTAGTCCTAGGCATCCAATTAAGTGAATTCCTTCGAATTTTTTTGTGTAATAAATGTTATATTTGAATAAAAAGGATAATAGTCAATTCTTTTGCAAAATTATTGAGTAATGTACGTGCATATGTTTTATTAATTTAATTATAGCATACTGTATGATATTAAACTATTCATGGGATGTGAATGGGAAATGTTGTTTTATTATATGCTGTCTGTATGCAATACGTAATAAGGATTGGTGCCTTTACATGATTTTATGATATTGCATATGTATGTTTGAATTTTATATGTATACTTTATATTTTATCATTAGAAAGAAAATATGGTAGTCACCACTGAACACCTAGCTTACCGCGTGTTTATTTTTCACGTGTAGGTTAAAGGATCCTATTTTTGAAACATGAGAAATATTTTTCTTAATATGCTACAATCTAGAGTCATATCAAGGAGATGGAAGTGGACATTTCAAAAAGAGTATTTGAGATGTATTTCAAGCTCTTATTTAATATATTATTATGTACACAAATAATGTTTAAAAATATATTTAGACTATTTATTGAATTGAGCAGCTTATGGCAAAAACAGAAAGAAAAAAAATTTAATGCAGTTTTGAGTTACGATATAAGTTTGTGCTATTGCATTTTCAGAGTTAAGCTTGTATGAAATATGTGTATAGTATGAGCTTAGAGAGGGTGTTACAGTTAACCATTATTTGTTGTTTTTTGTTAGTTAATTATAATAATTCCATACTTTTTTATGTATTAATATTGTATTGTTTTTTCATATTTTATTGTATTATTAAGAATATTATTTTTACATATTATTGTTTAATTTATTAATAATATGTTATCAATATTCTTTTGGTATATTTAATATTATTTTTCTCATTACTTATTTTTATTGGCTTAGTTAAATTTATAATTTAACTGTCAAAAAGCTTATTTGCATATTTATGCAATATTTAATTTAATTAATTTAAATCATATATTTTATTCTCATTTTTAATGATAATATTTATAAGAATTATTATTAATGTTATCATTATTGATTCTATTTCATATATATTATTACATTCATTTAATTTATCAATTTATTTTATACATTCAATTATTTTATTTAATTTTGCATTTAATTCATTACTAATTTCTATTATTTTCCATGCCATATTTTAATCTGTGTGCTCCAATCTTGATTTGAGGTTGAGAATCAAAGCGGGTTAGCTTAGGATTTCCTTTCTATTTTTGGGCCTACATTAATATATTTAACGATTTTCATTTAATTGTCTATAATAGCATAGTAAAAAAATAAAAATTTGCACGATAATTATAAAAATTCATATTAAATATTTTTATCTAATTAATTGAATTTTTCTCATATAATGAACTAATATCCTATTTTATTCCAAAAATCCCACAAAGAAATTTTATAAATATATATAAGGGAATTGACGTTCACAATTTAATCAATATCCCGATTTATGCATTTCTACTTGTATCATTATTTTTCATATCTTTATTTATTGTAAATAAATATTTTCATTCGAAGGATAAGTTAAAAACTCACTAAATGATTAATACAAATTTGAGTGGGATTTTTCTACAATAAAAGGATCAATATCCTGATTTTCACCCACAAAAATAACATGTAAATTATAAATACAAATGATTTTCTATTTGAAATAGGCTAATACGGTTCTCTTTTTGAAAGCCTCGAGGTATTAATTATCCTATTTTTAATCTAAAATAATCCAAAATGCTACCTTTTGTAAATACACATATGAGGACCAACGTTCTTGTCAAAATGGACATCATGAAATAACTCTTCGGTTTATGTATGATTTATCTTCACATGTATTCTTTAATGCTTTTAATACCTTGCTTTACTATTTTTTATATACATGCTTTACAACTTTCCAATATACTTAAATGTGCCTTTATCTTTCTAGCATGTCTTCTCATGTGAGAAAAGAGATAAAATATATTAATCACTAAAAGTTGTTTATATAACATTAACCATAAGTATAAATGGGAGTGAGGTTCTGAACTATCTCTGGTTTTGGCCTTATAAAGTTAGAACTCATTTTTCAATATTTTATTGGGTGACGACTCCATGATACTTACCTTATGTGTCTAGTAGATGCCCTCGTAGCTTGATCATTAGCAAATGAGTGGGGATACCCTAAGCCACTAACTTATACCTTTTGGGACCCGAGGTATTATGGATTGGGTTGAATCTTTATTTATTGCGAAGCGATTGATTTTCATGAGTTAAATTAACCTTGATCCATATGTGTGTGTGTGTGTGTGTGTGTGTGTGTGTGTGTGTGTGTGTGTGTGTATATATATATCTTGAATCCTAAAAGTGAGTTTTCTAGAGCAAACCAAATGCTTATGAGGTTTGGTGAGCGTCACATCCACATTCTATATTTTGTTTCAAATTTAATATCTTTTATTTCATTTACTTTACTATATTTACACTTTTAAATTTAGTCTATTGCAGGATTTATCAACATTGAGTTGTTCCACTAATTATTCATACATGCAGTAATAATTTATTGTCATAATAATTGTATCATTGTTGAATTCCCAATTTATTTAATATATATTTTTTTTCTTATTTCTATATTACATTATATTTTTAATTATTCTATAATATCTTAAATTCTACATCATGGGTTGTATATTTTGTTTTCTATCGTCTTAATCAAATATAAAGTTCTATCTTTTTTATTACTTTTATTCTTACTATAAATTTATCCTCCATCTTACTCTTAACGCCATTATCTTTATCAAATAGCTATTTATTCCATATTCTTCCAACACTTGCTTATACTTATATTTAGTTTTCAATTTAAGTTTTGATATTATATTTTACTCTTATTTTTCAAATTTTTTCTTGAATTTTATACTTATTTACAATTGGATCCCAAATTCTTTTATTCAACATTCAAATTTCACCTTTTAATCTTTCATCATACCATTATATTTTTAATTTACCATTTACCTTTAACACATTAATAAGTTTCCAATTTCTATTCCAAATGTGATGTGTATCAAAGCCATATTTCAATTTTGGATTTACTCTCAGATGCTTGTTCTCATGGTTCAAGACCGGATGAGACTCACTTAACTCACAAATTGACCACTTCACCATAAAAAGGGATCAAGCCTAATTTATGGTTGGTAGTCAACCTATGAAGGCGTTTACTAGTGGGTATAAAAAGATAGGTGTTATGTAGTCGCCACTCAATAGAACATCGAAAAGTTTATCTTGACCTTTTGATGCCCAAATAGAGATTGATGTTCGAAACATCATTCTTATTAGCCATCTTAGTAAGGCATAATTTTATAATTGAGATTTAGAAATTAACCCACTTATCTCTCATATGATGCAAGTGATAAAATCAATGTAAACATCCCAATCAAATAGAAAGCAATAAATAAATATATCAAATAAAACCCTACTTAAAATTATTACATATGCAAATCATCCTCAAACAAATAATATCAAAATGAAGTAACATACATAAAATGGGGAATTAATTGAATTGTGAACATTGGTTCCCTTATGCATATTCACAAAAAGGATTTTATATTGTGTGGATTTTTGGATAAAAAATCGAACATTGGTCCATATTTGGGAAAAACCCAATTAGTTCGATAGAAAACATTTTAGTTTCTTTTATTTTATCATGCATAAGAATCCATTTTTTTTACTAACTATTACATCCCCTCAAAAAGTAAAACATCCAAAAGGGAAACTAAATTCATAAATGTAAAATAAATAATTAATCAAATAAAGCCATATAAATAAATAAATGGTAAAGAACTAGATATTGGCAGCGAATAATGGATTACTTCTAGGAGCAAGACTTCTCATGAATAAATTTAAAGCCACCTTTCAAAAGCCAAAAATTAATACTTATAAAATACCAAAATAAGATAAAAAATTTAGTATACAAATAATAATAATTATAGCATGGAAATAATGCAAAACCAAGCTGTAAATCATGAAATTACGTGAAAAAAATACAAATATGATAAAAATGATAAACATACATAAACATGCATAAAATACATCAAAAATAGCTTAAAAATACATAGGGACGATGAATGAGTGAGGAATGGACAATGATAAAGAGGGAAGATGTCCCATCCCTCAAGTAAGGGATAGGCTTCCCTCACTTCTTCTTCCCATCTATCACTACTGGACAAAACTAGAAAATGTAAAAAAAATTATAAATATGCAGCAAATTAATCAAATTAAATTTCTAGCCCAAAAATGCATTTTTACAACATAAAACAAATATAAAACATATTATATCCATGGATCATGTATAAAATACATAATTAACATGCTTTCACATGATTAAAGAATCAAAAATCAAACCTTAAATATACAATAATGGAGGAATCTCATATTTAACAAACCATTACATGGAGATTTCGTACAAATTCATAACTTAAAATCTCTTAAACTAACATGCATATTATTCTAATCATTGTGACAAATAAGCATGCCAATATATAAGAGGAATCATATAATCATGCCAATTAAATTCTAGAGAGAGAAAGTAAAGAAAAAAACTTGAATATTGTCCTCAAGAGATATTTTAACTCTATAAAGACGGTAATCCAGATCTCAAATTTGGTGCTTCTTGTTCTCAAAAATCAAATCTAAAATTCATTTCTCTTGGTTTATTTTTAAAAAAAGTTATTTAGAGCTCAAAAGGTTAGAGAGAGAAAGAAACTATTCTTCTTCGCTAATGATGGTTCCCCAAGAAAATTATAATTCCTCTTTCCAAAAACACTGGATTTCCTATGTTTTTATAATTTAATAAGATTTTCAGATGGAAAATCCCCTTAAATCACTTTAAATTTGAAGGTAACACCCCTACAAATCCCAAAGAAAATCTTAAAAATCAAAAATTCCATTTTTGAAAATCCAAAAAGGTGGGAAAATAGGACTTCAAGTGAGGGACAGGCGTCCCTCAGTGAGGGATGGCCATCCCTCAAAACTAAACCTAGGATTTGACAAAAAACCCTCCAAATAAGCCCCACAGAAGAGTGGTACCCACAGACGGGCACCCTTCAGGTGATAGATGGCCGTCTGTCACTGCTAAAAGCTCGAAATGAGAATTTTTCATTCATTTTGTTAAAACACTTTGAAATATTTGAAGAAAGTGAGAAATTCATGATCGAAGCTTTGAGAACCGAGTCTATTGTCAGTAATATACTATTCACTCATCATTGGGTAACCTTAACCTAGGATTCCTTAGATCACGATGCCTATAGTTATCCCTAATTTTAAGGAGCTGATGCACTGGTGCCAAATTGAGCAAAAATTCAAAGTAAACGAAAATATATATGTACCTGAGTGGTGCACTTGGGACATGCAAAATCAAGATTTGAGACTAACTCAATTGATGGCAATAAGTATCTCGTTACCTAATTAGCGACTAGGGCAAAAAAAATTAGGACAACGAAGGGTTTTACTTGATTAGTGCCTGGGCAATATAGAATTAAGGCTAGAGACTAACTCCATTAAAGGCAATGAGTCTTCACTTATCCAATTAGCATATAGGGCATGTAGAATTGAGACAAGAAAGAAAATTTTCAGTTAATTAGCATCTGGGGCATGGAAAATCAGGTTACTTTAAATGCATTTGATTAGATTATGGGGCATGAAAAATCAAGATGACTTGGCATGCACAATCGGAATGACTAACTATACTCAACTGTTGATTTGTATGGTTGTTAACAATCCACTGGGGATGCCTTTGATAAGTGTGTATTCGTAATTCTTCTTGTTATATACTTTTTTTTGATGCAAATCATCACTATATTTTTTTTAAAGAATGGACAAATGGCCCATGATGGAGCTTATCTATACGTCTTATGAAAAAAGTGGTAAGTTCTAGTGTTTTGTTGGGTCTGGCCTTCTTAGGCTTTCTTTTATTATTGCTTAATATATTGTATTTTCTATTCTTTTCCCTTCTTTTTTTTTTGTTTTGTTGTTACATTTCCTTTTATTTTATCCTATCAAGGTGTAATTATTAATGAATCTACTCATTAATCTTATGGTATTTGTTTCAAGCATGAAAAGCTTAAATAAAATGGAACATGAAATAAAATGATAAATTATATTCATCCTATTTTTACATACATCAAAATTTTGGTAAGTGCTCCCTAAATACAAAATAAATAGGTCACTAAAAAGCCTTAATCCAGGTGCTCTACGATATGCTAGCCTTGATGGTAGTCTAGGAGCTGGCAACCTGGGTGGTCAAGTAGGTATTATAGCCTGAGATATCAGAAGTGGATGCTCTCTGGCTTGCTCGAACACAAACCTAAACTTGGCAATACTGATGTCAAAGGATGTAAAACCTATGCAATAACCTCTGCCAATCTCTCGACCCTTGACCTACCTCATGGACTACCCTAGAAAGGCTCTCTAGGTACCTTATAAGGTCTCACCTCGAGTCCCCAAGATATCTCCTCGTTAGTCTTAATAATAGCCCATTTGGCCTTAGGGACTACAATCTTGATGCATGTGCTCTAATCTCTGAGCTAAGAAATGGAATTGTCAACCATCTGTAAAGACTCATAAAATCTATGATATACAGTTTGCATGTCTACCTTAAGACCCTATACCTCTATCTGGATGGCCTAAACAGTCATTGCTAAGGCCTAAATAATCTCTAGTAGGGCCTGAAGGGAATGTACTATCATAGACAAAATTTATAGTGTCTCATCTTAGCATCTGTTATATGCCTCCAGCATTTCCAGCCTTATGGAGAAGTCACCTAAGGGAGGAGCTGATTATGCCTACATAGGAGAGGATGGAACTAATGATGGTGGTGCAGCAGACACGAATGCCCCTGGGTATCTATAAGGTGGTGGGGCTGAGGAAGATGATTCCTTTGGATGTCTATTTGAAGAGAATCTTAGAGAAGGAAACCTCTGATGGCTTATAGGGGATCTAAAGCATGTTAGAGTATATGGAAAACCACCCAATAAATCATGCAAATCAATCTGCATGTCAAATGTGTAGCCAAAATCTATACCTATCTCACATACCTCCTGGGACTCATCTAGCTGACCATCCTATTTAGCTAGCTACTCTGGAGGTATGTGAGGCTCAGAAGGTGCCTTTCATGCTGCCTTCCCCTATGTATCATCCCTAGCCATTGCATTAGGAACTATAGGATCCAAATTGCATCTCTGTTGGGTCTTAGGCACTGTCAACAGTCAGTATTTGCCTTTATACTGCTTTATAGGCTCCACCATCTTATGGTGGTTGTTGCCTGGAGGTTTATATAAATACTCTCTCGGATAGGTCTCTAAAGTGGTCCTCCTCTAGCCCAAGTGATATAAGCAACCTAATGGTGACTCTACCTATACACACCTACATCCCTAGCATGGTGCTCACCCTCATCTATGTGGAGATGATCATGTGGGTGATATCTATATGATAGCCCTCCTGCATCCACCATAGATAGGTAATGTCCACTTAAGTAACATTACTCGAACTCCCTGTACATCCTAGGTATGAAGTAGTTAGCACCCTCTGTAAGTATCTGTATATTTGAAGAACCAGCATTATGCTTTTCATTTTGTCTGAGTTGAATGCTATTCTAGGTAGAGTCACAGCCCTCCACCTATCTCTGTCTATCATTCATGGTGGCATCACTATGCTTGGGCCAATAGAAAGCCCTATAACCTCTGCGAATCTATAGCGAGTGATGATAAAAGGAATCCCTAAAGCTCTAAACTATAGTGCCCCTCTTTGGTGTCCGACCACTAATACCCTCAATACTCTATGGTGGTGAGTACATCCTGTGTCATGTTAGAATAATTATAATAGGTTATGTTAAAAAAATCTATCCATCTTACACTAGCCAAAAGTTTATCGATCTCCTCGAGCAACCCATAATCCTCCAAAAACTATCTGGACATGAATCGACTTGCTTTGTACTGAACCCAACCTAGAGCTCGACACTTGGTGGCCTGGCTGGCTATCATATAGTTCGATACTGGATAGGATGGCTAGGGATACACTATCCTATAAGGCATCCTACAAAAATTTTTACATGTTAATTTATGTCTGACTTTAATAGGGAGCAAGGAAAAATATCAAAGTTATACAAGAGGTGTATGATTTAACAATCATATAAAAAATGAGATGAGGAAATCTTGCACATTTTATGTGAAATCAAGTAAAATTTGGGTAACATTTTGGCTAGAAATGACACTGCCCCTTGCATAAGAATTACATCTAGCTAACACTCATATAATTATAGATGCTAATTAAATTTTCATGCTTTTTTAGAAAACATGACAAAAATTCGGCAGCATTTTGACTATGAATATGACTGCTTCTTACACAAAAGACATATTTAAAGGCAAGCAACAAATTATAGGCTCTTAGGGCTACCAAATAACCCAATTATCTACACTTCACAATTCACAAGAATGATAAAATAAGATGGAAATTTGGCAGCATTCCAACTAGAAATGCCACTACCTCCCTATATAAAGAATGTATTTAAATAACACACAACAAGCCATAGGACATTTAGGCCACCTAAAAGATCATATCCATTATCATCTAAAATAGTGTGTTATTGATTTACGTGCTCATACATAAGGTATTTAACTATCTACAATGTCATGCAAGGAATTTTGTATTATGTTAGTTAGATTACAAGGCATTATTTTCTTTCAAACTAAGATAACAAAACAAATAATATTAAACATAGATACAATAGCAATAGCTCACACCCATCATGCCTAAAGTTAAAATTTTTTAGCCTAAATTATATTATAACTTAAAAAGAAGATTAAAATAAGCAGAAACATAAAATTATTAAGTTATAATTACTTGAAGAAGAAAAATAGAAAAGAGATAAAAAAAAGGTAGAAAATCTACACTCCATGATGTGTGTTTTACTCCCAAGAGTCCATAGGCATAGACGGATCAAAAATTGAACGTCAGATGAAAGAGAAAAGCTAAAAAAACTGTTGAGAGGATTTGTATGCTGAAAGTTATGGAATTTGGATGAAAAATGAAGAAAAAGGCCTATATATGTCCAAAATCGAGTGAGGGATGGGACACCCATCCTTCACCTAGCAATATATGGGATGGAAAGGATGTCCCATCCCTCAAGTCAAAATGACCAAAATGCCCTCTATTTTTAATTTTTTTTTATTTTCCACATTCTTAACATCATTTTCTTTGATTTTTTGATTGTTTTCACCAATTTTTCACTCTTTATTCATCTAAAATTTAATTTACAACATAATTACCTTTCTTTTGATGGGCTACTCATCATTTCCTTGATATTTACAAGCTTTAATTATTCTTTTAATGCACACAACTATACAAAAGTTCAAGATACCCCCTGAAATTTGAGCGTTCATTGTTACAAATGACTTTTCACATTCTAGATTCTTCATAATTATTGGTTTAGGCCATCAAGGCTTCCATACATTTTACAAAATGCGAACAAAAAGTAAATGTGATTATATATACGTGTAATGTATAGGATATGCAAATGTGACTTTTAGCCTTCAAGAGGTAAGGGACGGGATGCCCATGGCTCACTCAGTGGTAGGGGATGGCCATGCCTTATAACTTTTCTATAAATAGTGCTTGATCTCCTTGAATTTTATGTTTTTTGACTTTTTATCCTTCTAAAAGCTTCCATCAGGTATTTTCTCTTTTCCTTTCTTTTCTTTTCCTTTCTCTTTTCTTTCTTTTTTTATGTACTTCAATCATTTATTATTTTTCATATCATTTTTATATTTTAGACCGCTTAAAAACCAAACAACCATTATCACCATGAGCATTGGGCTTGTAAAATTGGTTACTAGATGACTTGAGAATTTAGGAGGATCACCAATTAGCTCCCTATTATAGCATGAGGTTCTTGAGAAGAGTGTCTATAGATAGGAATCCACTACTTATTGTTGTCCGATTCTAAGATCTGAGGCTTCATGTATTTAGGTTCACTTATCAAGAGCTTTGCCCCATGCTAGAGGAGTTTACTGCTATGGTTGGTGTTAGATTCGAGCTTGACATCTGTTATTAGCTACTATCTACTATTTTTAAATATCTTAAATAAGTGATTCATGCTCTTAGTGTTTTACCTTTTGAGGCTCAAGGTTTGGTTCCTTTCAGGAAACATTCCCACTAGTGCAGTTGATTGAATTTCTCATGGATTTCGATGATGTACCCACTTTTCGTACTAATGTGGTGTTGCTTTGTTGCTTCACCCAACGCTTATTGGTATATAACAAGGATCCTATGACTGGAGACTATAAACTATTCAACATAATGGATGGTATATACTAGGGATGCAATCCATTTCTTGTAATCATAGTAGAGACTATCTTAGGCCTAAATGCAATTCACCGTGATCCTAACTCTTTTCTTGCTGGCAGTCCGTTATTTCTTTAAGTACGTCTTTAATTTTAAGAAAGTATACCCTTTGTGGATTTTTGTACTAGCTTTCCTTATTGAAATACACATCATTTTGGATTTTCATACATCTCTTTGCCTTACTTTTACCTGAGAAAAGTCTAACTCATCTCAATAGCTTTTTTTAGGTATGGCTTTGTGCGAAGCTACAACTACTTTCAAAGCCTCCTTCTTAAGTTAGAGCTATAGATCCTTACCTTATGTGCCATGTCACACTCCATCACCTACTTTAAGGTTTTTAGTCAATACAGGAAGCGGTTGATTGGTTGGGTTGCTTGATAAATGCTAACATCATGTTCAGGTGTTCATGGCTACCCATCACTTTTGTGGTTATAGATGGGGATTCTGGGTGTGTCCCTTTATGTGGACTCCATTTTGTTACCCTTTATATCACTACTCATTATGCTCAATAGCTTAGGGGTAGGTAAGATAATGTTAGGCAGCCATTAGGCTTTTGAGGTGGTACCTTTAGCCATGCTTTCATGTCAGAGTATCATCAAAAGGTATGGATCCAGCTTCTTGTGAGGAATACCATCCTTGCCATTAGCACTAATGACTTCACCACTTCTGATGATTATAGGTGATGGGTTATCGATCCGATTATTAACAATAGGCTTTGGGCTATTAGGGATATTGATAAGAGAGAAATGATACAGATAGATTAAACTAAACACTATTATAGATTATGTCTTTTATTTTTGATGGACTTTTTAACTTTGAACATGTAAAGAAATATGCTACTTTTGTTACATGAATAGCTATATGCATCACATTTCTCTTTTGATTTTAGTACACATGATCATTATTTGATGTTAACCCAATAACACATATTATTCAATCTTAAAAATTAAACTTTACATGCATTATAACTCTTGTCATCAATCAGCCTTCTCGGGTTTTCTTGATTGATTATTTTCTCTCAGCCTCTAATTTTTGCTCAGGATGCCTTTTTTTGGTTTTCATCAAGATGAGGTGCCTAATTTTAGCAAGGATACCATTTTTGTTAATTTTCAACCTGTGGGGCATTTATTCTCTTCTTTTTTTCCTTTTAGTCTTTAGCCATGGAACCTTTTCAATCTATTAACATTCACAAGTTCTTTGAATTCACATCCATCGCTATCTAACAAAATGGTAGCACCTTCAGGCTATAGCTTCTTAAGCATAAAAGGTCATTTCCATATGGGCTTGCATTGTCCTTAGATATCTGGAACTCCGATCTCATTTGTTTAAACACTAAGTCTCCTTCTTTCAGGGGGTGTTTCTTGAATTTTTACCTAAATGAGCAAGTGAGCCTTTTTCGGTAAACTTTATTAAGGTAATAACTCCTCATTCTCTCCCTATCTAACATTAGCTTTGCTAGTCTCTACCTTGCCCATTATGCTTCTGGTATTTTAACTTCTAGGATAACCTTTAAATATTGATGTTCAATTTCTATAGGTAATACTACTTTGGTTCCATACACTAAGGAAAATGGTGTGGCTCCTGTAGATGATTTGTCTATAGTTGTATAACCCTATATTGCAAAATGTAGTTTATCAGCCTCATCCTTGTAAGTTTACCATTTTGGTTAGGATCCTTTTAATGTTCTTATTAGCTATTTTGACTGCTCCTTTTACTCGAGGTTGGTAAGGAGAAGATTTATGGTGTTGTACCTTATACTTCATGAGCATTTATTTGGTCTCATCGAAAAATTGTAACCTATTATCTAATACCATATGATGAGGTAACCCATATTTGTATATTAAATTCTTCTCGATGAATCTAGCCATATCCCGTGCATATACTTTCCTGAAAGACTCAGCTTTTACCCATTTGGTAAAGTAATCAATGGCCACTATGATGAACCTATGTCTATTTGAAGCAGGCAGATGAATCATTCCCATGATATCTATACCTTATGCAGTAGAAGGCCAAGGTGATGTAAGGTTGTACAGTTTTGAAATAGGCAAATGTCTCAGGTCTGCATATTATTGGCATAATTGACATTCCTTGATGTACATAGAGTAATCATTATCCATTGTGAGCCAAAAGAAACCTTACCTCACAATCTTCTTTGCTAAGGCTAGGCCATTCATATAAGCACCACACATTCCAGTGTGTACTTCCTCTATCACTTTCCTTGCTTCCTTCTCATCCAAATACCTCAACTAGATTCCATCAGGCTATCTTTTAAAGAGAACTCCTTCTACGAAAATAAACTAGGAGGATAGCTTGCAAATCAATCTTTGGTCCTTTTTAGTCGCTTCTTTGGGGAATACTAACTTTTCTAGGTAATTTTAGATATCAAAGTACCAAGGCTTCTTATCAATCACCTTGACATCCATGACCTGCTCCTTCTCAAAACATAGCTTGTCAAAACTTAAAATTAACATAAACTTTATAAATACTCCCACCAGGTTATCCCAAATGGACACCAAGGTAGCCAAAGTATCTACTAACCAATTCTCTTCCCTTAGTACAAATTCGAATGTACAAACTTTGAATTGGCCACTCAAAACCTTTGGGTGCTTGAGATAAGGCAATAAACATTCTTCTTTCACCGACCACTCTCCCTTTACTTAGTAAACCACTAAAGATGAGTCTATAAATACCTTTGCAAACTTTACCCCTATAGCTAATAAACCTTCTAACCCTAAAATGCAAGCTTCATACTTTACTTTATTGTTCGTGGCTTTGTACCTTAACTTCTTAGCTAATGGTAGCTTTTCTCCCTTCGAGGTAATCAAGATTACTCCTACTGCTACTCCTTTATTATTCACAACTACATCAAAGTACATCTACCTCCCCTATACTATTATGGTTGGTATATGTTCATTGGGAAATTCATAAGTCACATCTTCTCCTTCCAAAGGTTGATCAGCTAGGAATTCTACTACTACCCTCTCTTTGAATGTTTTTCTAGTGACATACTCTATATGGAACTCTTGCAAGAGAATCAACCACCTCCGTATCTTATCTAATAATGAGAGAGCCTCTTGTAAGTACCTAAGAGGATTCCATTTGGCCTCAATTTGGATTTTGTAAGAATGAAAATAGTATCTCAGCTTCTTTGATGCCCATATAATTGCCAAATAGATCTTTTCAACTTCTATATATTTTGCCTTATAAGGAAGGAACTTCTTGCTGAGGTAATACACTGCATATTTGATCCCGAAGTCATCCTCTTGTGCCATCATAGCTCCTACCGAACTATCTGATATTGCTAAAAACAAGATCAAAGTTTTCCTACTTAGGGCAATCTTAATATTTGTTGATGTAATAAATAATCCTGGATGGTATTGAAGCCTAAGAATACTATGAGTTATTCCATAAATGATTTGAAAAGGATTAGTCTTAAAATTTTTATGCATGGAATCTTATTAAAAAATGATGGTAAGACTTTAGTTGAAGGTCAAAGGCATTTAAATCCCACTCTTAAAGAAGTGGTGAGGAAGGAAATGATTAAACTCTTAGATAATGGAACATATATTCTATTGGTGATAGCAAATAGGTAAGCCTCGTGAAAGTTGTTCCTAAAAAGGGAGGCTTAACGATATAAAGAATGAGACTAATGTTTTGATACCTACTAAGACTATCATGAGATGGCATATGTGTATTGATTATAGAAAGTTAAATAAAGCCACTATAAAAGATCATTTTCCATTACCTTTTCTTGATCAAATCTTAGAAAGGCTAGCTAATTTTTCACATTTTTGTTACCTAAATGGTTTGAGTGGTTTTTATCAAATACCTATTCATCCCGATGATCAAGCTAAAACTGTATTTACATATCCTAATGGTACTTTTCCCTTTAGGTATATGCCTTTTAGTTTGTGCAATGCTCCCATTACCTTTTCAATGATATATGTTTTCTATCTTTAGCAAATTAATTGATGAATGTGTTGAAGTTTTTATGGATTATTTTAGTATTTATGGATCTAACTTTGGTAATTATTTAGAGAATCTTTCCAAAGTTTTTAATAGGTGCATAGAGCATAGTTTGGTACTTAATTAGGAGAAATCTCACTTTATGGCTCAAGAGGATATTGTTCTTGGTCATTCCATCTCAAGTAAAAGGATTGGAGTAGATAGACAAACATTAAGGTGATAGCTAATTTACCACCTCCAAAGTGTGTTAAGGACATTAGGAGTTTTCTTAGCCATACGGTATTCTATAAGAGGTTTATCAATGATTTCTCTAAGATAGTTGAGCCATTATGCAATCTACTTACCAAGGATATTGAGTTTGTATTTGATAAAGCTTGCCTTAATGCCTTTGAAACATTAAAAATAGCTTTAGTTTCAGCATCTATTTTGCAACCACCTAATTAGGAAGAACCATTTAAGATTATATGTGATGCAAGTAACTTTACGGTCAGGGCAGTTTTAGGGTAAATAAAGGAAGGTATACTTTATGTTATTTACTATGAAAAAGTTGTTATATAAAGTTCAAATGAATTAAACCACTATAGTTTAAAGCTTATCTTATAAGATAAAAAGTTATTGTACATTCGGATGATCATACTCTTAAGTTTCTCTTAAGTAAAAAGGATGGAAAGCTAAAGCTTTTAAGGTGGATTTTGATGCTTCAAGAATTTGGTTGGGAAACTAGAAATAAGAAGGGAAGCGAGAACCTTATGGCGGATCACTTTTCAAAATTTTATCAGAAAGGATTAAAAATTCATGATGATGGTGTACCTATTAACAAGAGTTTTAATTGTGAATATTTTTTAAGTGTGGTGTTTGAAAAGGTCCATTGGTTTACGAATATTGCCAACTATTTAGTAAGTGGTTTCCTTCCATACGATTTGGATTATAGTAAAAAAAAGAATTTTTTACAAGATTATAGGTTATATAGTTAGGAAGAGCCCTTACTTTATAAGAGATGTGCAAATGGTTTGATTAGAAGATGTATTCCCTAAGATAAAGTAGAAGACATTTTGAAGTATTGCCATTCCATAGAGGTTAGAGGTCACTTTGGTATTTCTAAGATAGCATCAAAGGTACTTTAATTTGGATTTTGGTGGCATACTTTATTTAAGGATGCTAGGAATAATGTGTTTACATGTGATGGATGTCAAAGAATGGGTAGTATAATAAGGAAGAATGAAATTCCTTTGAAATGAGTTTTAAAGGTTGAGATCTTTGATGTTTGGTGAATGGATTTCATGGGTCCTTTTCCTAGGTCTTTAGTACATAAGTACATTTTAGTCATGGTAGATTATGTCTCTAAATGGGTTAGAGCAGTACCTGCTCTCACTAATGATGCAAAAGTGGTTAGGAAGATGCTTAAAAAGGTCATATTTCCTAGGTTTCATACTCCTAGAGCTATTGTTACTGATGGAGGTTCCTATTTTTCAATAATGTGATTGATGCTTTATTAAAGAAGTATGGGGTAACACATAAGGTTGTTACTCCATAACATCCTTAAACTTATGGACAAGTTAAAGTAAGTAATAGAGATCTAAAATGGATTTTAGAGAAAAAATGGTTTCTTCATTAAGAAAGGATGGGCATTGAAGTTAAATGATACCATATAAGCATATAAGATATCCATCAAAACTCCAATAAGTCTTACCCTATATCAATAATCTATGGCAAGTCTTATCACTTGCTTATAGAGCTTGAACATAAGGTATATTAGGCAATAAGGGATTTGAATTTTGATATGAAGCAATCTGGTAGGAAGGGGTTACTTCATCTTAATGAGTTAAAGGAATTGAAGATGAATGATTGTGAGAATGCAAAGTTATACAAGGATCACACAAAGATGTGTCATTATAATCATATACTTAAAAAGGTATTTTATGATGGTGATTTGGTGCTTATTTATAACTCAAGATTGATGTTATTTCCTAGGAAGCTCAAGTGTAGATGATCTGGTCCTTTTAAAGTGGTTAAAGTTTATGCATATGGAGTAATTGATATTGAAAATTACAAGGGAGAGATTTTTAAAGTTAATGGTCATCGCCTCAAGCCATATCGTATTGGTGAGTCATTTGGTGAGGTGAAAATACTCACTTTTTCTGCACCTAAGGAGGTTATTTCTCTAGTTACTTGATGCTTTTTCTTTTTGTACATGTTTTTGCTAAGTATTTTCTTTTTACACATTTTTTATTTTAATAGTCTTTAGTATGTTTTTAGATTTTTTTACTCTTGTTCTTATGTTATTATTCATTTTTCCAAATTATTTATGTCTTAATATTTTTCTTTGAGTTTTTTGGTAGCTTTTATTTTTGAGTTTTTTAGGCAAGGTGTGCTGACTCATTCCACTTAGACTGACCAGGCACAGAGAGCAAGCGTGCTGACTTTATTGGACTATGCTGACTCATCACCAAGTGTGCCAAGTCGTTTAAGAATAGTTATGTACTGAGTCAAAGATGGACATGCCAATTCATAAAGAGTTGCACTCATCACCATGCATGCCAACTTATTATAAAAAGCACATTTGCCAAGTCATTCCACTCATGCTGACATATGACAACCCTAATCATGTTGGACTTTTCAATATTTTTCCATATGATAATTCCCTTTTTCAGTTTTATATATTTGTTATTCATTTTATGTCATTTTCGGAGTTACTTTTCGAAATTTTCTTGAAATGGTGTAAGAAAACCTAAAGAGTGTGTGTGTGTGTGTCTATATATATATATATATATATATATATAATCAATTGCTTATATGCATGTGATGGTCATAATACTAGTGGATGCAAAATACATTAGGAATATATATATATATATATATATATGTGTGTGTGTGTGTGTGTGTGTGTGTGTGTGTGTATGTACATGTATATACATATATGTACATATATATGTATATGTATGTATACATATATATGTATATGTATATGTACATATATATGTATGTATACATATATATGTATGTTGGAATTTAATGGTTACATGCATCACATACATGAGCGGAATTTTAAAATTTTTTAACCATAAGATCTGATCTTGCCATGAATACACAATATAAGTATATGAGAATAAGAAAAATCACTTTTGATTTTTGTTGAATAGTTGATTTTACTTCGCACCGGGTTGTCGCAAACCACAGTGTCCAAAATCAAACACCTCCAATGAGTAATCCACACTAGAGAGGGATAAATTGAACCAACAAATTGGTGTAATACAAGTAGTGGCCGAAATCCAAGAGGCTAGCAATGGAAGTGGCGCAAAAAGGGAGAGAGATTAAGAGAAAAGACTTTTCTTTTGTTTTAATCACTTAACCCTAATTCTCATTAGTTGGCCTTTTATAGTTAGGTTAAAATTCCAACTCCTTAATGAGATTGGGCTCTTTAAAATTGCTGGAGAATTATTAATTGGGCTTTTGGAATTAATTATAATCATTTGGGCTTAATTAAATCCAAATTAAATCTTTTCATAAAAGACCATGCACAAAATCCACAAACTAGGCCCTTTGGGCATCTAATTGGATTTAAATACCCAAATGGATTCCAAATCCAACCAAATTAAATATGTGAGTTTCATAATACTTATGTAATATATATAAATTAATTTGGTCCAAGAAAAAGCCCTCTAAGCCCTTCTGTATGGAGTTGGCGTGTAGCCCTCTTTTGGAGGGCTTCCTCCAACTTCTTCATTCCTTTGGCCCTTTATAATTTCTCCAATGGTCCTATTAATTATTATATCAGTCCTATAACACTTATAGTGGTCTTATAACACTTATAAGATAATAATAATTAATCATAAAATACATTATTTCAATTAGGTCCAATTTTGCAGAACATTTCTCAAAAGTTCCGCGGACAATTTTATTTGATCATAATTAATTAAACTCTTTAATTAATTATTATCATATTCTCCTCTCTACCTTTATAATAATATCAAATATTATTATCCTTATCATTTTACCATTTTACCCTTTTCTCTATGTGTGTGTGACCTATTGGGTTCCTGTCCATATTGGCAGTATAATATGTAATTGTGAGTTTTATTCAAAACTCACATGATTTAAACTCCTTTAAATCATTTTATCAATCTCTATTGATATTTTGATACATCATTATACAAGTCATGATTGGCCTCTAGCTAGGTATCATGACTACCCAAATGTCAGGAAAGTCATGTGGTTTGACTGTACCCTTCCATAGAAAAAGTTACCGTGCAATTACTCCTTTCACCACTCTTATCTCAATTAGATTCTGAGTATGGATTTCTGTCAACTCATATAAATCTAATTATGTATGTTCTATTAATTTAACCATTTTTCCTAAAATGCCCTTCATGGATCTCCATCCATCTCGGTATATTACTCTGGCCAGAGATTCACTGAACAAGGTAATTATAGAATCATGTGAGATAACTTCCCTTGTTAAATCTGGGATGGTGAATCCTTTGTCAATCACTCAACTATCTTCAAGTAGGTCATGATATACCCAATCTCCTAACTATGTTCACTCCCAGTTGGAAGTAATCAGTTATGGAGTCAAAGTATACCACTTGCTACTTAAGATAACTTTGGTGATCTCAAGTCCAAGGATACTTGCACAACTGCTATGAAGAGATTCCTCACTGACATAGATTTAATATCCATATGAGGATTCTCTTTGCAGGCCTCCAATGAACTTGTTCCTCTAACAAGCATCCACATGTTAGCTTTGATTATCATCCATAATCACAATTATGAGAACCATTGCTTGAACCATTCAAGAAGCATAACATGTGCTAGTCTGTCCGAATTAACAATGTCCTATCTTGTTAATTCTATGACTAGGGATATTTAGATATTAACATATTTGTATGCAATAGACATCTCACATCATGAACACCTTCATGATTGCCTTTGCACTGTGTTTATAATATCTAGGATTTCATTTATTAATTTAAGATTTACAAACTCATGTATTCAAACACAACATTAATAAATGAATGATGCCTTTTATTAAGAATATAAATTTCATACATATGAAAAACATCCCTATTACATGGGCTCTAGGGCATACTCTTTAACAATGTATATGTATATGTACATATATATGTATGTATACATACATACATATATATATATATATATATATATATATATATATATATATATATATATATATGTACGTATACATATATATGTACATAGATATATATATATACATATATGTATATATACATATATACACATATGTATATATGTACATATACATATATATATATATATATATATATATATATACATACATATATATATATATATATATATATGTGTGTGTGTGTGTGTGTGTGTGTGTGTGTGTGTGTGTGTGTGTGTGTGTGTGTGTGTGTACACACATAAAATCAAAGGCTTTTTTATCTATGATGGTTTTAATACTAGTGGATGCTAAATTCATTATCTAATGGTGTCGATTGCCTTTTAACAATCTTCATTTCAAGCCATGGGTTGATCCTTTCTGAGTAGCTTAAAAATCGATTTGCAAATTGGGGTTAACTTGGCTACACAACCACTTATGTATTTAATCCTACCTAGAAATCCTTTTACAACCTTTTTCTCTTTTTGGGGTACCAATATTTCCTCAATTGCCTTCACTTTTTTAGGATCTATCTCTATCCCTCTCTGGCTCGCCATATGTCGTAGAAGTATACGTAAGGTTACCTCAAATATACACTTCTTTGGGTTGAGTTGAAGGTTATACTTGTCAATCCTTTGGAAGAACTTTTCAAAAGCTTTAAAGTGGTTTTCCTGCGTAATTGACTTGATCCTCATTTGATCTACAGACACTTCAACCTCTTTGTGGATTAAGTCATCTAAAATCCTATTTGCCATTGTCTACTAGGTAGTATCTTCATTCTTAAGTCCAAAAGGCATTACCTGATAGGCATAAGTACCTTATTTATTGATGAAAGCTCTCTTAACCCTGTCTACAATCTTGCTCAAGATCTGATTATACCTTACATATCCATCCATAAAACTGTACATGGAATAAGTAGTTGCATTACCACTAAGACATCTATATGAGGTAAAGGAAAGTCATCATTGGGACAAACTTTGTTGAGATCATTATAGTACACATAGATTCTAACTCTTTTATCTTTCCTAGCTATAGGGATTACATTGGCTAACTAAGTTGTGTATTGAACCTCCATAAAGAACTTGCCCTTATTTGTTTCCTAACTTCTTCTTTATCCTTTTTAGCCCACTCCAGCCTCCTTAGCTTCTACTTGACTACCTTATAACCTGGGTAGGTTGGTATGCATGTTCAACTATCTCTCAATCTATTCCTGGCATGTCCTCGTAGGTCCAGGCAAAAGTCCTTTCATATTTTTTCCATATTCTCTCAAAAATTTTCCTCTCTTTAGGAGTTATGTCTTATGCTAATAAGATTTCTTTGGAATTTTCTTTTGATTTGAAATAAATGAACATGTATTGGTTGAATTACTGCCGAATATGAATGATTTATCATCATGATTATGCATATTAAAATAAGAAAAGACATCACAAAAGTAAGCAAAATTGTTCATCTTATTAATATATTTAAAAGAAAAGTCATTATTCTCATCAAAAAGTTTAGGAACATAAACTATTTATATAAAATTATCATCATCTTTAGTCTTTGCAGCTATTGTAGATGCCTCACTGGCTTTAAGGCTTGGCTTTAATGGTGCTTAAACTTCCATCTTATCTTTGTCGTTCTTCTCAATAAGAAGCAACTTCTCAATCAAAATCTCCCCAAACACTTTTTTGCCCTATGCTGAGTGATGCAGCAGGGTCTTTTTATCTTAGAAACATTCAACTAGTTTGATAATTCCTTACTCTCAATCGAAGAAATAATTGAATAGCTCAAAATCGGGCACAATCTAGTCTATTACTAGCTAAAGCTTATTTCTTCAATAATAAAGGTTAACCCTTAAAGCTGGCGTAAAGCTTTTAGAAATTAAAGGGCTTCATATGCTATCCGTTTGCCTTTATTCTTCTTTTCTAAACCAGTGTATCCTCACCTCTTCTAGTCTTTCTACCCTTTAGTAGTAATAGCATCCTAAAGCCTTTAAAAGTTCTTACCGAAATAAATTCTAGCTAGGAATGTGTAAGGACCCAAAATAGGCCCTAGTAGAATTCAAGGGGAATTACATAATATTAAAGTCTAATTAAGCATTATTTGATGAATTATTAAGAGTTAAGATATTAATTGAGGGTATAATTGAAGAAAAAGTATTAATTGTGGGGTAATTTCATAAATTCAGAAACTTAAGAGGTCAATTTGGAATTAGAGAACAATGGAGAGGTTAATGTATGAATAATGTAAATGTGGGGTATGAAATGTGACATGCAAAGAATAGGATGGTTTTAGTGGGACATGCAGATTCTAGGAGGACCTAAAGAGAGATTTGACAAAGTATTATATAAATGAGTTTATGTAGTGGAAAGAAAGAGAAAGTGGCAATTGTGAGAGAGTGGTGGTCGGCTAATTGAGAGGAAAACCAGAAAGTTCCCAACTCTTCTTCTTCTCTTATTTTCTTCTAAATCCTCTCAAGAAATTAGTTGATAAGTTTTGTTGGTTCAACAAGTGTTTAAAACATTAAACTCTAAGGTAAATGATCTCTACTGAATTTCATCATTATCATCTTCATCTTCTTCTCATCTTGCTTGTGGTAATGAAGATCAAGTGCTGGAAATGATGAATGAATTTTGGTTGTAGTCAAAGAAGGAGGAGATAGGAAGGATAAAGGGAAAGACATAGCAAGAGATTGAAAGTTTGAGTGTGATAAGTTTCAGAAAAAGGTATGGGAATTTAGGATTATTCATGTTGCATGTGAGTGTATCTACTTGAATATGATGTGTTTTGCTTGAATCTTGACATGCATGTGAGTTTTAAAGAATTCTGGGTTTGAGTTCATTGGACCTAGATGCATTTTTTTGGTGATATCTAGAGTTTGAAAATACATATTGAGATGATTCCAAATGGTTATTAAACTAGACTTATAGAAAAAGATTTCATAAGGAGAAATCACATTCAAATTCTGTCTCTAGATATTTTTATGATTTATTGAATTTAGGAAAACTTCTAAATTCGGATTCTGGACCAGGTTGGGGAAAAATTGAGTTATCTGTATGTAAAATGATCATAATGACATGAAATTAATTTCTATGAAAACTAGACTCATAAAGACACATTTTATATGAAGGAAGTAATGCCTAATTTTATTTCTAAGTTTGTCAAATAATTAGCATGAAATTCGTTGAATCTGTTGGGACTGTTAGGGTACAGATGTTGGTATTTTGGGCATAAGTAATAGTAGAGAAGTCAAAATATTATTCTGTAAAATTATGAGTAAACTAGATACCTAGGAGTACGTTTTTGATGAAGAAATGTTGGTCTAAATCTCTCTTGATTTTATGCTATGAATTTTTATAAGTGACAGCCCCCACTGTTTTGGTTCTATGAACAGTCCTTAGTAATTTTAATATATCTCGAGTTCTAGAAATGATATTGCACATATTTTTGATGTTATAGAAACTAGAAATGTAGATCTACAACTTTGTAGAAGACAACTTTTTCTAAAAATTCTGTTTACTATGTCAAATACGAGGTACAAAATGATTTTGTTAAGCAGTTTGCAGGATTTTTAGAACAGAGTGAAAAACCTGTTTGACCACGCATACTGTCGCGCTCGCGACAGTGTCGCGAGCGCGACAGCATGTTGGTCACTAAATGTGTTTTTATTCTCTTTTATTGGTACATTAGGCTACCCCCATGTGTAGCACATATAACTGAGCAAAAATTGACCTTAAATGCAAGTATACAAGAGTCATATACTAGTGTGTATATAAAGGATACCCTCGGGTATCCATCGATCCCGTTATCCATTCTTAGAACTTAAGCAGGCTAAAGTAAAGTAATAAAGTTTCAAAGTTATTCACAGTATGAGATATGCATCTGATATATGAATTATTATGGTTAACAGTGACTATTTGAGCACCACTTAATATTTGTTTACATGATATATGGATCACTTCATGAACTATAAGTAGTATGCTGATTCAATTGTGAAAAGTTATCTTGTTATGCAAGCTATTGTATTTTATATTTTTCTTTTCTTTTGCCATATGAGTATTGTTGCTAGTTATTTTATATTTTTGACGACCACTGTGAGTGGTTGTCTTTCATGTTTAGAATTCCCCACTAAGCTGTAAAGCTTAGCACGGGTTATTTGATCCGTGTAGGTTTTGGTAGCGAAGACTTTATACAGGAACAAAGTCTGCATCAGGACAGGCCAACACCAGTCGATAGAAGTTGATGTAGGAAATTTTGATAAATTTTGTTTAGCTCCTTACATGTATAACGTGTTTAAGAGTTGTAATATGTATATATATGTACATTATATGAAAGTAAAGACTGTAATAATCTCATGATGAGAATACTAGTATATGCATGCATGATGAAGTTAGAATTACTTTATATAAATGTATTGATATGATGAATGCTAAGCATGAGAGTACAATAGTTACAGTATGATGATATAGTCATATGACTTGATGAATTAAAATGGCATAGTTTGCATTGGATATAGTAAATATGTGATATAGGGTGTCACAGAATGCATTTTCTTTAGCATGTTAATTCCCTATGGGCTATTACCAAAGCCAACCCTATTCTCACCATCACCAATCATGAATACATGAAACCTATTAAACGACTGCTTCATTATTTCAAGCACAAATAGCTAATTCTCCCTCATAGCTTTGATGGTGAACACCTAATCATCATAAGATATCGTAATAATTTGATGCAATATGGAGGGCACTACCCCTTAACTTGTGAAATCATAACCTTTCAAGCAATGCATAAAAGTTAGTACAAATGGGCAACACTTCAAATTCAGCTTCAGCTTCAACCGGCCCCATCTTTACCGTAACCTTGAAAGTCTCTGTAGCTTGTCTCTTTGAGTTGTGATAAGTAGAAATTGATAGGCTAGACTTATTAAGCATGATCTCATCTAAATTAAAGTTAGGAATTACAACTAGTGAACACACATTAATTGAAGACCCATCATCTACCAACACACAAGTTGTGTGCTTACCATTCACCTGAGCAGAAATATGGAGAGGATGGTTATGGTTTCTACATTCAGTGGGTTGATTTGCATTATAATACACCACATTTTCTCTAGTTCCGCCCTTAACTAGATCTAACAATTTGAATGGTGAAATGGTAGTGGCAGTAGTAAACTCGTACAACACTTCCACTAACTTCTGCCTATGTGATGGAGATTTCCTCAACAAATCCTAAATGGAAATTTAAGCTTGTGCCTTCTACAATATCTTAATTATCTAGCTCTTCTCAACCTCTTTTATTGTAGGCATAATAGTAGGGGATGGCTGCTTCCTAACTTCAGGCACCACCCTTCCACTCCTGGTGATTACCTTTTCCTTCTTTTCTCCCTTTATGTTCTCCTCACTTTTACTAACTGAGCTTTAAATTTAAATGGGCACCATTAACCCCTTCATCCTCACTCTCAATAAGGGAATCTTGTTAATTAATCATTGAAATTGGTCGATTTTCTTGAACTGGCTTTATTATTTAGGGGCGGAATGAGTAATAGCCACATACTCATTCCCAAATAGGTTTTTCATAACATACCCCTCGGGTAAGTTACACCTAATCATAAATATAGAAGGTGGTATGGCATTGTACCCTTCTTTCTTCTTATTTTCTTAAGATTTAAAATCTGTTTATTGTCTATCAAATCTTGAATTTTGTTCCTCAAGGTGCAGTAATAATCTATGAGGTACCCTGTGTGTTTATGGCCTCCTTATTATCACAAAAATTCCTCCTTGTACCCTCATTGCTGGTCCGTTTAGCCAAGTACTCACCTTTAGCCTTTATAGCAAATACTTCAGCCATCTTTCCATTTCTATTTGCTCCACTACTACTCTTAGCTACCTTATTATTGCCAAAATTCCTCCTGGCACCCTTATTGTTGGCCTTATTTGCCAAGTACTCACATTTAGTCTCTATAGCTATATCTTTTAGGGACTCTTAATCATTTAATCCCTTCATCTTTAGGACATCCCTTAGGTAGGGACTTCTATTTCTAATAAAGAGCTTAATCTGGTCAGATGTATTGGGCTTTCTCTTCATTTCCATCGCTTAGTTCCTCTACCTTATCAAGGCATTTCAAAGTGATCTCCATCTTATGCTACAATTGTACTACTTAAGGAATTCTTAAGTCAGCAAGTCCTAATCATCCTTAGTGCAGATACCAGTCTACTATTGGGCACTTTAAGGTCAAATAAAAATACTCCACCTTCTGCTTCTTAGTCATAGTAGTCCTATTTATGATTAAGGTATACTACTTAAGGGAGTGACTTATTCTCATCTAAATCCCTATGCTCAAGGTTCTTCCCTTTGCTAACAGATAATAAACAAGATATAACCTTAATTTCCTTCTTTATCTTTTTGAAGGCTATATCCTTATCACTAGGGCCTCTATTCCTCATCACTACTATCTGGGCTCTTTCTTTTCTTCCTTTTTTTTTTGATATAGTCATGCTCAATCTTATACCTCCTTTCTCTCCTTAGCTCAACAAGTAGGGCTTAAAGCTTTATAGCAGCTTTCTGGCTAGCATCTCCAAAATGGGTTGGCTGTGTTATCCTATGTACAGGTGTACCATATTGTGTTATAGGAGGAGGAGCTAAAGGAGCCACCAACCCACTGAGCAGGGCTATCATTTTTTCCTTAAAGTGCTAGAATGACATGTCCAACCTTCTATCCAATTTATCATGTGGAACTCGATGAGCTGAAGTAAAAGCTATTTTATCCTTCAAATTAGACATCCTTAACCCAAAATCTTCAACTATTTTGCCCATCTCTATTTACCATCACTTTGACTGCTTTTGAAGAATCGAGTTAAACCTAACTCCAAAATGATCTCAGATCCCAACTCTGAACTTGACTTAGATCTCAACCCCAATAGCTCAAGCATGGATTTCTAAACAAGGTGACCATTTGACCCTCAAAACCATGTAAATGAATCTATGATTGCCATAAAATCTGAGCATTAGGAATGATGCATGATGATTAATGCATGAGCATGGTATATACATGATGCATGAATGTAATGAATGTGTTCATTAGAAGTCAATCACAACCATATACAAACAAAAAAAAAGCCTTCCAACCTTATTACTCCTGGCCCGAACATGTTTAACACTTAAACACTTTCAAATTTTCCTACACTATTCTACTGTAATCACTCCAAAAACTATCCTAGGGTTATTTTTCTTACTTCAACATGCATCGTGCATGTTGGATGCAAATTTTGGGGTGTTATAACACCTTATAGGAGTGACAGGATCAATGAGTGACTGAGTGAGTCCTACCCTATGGGAGTGACTAAGGTAATAAGTGTCTGAGTAAGTGCCACCCTAGAAAACTGAGGGTGAGCCACTCCTTAAAGGTGTGAGTGAGTCATATACGTGGTCCATAATGCATCCACTTGTCACCATTTCATTCATCCAAATGTTTTCTTTTTCAAATATTCTTCCAATCCCTCTTTACACTTTTAATTACCAATTTATTTAAATTATCCTTTCTCTCATTAGTTTAATCCCTACACCATATATAACTAATTATGCATGTGCTTACCTTTAATAAAATTACCATAATGCCCCTATCCTTAAAAATTAATTTCCTCTATCCTTATCCTTTAAAATAAATTTCCTTTATGTCCCATCCTATAACTTTTTAAATAACAATGCTTGTTTCAACTCTAATTCCACTTAATTATACGCATATTCTTCTAGGGAATATATTGGGGCCTCATATTTCTCTATCCTTTAAAAGAATTTCATCCTCAAAATTCATACCTGCATTTACTTCCTTTATTGTGATGACATGTGAAGGATCTAATCGGTATATCCTCAGCATAGATATATGGAAACATCACGGATTCTCTTTAGTTTTGGTGGTAGCTTTAACCTATAAGAAATTAGTCTGATCCAAAATAATACTTTTATATGGGCCAATATTACTCCATAGTGGAACTTTTAGAAATACCTTATCACCTATATTGAATTATATGTTTTTTTCTCTTCAAGTTTGTTTAAGAGTTTTTCTTATCTGGTGTAGCTTTAAAATTATCCTTGATTAACTTTACGTTTTTCTTGTGTTTTTTTAATTTGGCCTGGTTGTACCAGCTTGTTTTCACTGAGCTCTATCCAATATAAGGGAGTTCTGCATTTCCTTTTATATAATGCTTAATATTGCACTGTGTTGACACTAGATTGATAATTCTTATCATATGCAAACTCTGCTAATGGAAGATATTTGTCCCAATTGTTGCCAAACTTAAGAATGTATCTATTTATGGGTGAAAAGCTATGTCATAGTCTAAGCAAGTTCCCAGTGTTGGCTGGAGTTTCTTTCGAAATCTAGATGTGAATCGAGGATCCTTGTCTGAAATGATTGAGGAAGGAATGCCATGTAATCTTACAAACTCATTGATGTAGATTTTTGCCAATATAGTCAATGGAAAATCCGATCTGATTGGTATGAAATGTGCAAATTTAATCAATCTATCTACTATTACCCAAAAAGAATTATGTTACCTCCTGGTGAGCAGTAACCCGAACATAAAATTCATAGTGATGTGGTCCCACTTCCATTCGAGTATGATGATTTGTTATTGCAAGCAAAAAGGAACCTGGTGCTCTGCGTTTACTTGCTAGCATATCAAGCATTTTACCACAAAGTCTATTATTTCTCTCTTCATTCTAGGCAACCAATAAGTAGTTTTGAAGTCTCAATACTTTTTATTACTGCTAGGATGTATGGTATAACTATTGTTATGAGCTTCTATCAAGATGTTTTTCTTTAACTTCACGTTATCCGGTACATAGATACTCCCTTTATAGTATAAGTAGTCATAACTGCCAATGGAGAACTTGCTATCCTTTTCTGATTATATCTGGGAAATGATGGATGCTAAATGCTCATCTTACCTCTACGTGGCCTTTACTTGTTATAACCAGTTAGGCTTAAGCTATATTTTTGCTATAAGTGCTCCATCCTGTGTTATGGATAACTTGACATTCATAGCCTTTAAAGCCATTAAGTGCTTCCGACTAAGTGCATTTGCTATGACATTTGCCTTACCAAGATGGTAATCAATCAAATAGTCATAATCTCTGATAATCTCCATCCAACTTTTTCCTTAAATTGAACTCCTTCTAGGTGGGTTGATATTTTAAACTCTTGTGATCTGTGTAGATATAACATTTCTCACCATACAGGCAATGCCTTTAAATTTTCATCATAAATACAATGGCTGCTAACTCTAGATTATGGATAAGATAGTTCATTTCATACAGTTTAAGTTGCTTGGAAGAAAATGCTACTAATTTGTCTTTTTGTATTAATACACATCTTAACCCATTCCTAGAAGCATCACTGTAGATGACATAAGGGTTACCTGAAGTAGGTTGTGTGAGAACAAGAGCTTCAGTCAACATGTTCTTCATCTTTTCAAAGCTTTCCTAGCATCTGTCAATCCACTCAATCCTAGCGTTCTTCTATAATAGCTTGGTGAGTGGAGAAGCTATCATGGAAAATCCTTTGACAAATCGCCTATAATAACAAGCTAATCCTAGAACACTTCTTACTTGAGTAACATTCTTAGGGGTTTTCCACTCCTATATAACTTCAGCCTTTTTTGGGTAAACCTTGACCCTTCTGTTGACACGACATTACCAAGGAAGGTGACTTCTTTCAACTAGAATTTATACTTGCTAAATTTTTCATATAGCTATTTCTCTTTCAATGTTTGTAGTACGATTTTTAAGTGCTTATCATGTTCTTTTAGAGTCTTTAAGTACATAGGGATGCCAACAATGAGGTTGCCGATGTATTATTGAGGCCAAATGGCATGATCAGGAATTCATAGTGACCATATCGGGTAAGAAAGCTATTTTTAGTACATCTGCTTCTCTAACTCGAAGCTTACGGTATTTTGATCTCAAGTTAATTTTAGAAAATACACCTACACCTTTCAACTGGTAGAATAAATCAACAATTCTCGCTAATGGGTATTTATTCTTTATTTTGACTTTATTCAATTGTTTGTAATCAATCCAAAGTAATAGTGATCTATCATTCTTTTTGATAAATAAGACTGGTGCTCCCCATAGTGATACACTAGGGTGGATGAATCCTTTATCAAATAATTTTTGCAACTAAACTTTTAGTTATTTCAACTTTATGGGTGCCATGCAATAAGGTACAATGGAAATAGGAGCAGTGCTAGGTACCACATCAATTGTGAATTCTACCTTCCTTTCTGGTGGTAACATTGGTAATTCATCAGGGAAGACATCATGGAAGTCATAGACTATATGCACATTGCTGACTTTAGGCTTTTCTTCTTTAACCTCTATCACATAAGCTAAGTGGGTTGAACATCCCTTATGAATTCATTTGTGTGCTATAGTGGTTGAGATGTTATTTGACAAAAGAGTATATCTTCTCACTGTAATAGTGATCTCCTATCTATCATGGGTTTTCAATGTTGTTTTTTTTATCAAAAATCCACCATTACTAGATGTTTGTGGAGCTAGTCCATCCCTAGAATCACATCAAATTAGTGGAAAGGAATCTTGATTGAATTCATAAGAAAAGTGGTTTGTTGTATCTGGATGGGGCAGTCTCTGAATACTTTGTTGACTACCACGCTATGCCCTAAAGGACTATTGACTAAGATGCCTTGATCTAACTATATCTTAGCCAACCCTTTCCCATGTGCAACTTTTGTCCTGAGGTAGAACTTAGAGAAATTCAAGTGCGACAAACTCCTACAGAGGATAAGTTGGAAATGGAATCAAGTTCACAACCAGTTATGGAGCAAGAACCTAGAAGGTCCGGTAGGGTACGTCGAGAGATTGAAAGATATGGATTTTTAATCACCGACAGTGACACTATTGAGTTAGTGGATCTTGAGGATCCAACTACCTATCGAGAAGCTACTGAGAGCCTTGACTCAAAAAATTGGCTTGAAGTAATGAAATCGGAGATGCAATCAATGTACGATAACCAGGTTTGGACCTTGGTTGATCCACCGAAAGGTGCTAAGGTAATTGAATGCAAGTGGCTATTTAAACTCAAAGCAGATAAGACCTACAAAGGTAGACTAATAGTAAAAGGTTTTCGACAAATTCATGGTGTGGACTATATATGATGAGACCTTTTCACCTATAGTCATGCTCAAGTCCATCAAGATATTACTTGCCATAGCTGCATATCATGATTATGAGATATGGCAAATGGATGTCAATACTGCTTTCCTTAACGAAAATTTACTTGAGGATGTGTATATGACACAGATTGAGGGTTTTGTCAATCCCAAGCATCCTAAGAAGGTTTGCGAGCTTCAAAAATCCATTTATGGATTAAAGCATGCATCCCGAAGTTGGAATCTTTGTTTTGATGAAGCAGTCAAGAATTTTGACTTTGTCAAGAACGAAGATGAGCCTTGTGTATACAATAAGGTTAGTGGGAGCATAATAGTATTTCAGGTCCTATATGTGGATGACATATTTCTCATTGGGAATGACATTCCAACATTGCAAAAGGTTAAGAAATGGTTAGGGAAGTGTTTCTCAATAAAAGACTTAGGTGAATCTGAGACAATACTTGGTATTCAGATCTATAAAGATAGATTGAACCAGCTTTTCGGACCAAGTCAAGAAAAGTACATGGACAAAGTACTAAAGTGTTTTAGTATGGGAGACTCAAGGAAAGGGTACATACCTTTAGCTTTGGGAGTTCCTTTGACTAAAGAACAATGTCCTAAAACTAAAGAGGAGAGGGACAACATGAGTAGAATCCCATATGCATCTGCTATTGGATTTATCATGTACGCTATGTTATGTACTAGGTTAGATATTGCTCATACACCGAGTATAACCAGTAGGTTTTAGTAAGACCCTGGCAAAAAGTACTGGTCTGCTGTAAGGGGGATTCTAAAGTACCTGCGAAGGACTAAGGATCACTTCTTAGTGTATGGTGGTCAAGAAGAGCTCGTCATACAAGGTTATGTCAATGCTGCTTTTCAAACCAGCACTCGGGACTCAAGATCGTAATCTGGATTTGTTTTTGTTTTGAATAGTGGTGCTATCAGCTGGAGAAGCTCAAAGCAAGAGACTGTTGTCGACTCAGCTATAGAATTTGAGTATATTGCAGCAAGTGAGGCTACAAAAGAGGCTATTTTGATTAGAAATTTTATTTCTGGATTAGGAGTGGTCCCAAGCATCCTAGATCCATTAGAAATTTTCTGTGACAATAACGGGGCCATCGTACAGGCAAAGGAGCCCTGGTCACACCAAAAATCCAAACACATACTTAGAAGGTATCACCTGATCAGAGAAATCATTGATCGTGCGGACGTCAAGATTAGCAAGATAGCAAGTGAAAATAGTGTAGCAGATCCATTTATGAAACAGTTGCATCCAAATCTACACGAATCTCATTTAAGAGCATTCGGTTTGAGGGCTATGTCCAATTGGGACTAGTGCAGGAGATTGTTAGTGTAAGCCCTAGCCCAAATACATTGTTATAAAACACTTCAATTAATAAATGAGGCATTTGTTTTATCTATTGTATTCCTATGCATATCAATTGATAAACTATCCAAGAATGTTTTTTCAGTTTAAGTTATCATATGTGAGGCACATGGTTGTAAGACCTTGAAACAATAGATACTTCATTCTAAATATCCCTAGTCAGTCATTGTTATGGAAATCACAATGAATTAAGACTAGTATGCTCTCTCTGAAAAGATGAGTTCTATCTTATGGATCACAAGGATAAGAGTGTGAATCAAAGATCATAGATACATGTTTAGAACATGGTATCTGGATTCGATCCATTCATGAGAACACTGCATTGTTCTAGTCATAAGTGTTTCTCATGTGCAAGTTTTGCATCACAGTTCTTAGACCTAAAATCTCTATGAAACTCTTTATGAATTACTGTGTACTTTGACATACACCAAACGTACTCGTAACAGGGTGACAAGTATGGGTATGCTTGGGTATACACTAATTCATGTTAGAGAGCATAAGAGAAGTAAAGGGATTACCCCTCTCAATAAGAGAGAAAATATCATCGGCCACTTGATTAGTAAACTGAGAAGTGTATGGCCATACCGAGATAAAATAATGAGTAATCATTATTTATCTGAGAGTTCAGTGTCACTAGAATATCAAGAAAAAAATTAGTATATATAAGGATGACTAGTTCTATGCCTTATATTAATTATGATATTTAAGGGTAAGGGACTATGCAAAATTGCATTAGGTCACTAAATGACATTTACATTTTCATTTAATTTGGAATACTATAATATCTTGCTAAAGAATATATATAGCCTTTGAATTAATTCATTAATTCATTGCCAATATTAAATGGACTTATAAGATTGCACACAAAGCATTGGGCTTAAAATATTTAAATAGAATATTGGGCATTAATTTGGGCTTCTATTTAAAGTCAAATTAATGTATGTAATAGGTATTAAAATTGCTAAATGGACCTTGGTCCATGAGAGAGGGAATTTCGGCCTATGTAGATTTAATTTCAATTAATTAATTATCTTGGATTAATTAAGTTAATTGAGGTTTAAATCCTAATAACATTTGAATCAAAATAAAACAGTTAAATAGGAGAGAGAGTGGCCGAAATTCAAAGATAAAATCATAGTGAATTTTGCCACATGTATATCCTAAATAAGTGATTTGTTTTGATTAAATGTCTTATGTTTATTTTAATTTGAATTTAAAATTTAAAGAAATTTGAATTAATATATGTCACTTAATTAGGAAGTGATGGAGGCTGAATTTACTAATTAAAGATAGCAAATTTCGGCATTCACACTTGACCTAAACAAATGATATATATTTATGAATTAAAAGGAAGAAAAGAAACCCCTAGCCATTTTTTGCTCTCTTTCTCTCTCTCTTGGCCGAAATACACAAGGGGAAAGAATTATTTCTTGTTCTCTTGTGTTCTTGGGCAAAAAAGCAACCTAAAAGAAGAACAAGATAAAATCTTATGGCTTCAATCCATTCCCATTGCCAAATATTCAAACATAGAGCTAGCACTCTTGGTTTTAAGCCATCTTTGCAAGTGTGTGTGTGAGAACAGAAAAGAGTGGCATAAAGGCAGCTTCTTGGCATTGGTGTTCCAGATATGAAGTATATAAGTTCATCTTATATATTTGCCATTGCAAAATTCAATTTTTGAATAGCATCCAAACTTGTAAGTTTTAAAAACCATAAAATTGCATATTTTGATTCTATGTCGTATATTGCATGGCATGAGTGATCTATATTTTTTATTTTTCTACTACATGATCTTCATGTATTTTCCATGTGATATCCCATTAGTGATAACCTCTACCTATTTGCTTACATAATCAACTACTACTAAGATATACATAAATCTAAAAGTATTTGGAAATGGTCCCATAAAGGCTGTCCCGCAGATATTAAAGATTGCTATCTTTAAAATATTATTTAATGGCATTTCATCACACTTAGAGATGTTTCCAACCATTTGTCACCTATCACATCAAAATACAAAAGAGTTAACATAAAAAAAAAGTAGGCCAAAGGAGACCTAATTGAAGAATTTTCACCAGCATTATATTTGGGCTATGGAGATCTCCTGCTTCTCCTTCATGTCATGCTTGCATAATTGCATTTTTATTTTTTTGGGTCACATTGCCATAACTCTTAATCCGAGCATAGCTTAAATAGGAATAGATCATCCAACAGAAAATATTAAGCATCCACCTTCAACTTCTTCCTCTACTGCCATGATAAATCCTTTGGAATAAAGTCACCTACAAGATAGTTGGTCAAATCAGCATACCATAGAATGGCAACTTCACAAACATACACAGTACAAATATGGTCAACAAACAGGAGGCTAGAATTTCCCCTTTCTCAATATGTTTATGCTTTAATCTTGATAAATGATCGGCTATAAAATTTTTAACTCCCTTTTTTATCCTTGATCTTCAAATTGAACTCCTGCAATGATAAAACCCACTAAATCAATATTCGCTTTGACTCCTTTTTGCCAAAAAGATGCCTAAAAACTACATGATTAGACCAAACTACTATTTTAGCACCCAGAAGATAAGGTCAAAATCTTTCAACGGCAAATACTATCGTAAGGAGCTCTTTCTTTATTATGGTATAATTGACTTGTGCTCCCATTAAGGTGTGACTTGCATAGTAGATTGCATAAAATATCTTCTCTTTCCTTTGTCCCAATATAGCTCATACTAGATATTAGTTTGCATCTCACATCAATTAAAAAGGGAGTTCTAATTTAATGAAACAATCACCAAAGAGAGATTAACCATTGGTTTAATGTATCGAATGACTACAAACACTCATAAAAAAAAATCAAACGCAATATCTTTCATCTGTAAATTTGACAAAGGTTTAGCAATTTTTGAGAAATCCTTAATAAACCTATAGTAAAATCCCACATGACCTAAAAAACTATGAACTCATTTTACTCATATTAGGGGAGGAAGTTTCTCTATAACCTCTACCTTAACTTTATCAACTTTTATCCCTTTCTCATAAATTTGGTATCCTAACACAATCCTTTCCCTAACCATAAAATAACATTTTTGAAATTTAGTACTAGGTTGGTTTCTTTAAAGCTACCTAAAACTAAATCAAGATTGCCTAAACAACTCTTAAAGTCACTTCCATAAATTGTGAAATCATCCATGAACACCTTTGTAAATTTTTCAATATAAGTAATTGAAAATAGCTATCATACACCGCTGAAACATAGTTAGAGCATTATTAAGATAGACATTATTTTATATGAAATAGTGCCATAAAGGCAAGCAAAGGTAGTTTTCTCTTAATCTTTAAAATCTATAAGAATTTGTAAATATCATAACACCCATCTAAGAAATCATAAAACCTGTTACCTGCTCACCTTTCAAGCATTTGGTCAATAAATGGTAAAAGGAAATGGTCTTTCTAAGTTGTATTATTCAACCTCCTAAAGTCTATGTGTGCTCTCCAACTAATAACCGTATGAGATAGAATGAGTTCATTGTATTCATTCTCTACTACAGTCCTACCACCTTTCTTTGGAACACATTGGATAGGACTTACCCAACTACTATAAAAAATATGAAAAATTATACTTACATCTAGTAGTTTTAAAACTTTTTTCTTCACCACTTCTTGAATTGCTGGTTTTAATTGCCATTGGTGTTTAAAAATCGGCTCACAATTCACCTCCATAGGAATTCGATGAGTGTAAAAGCTTAGACTAATTCCCTTAAGATCAACCGACTCCTATCCTATGGCCTTTAATGCTTCTGAAGCACCTCAATCAATAAGTTTTCTTCTTTTTATGTCAAAATAGAGGAAATTATTATAGGTTTCTCATTGCCTTCTAAAATACATCATTTAAATAAGAAAAAAAGAGGTTTGAGGTTAGCTTTCGATTTTCCCTTAGGAAGTTCAATTACTTTTTCCTTCAACTAATCATCCCTAAATTCCTTCTCCAAATCTTTCAGAATTCAATTCTTAACTTTGTTTAGCACTTTATATTTAAAAGAGTGCATCAAATAGCTCTTCAAAGGTTTATCTAATGAAAACCCATCTTGTAACTCATCCAAGCAATCTTGAATTGCATCCACAAAACACAAAGATTCTTCAGAATCACAATCAAATACCATATCTTCATCAATAAGTTGGAAATTCACCATTTGCCTATGTACATCAATAAGAGCCCTCGCAATATTTAAAAATGGTCTTCCTATAGTGAAAGGTACTTTTTTATCTTCATCTATGTCTATTACAATAAAATCCACCAGGAATATGAAATTCCCCATCTTGATTAGTAAATTCTCAATAATCCCCTTTGGATTTTTCATTAAATGGTTTGGTAATTGAAGGGTCATTCTTATCCTAGTTGTGGCCCATTCAAAATTCAAATTTCAATAACTTGATCACAATGGGGACAATTCTATTCCAGCCATGACCCTTTCAATATTATAAAAGGTAGAATCTATGAAAAAGAGGGGATAAAGATTTTAATTTTCTTTCTAGTTTTCTCTATAGATTTTAGGTTTTTAATATTTTATTTAGTTGTAAACACTCTATTATTTCAATAGCATTCTTACATTAAACACTTGTTTTTCATTTAGTTTATCAATGTTTAGTATAATAAAAGTTTGCAAACATTTGATAAGAAAAGCTAGTTCATATTTCTTTATCAGATTCTAAAAATAGGTTTTATTAGTTTCTTTCTCTCTCGTGTAGTGAGTAGTGACCTAGTTGCCTGGGGATCTATGAATCCCTATACTCGTGTAATAATTGAACCATTTTATGATTAATATATGATCTAATGTTTCATTCCTTTGTGTAATGATCTAAATATCAATTTTATTCAAATATTTTCTTATTTTCTTATATTAGATGAATGAGTTTTATTTTTATTTTGATTGGATGTTTGAATGTTTTATTTTTGTATTTCTTAGTTATAAATTTAATAATGATATTGGAATCAAAGCTATCAGATCTATAGCTTATTGCATTGTAAATTTAGAAATAGGTGAGGAATGAATGGGTATTGGGTTGATTGGATCATAAATAAGAAGCCAATCCGTATCTAGAATTTTAAACATATGTATAGGCTAGTTAGTCGATTAGCTCCAAAGTGGGAAGTCAACTAGTTAGAATAGTTGGCTCTAAAATGGAAAATTTAGGTTTTATTAGGTTATCCATATCTAGATCATATTATTTTCAAAGGCATTTTTTTTTATTTTCACCCTATCATAGTGCCTAATTTTAGTAAGGCAGCCTTTTGATTTTTGACCCGTAGGCTTTTTTTCTCTCTCTCTCTCTCTTTTTCTTCTGAGTCTTTACCTTGGAACCCTCTTCAATCCATTGGCACAATGGCTTAACACCATAAGGTACATTAACTTGCACTATGTCATCCACAGACTTGCAAATACGATGATATCGGCACGGATCCTCTAGCCACCTAGTGCTGCTTATTAGATCAAGTGCAACTAGACTAAAAAAGATGATTAAAATGAATCATTTCACCAATATGTCAATCATAAAACATCTCATTTCTCTATCAAGAAAGTCTAGCCCTATGAAGCTATCATATGATTCCTTCAACTAACAAAGTAGACAAAAGGAATGGCATATTTCATCAAGCCATTGCAAACAACTCTCTTTGACATGAAGGAAATGCATATGGGTTTATAACAACCTTAAGAACTATTCTTTATTTTGTGAAAGGGGAGTCCTCTTAGGATTGCAAAAAACCTTAACACCCTTTTGCCCATTTATACTAGAAAACTAGTTTTCAAGAATTGAAGAGCAAACTTGCCTTAGAGACACAATAGTATAATTCCTTCCTTCATCATTTAGAAGTTAAAAACAATTTTTTACACCATGCCTCTATCACAATTTAGCCAATTTACTAAAGCAGCATGTCCTTGTTAGTTCTTAGTGCCACATTGGGTTCAGACAAAGCCTTTTTTTCTCTTTTCCCCTTTGTTTTTTAAATCTCACCTCAGAAGTCCTAGTGGATGCAATCAAGATGTTTGTATTCCTTAAGATTAAATGAAGACCTATGTTTATTGAATTAATGTCTTAGATATGGGCTATAATTATTGCCATGCATGATGCAAATGAATAGGACATTGCAAACATAAGAAAAATTTATGTTATTAACACAATAAGAAAAATATTCATTGTTCAAAGGATTTTATTACATCATAAGAAAAAACCCTTAGGTCCCATGATACACCCGTAGTTGGTCAAGCAATGTTGTAGCCTCTTTATCTTTTCTCAAGGTCAGAGATATGCTTGTTATCAATGAGGTCTTGGATCCTATATCTCAAAATTCAACAGTCATTTGTCAAATGGTCAGTGTGCTAGTCGAAAGCGCAAAATAGATTTAACATGTGGCCTAGTTAGCCATAGTCTTTAGCTAGCTTATATGGTAAGGGTTACAGCTCTCTTTCTTTAACTAAACACTTAAAAACGCAAGACAAAGGTTTCCTAAAATTTAAATAACACCTCTGAGCTGCTTCAATAGCTAACACTTGCCTTATCCTTCAGGTACCATTGCTATCGCTATACCAGCCCCAACACCGCCTTTATTGCCTTGAATATTTGCTCTTTCAACTAGATATTCTCTTTTTAACTTGCCATATCAGTCTATGGTGGAATCCAATGTGTTGTATTCTTACCGTTAATAGTAGTAGCAGCCATAGAAGTCTCCTTAATGATAGTCAATTTGACTTGTGTAACTAGGGGTGCTGCAAATTGAGCACTGAAGTTTTTCATTAGAATGATTATAAAACTAAAAAATTTCCATAATCTTTTTCTTAAACGTATCAAATATTTTATCTAAGTCTTGATGTAGTAGGATATTAGCTAGCTATGGAGATCCAGATGCCCCTACCTTTTTTGATGATTTTAGCAACTATCCTAACATTTCATCTTTCTAGTTTGATATCAAGTTTTTTTCTAGCTTAAGTTTTGACATGTTAGGTGCTAACTAATAGAGGAACCCCTAAAGTACTTGGGTATATGGTTTATAATTGCTAAAAGAGTCAAAATGTTAAGAGTGATGTATAACGATAATGCATGTGTATGATATACATATGATGCATGAGCATGCTTATGTTATACATATGATGCATGGTATATATGTGAATATGTTATACATATGATGCATGAGAGTGATGCATGTGAATGACATATGATGCGTAACTTAATTGTTAGGATTATATATAATGATGCATGATATCTAAGTGATGATAAGCAGGGTATGCATATGATGTATGGGTACGAGTATATGTATGGTACATGGTATGCTTATGATGTATGGTACATGTTAGGTATACACATATTGTATGGTATGGATATACTTATGGTGTATGGTATATGTATGAAACATGATATATGTTAGGGATACATATGATTCATAGTGTACATATGATGCATGATGCATCTTAGGGATATATATAACATGTGAGTTAATCATTACAATGATGCATAATGATACATGTGCATGCTATACATATGATGCATAAGTGTGTTAAGTGCCAATCACAACCACATACAAGCATACAAATAGCCTTTCAACCTTATTACTCTTATACAGGAGGTTATACGATTTCCACTACAAGAAAAAAGGGTATTAGGGACCATAAAATAAGGACCAATTAATTTTTCGATCCTTAAAAATATACTAATAAGGATAAGTTTTTTATTTGGTTTATAATTTTCAATTTTTCAATTTTAATAGTAAAAATATTTAATCTAAGTCCCTAATAGATGTAAAATCTGGTCCTTGAAACTATTTATAGCGGGACAAAGACGCGCCATTTGATAAAAATATTAAAAAAACATAGGTCTACTTGTGCCTAAAATCAATCTCCCTAAAATCCCTAAAAACATAGGTCTTTTTACACCTAAAATCAATTATCCGGTTTCTCTTTTGAAAAATCCCTAAAATTAAGCTCCTTTTTCCCTCTGCCTATCCACACCGTCCACTGTCGGTCACCATTGCCTACCGTTCTCCAATGAGTCTTTCGTTCTTTCTTGGTTTTACTTTTTTTTTCATTGAGTCATTCTTCAGTTAATCATTTTCCAGTGATTCGTTCTACTTTCTGACATTCTCCAGTGAGTCGTTCATTCTTTCTTCATTTTTTTCGTTCTTTCTCAATTTTTGTGAGATCCCCATTAAAGTAGTGGCTGAAGATTGAGATGGGCACACTACGAAATGGATATGGTGATCTTGCTTCTATTGACATACGAACAGGTACTTGAATCGTAGTCATTTTTGTTTCATTTCATCTTGTTTAACAAAAAGATATAGTATGCATACTTTGATATACTATGCCAGGTTCTATGTATTGGTTCGATGATAACACAAGAAATTAAGAATGAACTTATGTGCTTCAGTAACTACTCAAAACTATCTAATACTTTGTTAGAGTCCTCTAAGTTTTTTGGTGAATTAGTTAGGAATAATATTTGCCATTCTCTACTAGCAGTTTCTGTGGAGGTTCTGTTTTCGGTCTCATATGTGGTTCTTTAGCTTGGTTGTTTTGGTACTTTAATTAGCGGTGCAAGTTAATTTAGTGGTATAACTTGTTGATCTCTTGTTTCAATAATGAGTTTTTGAAGCTATAAATTCTTATCCATGAAGGATGTACTGGACGTCTCTTTCTTTTTTTAATGTTACTTATCTTTTGAAATTATGGTGCCAGTAGAAGTTGTATTCATCCTTAAAGATATTACATTTAAAGGTTTGGAGATCTGGTGCGTAGAGAAGGACAAGCTCCAGTTGATTCCGCTTCTAAAATCTTTGTAGGGAAAGTTTTACTCTGGAAATGCTTATTTACACTTAAACGTGAGTTCATCTAGTGAATTTTCACTTATTCTTGCTTCGTTTGGTTGTTCATTTAATGTTTTTATTCTATTTATGATATATGTAATACAGATTTCTTTAGTTAACTATGGATACAAAATAACAGTAGCATGGAGGAAAATGTCAGGTTGCAACTATAGGTTGGAATCTCTTTATAACTCTTTTGGCATGAGCACACTTGTACTCAGAAGGGAATTCCAATGAACTGCTCTAGCCCTGTAGAGGATGGAAAATTTGTTGGTGATTCTGATGTTGGTGAATTTTAGAGTTTTTTGGTGGTTATGCTCCCATTCTAAGGGACTTGCCAAAATACCATCAAACTTGAATCTCCTATTATATTTTGGTTAGGAAACCTTGTGTTTAAATATACAACTGCATTTTGTTAATCTTTCAAACAAATTTTCATAGACTAGTTGACCTGCATCTTTCCTTTGGTTTTGCCTTGTTAGCAACAAGCTTAATATGTCCATCCTTTCAACGGAATACAAAGGAGACTGCATTTGCCTTATGAAAGTTGCCCTTGGCCAAGGCTAAGAGGTATTTGGAAGATGTTATGGCTCATAAGCGAGCTATACCTTTCCGCCATTTGTGGTGGTGTTGGGCCTACTGCTCAGGCAAAGAATAGTCATTATAATGGTCAAGGACGCTGGCCTGTTAAATCACCAAAATTTATTCTAGATTTGTTTAAAAATGTAGAGAGTAATGCCAAGGTATATCTTGTTGGATCCTGTAATCAGTATGTCCTTGCCATCATTCTTTGTTCTTGTATTAATCAATAAATTGCTCAAGTAAAAGGTTTAGATGTGGATGCCCTCTACATTTCTCACATCCAAGTGAACCAGGCATAGAAGCAGAGACGTCGTACTTACAGGGCTTATGGAAGAATTAACCTTGCGTGTCTTTTTTTTTAAATTTCATATAAGTTTTCATAACCAACTTTCATTTTCGGTTTCTATGGACTGATATGATACTCTTCTGTTTTGTTCAGCTTACATTGTCCAGCCCTTGCCACATCGAGTTAACTTTGTCTGAGAAGGAAGAACCAGTGCAAAAAGAGGTAAGTAACGTGGCTATTAAGCAAAATATTTATGAAAGTTAACAATAGTTAACTTGGATATTCAAGCAGTAGTCATATGCTATATAGCTATCTTAAAGTGATTAAAATAATGTCCAAAGCTGGGAGTTATATGAGGTATAATTAATACTAAACATGTAAGTTTGAACAATCTGCTCTGCCATAGGGTTAGCATTTTATTTCCCCTGTTGTGAAGTATCTCCATTCAATTCTACATCTAATCTTCTTTTTCTTTCTTAATTGGATTTGTTGCCATCTCATTCCTCTTTTCTGTTTGTTTTCCTGGAAAAGAGAAAATAAAACAAGCAAGAGAAGAGGTAACAAGCGTTTTAGATTGAATTCAGGTATTGCAATGTTTGTTTTTATTTTAACTGCAAATTATTTCATTTTTATTAAATTGTATTTTTTTTAATTTCTGCTTCTCTTTTATTGTCAATGATCTGCGATTCTCTCTTTCTTTTGCTTCAACTTTGCATTTTTAGGATGTGAATTTGCTCTTCAGTTTGAAGATATTTTGGATCTACTCTCAAAATGTGAAATTCGACTTCTAATTTAGGATTATTTTGCATATGCTATGACTATTTAGGATAAGCAATTTTTAAGACGTAACATAAAACCTCTAAAAGTTAAATTACATATTGAACATAGTAACTGTTAAGTTCTTATCTAAGTATATGCCAATTAGCATAACAGCTTATAGAAAGTGAAAAAATTGCAGAGTTGTTTATAGCCTAAATCTCACAGTCCTAACTGAGAATTTTGTGACCTGAGCCCTTTAACATGCCAAACATATGCAAATAATTTATTGCACTCCTTGCACCTTTATCTCAGATATTTTTGGTGCTTCCTCTCATATTTGCTTATTTTTTATTTTTAAAATTGTGTAATAGAGAGAAATGCTCTTTGTTGAATTTTTGCTGAATCAGCTTTTGTAGTGTGGCATTTGAGGTAGTAAATTGTGTTTTTGTATGCATTATTAGGGCTTCTATTAGTATAGGTAGATGTTGTAGATCTGGAGTATAACCGATTAAGCATAACGAAGGAAATATCCCCCAGGTGAAAGGAACCATGCCTAGTAGAAGTTAGAGCTTACCAGTCACCTGATTGAGGAAAGGACCCATGCCTAGTAGTTCTCACTTCTATACATGAGTCTAAAGTGCTCTACTTTAATATGCTGTGCAAGTTGATTCTTTCTATGCTTATAAAATGATGTGAAAGAATTTTATACGATTCTTCTACCGATTAAAACTTAATTTCAAGCAAAATATGTAAGCAGTGGTATATTTTTCCCTGTATATTAAGTTCTTGTTGCTGCCCTTAGATCTTTGAGTATGACAAGTGTACATATATGTTGATTTCACTTCATGGGTTTGATTTTATTTTATGCATTGGTGTGATGTCATTTTTAATTGAGACTTCAAAGTAGATTTTGAGACCTTTTGTTTCCTCTTTGTTGTATTGTAATAAATTTCCAGTCCTATAAACGAAGTTGGTTACATGTCATGATCTTGTACATTTGTCAGCATTTAAGAATGTGTTGGCAGATTAAGCATAAATAGAAAACAAGCATTTTTATTCTAGACTTGAGTTAAGATTGGGCAATTCTGTGTGATAGGTTAGTTTGGTCCTTTACAACTAAAGAATAATTACATTCAAATTTCAAAATGGTTTGTCTCTAGTTAGTTCAAATTTCAAATTCATTCAAGTGAAATATGAAATGTATTGATCTTGGTATCTGCATCTGTGTTAGTTGATCTTTACAGGTACTAATACCCTCCAATCTCACGATTCTCTTCATTTCTTATGCTTTTTTTATTTGATTTGATTATGATCATTATCATTATCATTATCAAATATAGGGAAAAATCACCTGGTTTTTGCTTCAAAACATGTAGTAGATACAACTAACTAACCCAAAAGGAAAAGGAAAAGGTAACAACTTTACTTTCTAATTCTACCGTTTCCTTTATCTGCTACATTTCTATTTTCTTTCTTTTTTTTTTGTTTGCAGAACGTTAGATCGTTGTTTTGTTACTACTTTTTCTTGTCTTGTCCCTTTCCTTTTCCATTCTATTATTATACCAGTTTCCCCCATTTTCTCCACCTTGGTTTCTAGCTTTCTTTTACGTTTTCTCTGCTATGCTATTTTTGGGAGCTCTGTGCACTGCATTGCCTTCTCTTACCTTATTTAAGGGGAACCAGGGATTTTTCACATGGGTTTGAAATTAATTGGCCTTTTGGTAAAGGATGGGAATCTGGGACTTGAGATTTGAGTAAATTTGGTTGCTTTTTGGGGTTTCAGCTCATGGGTTGTGGACATTTTCTTCTAGTTCTTCTTCTTCTTGCGATTCTCCTTTGTCTTTGCAACTTGTTGATGGTTATGACCTAATTTCTTTTACAGGAAGACCTACTTCTGGTCTAGCTGCTCGCTCTGTAATTGTAACACTTGGATAAAAAGGCTGATTTTGATTAGACAGATGACCTTTTAAAGCTCACTTTGAGGTATAGAAAATCATTTCATCTTTTTTATATGTTCGTCTTTGGAATTGGACTCCATTGAAATCTTTATATATGACTTTCTGTTCTTGCATTGTTTGGGTATTATGCTATTGATTCTGGTCATATTGTGCTTCATTGGTTTTGCTTTGTTGTTTATATTAAATTCTTTTAGAAATTAAACATCTTTTGGGTTGGGTTAAAATTAAATTCCTTTATGAGTTTGTATGCTTCTAAGGAATTTTTCTTGGAATTGTTTTTATGCTGAGATTCTCTATTTCATTAGCTATTATATATATTTTACAGCAAAATTATTTTACTTTTGGAAATTACAGCTATTGTTTATTGTTTAAAATTGTTAGAATATTTCAGTTTCTGACCATGCAATATTTGCTCTGCCTGATGCATTCTTCATGGAAATTACCCATTTCTTATGCTATTCTCTCTTTTTGAGTGTCAATTTAGTCATTATAGTTTCCAAGGGATGTAAGTTGGTCTTTGATGCTTTCATCCTTTGGTAAACTTAACTAAAAGTTCAACTAAAGAGTTTGAAAGAAAATTGCGTAAAATTGCAGGAATACTGTTGTATATTTTATTTAAGTTTTTTAATGATCATTCTAAGTATTTCATTCTTGTTATGGTAATTACACTACAGGAATGCTGCTGCTGTGGTAGAATTGTGTGTGGCAGCTGAAAGATTTATTTTCAATGAGTGCTATTAGAGGTAAACGAACTATTAATTACATGGTTTTAGTTACAAACTACATATATAACGGCTACTTTATTTATTCAATTAACATCTTAATTTATGAGAGCTTAAGATTTCATAAAGTCATTTTCATATTTCCTCTATACTTTATTGATTTACGTTTCAAAATATTACATTTTACTAAATTATGAGTTGAATAAATTATAATGTCCTGTTAGATTAAGAATTAAATATTATACTAATCTATACATTGAAAAATAAATATACCAAGGTTGTGGCATCTGATAAATAGTGGATGAAATTTGTTGATGACTGACTTGATGAAGCATACTTAGTAGGGGTGCAAAAATTTTTAAGTTGTGCATTTAAAAGAATTGGCATCCATTGTATTTACAACTCTCTGTTTCTTTGTTTAAATGCAAGTCACTTGAACTTCTTTGACTAATTAAGCATATTTATGTCACAGTTTATATTGTAAGTTAGTTTTTCTATGAAATGTTTATACTTTTGCATGCTGTGATATAGGAAAATACATCACTAGCTAGTTCCTCTGCTGGTGCTGTAGTCTGTGCAGTGATTGCATCTGGAGCTGGTATGCAGGAAGCCTTGCAAGCTACTAAAGTACTAGCCGAAGACTGTCAGCAAAGAGGGACTGCATTTTTGTTAGCTATTAATTTTTGTAGAAAGGGGTTGTATAAATAATATTTTTATTCATATGATGGTTTTTTGGATGTTAACTTTACATTTGTATTCATTAAAAATTACATATATACAGGAAATGTTGGGATTATTATTTATATATGTGTATTATTTATGAATTATATAATACAATTGAATTTATAAGATTAAAAAATTTATTTATTTTGGAATCAGTAGGAATCATTTACCTTTTAGTGATCAGATTAGGGATTAAAATATTGGTCTTTATTAATCTTTTAGTGATCAGATTACAATGGTCTTTAAAAGTTGATCCTAAATCAAAATAGCGAAGGGATAAAATTGTCCTCTTAGAATTTTAGGGACCAGATTTTCGGTCATTTAAAAGTTTGATTAGTCATGTGAGCTAATTATTTGGGATAAAAAATCTGGTCTTTAATACTTTTTAGGGACCAATTATTTATAGTCCTTAAAATGTTTTACGGACTAGATTTTTGGTCCCTAAAGGATGCATGGGTCATGTGATGATCGTTAATTAGGACAAGAAAATTGGTCCTTAATGCTTTTTAGGGACTAGAATTTTTCTAGTCTTTAGTAACTTTTAAGGTCTAGATACCATATCTGGTCCTTGTTAGTCATTACCGACGGAGCCTATAAGGACTAGATTTTTGGTCTCTATTCACTTTTTAAGGACCAGTTTTGCACTTTTAAAGACCAAATTTCTGGTCCTTAAAGGTCATTTTTCTTATAGTGTTCATTCCTAGGTGGGTTTAGCCCATAGGTCAACTAGAAACCCAATGGACACGTACGGTGCATAATGGAAAACTGGTAGCATAACCTCTTTTGACTAAAGTGCAGGCATATGGGTTTTGGCCTTTATATTTTTAAACAATTCAAACAAATTAGGTTGGGCCCATCAAGGTATCATGGCCGTTGATGAGTACCACCTAATTATTTGAATTTGTTCAATATATGAGGGCCCACATAGTAAGAAAGAGTTATTAAGGTCCTATGGGAAGTACCTATTATCATTACTTAAACTTGTAATGGGGTGGTAAAACTTTAGGGTTACCCAAGTATGGTCCCTAATAATAGACCTACCTCATCGCAAGTATAACAACCTATAGGTCACCATTTTATATACCAATTAGTATGAGACTTGAGATGGTGGCTCTTTTGACACCTTTCTATATTGAGTGAACATAAGGCATGCTTCGAGATTACACTAAGGCTAAAATAGGGACACTTAACATAATTCTAAGGCTTTAACATGAATGCAAAGAGTGCAATTTTGAAGAAAGATAGTTTTAATATTAAAAACTCAATTATAAGAACTTAATCAAGATACCTTAGGAGGAAAGTCTTTTAAGTCCCTAGTGAAGTAACCATTATGACACGTGTCGAATCTTGCTTGCATCCGAGTTCGCTCACGGAGGTTAGCTTTTAGGGTCTAAGACTATACGATGTTCATAACGTTCATTGATTGACCATTTTGTAATAAGAAAGGGATTTAGCCCAATTCCGTTATTGATTGTCAACCTATGATGGCATCTAAATGGGACCAATAGGTAGGTATCATAGAGTTACCACCCAACATAATGTTAAGAATTAATTCTAACCTTTGATGCCCAAATAGTGATGGTGTTCAGGACATCACTCTTACTTATAACTGGTTAGGTGTTTTTATAAATTAGTTTTTAAAATTAATCCAATAACTATCTTCTCACATAATGCATGATATAAATAAATAAATGAACATAGCAAGCAAGTAAAGAAAGCAATTAAGTAAATGAAAAGAATAAATTAAATTATTACAAAAGCAAATCGTCCAACAGAAAAAAAAATAACATACATAAATTGGGATATTTATTTAATTAGGAATATTGATTTCCTCATACATATATACAAAAAATGTGAAGAGTCCTTATGGATTTTCGAAAATACGGGATGAGTGATCCCAATTTTATGAAAGCAAGGATTCTTCTTTATGTGTGAATTTTGGGTTGAAAATAGGACATTGGTTCATTTTATTAGGAAAACCTAAAATTAATTAAGTAAAAATTATTTTAAGTCAATTTTTGTGAAAAATCATTTATTAATAAATTATTACAATTCCCTAAAATAAATCTAAACTAAGCAATAAAATAAATAAAGGAAATAAATAAATAAAACAAATGAATAGAAATGGGTAAGCAGTCTATGGGAAATCCTCCAAGAAGGTTGGCCTTAAACTCCTAAAAAGTCCATCGCAAATAAAGATTAAATTCTAAAAAATATAAAGAAAATAAATAATCATCATTATGATAAGTAAAATAAATAATAAGTAATAAATATTAAAACATGCATTTTGGAATGAAAATCACACATACAAAACAGTAAAATGCATGAAATAAAATTAAGATGGTACCTAAAAATTTAATTAAGCATGCAAATCAATAAGACATGAGAAAGAAACATAAAATATCAATAAAAAAGTGCTACCAACTAACTCATAGATTACCACACAGATGGGATAGATGGCCATAATAGGGAAAAGAGAGTGGATAGAAAGAAGACTATATGGCATCCCATCAGTCGATGTGATGAACAGGCATCTATTGAGGTCTTCTTCCTATCTATCATACAGCGAACAGGCAGAACACGTAGAATCATATAAAAATAACATAAAACCTATTTTTAATGCACATGTAATACCCTAATCATGCCATATCTAATTCTAAGCCTAAAAGTACATTTTGATATTAATATAGTAGATTAATCATGCAAAATAGAATATCGATAAAGAATAATAAATGAACAATAATAGTGGATTAAATCCTATATCATGCCATTCTACTTACTTGATCACATACATAACATTCACGGAATAATGAAGAATAAATCATAGCATTAAGAACAAATTAAACAATAGTGAAAACATGGCATAGATATTAAACATAACCAAATTAAAGAAGAATATTTTTTCCATGACCAAAAGAAGGAAAGAAAGGGGACCTAGAATATTACACTCAAGAAGGTTAGATTTCTATAAAGTTGGAAAAACACTCTTCGAGTTATAGTTCGAAAGATTTCATATTCATAATGTATTTGTGCATTTAGGAAATATGTATAAAAAATCCTATGCTTTCAAAAGTTAGAAAATCAAGTTTTTCTCCTTCATGAAAGTGGTCGCTCTTTTTTTCTAGAATGTGTTCTCCACATTAAAAAGCCTTAGATTTTTTCTTAAATATAAGAGGAAGATTTTGTGATAGTTCCCAACTCTCCTTCTTGAAATCTTCCCTTGAAATCCTTATAAAAATTCGTTCAAAATTTTTTTATTAAAAACCATAAATTTATCCAGGCTTATTCGTACTGGAAAATGTATAGTCTATCGTAAAAACCCTATAGATAGGCATCTATGAGTGATAGATGAGCATCTATGGAAAACATTTTCTAAAATCGTAAGGACTTGTTCACTTACAAAAAACTGCTCCAGTTTTTCAAAAAAAATTTCCACATAAAACAGAAAATAGAGATCATGTTTATTTTGATCAATTTTCTAAAATAGAAAATAAAAAATAAATTTTCAAGTTTTCCAAAATAAAGAAGAAATTGGAAAACTAATAAAACATGTCTTCCAAATTTTCTGAATAATCTTAATGCACAAACACACACACACATACACACACACACACACAAACACACACACACACACACACACACACACACACATACACATACATATATACATGTATATGTATGTATTTGTTTGTGCATACATACATAAGTGTATGCATGTGTATGTATATATAGTACATGCATACATACGTACATATATATATATATATATATGTACATACACGCACACGCATATATATGTATGTACATACATACATACATACATACATACATATATATATATATATATATATATATATATATATATATATATATATATATATATATATATATATATATATGTACATACACGCACACGCATATATATGTATGTATGTATATACATACATACATACATATATATATATATATATATATATATATATATATATATATATATGTGCATATATACATATTCATATGTATATACATACATACATACAATGGTATTGTCCATCACTATTCTGTTGCTAAAAATTATTATAGATTTTCATTACAAGTATTTATATTTGATAAAATATCCCCCATCAACTAAAACTTTAATTACAAATATATATACATATTTTATACAATAGTCCCAACCAAATTTAACAATATTTCACAATTTACATGCGTGGGCTCAAGAAAATATATAAACCAATCGTGAAAACTAGTAGTAAAATAGACAATAAAGAAATGGTGCAAAAATACATTTCAATTACAATCAGAAGAAGCTTGCATTCAAATATAGATAAATAATCAAAAGCATATCCAGCTCATATTCTATTACAATATAACCATTAAAGAAGTCCTAAATAAAAAGATCATTTCCAAAAGAAAAAGAGTAAACACAACCCAATTATTTCAAAAAAGAAAAAAAAAAGAAAAATGTTAGATAATATTCACCCTGCATCCATAATTGCTAATCCACAAAATGATCCATCTTTTGCCTTATGCCTGCATGTAATAAAAACATATGGTTATAATGGTTAATCATATAAATTTGAACTAGGGGAAGCAAAAGGATCAATCTTTTTCATATAAATTAGTACCCAATGCTATCTACGGTCTTAAAGTTTATCCCTATTGGAGAAATATAACTATTAACTATTCTTTTAGGTCTTATTTAAATCAACTGCATTAGAACCAGGAAACTAAAATTTTAATTGCTAAACCTATGTTGTAAGACTATTGTCACATGATAGATTTTCAATGCAAATAATTATGATTTAATGAATTCTAAAACACTAGGCTTTGACTTTATTTGAAATACATCATCAATAGTGTATAAAAGGCTTTGAGTTAAATATATATACCTTTTAGTGGCCACTATTTACAACTAAAAAAAAAAAAAGAATTAATGCGAGATGAATGATTGCGAGTTCATTCATAACTAGACACCCTATCAAGTCCTACATACAAAGGCACATAATATTGTTTCCATCATGTTTTGGTCTAAGCTTTCAACATCGTCTTACCATGTAAACATTGGTACAGTTAATTGGAAGAAAAAAATAAGCAGAGCTTGTAACACCCATAGTTTACTTATAATTTTCCCTACATTGTCTTATGTTCCTCGACACATGCACATGTCGAACCACATCTTCATCCTTGCATACTCCATACCTGTCCCTACGTACAGTCAAAGAACCATGCGCTAAGCAACCTTGTCGCTTAGTGGTGGATAAAAATACGCAAAATTTTGTTTAAATAATTTATTATTTCTATTGCACTTTAATTTCGTGTTATTATTACTCGATTTAGTTGCTTTTTTGTTGTTGTTCTTTCATATTCTGTATCCATTAACTCACCATTGGGACTTACTTGATAAATTTTGCCTATTTTCTTTAAGGCTTACTATATGTAGAATTTTATTTAATCCTTTTAACTTTGATTCTAATTGTTTCACTTTTATACTATCTGCTATTTTCCTTGATTGGCTGTACATTTCGCTTGCTTTTACTTGTTACTGTCTCTTTTATTTTACCTTTTTTCTATTATCTTTTTGGTTGAATATTTCTACCTTTTTATACTAATTTATTTAGTTTTTCTATTGTTTCTTTCGATCCGTACTTTATAACTCTTTCTATCTTCTTACTTTTATATATTGTCAATTGTATGATCATTGATAGTTAAGGTTTTCATATCGCATTGACTCAATTTTCATGCCTTTTATACATTACTGTCTATTAGTTATTGACCCTTTTTACACTTATTACTTACTGTTTAATTTCTTTGTTTTTTTCCCATTAGCCTTATATATATATATTCCTAGTCTTTTGTTCCTTCTATATTACAATTTTGATCAAAAATTTATTTTCTTTTTATTTCCTACCTCTACATACTTTATTCTTTTGTATCTTTTTAATTCATAATCTATCTGTATTTCATTACTCAGTAGACTTTTCTACTTTTGTTTCCTTGCTTGTACTTTACCTTTCTTTCTTGACACTTTACTATTTTTGACTGTTCTACTTTATACTTTTATCCTTTGTTTTGCATTTTTCCTTTCCTTTATTTATTTATTTATTTATTCTTATTATTATTTACTTAATTCATAGTTTATTTCTGACTATCCTTTCTGTCAAATTCAGTAATTACCTTCTTCCTTCCTATTGTACTTTTGTTTATTTAATTCATTTAAATCTTTTATTATTCTAATTATGCCAATTGCATTTCTAATTATCAACTTACCATGTCTCTAAATAGTCTTCCAATAAACTATTATTTTAGACAGTTAATCTCCATTTAATTTCCTAACTAGAATACTTTCCTATTTCCTTTTCTTTGACTTCGAATCCATATCTTTTCCTACAATTACATTTATATTCTATCTTTAATGAATAAACATTCTATTATTTCTAGTTGACTATACAATTACATCTTGGACCATAATCTTTTATTTATCCAATTTGACTATATTTGATTTTATTTAATCTTAATTGACTTTTCCATTTAATCCCTTTTGACTTCCTTTTTTTCTTAATCTATCTTAGTTAGACAATCTCATCCTGATCCTTACTTTTATTACAAGTTGGAAAATTTATATTTTGGCCCCCGATCCCTTAAGTAAAATTTTTGTTTTACTCTTTTACTATTTTACCCTTATTTAATTTATAATTTACTCCATTAATACAATAAATTTACTTTGATTCTGTATACTATAAATATTTTCTACTGGATTCCACTTATTTCTTTATCTTAATGAAAAATTACATTTGGATCCCCCATAATTCACTCCATTATATTTTATCTTCTTTTAATTTTGATTTTGACCAAATTGACTTCCAATTGACTAGTTTGACCTCCTTTGACTTTTAATTTAATATAAGTTCATAAATTACAATTTAATCCCTAAAATTGTTTCTTAAGTGGAAAATTTACTCTTTGGTCCTTGTACTTTTTGTTATTTACTATTTTACTCTTTTTGTTTTATTTAGTTATTTTAACTTCTTTTATTATTATATAAATGTCAAATTTTTTATTTTGCCCCTAGCTTATCTATAATTACCTTTTTATCCCTACTGAACATATTAGTTATAATTCTCATGCTTTTTCCTATTACCTTACTTTTCTATTACTCCTTTAGGCCATATTTACCTTTTTAATCCTTATTTCTTATACAATTCTCGTATTGGCCCCTGTTCAAGCATGTAACATCATTTTTTCTCTCTTTTAAATCATCTACTTATTCCTTTCACTTTATTTCTTGTTAAATCTTATTTCGACTTTCTCATTTATGTTTTGATCCTTACTTTCTCGCATAATTACTGTTTTACTCTTTCTGACTTTTAAACAACATTTCTTACTTCATTCCTTATTTATTTTTTTTTATTCTTTTATTGCATATTTTTTTTCTTCCTCTCCATTTAGGAATCTAATTACCATTTTCCCTTTTTAAATTTTCTTTTTATATCTTTTCTTATTCTATTATATTTATGGCTTTTATTTAACTTAATTACTTTTTCTTTTCCATTTTTACTATTACAATTATTGTCTCACCCCTAGTGATAGCTAGTGAAAATTCTCAAATTGGATATACGGGATGAGGACTGTCTAGCTAGATGTGAGGTGGCTACCCAACCTCGATAATATGTGAATGTAGAGGAGAGGCCTCTTTATACTACTTGTCTATCTATGTGTATATATGTATGTCTGTTTGTATGAATCTACCGCAATATAAATGTCCCTATGGCAAGCCATTATACCCTAGCATCTAGGATTGTCCACTATACACTAAGGGCAACTATTCATTTTATATTATGTTAACTATATACTTCAAATTTCAAGGTACACTTAATATAATTATTTGTATACACATCTTCATTTTTCTATACATTCATTCTTATTACTGATAATTACATAAGTGCACATACATATCAAGTATTAATTAAACATAATATTTTCACTATGCACTCCATTCGGCCAACATAAGGAAATCAACATACTTAATATTTTCTTCATGTATTTGATATCATATATTTGTTAGCATAAAATTATACATGCACACTCTTTTCTTTCTTTCTTTTACCTTACTTTTTCTTTATTTCCTGTATGATCACTATTATATTTCATACTCAATTACATATACCTGTATTATTTTTATGCCAATTTCATCATAACATATTTAATTACTATTATAATATTAGAATTACATTTAATATCTCATTAATCATCAAATATCCTTTTTTTCTTTTAGGATCCCATTCGGCCTCATCAAATCTCTTTGCTAAATGTTTAATTTATTTCTTAATTCCTACTTAATTCATGCTAGTTTATCATTTTACATTATTATCTTAATTTATTTCTCATTATTCCTTAAATATGTATGGTTACATAAAATAAAATTCATATTAAAATTCAAAGATTAAATGCAATAGTGTAATTTGTATCCACTTACCTTAATTCTTGCTCTCCACATTTTATTCTTCATTTCCCTTGTCTTCCTTCATTAAAACACCATCACCTTCCTTATGTTTCCTAAGTGGCCGAATTTCTTGATTTTAGGACATAAACTTGAATCCTTGATTTCTTTCATTTCTATGGCTCAAAATGAAATTTAGGAGCTGCCATAATGTTGTAGAAGTAAGGAAGCTTGGATTTAGGGAGAAAATTGAAGAATTAAGGAGAAAAATTAGGAGAAGGGAATTCGGCCAAGGAAAGAACCAAAGAGAGTTGGAGAGAAATGGAGAGAATTTTGGAGATTCAGTAGCTCTTTAGCCTATTTATACATAGGCTAATGTGTTGGGTTGATTTAATTAAAATAATTGGGCCTAACTTAAGCCCAAGTTATGTTTTTAAGCTTAATTTGCACCATAAAATTATTTCTCTCTTTTTCCATTACCAATTCTTCTTCTAATCAATTCCTTAATTATTAAAATAATAAATTAGGCTTCCACATAAATGTTTAGGCCAATCATAGTCCTTTTTAGTTCGATTTACTTTTGCCAATCCAATTTGACCATTTTCCAGAAATCAATGTTCCACTCATCCAAATATTTTGAAATTTTAATGTGAATTTCTAGATGTATGCAAAATATTTTGGTGAAAATTTTAGGTCATTCAGAGATTTTTTCGATATGGTTCCAATTTTAGAGGAAAATCCCGCTTGTCAAAATCCTAAAAATTCAAACCTACCAGAAAAATAAATTTTCACTTCCAAACACTAAGTTGGACCATTTATAATAGAGCTAAAAATTTTGATAATTTTTAGAAGTCATTTACTATTTTTAAATTTTTACTGAAACCTTAATTAGTTATTTTCTCGGTCCCTCGACCATTTTCAGAAACTAGTGTTCCCATGATCAGAATGCTTCAATATTTTTCTCCCCATGTACTAAGGAGTTCAAAACCATGTATGTAAAATTTCAATCTATTTTGACATCATTTCGATATGCTTCTTGCTTTGGCAGCCTGAATAGCAGATTCGAAATTCTGAAACTATCAGAAAATTTATTTTTCACTTCTAATATTTTATTTTCATTATTTCTACCATATCCATGTGATTGGTGTAATTTTTGGAGGCCAGTTGAATACTTTTATGCCCGATCTTTCGATCAACCTTTTTCTCGATATTGGGTAAAATTTCTTTGTCTGATTTGAGGGTTCATTTGAACTCATTTTTGCCTTAAATTACACCTTCAGACTCCATTTAATACCTAGTTTCATAATTTGCTATCAGCCCAAACTTTTTGCCAGGTCACACATCCTTTATTTTCCTAGCCTGAGCACATTTAACTTTTATACTTTTGCAAATTTCTCTACTTTTTCCAATTCTATTTGCTCTAAAAACTATCACTGGATTATTTTTCATGCTCTACAAAATGTCAATCATGTCGGATGCTAGTTTTGGGGCATTACAGAACTAGAAATTTCAAATTCCCAATCTAGAACATATAAACTATATGATAATCCCATATATGTCGAAGCCATAAATAATGCAACCATCTAAGTTGGTAGTAGGTCCTTCCTTAAACTAGATAATAGCAATGCAAATCCCATTTACCACGGACATATATACATACAAAAATTCAAATCCCATTTACCATAAACACATATACAAAGTATTATGCATACGTAATTTCCTAAAATCAAAGGAGAAAGAGTCCCAAGCTGAGTTTTTACTTGAGTATATGTATTTAGACATGGTTTATTATTTTAGCAGTAATAATTATTTATTTAAGATTTTTATTTAGAATAAAAATTTAAAATAAGAAATAAATACTAACCTAAAAAGCAATATGAATTTTACTTAATATATTGGGGTTTTTATGATATCTTTCTTTTTTTTCAATTTCTTTTTTTTGTGTGTTTTGTTTTTTTTCCTTTGGCTACTATTATTCTCTTCTTTTTTAATCAATTTACTTACTAAAAATAATAATGCCTAAATCTAAGTTACAAAATATCCAAGAACCCAAAACAAAAGGTAGTATTATTAACAAAGGGCAAGAAAAATTATCTCAAGAAAAAAATAAAATAAAAATAAACAGACAAATTTAGTATAAATCAACCATTTTATTGTCAATGCCACTTCTTATGAGCTGCACAAACTTACCTCAACAAAAGCATAACCAGACCTCTTGGTGGAATTTTAAAATCAATGTCAAAAATATCAAAGAGCAATACCATAAGCTACTCAGTCCATTAGTTACCATGAAGCCATAATACTACTTAACCAATAAACTTCTATAGTAACAGAAAAAAGCTAATAAAATGCAATTTGTAAATAATCAATAGATTGAATTAAAAAACATTACTAACATAAAGCATTTTGAGACCACTTCAATAACGTAACAATAAAATATTACTCTTTTTTGAAAATAATTCAAAATCAATCTAATTACATAAAATCCTCAAAGAATGATTAGAATCCCAAAACCAGGAAAATAGCACCATAAAAAATCCATTTAAAAGTTGAACAATTCAAGGCATATGATACCTTATAAAAAAAATCCTTAACTTCTAACAGATGGATATCTCCTGAAAGATTACCCACATAAAAAGTTTGGCTTGCATAGCTGCTCATTTTTCCACTGAAACACCAAGAATAACTTCAATTAAATCTTTTCAGTGAATTTATCAAAAATTATTGTCTAGCCACATCATTTAGAACACAAACATATTATATACATGGATAAGAATTAAATGAGAGAAAAAAATTATTTAAACAACGTAAGTTAGAATCTATCTACCATCGTACATAAGCTCATTCACTATAAAGAAATCTTAGATGTAGATGAACATAAAATAATCATAATTTTTCAATAATTTTAGTTAGAACAATAAAATGAGAAAATGAAGAAAAGGCTTCACCTGTCATACGGATCGATAAGAACTAAAAAGAATTGAAGAGTCAGGATTTTTTTGGAATGATATGGAGGCTAATTTTAAGATTTTATGCCTGGGGAGTGAGAGAAAATTAGATAAGAAAAATCTATTTACTTTTCTAGATCAAATACTTAATGGGATAGTTGAGACCTGTTCAAAGCTGAGAACATCACTGTCACTGGAAGAGAAGCAGATCTTTAGAAAATAAGATATATATATATTATAAGAAAAGATAGGAAAAAGAAGAATCAAGACAATCTGGCTTGAATAGATTTAGATCTAGAATCGATTAAATAATACAACAAATCGCAAATTAAAAGGCAAGAAGAATAAGAATGAAGAACTCAAGCAACCAAACTACAAACTCAAGAATAACAAATAACTTTTGAGAAAAGCATTAATATTTAATATCCAATGATATAATGGTAGAGAAATTACTTAGCCTAGCATCAAATCTGAATAGCAAAACCATCATACAAACAAAATCTAAAAGAGAACTAAATGAACTTGTAATCTGAACAGCAAAGGGATGCTCTTATACTTGTAGAGGGAGAGGGCGAAGGAGATGAAGAGGGAGAGGGAAAGGGAAAGGAAGAGCTAGAAGGACAGGGAGAGAGAGAAGAAGAGGGCAAGGGCAAAGGAAAGGACAAGGTGGAAGAGGCAAATGGCAAGGCGGAAAGAGAAAAAAGGGGAAATGATATAAGAAAGGGGAACTAATTATACCTAGGGAAAATAATATTTGCTTTCCGTTGCTAATTTTTGTTTCAAAAGTTTTTCACCATCTGCTGGCACCTTACTTAGAAACAATATAAGCATTCCATTACTAATTTCCATTGCTATATTTTGATGCTAAAAATTTCCTCCATTTTTAAAGATGAAAGATAACCAATTTTATTTCTATTGCTAAATCTAAAACTTTTTAACCAATTTTAGCAATGAAATTTAATTTATATTGCTAAATAACAATGAAATTTGATTTATGTTGCTAAATTAGCTGAATTTATTCCGTTGCTATTTTAACATTTGATTTATGAAAGTTAACTTAAAGATTTAAATGATCTAAAATATAGAATGATAAAAGCAAATGATCACAACTGCCTGCATCTATATCTAGGTTGTAAATAGATAGGCTCGCCTATATAGTAGATTGTAAAACCCATTTGGGTCACTTAGTCAACCCTATTTGGATCCACATAATTAGTTGATAGTATAATGTTGACCCTATTTGGATCCATATGACCGATACCTATAGGTATCTTGATTTGTACCTTCAGGTACCATAGTATCACATATTATTTACACCCTTCGTGAGATGCAGGCCTATTATAAGAAGTAACTAATGCATTGTTATGAGAAAAATTACGATAATAATATGAAAAATACGTAACTTGAGTTAAATGATGTTTTCACATTTATATGAGTGCATAATTGGAGAATCGTTATATTTGAACTTATATTTACAATATTAATAAAATAAACATACATGAATATAATGATGATTATATGATATGATATATGCATGTTTGGAATGTTTGCCTTATTACAAAATAGGAAGTAATAAAAATCCAGGGGAGTGATACGGTATAGGGTATGTATAATTGAAATTTATAGATTATATATGTATAGATTGTAATATGTGAAAGGTTTTATTAAACATGTATATAAATGTATTTTCTTTGACCATGTGTTATATTTTATAAATTATCATGTAAGTGTCCTGCTTTGACACATGGAAAGCCATAATCTTTGAATGTCAAAATGAGCTATAATTGTACAATTGGACTAAAAGTTTGTACTAATGATAATAAAGAAAAATAAAATGACAACTTAATCATATAAAGTTCATAAGGTTGTGCTAATACACTTTAAACCTTGTATAAAGATATAATGATTACGTGTAAAACTTTTTAAAATAAGCTAATATAATATGCATGCATACTTAGCTTCATAGGGAGTTTATCATACCTAGGTAGGTATATGAATTAAAAGGAACAGAAATGAAATATAGGAAAAAAAGTGAGCTAAAATTGATATATGTATGCATAAGAGTCTCTTGAATGGTTTGTAAAACAAATGTAAATGTTTTAAATATACAATTTAAATAGCACAAAGAGATATAATTTTAAATGTAACTATAACCTATTAATTACATGTTATAAATGATAAATGGCTAAGGCTTGAAGAATCAATAAAACTTACTTATAAAGTAATTTATAACTAACATAAATTAATGATTCAGGATAAGCAACTTGTATGAAACCTATAATTAGGACATTTGTAAGTTTTAACAAATTACTAATCATGCAATGAAATGTTACAATCATAGTTTCCATAAATTACTTTATTTATTATACAGATATTTGTGTGAACACATGTATGTGTGTTTAATGATGACCTTTGTGAGAGGTCATCCTTATGATTTAGTTCCCTATTAAGCTTGATGGCCTAGCACAATTTTTATCCATGTAAGTTTAGCTGAAGGTGTGGTCTTCAAGGATAATTTGCTTCTTCAGGGGATAGAATAAGAAGAGGATTTTGGGCTCTAAAGTTTAAGTTTGGCCATAGTATTTGGGGTAAATATGTAGACATGTTATAAGATATATGTAGGCTAATAGTTGTGGAAAAATGTTCTGGACTTGTAAAATATTAGTATTATTTTATTGTATTAACACTTGAGTAACATAAAATATAAATTGAATAATATTATATTAATGAATATCATGCCTAAAGAATGTATATGTATAATACTTAAATAAGTTATTGAATTCCTAAGTAAGCATGAAATCCAACACATGAGTTTAGGTTTGAGATTAGGGTGTTACAAGTAGTGTGTCCTGCCAATGCCCTGGTTCCTAGTATTACCTTAAGTCCAGGTAAAGATTTTCCTATTATTTTTGCTTTCTTTTTTATTTCTTTTTTTATTTTTTATTATCTTCCAAATTTACCTCACTTCAGGAGTCATGAGCGATGTAGTCAATATGTCTTTTTTCCTCAAGATTGAACATAGACTTATGTTTATTTTTTATTGTCACATATGATGCAAATAAATAAGATGTTGCAAAAATAAGGAAAAACTCATATAATTAAAATAATTAAACAAACATTTGCATAGTTTAGAACATAGTCTATGGACATATATTACATTAAACACAAAAGAAAAATAGCTATTATTCTAGCATCAAAAGTCTTTAGCACCTCGAAGTCCATAACCTTTTTGAAATCAAACGGATTATGAGGCATATCCTTTTGATATGCTTGATCCAATATCAAACATAAGGGTGGTTATGGCATTGTAGCTTTATTATTCTTTATTCTTTATTCTTTTTCTCTAGGTCAGCAATCTACTTATTATCGATATGATCCTAGACCCAACACCTTAAGATTCGATAATCGTCTATCAAATGTTCAGTATGTTGTGGAAAAGTGTAGATTGATATGACCTATGACCTAACAAGCCTTGACCTATAGTCAATTTATATGGTAAGGTTTGTAGCTTCCCTTTTTCAATTAATCATTTAAGAACCAAAGACAAAGGATTACCCAGGTTGGAATAGCTCCTCTAAGCTACTTTAGCAGATAACACTTCCCTTATCCTTTAATTGTGTCTGCCATTGCAAGTCCCAGCCCTAAAACTACCACAATTTTGCTTTGCCACAATCCTTCAGCTTCAATTGCAATGTCCTTAAAAGATTCCTAGTCCTTAAGCCCCTTTATATTTGACCAATTTCTTAGATATGTACTTGCATTCCTGATAAATAGCCTTATTTGATTAGCGATATCAAGTTTTTTCTTCATCTTTATAACCCAATTTCTTTACTAAGTTAGACACTCATGGAATGACTCATCATGCTTCTACTATAAAAGCTTTAAATCTTTCAATGTGACCTCTATTCTTGTACTGCAGTCGTACAACTTTATGAACTCTTCTATTAGAAGGTCCTAATATTCCTTGGTTCGACAATCTAGACTATGATAGCAATCTACTGCTAGCCCAACTAAGCTAAGACAAAAGTATTTTACCTTTTGCTTTTTTATTAGCATTGTTCCCTTTATAACCAAAGCGTATCGCTTGACATGTGCAGAAGTGTATAATGTGCCATCAAACTTAGGCAGGTCATGCATTTTAAATCTTTGGGGTAGTAACTCCTCTTCATCTAGGTCCTTAACCTCCAGGTTAATTCTTTTACCGGTTGATAAGAGGTAGGACATTGCCTTGATCTTCTTTTCTATTTTCTTTAGGGCTGCATCCTTAACTCTAGGACCTTTATTCTTCACCACTAACATTGGCTCATCCTCTTCTTCCTCTACATAATCTTCTTCAAGATTATGTACTCTATCTCTTTTTTGCTCCATTGGTGGGTTGAGCCACTGTAGCAGCTACTAAGGGAGCATCCTCAACATTATCCGGCTCCACGTACCCTCAGGTAGGCATTATAGGTTAAGTTATAGGAGGATAGCCATAATAGCCAATAATCTCTCATCATACGTTGCTAATCTCTTATCTAGATCCTCTAAGGTAATACCATGACTATGTTATGGTACACCTACCATTTCTAATTTTGGTATTAAATCTAAACCTTCCTTAAAAATACCAATCAAACTAAATGTTATGCTTTAAACTTGACTTTGATTGTGTTTCCAGCTGCTCAGTCAAAGTCTCTTTGATAAGGTGACTGTCTAGACCTCTAAACCACCTAGATAAATCTATAATGGTTGCAAGAGTTAAGATGTCAGGATGTTGCACGATGGTGATACATGTGCATTACATATGATGTAAGATGCATAAATGTGTTAGGTAACAATCACACACACATACAAGTATAATAATAACCTTTCAACTTTATTGCTTCTATATAAGAGGTTGTGCAATCTCTTTCCTAGGTTGCTAAGCCAATGGGTCAATAGGAAACCCAATGGATGCATATGATGCATGGCAAAAAATAGACAGTATAACCTCTCTTATTTAAAGCATAAGTATATGGATTTGGATCATTATGTATTTAAACAATTTAAGTAACTTGAGTTAGGCCCATCGAGGCATGGTAGCCTTTAATGAGTGACCATCTAATTTAGGTGAATCTGTTCAATACATAACGACCCATATAGCAAGCCAAAGTATTAAGGTAATATAACCTAGGGGAAATAGCTATTGTCATTACATGGACTTATAGTTAGGTGGTGAAACTTTAGGGCTATCTAAGCATGGTCCTTACCAATAGGTCTAACTCATCATAAGTATAATGACTGATTGGTCACCATTTAATGTACCAAATGGTATAAGGTTTGGCCTTGTGGTCCTTCTTAACACTTCCCTATATTTAGTGAATATAGGGTGTGCTTTAGAATTACATCGGGGCTAATTAAGGATGGCTAAAATATTTTAAATCCTTAATATGAATGCAAGATGCAAATTCAAAGAGAGATAGAATTTTTAATCTTAAAAACTCAATTATTAGAACTTAATCGAGATGTTTTTACAGCAAGGTCCTTTAAGTCCATAATGGAGTCACCACTATAACATATGTTAAACCCCCTCAACACCAAGTAATATAATGCGACTTGTTCTTGAAGGCCTGCTTTAAGGGTCCAAGATCGAACAAGGATTATAAAGTTCATAAGATTGGCCATTTCACAATTAAAAAAAAAGGATTAGACCTAATTTTCCAAGTTTTAAGCTTTAAAAAAGAATAAAATAGCATCTCGGGGTACCTTAATCCTATTCTTGGTAGAAATCATTTTAAGTTAATTTTTATGATTAACGCATGAGAAAAGTCATTTAGTATTAACTGTTACAAATTTCCAAAATAAATCCAAACAAAGTAGTAAAATAAACAAGTAGAAAAGAAATAAATGAAAGGGCAATGAAATAATTAAGGTGCAAAGATAAATCGCCATGGAAAATCCTCCAAGGCATATCAGCCTCAAACTCCCAAAAAGCTCATGCAAATAAAATTAATCACTTAAAAGATACAAGGAAAGTAAATAATTAGTATATGACACAAATGAAAACAAATATTAAAAATAAAATAAAGTAAACATGAATTTTAGAACCTAAATTAAACATGCAAAAAAGGAATATAAGCATTGGTAGAAACAAAATCAACATTTTGAAAATAAATAAAGCATACATATTGATTTAAAACATAAAATGAACAAAAAAATTAATAAGACACCAAACAGAAGCCACGAATAGCCAACCAAAGGGACAGATGGCTAGGCATAAAGAGAGGGGCAGGAAAAAAAAAGTCTATAACTTTCCATCGCTGACTGAGTCTTGAGGTAGCCCATATCAAAGTTACCTAATGATGAAAAAATATTCATATTTCAAATGGAAAGCACAAACTTTAAGTTTCATCTTTAATTTTCACAACTTTTTAAAATGTTTTTATGGGTTTTAACGTTGCATTTCTAAAGGATGAAAATGAGTTTGAAAAACGTTACTTTTTGAGTCTTTTTTCTATAACAGACGGTCATCTGTCATTGAAGGTTGGCTATTTATGGCTATGTTGGATGTTGGCCATCTTTTAATCATAGACACCCATCGGTAGGGATTTTTCAGTAATTCCCACATTTTAGAGCAACTAGAATTCAAGATAGATTTTTGGTTAATTAAGGTCAGATTTCACATAAGATTTTAGGGACATGCAAGGAAGATTTTAAAGGATCAAAATTTGAATTGTTCAAAAAATCTTTCTCCTTCTTTTAAATATTAAAAAATCCTAGATTTGAAAGGAATAGGCTATTCATAAAACAATCATAATTTCGAAGAGAAGGGAGCATATTCTTGAGACAGAAAACTTTGTTTTTGCCTTTAACAACAAAAGCTCTTCTCACATTTTTTCCTCGCATGCAAAGTGTCTTTGTTAATTTTTATTATGGAAATATAAACTAAGGACTCAGAGTGCAATTTCCAAGTGTTACATAATAGAACCTGAGGGTAATATTATGGGTTTATTTCTCTTCTTTATCATAGGATAAAAATACATGAATTTTGATATGATTTTATTTTAATTAACATGTTTTAATGCCATGATTACATGATCTAATATTGTGTATGTTTATTCTTGCATACTTCTATAATATTATAATGTCATGATGACATGAATGTGATTAAGCGTATAGAACAATATAATTTATGTTTTTCTTCTCCATTGATGCATGGTGTGTTTCTTGATTATGATTCTATTTTCATTGTTGAATTAATTATTTATCTTGATTTAAATGTGCTATTATCCCTCAGAAGTATTTTTTGCATGAATAAAAAAGTAAAATTATGCATGATTAGGTTAAAAATAAGTCTTATTTGATCATTGCTTGCATTCTGTGTATTCCGCCAACTCTGCATATGATAAATTGGAAAAAAGTCCTATAGATGCATGTCGATCACATCGATCAATAGGACATCATGAAACCTTCTTTTAATCCCATCTCTTTCCCCTTAATTGGCCATCTATCTTTTGTTTAGGCCATTTGTGGCCTTTAGTTGGGTGTTTAGTTGATGTTTTATATTTATTCTTTATTAAAAATTGATTTGCATGCTTAGCTATGTGTTTAGATGTTAATTTTTAATTCTATTTTATAAATTTATATTTTTTTGTCTATTTTTTTGTACAAAATGTATGTTATATTTAGTTTGCTTTAATATTTGTTCTTATTTATCATAATACTAACTATTTACTTTCTTCATGTTTCTTTATGAGCTTTCAACTCTATGCATTAAGACATTCTATGTTTTGAGGTCAAAATACCTTGGAAGATATCCTATGAATGGTTTAACCTTCTAATTTATTTATTATTTATTTCTTTTTCGTGCATGATAAAGACAAAAAGTAACATAAGTCATTTCACTTAACAAATTAGTTTTTCTTAATAAAATAGACTATTGTCCATGTTTTCATCCCAAAATCACACATAAAAAAAATCTTTATTTTTATCTAAATTAGGATCACTCATCTCGTGTTTTCTAAAATCGATAAGGATTTTTCATCTTTTTTATAGAATATGTATGAGGGAACCAATGTTCCCATGATATTTTCTTTTCCTCTTGTACAATTTATTTATATAATATTTTAGTTTATTTATTTTATCACTTTATTTATGTGTTTGATTGTTTATTTATGTTTATGCATTGCGTGAACGGAGAGTTAGTGGATTTATATTAAAAACTTATTTATAAAAAAACCTAGAGTGATGTCTCGAACCATGTCTAGTTTAGAATCATTTCCCAACATTTTGTAAAGTGCCAAATCTATGATACCTACCTCTTGAGCCCACTTAGACACCATTGTAGGTTGACGAATAACAATAGGATTAGGATGCCCTAAGATGTTATTTCATGCCTTGTTGAGGCCCACAACTTGGAAAATTGGCTCCAATCTTTTTTTTTTGTTTTGAAATGGTCAATTTACAGATTTTATAAACCTCATTCGGTCTTAGACCCTAAAAGCAAGCCTTCGAGAATAAGCCAAATATTATAGTGAGGTATCGAGGGAGTTCGATGAGGGTAATAGTGATCGATAAGCATTTATCGAGCTTTTTCCCCATTTTTCATATGCAAAATAGAATAGCAAGTGTAAAAGGCATGTAAAGAAAAATTAATCCTAATTTTAAATCTAAACATGCATATTTAAAGTCCTAATCATGCAAGAATTAATCCTAAGGATTAAAGGAACACTTGAATTATGTAAAATAAATAAATCAACATAAAAATAAAATATTAACCAAGAAATTTAAACATGCATTAATGGTGGAAATATCCTAAAACAGTTCTTTCTAATCTTGATTTTATTTTTTTTAATTAAACTCAACATCAGAAAAGTCATAAAGGCATTGAAGACTTATTAAATAATAATATATCATAGGGTTATGGCATCATACTATCAAATAAATATAAGATCACATCCAACATACATATTTCATATCATAATAAAAATAATAGAATTAGGCTTAGAATCTTACACTTAGTAGAATATTTATAACTCTAGATATTTCACCTTAAATTTTGATTAGTTAATTTCCATGTTTGAGAATAATGAATGTGTTTTTGTATAAAAAGAATGAATGCAAGAAAAGTATTATTCTTAAGAGTAAAAATTGAATTTTCTATCTCTAGAATGGTTGCCTCTCTCTTAAAATTCAAAATGTCTCCCCCTTGAAATCCATCCAAAATCTACTCATTTAAAAGCATATTTTGCCCAAATTCCAGTGGTTGAAAAAGGTATAAATATGCTATAAAAGCCCCATAGATGGGTGTTTGTCATTGATAGATGGTTGGAATTCAAAAATAATATAAAAATCTTAAAATTACCCTAAATATCTAACCTAATAACCTCAGGTCGTGACTTATTATAGATAGGCATCTATCACTGAGCCATGGATAAGTTTGGATGGCGAAAATAGATCATCTACTAGGAAATGGCCAGATATAAAATAGCCATAGATAGGCATCTATTTATGACAGATGGCCATCTATCATAACAAAAAGTGCCAATTTTCAAAGTTTAAGTATTATTTTCAAAACCCTAAGAAAAGAAGGGTAAAACATATAAAAACATCTTAGAAAATTGTGAAAAAAAGGATATAAGTTGGAGTTTGCATTTTTCGTTTGAAATATGAATAGTTTTTGCTCATTGGGTAACTTCAATCTAGATTGCTTTGGGACCCAAAACCTAAAATTACCTCTTAAATCTAACCTAATGACCTATGGTCATAACTCATTACAGTTAAGTGTCTATCACTGAGCCACAGACAAGTTAGGATGGCTAAAGCAGATCATCTACTAGGAGATAGATAGGCATCTATCATAGCAAAAGGGGATAATTGTCAAAGTTTAAATCCCAGTTTCAAAACCCTTAGAAAATAAGGGTAAATCCCATAAAAACATCTTAGAAAATTATGAAAATCAAGGATAGAACTCAGAGTTTGTATTTTATATCTGAAATATTAATAGTTCTTCGTCATTAGGTAACTCTAATATATGGGACCTTAAGAACCAATGTCTATAATGGTGTTTGGAAAAAAAAGCCTTATCCTCTCTCTAAAACCTTATCTTGATCTATGTTTCTTAGCCATAAACTCTAAGATGTTGAAGAAATTTTTAGGAGAAAATTTAGATCTAAAAAATAATAGGGATCTCCAAAAATCTGTACGATTTTTCATTTTATTCCAATATAGAATTCAAATCTTCCAACTCTATCTATTCCTTAAATCTCTCCCAAAAATCCCTAGAAATCTAGTTTAAAATCTAATTTTTTAGGAGTAATATCCTCAACCCAATCTTTTAACTTTGAAAACATAGAAAATGGGTGTAAAAAACCCACAAATGGAAACCACTAAAAAGTGGATTCAAAATTACAAAATTACCTTTTTACTGACTCAATTGACCTATGCCCATGACTTAATAAGTGATAAGTATAACTCAACGAGTAACAAACAAAAAGGAAATAGGTATAAGAGCCTGCCAACTAGAGGTAATAGGTCAAAATAAGTGATAGATAGGCATCTTTTATGAAATATGGGCACCTGTCATAAAAGAACCCCAATTTTGCAATTAAAACCTCATTCTTACTCTAAAAAAATGAAAAAGGACTAAATTCCAATAAAAACCCTTTTAAAATCATAGGAAAACTAAAAATGAGGATCGACTCTTTCATTCTCCATCCATAAAATTGGTAATAACATCCTCATTAGGTAACTTTAATCTGAGCTACATCGAGATCCGATATCTATAATCACACTATCATAAGCAATGTCTTCCTTCGACTCTTCCTTTTCTAGTTTTTGCTCCCTAAGGAGCTTAGACATCATATCCTTTTTCATTATTAGAAAGAGCTAGCGTTGGCTTCATAACAACATGAGTACTTATAAAGCCCAAAAAATCCTGACTATATGAATAGTACTTTTTAGATTATAAATATTACCATCATGTTTAACAATACCACCTAGGGCCTATAGATATTTTAATTGACCGCTAAAAATTACAAGTTTTAGGGAGTTGAAGGATGTAATTTAGGGTAAAATTGAGGTTAAATAGAGCTTTAAAAGTTAAAAATAAAAATAAGTAGAGATTAAAATGAATAGTACCCAAAGTTGATCCAAGTTTGACTTGGCATTAAAAAATTGTTCGGGACACAAAAAATTATATTTATTATTAGGATATATTAGAAATGGTGTAATTGAATTTTTTATGGTGAAAATTTGAAATAAAGTTGAGATAGAAAAGTAATTTATTAGACCAAAAAATATACTGAAATGACCTAGTTTTGATCTAAAAATTTAGACACACCTTAAGAAATATCTTTTCATATTTATGGATTAATTTTTATGAAAATATGACAAAGAAAATACTAGGACCAATTAAAAGGTGAGAAATGGATCATTTTTTTACCATTAGATCAAATCGTACATGATTAAACCTTAGCCATTTAATCATGGATATATATATAAAGATGGAATAGTGTGGAATAATTAAGAATTTCATCTATCATCTTCCTTCTTCCCTGGTGGCTAAATTAATCATCTTAAATTACCCACCACTTTTGCTCCTACCAAGTTTTAATTCCACTTGATATCTACCACTAATTTTAACCCTAAATCAAATAGTTATCATTCGCTCTACCATTAGCAGTGGTTTAGGTGATGGAAAGTAAGGAATTTGAAAAAGAGAAAGATTTACAAATGAGTGTAATTTGAGATTTTTGTTATATTTTAGTAGGAATTATTGTAAATGTTTATTTTCATGGGAAATTTGATGAAAATTTGAAAGAAAAATTGATGGAAGTTCACTATGTAAATTCAGTCAGGTGAAGATAAATAAGAAGAAGAAAATAGGAGGAAGAGGGAAAAGGGAGAGGAAAAGCAAAATTAGTGGAGGCAAAAATTTTAAGGTTAGTGGATACTTATACTTGTGTATTTCAATATGTTTTGAATACTAGTTTTACATGAAATTGGAGAAAAAACATGTATAAATCAAATTGATGATAAATAAATGAAATGGGATAACAAATAAGAGAAATTGTAAGGTTACCTCATGAATACAACCTAAAGAAGGAATGTTAGAGAGTATGACCTAGAGCCCATGTAATAGGGATGTTTTTCATATGTATGAAATTTATATTCTTAATAAAAGGCATTATTCATTTATTAATGCTATGTTTGAATACATGAGTTTGTAAATCTTAAATTAATAAATGAAGTCCTAGATATTATAAACACAGTGCAAAGGCAATCATGAAGGTGTTTATGATGTGAGATGTCTATTGCATGCAAATGTGTTAATATCTAAATATCCCTAATCATAGAATTAACAAGATAGGACATTGTTAATTCGAACAGACTAGCACATGTTATGCTTCTTGAATGGTTCAAGCAGTGGTTCTCATAACTGTGATTATGGATGATAATCAAAGCTAACATGTGGATGCTTGTTAGAAGAAAAAGTTCATTGGAGACCTGCAAAGAGAATCCTCATATGGATATTAAATCTATGTTAGTGAGGAATCTCTTCATAGCAGTTGTGCAAGTATCCTTAGACTTGAGATCACCAAAGTTATCTTAAGTAGCAAGTGGTATACTTTGACTCCATAACTGATTACTTCCAACTGGGAGTGAACATAGTTAGGAGATTGGGTATATCATGACCTACTTGAAGATAGTTGAGTGACTGACAAAGGATTCACCATCCCAGATTTAACAGGGGAAGTTATCTCACATGATTCTATAATTGCCTTGTTCAGAGAATCTCTGGCCAGAGTAATATGCTGAGATGGATGGAGATCCATGAAGGGCATTTTAGGAAAAATGGTTAAATTAATAGAACATACATAATTAGATTTATATGAGTTGACAGAAATCCATACTCAGAATCTAATTGAGATAAGAGTGGTGAAAGGAGTAATTGCACGGTAACTATTTCTATGGAAGGGTACAGTCAAACCACATGACTTTCCTGACATTTGGGTAGTCATGATGCCTAGCTAGAGGCCAATCATGACTTGTATAATGATGTATCAAAAGTATCAATAGGGATTGATAAGATGATTTAAAGGAGTTTAAATCATGTGAGTTTTGAATAGAACTCACAATTACTTATTATACTGCCAACATGGACAGGAACCCAATAGGTCACACACATATAGAGAAAAGGGTAAAATGGTAAAATGACAAGGATAATAATATTTGATATTATTATGAAGGTAGAGAAGAGAATATGATAATAATTAATTAAAGAGTTTAATTAATTATGATCAAATAAAATTATCCGCGGATCTTTTGAGAAATGTTCTGCAAAATTGGACCTAATTGAAATAATATATTTCATGATTAATTATTATTGTCTTATAAGTGTTTTAGGACTATTATAAGTATTATAGGACTGGTATAATAATTAATAAGTCCATTGGAACAATTATTAAGGGCCAGAGGAATGAAGCAGTTGGCGGAAGCCCTTCTGTAAGGGCCACACGCCTACCTCAGAACAAAAGGCCTTAATGGCCTATTTAATGGACCAAATTAATTTATATATGTTACATAAGTGTTATGAAACCCACATATTTAATTTGGTTGGATTTGGAATCCATTTGGGTATTTAAATCCAATTAGTTGCACAAAGGGCCTAGTTTGTGGGTTTTGTGCATAGACTTTTATGAAAAGGTTTAAATTGGATTTAATTAAGCCCAAATGATTATAATTAATTCCAGAGGCCCAATTAATAATTCTCCATCAATTTTAAAGAGCCCAATCTCATTAAGGAGTTGGAATTTTAACCTAACTATAAAAGGCCAACTAATGAGAATTAGGGTTAAGTGATTAAAACAAAAAGAAAGTCTTTTCTCTTAATCTCTCTCTCCCTTTTGCGCCAACTCCTAAGCTAGTTCTTGGGAATTTCGGCCAGCCCTAGTTAAACACCAATTTGTTAGTTCAATTTACCCCTTTCTAGTGTGGATTACTCATTGGAGGTGTTCGATTTTGGACACTGTGGTTTACGACAACCCAGTGCGAAGTAAAATCAACTGTTCAACAAAAATCAAAGGTGATTTTTCTTATTCTCATATAGTCATATTGTGTATTCATGGCAAGATCATATCTAATGGGTAAAAAATTTTAAAATTTCGCTCATGTATGTGATGCAAGTAACCGTTAAAATCCAACAAGGAAAAAAACCAAAATTACATGTATTATGTAACTAAAGAATCTAATATGTTGATGAATGAATTAGATGAACTAATGAAATATATGCATAGTTTATGCCATAAAATCATGATTTGAGTTAAATATGGCAAGAAAAGAAATAAAAATAAGAATAAGCCCCTTTATGCCCGAAATAAAATGTGATAAGTAAGCATGTATAAATTGATGAATTAATGGTAGAAATAACTAGATTATACCAAAAAAAAACATGTGTAAAAAAAGTAGTGATGATTAAAAATTGATGTCTTGAAGGACTTCGCATTACGGATGAATTATATATGTATGAAAAATTTGTGTATAATTTTATGGAAGCGATATAAAAGCAATGAAAAATGTACAATGATGAACATTGAATGTTAAACATAAATTATATGATGAAAAGTGTTAATTTGTGATGTAATAATGATATTTGATGTAAATGAGGTACATAGATTATGTACCAATGCTTAATGTGAAGATATGGAAAGAATGGGAATTTTGACATGTATTGAGTAAAGGGAAAGAATAAATTATTTTTCCTTTGGTAGCTAGTAGGAAAATCAAAAGTATGTGATGTAATTAGCTAGTCATATGGGACACCAACCATGGTAACAAGTCATGGTGACTCACAAAAGTGGATCAAAGGTGGATCCACACCAAAAAAGAGAAAGAAAAAGAAAAAGAAAAAAAAGAAAGAGAAAAATGTAGAATATGACATATATGCACCTTTAGGGCCCAAGTCCAACACATATGATTCATTTATGTGGTTTCCACTAGAGACACTGAAGGCAAAGCGGTAATAATAAGATAAAAATAAGTTGAATGAGCTAATGTTAAGAAAATGGTAATTATAAAGATAAAAGTGTAATATTAGTGATAAAAATAAAAAAGAAAGTTAAAATGGGAAAAATGTGATGAATATTAAGTTAAAGGGTAAAATTGGGAATAAAATGTACAAAATTGGTAAGTGAATGGTAAAATCGTAATTATGCATGAAAATAAAGAATTGATGATAGAATGGTAAATACAACATGAGAGAAATTTGATGGTACTGGAATTGTTGAAATTAAGGCAATTTGGTAATTTTAATATATAATTGGAAGCAAAAAGGAAAAAACATTGTTGTGAGCATATGCTATAAATTATTAAAATTAAGGACTAAATAGTAATTTGGTATAAATTCAAGTTTTAAAGACTAAATTGTAATAAAAGTAATATATGTGGAAAAATTGTAAAGCTATGCATAGATGTGGTATTTTAGAGGTAAAACCAAAAATTCGAATCAAAATTATAAATCTAGGGATAAAATGTTAACTTTAAGAAAAAAAATGGTGTCCTAGGTGAAAAAACCTTATTTGGTAAAAATGGAGTCATATAAGGGTAAAATTGGAATTCTACAAAATAAATAAATAAGGGATTAAACCATAAATTAATTTAAGAAGGTGTAAAAGAGTAAAATATATTGCAATAGAAGAAATTAGTGGAAATATGAAATTTATGTAGTATATAAAGGGAAATTAAAGAATAAAGTACAATTAAGAAATTAAATTAATTTATGTAATAAAATAAAGTTAGTAAAGAAAAATTAATTAAGGACAAAAAATACGAAAAATTAATTAAGGACAAATAATAAGTGTTTTTGACAAATTTTTAATTGAATAAATATTGTTTGTATTTGTGTGTATGAACTATACAAGTAGAGTATCCGACACTAGGCGATATATTTGCTTAATGCGTAGTACTTTACCACGTAGCATGGAACAGGTCAGGTGAAAGGAAGAAGTCAAAAAATAGAGCATGGAAAATTATGTGGCATGTATATATGCAAATATTAAGAATAAAATTTTGGTGTAATATTAAGATGGGCATGCATGTTAGGGTTGTTCTATATTTGGGTTGAACCAACCAACCTAGTCAATCTAAACAGACCAAACCAAGAAAACACCATTTAGATGGGTTGAGGTGGGGTTGGGTAAATATTTTTAGTTTTAAACGATTAAAAGTTAGGTACTCTGCCTTCTCCCTCTTTCATTTTCTTTTTTTCCTTATATTTCGTTCTCCAGTGCTCACATCAGCTTTAACGGGTATGTGATTATTTGTTCTCTTTTATTTTTTATTTCTAATTTTTTATGATTTTTTTATTTGATTTTAAAGTGTTATTTCTTTAGACCTGCTCAGAATTTTAAAAGAACTGAATTATTTATCTAAGATCTGAATTGTTTATGATTTTTATTAAAAAATCATGTCTAGTTTCCTCTATTCTTTTGATGAGTGATTTCTTATTTTTAATCCGAAGCCTGCTTCTCTTACCAAACTAGTTCGGTTTGCTGAAGCTTCTTTGGTAAAGAAAATCCTTAACTAGATCTCTTTGATTTCTTCATTCAGTGTATTCTTCTTCTTGTTTTACTAATTCTACTGCTATCATATTTGTATAATAGCTGTAATCTTTGTCTCTATCTTTATCTTCATTTTAATCCTAAAGAATCTTGAATTTCATGTTTGATATTGAAGTTTTCTTTTGCAAGGTAGAATTGGGTATGAATTTTTTGATTTTGTGATCTTTAGATTGTTAATAATTTGTTGATTTTTATTTGGGATTTTTGGCAAGAGTTTTGACTCTATCATTTCGGTTGCTTTTTTTGAAGCTTCAAAATGAATTTTTTCTTTTTGAAGCAATTTCAGGTGATCTTCTTTGAAAACTTCCATTGCATTTGTTGACTTTCGAATATTGTTTGGTTTATTTCATTTCGTAAGTAGTCAAGTGTGGAATGGAATAATTATTGTAATTGATATAAATTGCAATTTTTGAAAGCATCCGTTTGCAGTTTCTTTATGCAATAGTTATTGGGTCTATCTGTCAAGGATTATCCTTGGGCACATTGGATATTGAATATTTGTGTAAGATAGGTTGTTGAAATCATAAAAAATGTTGACATGCTAGTTTAATTCCAATAAACAATGGTGTTTGTGGTTCATGGATTTCCTACATTTGAGGTCAGTTTGGATGTTTGTTATATATTTATTGCATTGTTATATCGATGGTGAGTTGGGGAGGGCAACAAAAGCATAATTAGGAAGTGAATTTTAAACTAACTAGTTCTCTATTAACAATATGTTATAAGGCATTCTTTTTTCTGGAAAATACAAAAGCAAACTTGGACTTTATGTTGAACATTTTATACACTATGTAAACAATATAATTTTGAAGTAGTTTAAAAAGAAAAAAAAAAGAAAACTTAATTCTATTCTAGATTAAATTTTATACACTATAAATAAATAAATAAATTTGAAGTAGTTTAAAAAAAGAAAACTTAGTTCTATTCTAGATTAAATTATGGAATGTTGGTTACTAGAAATTGCTTCTAGAAAATGGCATACATAGAAGGAAGCAACATGTGTTGTGTACAGAAGAGGGTCATTGTTTCATTTACTGCAAGATGGATGTGTATGTTATGCATAATTAAAATTACTTTGTGCAGTTCACATCGCTTATTGAAAATGTTTTGTTTTGGGAGGGCAGCAAAAGCAGAATTAAGAAGTTGTGTAAACTACATTCCCAAACCATTGTAAACCATTCCAAACTATAGTAAAAAATGCTTCAACCATTCCAAACCATCTCAAACCGCCTACATTGGTTTAGGTTGGATTTTTTTATTTTTAACCCAACCCAACCCATGAATATCCCTAATATATGTTTATAAGTCAATTTGTAAATATTAATTGTACATGCATGTGAGAACATTTGTAAATAATGAGGCTATTATGTATGAGTTAATATTGTGAAGTCATGTGAATTTTAGTATTTTGTGAATTATTGATATGAATAGTATGATTGAAGACTTATAGTGGATGTTGATTTTGATATTGCATGAGGGTTACTTAAGTAAGGAGCCATTATTGTAACACCCTAATCCACTAATCATGGATAATCATCAATCATTAAACCTAGTAAAGGTCAGGCATAAATGATAATAATTAACAATACAGGCCATAATTATATGCCACAATAAATTAAATCAAACTTATAAATAAAAAGGCCTAACATAATTGGCCAATGATACATAATGAAATCCTCAAAGTCAACTACAATCTTTCAGATATTCTCTTCAATGGTCGTCTAGCAACTATAGCTATCGATCCACTGGAGCTTATCTTAAAACCTACACGGATAAACAAACCCGTGCTAAGCTATAAAGCTTAATGGAAAACAAAACTCTATAGACAATCCTTTTACAATTACATCTTATTTTACACTTCTTCCATTAAAACATAGGAGAACATATATGTCTATCATATGGATCATTGCTCAATAGGGATTTGAAGGAGTCCTTATCTTTAACAATAAATATCCTGTTTATCATAATCTAGAGCATTACTTAGCTTATCTTGTTCCTGGATACTTGTCACTTCACTATCATCATACAATCTCTTTTTAACTTTATTAACTAGCCTAATTCATGCACCTTATAGCCCTTTTATTTTAAGGATCTAGTTATTAAGATTATTGACAGTATAAAACTTCCACATAATGCATTAAATCTCATTGGGTACATAAAGTATACATTCAACATTAATTCAATTCATAGGGATTGCTTATGTCAGAATTATACATATGCACATATACGAGTACATGCTCATATACATACTAACAAATTTGCATGCCATTTCAAAGAACGTGTATTACACATCATGATTAACCAACAAAGTATTCATACCACATGCAAACATTTCATAACTTCCACATACATGAAGATCATTATGTATGGCATAGCTCTATAACATTTAATACAATGTTGTAAGCTTGTGGCCTAAGTGGCCCATCTATTCACCATGAAACACATTAGTGGAACTAACTCGCACCGGCCCTCACACTGGAACCTTCCTTATAATAGGTGTGAGATATTGCAATCATGTCATGATGAACATATCATTTCATTTCATAGAGATAGTTTATAGCCAAAAGGAATTTAAGATAAAACAACACAATACAATAGGCCATTCATCATGCTTATGTTAAATAAATGAAGAAATCAGTGCATATATATTACTTTATTTCTTATTCTTTTTATCATCTTTAATAGCCTACCTAAGTACTAGTTCAAAGGGTGGACAATGGGAGCAATGGATACCCGAAGATATCGAACAATGGATATCTGAAGATATCAAACAATAGACCCCAATGGGGCTAAATAGTGGTTCCAGCAAGGAATAAACAATAGATCCAAATGGGGTCAAGTAATGGTTCCATTCAAGAATAAGACCCAAATAGGGCTGACTATGATAGCCGCAACTGTATCCCTCTAGGCATGCCTATCTAATCCATAACTGAACTAAGACCCCGCAGGCTTTACCGTTATTAAGCAAATTTTAATTCAACATATCTTTCTTTACTTAATATAGCATCTTTGCCTAATGCCATCATTCATATAAGAATGCACATTATTCTTTTCATACTTCAATATTGAGCTCTAGGCTCCAATACACATGGATGCTATCATACGATCATATAGTTGCAATAACTTTTATTTGTTCATGTCATAATAGTTACTCGTTTATGCAAACAATAATAACATGTAATTTTTCATAATTAGCATTGCACATGACCACATACACATATACATATGTATATGCAGCTTAAACCATGGCAATACATGCTTTCATTATGCATACTTGTTCACATACTGAATTAGACTACTTATCCTGGCATAGGTATGTCAATTATAAGATATTGGACTTATTTAACTCATCAATAGTTCTTAATGGTGCACCTTGTTGTTGTTTGCCATGAGTAGCATCCATACAGCATCATAACTCCCATCAACACATAATTACTTTAAACAATACTCATACATTTATACTCCATATAAGAATATGAGTAGGCTCTCTTTAGATTGAGGTCGACACTTGCGCATCTATAATCTTTTTAGCTCACTTTTATAGTCTATTAGATTATGGAAAAAAGTGATCTTCCTTAATATTATCACATATACACTAATCATCTTACTTGTACTTTCTATCTTATAACATTTTAAACCCAGTTAAGTTTATATAAGGTTATTTCATCATAATCATTAGCACACTACTTGTGGACTTACGATTTTTCATATTATGTCATAGAGCATGAATGGATAAGTAAGTAGGTTTCCTTACATCAAAGCTCATCATTAATTCCTATTATGGCTTAGAGTATAACCAAACTTCTATAGCTCTATAATTAAGTGTCAATTAATATTCCATCTCTTTTAACTTAAACATGTAACATTGCAACTATCTTCTTATTATTACTAGGCTAAATCATATTATTTTTCATGCCATTGCAAAATAATTATCAATGTACAATGTTTGAGGTAAAACAATTTGCTTTGGCATAACACATACCTTATACCATACTATATAGGGCATATTAAATAGAATAAAATCTTGTGATTACCATATTTCTTCTTACTCTTTTGAGTTTTGGGCTATTAGGCACTAAAATACATTTAAGCAACCTAATTAATTTAGCATTACCATGTGCAAGTCCCTTTGATTTAGAGTTCAAGTGGACTCCAAATTACATCTTTATAGGTTTATTATCCTAAAGCTTTTCACTATACTCTGTGTGTATGTGTGTGTGTGTGTGTGTGTGTGTGTGTGTGTGTGTGTGTATAAAGAGAGAGAGAGAGAGAGAGAGGTTTCTCTAATTAAGTGATCATGCTTTATTCACCTTACAGGTGACTTTGGGTAACTTAAAGCTTAATTCAATTTTCTTTCTCTTATAACAATGTTTTTGTCTTTTAAATTTCTATAACACTTCATCTTATATTTATGCCTTTCTAAACCATATCTTTATGGACTTTAGCATAAGAGAGAGAGACTTTCATAGTTTATTAATCCATTGATATCAACTCGATAACAATCATTACTTAATAACCATTTATCATCAATTCTACTTACTATAGTCAATTCACCTCAACTCTTGTTCTCTTAATACTCTTATAAACCATATAATACTATGTTCAATATGTAAATACATGGCTTAATCTTGGGGTAAGAGTTGGCTCAGATGAATAAAAGGAGTATATATAGCCATGCAGTGGAGAGAAGAACATGCTTGGCCATGCATCAATAACCATAGGCCTTACTTGGCCGTGCAAGGAGAGGAGAAAGGCCATAAGTGGCCATCCAAAGCGAGAAGAAAAAGCATGAATGGTCGTGCAAAGCAAGAAGAAAAACCATGAGTGGCCATGCAAAGCTAGAAGAAAAAACATGAGTGGCCGTGCAAAGTAAGAAGAGAAACCATGAGTGGTCGTGCAAAGCAAGAAGAAAACCATGAGTGGCTGTGCAAAGCAAGAAGAAAAGGCATGATTCGCCATGCAAAGTAAGAAGAAAAACAATGAGTGGTCGTGCACTGAAGCTCGACTAATCCTGGGCCCAGATTATGCACTGAATTTCAAGATTTCAAACAAGTTCGATATAATAGCTCACAACAATATTCATGAAACCATTGAATCTTTGTAAACTCATCTATATTGATAGATTTAGCCTTTAACATCATCAAATATGACCCACATACAAGAAAAAGAAAGAAAAGTTCCTGTAAACAATGAACAGTACAGTAAACATAATTCCCGTACCTTATACTGATATTTTAATTCCTCTAGTTCCTTTCCTTCCTTTTCTACTCTTGATCCATTCCCATTTTCTCAAGATTTTTTTTCTTCTCCTTAGACCTAGAGACAACAATCATAATCCTTTAAATGCTTAAATTTGGAAATTAAACCTAAGAAGGAAGAAAGACTGCAAGAGGGAAAAACATTACCTTTTATGCTAACTCACCAACCCTAAGCTTCATCTCCTTCAACCCGTAACTAAGAAAAGAGAGAAAGAAAGAGAGACTTTCTTATGCCAATCTCCTCAATCTCTAGGAACCTTAAATAGGTGAGTGGGCAAAATATTTCCACAAGAAAAATTTCCACAATGCTCTTATACACACATAAACCCCTAACTTACTATTTCTCTCACAATTGCCCCAAACTTCTAACTTACTTCGATTGCATCCCTTCCTTTAATTATAATTTAACCATGCTCATTTACCTACATGCCGAAATTACCATAATACCCCTCATTGGAAACAACTGTATCAATACAAAGAAATCAAGTCTTATCTCATTTAACCATAATCCTTATTGATTAACCACAATCCGATTAGGGCCATGATTGGATCCTTATAGTTATGCTGCTGAAATTAATATCAAATGAATAGTATTTCTACGAGTAATTAAATAAGTCATGTATGCAAGTACAATAAAGAAAGCAATAAGGAGAAAAAAAGTTTTCCATCAATTTTATAAGGTAATTAAAGGATAATATGAGTAATATTGTCGGAGTGTGACATACTGATACTCGATCCAATGATCAGGTACAAGGTGTTATAATACCTCTACCTGTAGCTTGTTTGTCTAGGTTGCCAAATACAGGTGAGTATGGATCAATTAATTGGTTCATCAATAATTTTATTAACCAATCCATTAATTTTAGTTAATTGCTATATTTTTTGGTTATCATTTTGGTTTTTATACAATTTTTTTGGGATCGATTTATTGGTTAGCCATTAAAAAATTTTAACATGTAAGTTTAATAAATTAAATAAATCACAATGTTATTTTTAATAGTTAAAAATTCTTTAAAGTAAAAAAGAAAAAACACAAATCAAATATAATATATATTAAAAACATTAAAAGAAGAACAAATTTTTTATAATTAATTGTACGAATTGAGTATATTTAATATAAACTAACAATAGAGTACTCATTATATAAGTAAAATGAATAATAATTATTGTAATAAGAATATGATTTAAATGTTTATTTACTAAAAATATACATTATAACAATATTTTAGAAAACCATATTTTATAATATTTACAAAGTACAAAATTAAAAATTTTAAATGTAAAAATTTAAACATAATATATAAACAGGTTAATTATTGACTAATGGATACCTACCGATTTCTAGAAATAAAAATTATAATCCTAAATTTTATATTTGATTGATTTTGGACTATTTTTTAAATAATAAAAAAAAAATTGGTTTTTTCTCACCCTTATCTCCAAGGTCCGGCCCTAATGGACTTTTGAAAGCATACATATCATTTTCTTGAAAAGTTTCTAATGATTTTGGTATTAGTCTCCGAATGAAAGCACTAAATTATAATTGTGAGAATGACATAACGTGATAGGGATCGTAAATGGATTGAGGGAGTGGTTGGATCAGGAAGTTCAATTGGAGTTGAGGATGAATTGAGTAATGTCATGCAAACAAAAGAAAACGGAGATCTTGCCGATTATGGAGAAGCATTTTGATGTTTAAGTTAGAGATAGAAACCAAAGACATATAGAAGATATATCCATTTATACCAATAGAAGACATAATCGTCATTTATATTGGCAATTTTGGTCTAGTCAATCTTGGATTTCACAATCGGTCATTGCCCGATCAATCAAAAATTATTTTTTCTTTTTCCTCATGGCTATCACCAAGGACAGGCCATGATGGACCTTTGAAGGCATAATTATCATTTTCTTGAAAAGTTTCTACTCGTTTTGGCATGACTCTAAATGAAAGCATTAAATTATAATTGTGAGAATGGCATAACATGGCAGGGATCATAAATGGATTGAGGCAGTGATTGGATTGGAAAGTTCAATTGGACTTGAGGATGAATCGAGCAAATGTCATGCAAACAAAAGAAAACAGATCTCGTTAATTATGGAGGAGCACTTTGATGATTAAATTAGAAATAAAAAGCATGGACGCATAAAGTAAGAAATGAATGAATCATTGTACCGACATATGTGCCATTAATATATCACCGTCGTTTATATAGGCAATTTTGGTCTGGTCATTCCCGGATTTCAGACATTTGATCGTTGCTGGGTTCCCGTCTTATATCTATAATAAGGATCCTGAATAAGACAGAATTGAGCGTTGTGCTCTTTACGGTGTGATTAGTTGATGTGTTATCAATACAGTGTAGAAGCCTTTTTTTTTTTTTTTGGTTGGGTTGGATAGTTTTTTTTTTAAGATAATCGACTTTCTTATTCAAGAACGCTTTGGGTTTCTTTGGCAGTCGTTGTTTCTCGTTATTTAGGCAATTACCAGTTCTCAATTTAATAATGCTTGTATTTAAAGATCAAATATATGTTGCATATTGTCTAACTTGTAAAATGAATAAACATACCCCGTATGTCTTGGTTTTTTAAGAAAACAACTTTATTGCGTCGCAGCGGGATCTTGAGTTGCAGTCTCTGATTATCCAAGACAGCCAAGGTGGCTAACTCGGTATTTGTCAAGACTTAAGCTAGCCTTCCATAATAAAAAGTGATAACAAAAATTATTAAGTTGACGTGGCAAATTGCAGTGGAATATTGGCGTTTTGTCCCAATCAATCCGATTGCTTTTATCAAACTGTACTGTTAGCTTCGTGGTCTTGTTCAAAAAGATGCATAAAGGGACATACAATTTGTTTGTTCTTTTACTTTTCAAACCATGAATTCAATGAAGACACAGAATAAAGAACCTAAGCCAAAGAAACACTCGAATCTTTCTTTGTGCTTTTCTCTTCTTTTCATGGCTTTGGCTCAGTGGGAAACAAGCAAACATGCGTATTTTGATCGAATGAATGTGTGAAAAAAAGTGAGGACCTTTATTTCTCTTTTTGCTTCTTCGCTCAAAACCAAATTGTTTAAATTTTTAAAATTCCATTACTCTGCTGAAATTTCAATCCAAATTTTTTACTGTACATTTTGTTATTCCAATCCATCCCAATTTTGAACTATGCTTCCTCCTGTTTCCGCTACTGTCAGCTCACACGACAAACCATTACAAATTGCTGGATTACCTTGTCATATATCTGCAAAATTCTAATGCATAAGCTTAATTCCTTAATCACTATGCCGTAAATATTTTGCCATATAAAACCTTTCAATATTATCCAAGCATCATCAACCCTCCGGACCTTTGGGGCACGGTCATGCATCGCCGATAAAAAAGACTCAGCATACCCTGCACATTGCTTTCAGCTGTTATCCATGTCTCTCAGATTATAGTTGCTGGATGTTATATTATCTGATTTTTCATTTTGCTTTCCCTACTCATCGCTTGTCCTCAACAAAGATTCTGTGGATAAAATCTCGGAACCTTTTCGAGTATAGCTTTGGATCAACTGCAGATATGGAAGTGGCATCCACTTGCAATGACTTGTATGCATGTTCTAGCTTTTTGCTGATATCATAATCTTGGAGTATGTCAATGATGCCAAAGTAAAGAACTATGTTAAAGATCTCACCACTGCCATGTGAAGGTGTTAAATAGATTTTTCCACCACCTGTGTATTGATCCAACTCGATCCTCTTCACACGCTCTGCTCTGGCAGGCATATTTGCTCCCAACCGAATATATGGGCCCCTGGCATATCATGAAAGACAAAGTTGGAAAAATTTTGAATTTAATGTGTCACTTCATAAATGTTAAGAATAACATCCTGAAAAAATAAAAAATAAGAAAATGAATATTTCGTTTTAGTTATATTTTTCTTTATGTTTTAGTTGTGTTTTATTTAATTTTAGTTAATTTTACAAATAATCATCAGAAAAATGCCCCTCAAAACAGAAAGCATGGCGCTGCATTTTTTCCACATGACGCGTGCAACAATTTTAAGAAACATAGCATTACATTTGAAAAAAAAATAAAAAAGTATGTGCTGTTTTCAAGTCATTATACCCTCAGGTATTTGCAACCAGCCATTTGCATGTAATGATCTGATATCATTGTTACCAAATAAAATCTGTTAGTAATTCAATCGTCAATGACAACATACTCTATTCTTTATTGTTTCAGATGGATGGAAATATGATTAAACAATGCATAGTATCCATCTAGAAGGCAACATGACCAACCAGCACTAATTGTATTCAAAATGCCATAAATTTCACCTTGACAGCTTGTCATTTGAGTCATTCCAACAACCAAAGACCAAAAGAAGATATCATTAAATACACTTGGAAAGCCAGAAAAAGTCAAATTTTAAAAAAGTAAAGCTGATAATCATAGGTTTTCCATTTTATAAGCTACACCTATATTGTCTTTGGTATATGCAACTGAGAAATGAATATCAAGAGGAAAATTATTCTCGTTTGCTTTTTAAAAATTAAGTTCTCTGTCCGTTACCAAACTAAAAATAAACATTTTGTCACATGCATAGCATTAAAAGAAGAGGTCACTTGAATGGCCCAGAATTTAGTCTTTTCATGGAAACAAAAGCATAATGTGAAAATAGGATTTCTAACTTTTGAGACATAGTAAGCACAAATCAGTAAAATTTCAGATTCCAAAACTAGCGTGCATGACAAGTAGTCTTTAATTATTAGAAGAGAAATCTTGCAACAATCATCTGCAAGGCTGACTCCATTCACTTTTCAACCACAGTATCATGCCACTAGTTCACATATTCATTCCTCAAGCATAATACTCAGTTCCTGATTGGATTAGGTATGAAGAAAGCAAGAATATGTCGATACAATCAATAGAAAGGGAAAAGAAAGATGCACAAAACATATTCTTTCAAGGCAAGTGAAAATATAACTACAAAAGACTATTCATTAATAGAACTATGGCAATTATGACCAGAGAATTAAAAAATTAATTAAAACAAAAGGAAGAAAAGGAGAAGAATCAGTTTTGACTACAGAAAAGAACACACACCTGCCTTCCATAACCCAATCCATATCTGGTAGCAAGTGATATCCTCGCATGGACGTTTTATCATGATGTTTACTTCCTTTTTCTGATAAAAGCACATAATAGGGCTTTAGCTTATGCTACAAAAATAACTCCAGATCCTGTCAGACATCTGAATTTAATAATTATCAAACTGGAGAAAAGCATATACCAAAATGGATGTCATTAGGTGACATCTTCATCTCATCACTTGAGTAATCATCACGGAAATGAAGGCCAATCAAAAGACTATAATCCATAATACCCTCAGCTTCCAAGAACTCACAGTCTCTGTAGATTTGCCTGAGAACATAAAATATAACGTGAAAGTACAAGCAACAAAAATTGGTGCCTCAATAGAGCACAAACAGGATGCAAGGGAAACGTAGACTAAATTCAACAGATATATAAGTATTTTTGTGAAATTTACCTGATAAGTTCTTGATACCATGATCGTTCAAGATGGAATACAAAATTAAGATCAAGGTCTTTAAGTGTAGTTGTCTCGTCAATTTCTCTGTCAGCCTTACCAGTTGCACGACCATGAGAAGAACCTTTCAGGTCAAAGCGTTTATGGATACGGTACTCAGAACAAAACAAATTGCCCATCACAACAAAGCGGGTCTGGATAACATCGCATCATTAAAACAATCAGATTGCAGCAAGTACACGACAAATGAACCGTTGGACTGGAAAATTGCACTCTCCCTACCATACCTTTTGACCTCCAACAGGTTTCAGGCAATGAACACCAAAGAACTTTGTTACCAAGGAGTTTTTGTACTGGCAAAGGTGTTGGTAGTAATTTGAAAGCATCCTAATGAGAACCTGAATAAGTTTACCACTCTGTGGTCACCATATATGCACAAACTGGAAAGTAAAATAGCATGTTAAAAGTATGTGTCCAAGAAGCTGGGACAGTTGCATGAGTTATAGAACCAAATCAGCCATTGGCTGACTAACCTTAACTTCAGATTTCTTTACAGTTTTTATCATAAAACGGTCATCTTGAGTAAGGTAAAAGAAGCTTCCACTCTTTCCCGGTGAAGAAAATTCCCTGAGAGCATTGTTTCCACAAATGGCTACCATGTAATCCGCCGGATCTATTGCAAACAATTCCCTCAAATGTCTAAATAGCAAACAAAACCAATCACCACCGTAACTATAAGATTAGACATCTTTTCAAAAGTAACAGAGAGAAAATAGCTAGAATAAGTGAAACCAATACCTAAATACCATAGGGCAGTAGTCCTTCCATTTGAAATCCACGGATTGATGCGGAGGCGTAGATTTTGATCCTTCAGGTGGAAACCTCGTCCAGAACTTCTCATTGGGATCGAAATCGCTTTGCCTTAGCTCCCGCATCAGGGATTCATGCTTCCCCACAGAATACCTATACAGAAAATACATAAAATCAATGAATTCTAACTCAAATTCGGACTCAACCAAAAGAAAACAGGCAATTATATAATGAAACACCTGATACCCAATTGAAGATTAAGCATTAGATCATAGTTCTTATGTCCTTTGGAAATGGTTTGCCCTGGCTTCTTAACATCATCATCAACAGAGCTACAAGGACTAATCAGACACTGGACAGCGTCAGCTTCTCTGCCATTGTCACTATCATTACTATTACTACGATCAACATCTTTATTATTATATGACATGATTGAAGCTTCCAAATTATCAACAATATCGCAAGTAATATCTCCAGCCTCACCATCCAATTCCCATATACAAATTCTAGAACAATTGGCATCCACGGATAACCTCTTTTTTCCTTCTTCCTTCATATATCTCTGGTATCTGCTATAGCCATTACCAAAAGTGAAAATCCCTTTCCCTTTTGGTGCACCATTCTCCCATTGCCCTTCGTATCGGTTCCCATTAGAGCAAACCAAAGCTCCTTTACCATGAATAACCCCAAGTTTCCACTCGCCTATATATTCATTCCCATTGCTCCATCTGTACTTCCCTTCTCCATCCTGCAAATTGAACCTCCACCAGCCTTGATACACATCGCCATTGGCATAACATTTCTCGCCAAAGCCGTGCTTTTTGTCGGACAGCCACTGGCCTTTGTAGGAGTCACCATCGACCCCTATGAAGGTGCCGTGGCCGTTCATACGGCCGTCATTGAACTGGCCCTCATAAGCAGCTCCTGAGGGCCATGAGAATTTTCCCATCCCACAGGCTTTGCCTCTCTTCCATTCACCATAGTACATGCACCCATCTGACCACAAGTACTTTCCCTTTCCATGAGGCACGCTCCCAGACAAGGTCCCTGTGTAGATGTCTCCGTTGGGGAGTTCTTTCTCGGAGATAACAATGGCGGCGGTGGGGGTAACGCGCCGGCAATTGGGCTGAGATTGTAAATGAGGTGGGAACAGAAGTTCGTTTTGCTTGTCTTCTTTGTCAGCAACTGCGGCTATGGAGGTGGGTCCAGAGAATGGGAGGAGCGTCTGTTGCATTTGGCAATATTGTCAAATTAAGTCGTATTTTGGTTACATTATTATTCGAGATCGCTTCGCTGTTGAAAGGATCAAAGGAATGAAGATGATAATGCAACCGCAAAAAGAAGTAGAAGAATAAAAGAAGAGGAAGATGAGAATGAGCAGGAAAGCATTCCATTGAGAAATTAATGGATTATTATAAATAAATGAATAAACATAAAAATATAAAAAAATTAGAAAAATACAATTTTGTTTAAAATATTCCTAATTGAAGAATTTTTCATTTTGATTTTGATTTAGGGCCAGTTCGGCAAAACTTATGAAAATAACTTTTTCAATTAATAAAAGTCATATTCAAAAAAGTTATATCCCAAAAAGTAGATAACTGTTTGGTAAATAAAAATCAAAATGACTTATAAATTGAAAAGTAATTTACCAACTATTTGATTAATAATGTGATTAGAAATAACTTTTTAGAATAAAAAGACGAAAAAGAATATATATAATTTTAATATATTATATTCAATATCTCAGTAGAAAATAATAATTATTTTCACTTATTTGCATTTTTTACTCCACTAAACTATTAAAAAATATATAGTTAAATAAAAATAAATATAACATAAAAATAAAAAATATATATTTTGTTTTCATAATTTATTACACATATTATTTCTTATAATTTTAAATCATTAAACTAAATTCTTTTTTCTACTAACCTAAAAAGCAATTTGATCACGTATATAATCAATTTCTGTACTTTCATCACTCATATAATTTTCTAAATGTGAATCATGCTCGGCATCTTCAAAATGATTAAGCGGCACAAAATTTGGGTCTTCATCAAGTCTCGTAAAAGTTGGATCACTTGAGCTGAGTTCTTATTGCACAAAGCTCAATAGCTCAAAGACCAAGTATCACCCATGCCTCCAATTGCACAATATTAACAAGATTGACTGTTCAAGTTGCAACTTACAAACATCATAATCCCATAGCCTATTACATAACCTGATGGGGATTTATTTGAATCCTTAGTCTCACTAGACTGCTATAGGATGAGTAGGGTATCGTTCCAAAGGGAACGGGGTAAATTTTGTATTGAAACCACAAAGAGTAGATGGATAGGTAGCGAATAAAATGTAGATTATGTATTTAAATAAATATCTAAACTACTTTGCATATATTAATGAAATTGGATTAAAGATGACTTAAATGATGGTATGAACATACATTAGAAATATGAAATAGTAATTCATCTAAGAACAAGTTTTAGTAATTGTATAAAAAAAGTGATTGGAGAATTTAGCCAAAATTCTTTAAAGCAACTCTCGTTGTTAGTAAAGATGTTTTCATTTAGAGTTTATAAGCACTCTCGTGTCATTATAGAGATAAACAAAAATTATGAAACTTTATGCCAATTCTTTAACCCCTTAAAGTGAATCCTTTAAGTCGAATTAAAGGAATTCAATGCTTTAAGTACATTCATTTGTTTTTCCATCAAGGAACTCCAATTCTCGTTGTGAATAAATTGACTAACATGCCAAATATGGTGGCCAATCATACATAGCAAATCAATGCACACAAATGGATGTAAATCATACTTCATTCATAATAATAATAAACATGTCTTAAATAAATACTAGTACATATTTATAATGTACAAAGGAAACTAGCCAAATACATAATTAAATTAAAGACAAAACAAGAGAAAGAAACTCATCTTATGTTCCTTTGGCTTTATCCCTTTGTAATCATCTAATAAAAGCTAAGTAATCATCTAATAAAAGCTAAGTAAAAATGTTATCCAAAACAAAACTATATTTCTAAAAACTAAACATTGATTGATCTCCCCTTCAGAGCTTTACTCCCATATATATGGAGTCTAACTCTACAGATATGTCCCCTCAGAAACCACGAAAGGCTGCTCTGAAAAGACATAATATTTGGCTGAAAAATCGGATGCAAAAGTCACAACGTTTTGGAAGCAGTATCTTGTGCGACTCATGAACACCCTCACAAGTCATGAATTCCTTCAAGTCTTCTGAACTCGTGAGCCTCCTTCCGAGTCGTGATCTACTTCACGACTCATGAACAAGATGCCAAGTCATGAGCCTTTCTTCCTGCCTTACTTGTGAACTTCAGTCAATCTCGTGAATTCTTGTTCGAGTCGTGATCCACTTCACTACTCGTGATCTTCATCTTCGAATCTTCACCAGCTCTTCATTCTTCTTCACACTTTACCATCTTTAACCTAAAAACACACATAACACATAAATTGAACATAAACACATAAAATACACATAATATTACATACTTAGTTACATAAATAAAGGAAAACACACACTAAAAAGTAGACATATTACATGACATCAAATTCCCCTACACTTAAACCTTGCTTGTCCCCAAGCAAGAAAAGAGTGAGAAAAATTAATCCCGAGTTAAACTAAGTAAGTTAAATTATAAAGCATTGCTCAATTTTCACTTAAAATAAGATTGAGATGAAGTCAAACCCTTTAATACTCAAAATAGCAGTAAATCAAGACTTAAAATATGCATTTTAAATTATCAAGTCACCTAATTTTACTAAATCCAACATCATAAATATAAAGTCTCAAGACTAACCATTCTCAAAAAAGAAAATTGATCATAAAACTTAAGTGTTTAAGACTATAGTTGCCTTTTTGGACAATATTCAAGCACGCATACCTTTAAACCCATCTCATGGCATTTTTAGATTGCATTTTTCATTCTTTTTCTTCTTTCTTTTTTTTTCCTTTTTTTTCTTTTTTTCTAGCATAGGTATACTTTTGGACTTTATCCCATGAATTTTAAAATAGCAAGAGAATGTAGTATTGGATGCGTTTTACGCTCCATCCTATACTCTATTGAAATTTTTGGATATGCATCTTGCTTTATTTTATTTATTTTTCATTTTCTTTTGCTAGTCCTCATCTATTATTGAAAGGTCTAAAGGTAAGTATTATGGTTATAGTTTCCATAAGACAACAAAAATCCTAAAATCTTAAGCTAAATGAGAAAATTCTAACCTTAAAGCATAGTTAGTAAAGAGACTAAACAACCTAAAATGTTGGAAGAAGTAAAAAGAGATAACTTAACAACATAAAATACATGCCAAAAAATCTTGAAAAACTAGTCAAATGAGTATAGAAGGTAAATGACTCTTCATAACAACCTTTATTACATACAATATGAGCAATACTTCTAATAAAACCTACGAAAAAGGTTAGCCTAAATAAAGAAAAAGACAAACAAAAACAAACAACACACATAAGGTTTATGATGCTCCCCCACACTTAGAACACACATTGTCCTCAATGTGAAGGAACAAAATATAAACAGCAAAAACAAAAACAAAAAGAAACAAATAAAGAAAATAGAGGAAAGAAAACTCCCCTAAAAATCATGGTGAAGGCGGAGGCGAAGACACCACATAGCCCGATTGGGCAATGAAGGCGTCCACCTTGTGCTCAAGGCAGCGTTGACGTTGAACCAAATGGGAGGTAACTTGCTCCAATGATGTGAGTTGATTCTGAATGGTGGATTGATTTTGCAACAACTAGTTAAACATGGAATGAATGGAATGTGAAGAAGATCCAGCAATAGGTGGTGAAATAGCAACCTCATCTCTAGGAACATCCTCTATAGGAACATCTCCTTGTTCCTATGCCTCATCTGAAGTGCTGTCCTCAGCCACTTCTTGTGGAGTAGAGGTTCCTACAAGATCCTTCCAACAAGAACGTGAAAGCGGGGGAATAAATTGGAAAGAATTATTGACAATTTCACCCCAAACAAAAAGATGTTTGGAAAAATACAAGCATGGAAGGGCAGGGTCATAAGTACGCAAATCAATATCAAGACTCCTAGCAATAGCAGCTATTACATGTCCATGGGTGTTAGGAAACTCCGGAAAACCAACACAATTCAATAATTGTTTAAAAATCCAAAAAGACCAACAAATAAACTTCGATTATGCACACACCACATCAAGAAAAGTTCATGACTTGAAACTCGATTAAATTCAGGCTTGTTAAAGACAACAGAAGCAAGGATCTTATGCAAAATCCAATACTTCAAATCTGTTATAAACATAGACTTAGCCTTTCTAACCCTAAATGGTGTAGTTAAGCTAGTGAGAAAATTCCAAAAAGCATTAGGCCGGTAACTCTTAGGAGGATCACATAATCTAGATTGTTTAAAGCCAAAAATGTGATGCATCATGAAATATGTTAATGTATAATCAATTCCATTCAAACGAAAGTCCACTAGCCTAGGATTTTCAGCATTTTCCTTCAAATTGGTGTAAAATTCCAAGACCAAATCAGTATAAAATTGTTCATGCATATTAACAAAATGCAATAAGCCACATTGAGATAGCATTTCATTCACTGCATCAAGCAATCCCATTTGTTCAAGTAAAGAGTTTAGGAAATACTTACATTGAGAAATTGCTCTATCCTGAAGAACAAGGAATCTATTACCTTCATGGATAGAGGAAAAGGGAAAGGGTGAACCAAAATCTTCTTGTAAACTTGCTAGTTGTGCTTCATCTCCCCCTTGCTGACCTCTTGAGGTTGAGACATTCTTGGTTCTCACCATTGTTGTTAAAGAAAATGAGGTAGAGAAAAAAATGTAGAAATGTGAATGTATGGTGCAGTGAAAGAGAAAGGAAGTGTACGAGGAAAGTAAAAAGAAAAGAAATGTGAAAAGTGAAGAAAAGAGTAACTGCAGTATGTATAGAAGAAGGAAGGAGAAAGTGAAAAGAAATGTCGTTTCACAAACCCTAGGTTTGATTTATATCCATTCCCCCATTAAATTTAAGTTAATTAAGGGCAGTTAATCCAAATTAAAACCGCAAAGATGATTAATTAAAAGAAATAAGAGTTAAAGAAAGAAATAAAAATGAATTAAAAATAAGAACATGAAGTAAAAATCACGACTCGGTAATCTTGGAACAGTGCATCTCGGGTCAGCATAAGCATCACGACTCGTGAAGAATGAAGCATTTGTGGCACAAGAGGAGATATTCATGAGTCGGCATAAGAATCACGACTCGTGAAAAACAAAATACAGGCAACTGAGGAAAATGTTCACGAGTCGGATAGCCTTTCACGACTCGGTATAATTTCCTTTTTGTGCTACTCGTGATCTTCTTCACGACTCGTTATAGTCTTCATGACTGAGTATATTGAACACTCGTGAACATGTTCACGAGTCGAACTACCCTCGTGAACATGATACTGTGCTACAATTTTTCTACAAAATCATACCAATCTCGAGCCAAAAGTTAAAATTACAATAGATAAATAAATCAATAAGAAAGAAAACTATAAACTACTTAAAACTTAACCAAAAATAAATCATAAACAAAAACTCTAATTCTAAAGCAAACAAAACACAATATAAGAATTCATACATCTAATAACTAATTTATATCATACAATCCTAAAACATCTATTCTTTTGTATTAATCAATAAAAATTCATTCATGCCGTTCCCCGGCAATGGCACCAAAATCTGATGGGAATTTATTTGAACCCTTAGTCTCACTAGACTACGTATAGGATGAGTAGGGTATCATTCCAAAGGGAACGGGGGTAAATTTTGTATTGAAACCACAAAGAGTAGATGGATAGGTAGCAAATAAAATGTAGATTATGTATTTAAATAAATATCTAAATTACTTTGCATATATTAATGAAATTGGATTAAATATGAATTAAATGATGGTATGAACATACATTAGAAATATGAAATAGTAATTCATCTAAGAACAAGTTCTAGTAATTGTATAAATAAAGTGATTGGAAAATTTAGCCAAGATTCTTCAAAGCAACTCTCGTTCTCAGTAAAGATGTTTTCATTTAGAGTCTATAAGCACTCTCGTGTCATTATAGAGATAAACAAAAATTATGAAGCTTTATACCAATTATTTAAGCCCTCAAAGTGAATTCCTTAAATCAAATTAAAGGAATTCAATGCTTTAAGTACATTCATTTGTTTTTCCATCAAAGAATTCCAACTCTCGTTGTGAACAAATTGACTAACATGCCAAATATGGTGGCCAAGTATACATAGCAAATCAATGCACACAAATGAATGTAAATCATACTTCATTTATAATAATAATAAATATGTCTTAAATAAATACTACTGCATATTTATAATGTACAAAGGAAACTAGCCAAATATATAATTGAATTAAAGATAAACAAGAGAAAGAAACTCATCTCTTGTTCTCTAGACTTTGTCCCTTTGTCATCATCTAATAAAAAATAAGTAAAAATATTTATCCAAAAATAAACTGTATTTCTCTAAAACTAAAAACTAATTCGATCCCTTTTTCAGCATCTTGGATCCCTATTTATAGAGAGAATAGCTCCATAATCGTGCCTCTTTTGATTAGGTGTGAAGATGAAAGGTTGTCATGAAAAGGCCTGATGGAAACACTTGTTGGTTGAGAAAAAGCATGTTGAAAAGTTACGTCATTTCGAAACAAGTTTCTATACTGAGTCATGAAGGCCTTCATGAGTTGTGATCCATCAGCTTCTGTGTTACTCGTGCTATATTTGCTCTTTTTGGCTACTGATTCGTAATTATCTTCAGGAGTCCTGAACTTTGTTGAACTGGTGCGTGAGTCGTGAAGTTTTGTGTTACTCGTGAACCTATGTGTGAGTCGTGAACTTTTGTGTGACTTGTGAAATGTGTGTTACTCATGAAGTTTTGTGTGACTCGTGAACCTGTGTGTGAGTCATGAAATTTTGTGACTTGTGAAGTGTGTGTGACTCGTGAAGTTTTGTGTGACTCGTGAGCTTTTGTGTGACTCGTGAAGTTTGTGAGTCATGAGCTTGTGTGTGACTCGTGAAGTGTGTGAGTCGTGAGCCTGTGTGTGACTCGTGATCCTGGTTGTGTGTCACGCACTGCATCACCGACTTGTTTGATCTTTCTTCCTTTTTGCACCTAAATTACCCTACAATGCAAATAAACACATAAAATAGACTAAAATACATAAAATATAAATAATTTAACATACTTAGCTACCTAAATGAAAGATAATATACATTAAATAATATACCATTTTATATGGTATCAAATTCAAAATCTGATGGGGATTTATTTGAACCCTTAGTCTCACTAGACTGCGTATAGGATGAGTAGGGTATCGTTCTAAAGGGAACGGGGTAAATTTTGTATTGAAACCACAAAGAGTAGATGGATAGGTAGCAAATAAAATGTAGATTATGTATTTAAATAAATATCTAAACTACTTTGCATATATTTATGAAATTGGATTAAAGATGACTTAAATGATGGTATGAACATACATTAGAGATATGAAATAGTAATTCATCTAAGAACAAGTTCTAGTAAATATATAAATAAAGTGACTGGAGAATTTAGCCAAGATTCTTTAAAGCAACTCTCATTGTCAGTAAAGATGTTTTCATTTAGAGTCTATAAGCACTCTCATGTCATTATAGAGATAAACAAAAATTATGAAGCTTTATGCCAATTCTTTAACCCCTTAAAGTGAATCTCTTAAGTCGAATTAAAGGAATTCAATGCTTTAAGTACATTCATTTGTTTTTCCATCAAGGAATTCCAACTCTCGTTGTGAATAAATCGACTAACATGCCAAATATGGTGGCCAATCATACATAGCAAATCAATGCACACAAATGGATGTAAATCATACTTCATTCATAATAATAATAAACATGTCTTAAATAAATACTAGTACATATTTATAATGTACAAAGGAAACTAGCCAAATACATAATTGAATTAAAGACAAAACAAGAGAAAGAAACTCATCTCTTGTTCTCTTGACTTTGTCCCTTTGTCATCATCTAATAAAAACTAAGTAAAAATATTTATCCAAAAACAAACTGTATTTCTAAAAACTAAACATTGATTGATCTCCCCTTCAGAGCTTTACTCCCATATGTATGGAGTCTAACTCTACAGATATATCCCCTCAGAAACCATGAAAGGATGCTCTGAAAAGACATAATTTTTGGCTGAAAAATCGGATGCAAAAGTCACAACGTTTTGGAAGCAGTATCTTGTCCGACTCGTGAACACCCTCACGAGTCATGAATTCCTTCAAGTCTTCTGAACTTATGAGCCTCCTTTCGAGTCGTGATCTACTTTACGACTCGTGAACAAGATGTCGAGTCGTGAGCCTTTCTTCCTGCCTTACTTGTGAACTTGAGTCTGTCTCATGAATTCTTGTTTGAGTCATGATCCACTTCACGACTCGTGATCTTCATCTTCGAATCTTCACCAGTTCTTCATTCTTCTTCACACTTCACCATCTTTAACCTAAAAACGCACATAACACATAAATTGAACATAAATACATAAAATACACATAATATTACATACTTAGTTACATAAATAAAGGAAAACACACACTAAAAAGTAGACATATTACATGACATCATAACCAAAGCTCAAAAACAAATGAGAAAAAAAGGGGATAGATTTTGCACACAAATCCTACCAGAGCACAAAGCAGACAGAAAAATTAGTTAAGAAGATGGAGAGTAGTACCCAGGATCCATGTTTATGATCTCGCAAAGTTCAATGTTTATAGCCCAGTCTGGACCAATTAACTTATCACTTGTAGCTCTCTCAGCACAGGCCGCTGCAGTATTTGCCATAATTATTATCGGTCGGTCCCTTATCTTAAGTTATCTATCTCTTATTATCCTACAACCAAAAACAATCGACAGCATAAAAAATTGAAAAATTCCAGTCCTCGACGATGAAATTCAAGGTAATGCATTGTTAAATGACTTATAAACAATAAAAATCCACGATTACCATCAATCAAGCAGCAATTTTTTAGCAAATTCTTAGTAGAAACTATAAATCCATCTAACAAAAAGTGATTACAACAAATAAATCCATCTAACTGATGTCATGCAAAAATGTCTACCTTTTAGTGTGTGTTTTTCTCTTATTTATGTAGTTAAGTATGTAATATTATATGTATTTTTATGTGTTTATGTCCAATTATGTGTTTATGTTTGTTTTTAGGATAAATTGGTAAAGTGTGAGGAAAATAAAGAAGATGGTGGAATTTCGGACAAGAGTTCACTAGTCGTGAGGAGGCTCACTAGTCGTGAAGGGCTTCACTAGTCGTGAGGAGGCTCACTAGTCGTGAAGGGCTTCACTAGTCGTGAGGAGGCTCACTAGTCGTGAAGGGCTTCACTAGTCGTGAGGAGAATCACGACTCAGGACAAAGCTTCACTAGTCGGCCTGTGTTCACGAGTCAGGAAGAACAGTTGAAGATCACGACTCGTGAAGGCATTCACGAGTCGTGTATGACGCCTGTTCCCAAACGTTGCATCTTTTTCCACATGATTTTTCAGCCAATCATCGTGACCCTCCATGGCAACTTTTCACATTCACAACCATTATAAAGAGACGTGTTTGTAGAGTTTTTCCTCTATAAATATAGATGGCATTAATTGAAGAAAGGGAGGAAATCAATGTTTTAGTTTTTAGAAATATAGTTATTATTTTGGATAAACATTTTTTTACTTAGTTTTTCTTAGTAAATGATTACAAAGGGAAAAGCCAAATGAACATGAGATAGTTCTCTTTCTCTTGTTTGTCTTTAATTCAATTATATACTTTGGCTAGTTTCCTTTGTACATTATAAATATGTACTAGTATTTGTTTAAGACATGTTTATTCTTATTATGCATGAATTATGATTTACATCCATTTGTGTGCTTTAATTTGCTATGTATGATTGGCCACCATATTTGGCATGTTAGTCAATTTATTCGCAACGAGAGTTGGAATTCTTTGATGGAAAAATAAATGAATGTACTTGAAGCATTGAATTCACTTAGAGATAAGAAATTCACTTTGAGGGGTTAAAGAATTGGCATAGAGCTTCATAATTTTTATTTATCTCTATAATGACATGAGAGTGCTTATAGACTCTAAATAAAAACATCTTTACTGACAACGAGAGTTGCTTTAAAGAATCTTGGCTAAATTCTCCAGTCACTTTATTTATACAATTACCTTTACTTGTTCTTCAATGAATTACTATTTCATATTTTTAATGTATGTTCATACTATCATTTAAGTCATCTTTAATCCAAATTAATTTAATATATCCAAAGTAGTTTAGATATTTAGTTAAATGCATGATCTTTTTTTTATTCGTTACCTATCCATCTAGTCTTTGTGATTTCAATACAAAATTTACCCCGTTCCCTTCGGAACGATACCCTATTCATCCTATATGCAGTCTAGTGAGACTAAGGGTTCAATTATATCCCCATCACTAACAAAAAGTGATTACAACAAATTCAAGACACTTTCAATGCAATCCAAGAATAACAAAAATCATAAAATTAAAAAAAAAAAAGAGACCACAAGCTAAAGCCCCAATTGAATTACAACCCAATATGTAGAAAATCGAATGCCCAAAAGAGGAAAACTGTTAATCGCATCAAAATCTCATTACCAAGGTTATCAAAAAGTAGTTGGTCAAGAGCATCAGTAAAGACAAAAGAGGGGAGAATCAAAAGACAGACAATAGATAAAGCAAAGGATCTTGCTCGAATGCTTACTTGAAGAGAGAGAAAGAATGGGAATCAGAAAGAGAAGATTGTTAATGGTAGTTTTGTTTGTGTATAAACTTAGAAGAAAAGTGAGATTAAAGATTATAAAGAGAACAAAGAATGGTTGGTTTGGTTTTGTTCCCTTTTTTTTCTTTTGGTCGAAGAGGCTTTTTGTGTTTGAAGAAGTCATTTGTTTAGGTATTCTTTTAATTATAAAATAAAATAAATGGTATTTTTGTCTAAAAATAATTTAAAATCAGCTTCCCTGAAAAGTTAAAATTCAGCTTTCCTGAAAAGCTTCAATTTCTAGCTTTTTTTAATATAAGGTTTTTTCACTTTTCAAAAAATTGATTTATCAAAAATTAGCATTTACCAAACACAGCTTTTTATCCCATAATCAGCGTTTATCAAATAATCAGCTTTTTCTTCCTTGAAAAGCAATGCCAAACACACCCTTATTTTCTACATTTATTTATATTTTAAATTTATTTTTTTCTATATAGATCAAATTTTTGTGCTTATAAATACTTTAAATTTTTTTATTATATATATATAATAATATAATAAAAAATCATACTTCTTATTTTTTGTATATTTTATTCTGATTTTACTTTTATTTATAATATGTTATCAGCACGATAACATCTATTGATTGTTGGAAGTTTCAGAAACAACAATAGGAGCGATGGGGATAACGCGCCAACAATTGTGCTGAGATTGTAAATGAGGTGGGAACAGAAGTTCGTTTTGCTTGTCTTTTTTGTCAGCACTGAAACTATGGAGGTGGGTTCAGAGAATGGGAGGAGCTTCTGTTGCATTTGGCAATATTGTCAAATTAAGTCGTATTTTGGTTACATTATTATTCGAGATCGCTTCGCTGTTGAAAGGATCAAAGGAGTGAAGATGATGATGCAACTGCAAAAAGAAGTAGAAGAATAAAAGAAGAGGAAGATAAGAATGAGCAGGAAAGCATTCCATTGAGAAATTAATGGATTATTATAAATAAATGAATAAACATAAAAATATAATAAAATTAGAAAAATACAATTTTGTTTAAAATATTCCTATTTGAAGAATTTTCCATATTGATTTTGATTTATTGTCTACGTTTATTTATTTTTTAAATTTATTTATTTTCTATATAGATCAAATTTTTGTGCTTATAAATACTTTAAATTTTATTATTTTATATATATAATAATATAATAAAAAAAATCATACTTCTTATTTTTTCTATATTTTGTTCTGATTTTACTTTTATTTATAATATGTTATCAGCACGATAACATCTATTGATTGTTGGAAGTTTCGGAGACAACAATGGGAGCAGTGGGGGTAACACGCCGGCAATTGTGCTGAGATTGTAAATGAGGTGGGAACAGAAGTTCGTTTTGCTTGTCTTCTTTCTCAGCACTGCAACTATGGAGGTGGGTTCAAAGAATGGGAGAAGCTTCTGTTACATTTGGCAACATTGTCAAATTAATTCATATTTTGGTTACATTATTATTCGAGATCGCTTTGCTGTTGAAAGGATCAAAGGAATGAAGATGATGATGCAACTGCAAAAAGAAGTAGAAGAAGAAAAGAAGATGAAGATAAAGATGAGAATGAGCAGGAAAACATTCCATTGAGAAATTAATGGATTATTATAAATAAATGAATAAACATAAAAAGAGAATAAAACTAGAAAAATGCAATTTTGTTGTAAAATATTCTTATTTGGAGAATTTTTCATATTGATTTTGATTTACTTTTTACGTTCATTTATTTTCTAAATTTATTTATTTCCTATATAGATCAAATTTTTATGTTTATAAATACTTTAAGTTTTATTGTTTTAGACATATAATAATGTAATAAAAAATCATACTATTAATTTTTTTTATAGTTTGTTCTGATTTTACTTTTATTTATAATATGTTATCATCACGATATCATCTATTGATTGTTGGAAGTTTACGACAAACCGGTTCGAAGAAATCAAGAATTATAATTTACAAAATTAAACGGTAAGTATATTTAATTTATAAACTTTAAATTATTTTAATTTTTTCATGAGTTAATGAGATTGATTTAGGGTTGAGTAATTGTACCATACAATAAATTTTATATATATGAAATTATTAGAAAAAAATGAGAATAGCATTTCCCATTGTTGTGGACATTAATATGATTTTTGTGATTTGTTTTGCATAATTACAAATTGATCATTGCTTGATTATATATATGATGAATATGTTTTACGTAAAACCATATTTTGGTTTTCAATTTAATATATATATATATATATATATATATATATATATATATAATACAATTATTTGAAGGCTCATGAAGAGTTATAATGCAATTACTCGCATATAATTTTTTATGAAATATATTATTTCTTCAACATATTCTGTAGAATTTTATTTTTAAAAGATATTTGCTGAAATATATATCATTTTGAAACTGACAGAGAAGTATTCGAGATCCACTTTGTATAAGATAAGTAATATATTATTTAAAGATAATTTGATTTTATTTTGATACAAATATTAGTAAACTCGAAGTTTACTAATAGATACAAATATTAGTAACCTAAAGTTTACTAACTATTATACAAATAGTAGTAACCTATTATTTACAAATTCTACAAATATCAATAAACATGAAGTTTATTGATTAAGTGATACTAATATCAGTAAATCTGAAGTTTATTGATTATAATAAAATTGAAAATTAAAGCATATACTAATAAACATGAAGTTTATTAACTGTCACAAATATTAGTAAATATGTAGTTTACTAACTATTTGGTATTAATATTAAGAAATTTGATGCTTATCAATTGATATAAATATTGATATTATAAAATTATAAACCTAAAGTTTATTAGTTAACAATTGATTATTTGGCATGATCGATTTCAAAATTTTGGATTAATTATAATAAATAAATTATTGAGAATTCATACATACATATTTATTAAAGAACTACATGTTTCTTTTATTTCAATGTAAAGAATTGTCATAACCTATTTGTTCTTAAGAAATATTACTAAAGTATCACTAGCTAATAATGGGACTGAATTCCCTTCATTCTGGAATGAATAAAGATAATATATGTGGATCCACTATCTACCATGTGAAATACTCAAATATTTTTTAAAGATACATCAATAAAATATTTATATGTGTATTTATTATCAACTGACAACTTGTAGTTTGTGAGATTATTCAAATTAAGTGCACAACTTTCAGATTATGCAATTAAGATATTTTTCTTAATAATGCTAGTAATCATATGTCATGGCTAAAAGATTGTTATAATTCCCTTGTACATGTTCATACTCCAAGATCTAGCAAAAAATGTTTAGTAAATACCTTTGGTTACTTGCTAGATATTTTTATGAGAACAATAGTGTCATTTTTATATATGGATATATAATATTAATGTAATGAATACTTATATGCATTATGCCAATAAAGACCATAAAATTTTCAATTGCAATTTTAGTTGAAAATTGCATTTTGATTAATAGCTTTCCTAATATTAGGGAAAGAAAACAACTAAAATAAATAAATAAATAATACATTATGTATATTTTAGATTCTTATATCATGAACTTGAAGTTCAAAATATTAGTTAATTATGATGCTAATGTATTTGCTAGTGTGTAGAGATTTATTAAATCTCATATGTATTAGCTACAAATACTCAAATTCGGAATAATATCCCAGTATAACAATTTGCTTTGTAGAATAAATTATTCGGTTCAAAATAAGAATAAAATTTTTGAATGGCAAGGAGAAAATGAATTCATATAGTCATATTATGGAGGTAGGTACTTCTGAAAAGATCTGTGACATAACTAATTTTTAAACCCCAGAAGTGGTTCAAGTACCTAAAATTAAATAAAAGATCTCAATATGTCATTTGTCATTAAAAGAAACCGAAAAACATAAAGTTATCGATAATATTTCTGTATAAAATATTGATATTGATATTTTCAATATATTTAGGATCTTAAAATTAAATCTATTGAAAAATATAGATATTAATTGCATTCAATATGAATTTTTGGATCTATAGTTCAACATATTGAAAAATATAATGCCAAAATAGTACAATTGATATTCATTCAATAAACAATAAAATCATAAAATATTATTTATTTTATGACATTTATTATAATGGATTGGCATCGATTGTAAAAATACATATATTTTTTTATAATGAATGCAATAAGTTTTTACTGTTTGCCAATTTGGTAATATATTAGTATGTAACTAATTGATACTATTTGCCTATGTGGTAATAAATTATATATATATGATTTTAAAGTGTTATAATTTACTTATTATCATGATTTATTTAAAATTTTAATTATTAAAACTCTTGAAGAGTTTAAAATGCTTTAACAAATTTTGAAAACTAAATTTTATCTCGATTTAAATATCAAGTACTGTTTGATTAAAATAAATATTTTTATAATGTAATTATATGTTTATAAATTATCTTCCATTGAGTACTTCAATGGTTGTAAAGTTACTGAATACAATATATTTTTTAATCATATATTATTGTTATTGATGCATTATGTAATCATGCATTACATATTATTTTAAATATTTTAGTTCTCTATATAATCATATATATTTTATTTGCATAATTTTATTATCTTTAAGTAATTTTTAGAAATATTTAAATTAAGTTATTAAATTCATTCATTTGTTATAACTATTATATTATTATGTTGTAACATGTAATGAAATTATTTTATTACATTTGTTTCATTTCTTGAAATGAATGAAGCAATATAGAATTATGGCTATGAAAACTGTATGTTCAAGAAATGATAATTATTACTATTTTATGATTAATTTTCACCACCGGAAGTGGTTGATAATTAAGAGAAAGAACAAGAATGGTTAAGAAAACCATTTGAAAATGGATAATTTATTTATGATAAGGTATAAAAGTACATTGATCATGTACCCATTGCACATATGACTATATTATTAGATTTTATAAAAATGTCTCGTCTTAAAAAATGAAAAACATGCTGATGAATTTGTATATGCTTATGTACAACATATAAGTTGTTATTTTTTAGTTCATGCATAATATATCTAGAAGATATATGGTAAGTATACTTAGAAGGTATGTGGCTTATTTTAAAAAAAAATTATAATATTATGTATTGGAACTTTACATGTACAAATTTAAAGTTGTGTACCAATATTATAAGGGGAAGACAAATACATGTACTATTTTTTCCTTAAATAAAGTTTTTTTACTAGATTTTTCTGTTAAGATTTTTAATAAGGCAACTTATAATGTGTAATCACTACAAGAAAAATATAAAATAGCGATAAAAATTTACTGACGGAAAAAATTTCCATCAGTAATTACTAATGGAAAACTCATGCCGTAGGAAAAATGGTAGTGAAAAATCATAGGTCACAACGAAATAAGAATTCTATCATAAAAATTGGAAGAAAATTTTACTGCCAAATATTACCAACGGAATTTAGCCGATGGAAATTAAAAATCCATCAGTAAATTGATGTTAAAGTTTCACGGCTGAAATTGGACACTAAATTCACTGAATGAATGTTATTTTTGTTAGCAATTTAGCGATGAAATTGAAATTTCATAGGGAAATTGCTTTTCCGTAGGTAATTTACCGACGGTATTAATTTTCATCGGTAATTACCTATGGAAAATCAATTTCATAGGAAAATTGCCAACGAAAATACTATTTTGTTAGTAATTTCACTATGAAATCGATTTTCCATAGGTAATTACAGATGAAAACAAATACCATCAGTAAATTCCCTACAAAAAAGTAATTTCGTAGGGAAATTACCGATGAAAATACTATTTCACTAGTACTTTGCCTACAGAATTTCAATTCTGTCGGTAAATCTTTCCTATATAAAAAAATTTCTCCCCTTCTCTTTTTGTTCTAAATTAAAAACTTTAGCAAACATAAATAATTAATAAAAATTGAGAATACTTGGTTTTTTATTACTCTATTAATTCTATTTAACTATTTTATTAAAAAAAGCCCTAAATTTTTTATGATAAACAATTAAATGGCAATTTAATTTATAACTAATTTAATGAACATGGAATTTTATAAATTTTATATATTTCACATTTAGTTTCTAAAATTAGCTAATTCGATTAATATAAGTAATTTATTTTAGCCTATTAAAGAACATATAATTATAAAAGAACAACAATTTTGATAATTTAATTAAAATATTTGATCAATCTATCATATACACTTATGTATTATATGTTTTATGATTTATTATATTTGAATTAGGGCTTAGGAATTTAAATTAGAAGAGCAAATGGACTAAATTGAATTTTTCCTACCGTCACCCAAAACTACATCATTTTGGGTAGGTGGGAAATTAAAAATCCATGTAGACTTTATTTCAAGGACAATCGGGTTCTCCATCACTCATAGCCATCTGCTCTATTTTTCCCTTTTTTTTTCTGTCCCCTCTTCCCTCTCTGGCCACGACTGCACCATCGCTCACTGCTGGTGCTACAGCTCCACCCGATGTCTCCTTCGTCTCCTCTTTCCTCCTTTTCCATTCGGGTTGTCCTTTAGTGAAATATAGTAAGAATTTAAAAAAAATGAAAGGAATTTCAGATCTAGGGATTTGACATGGTGCAAGGCATATTTCATCTTATCTTTGATTCTATTAGTGTGTGCAGCTAAATCAAGAAGGGGTCTTGCTTTTGCATGGTTTGGATTTTTCGCACTCTAAAGATCTTCCTTCTGAGCTTTAGAAACTTTGGTGTAAGGTATTTTTCTCTTGTTTATTTGTCTTTAATGTAGGTTTAGTTAATTAAAGTCCTTAATTTGTAGTTGAGGATTATCTCAAGTGCATTACCTTTAATTTCCGTACCAAATCCAGCCATGGTGTTTTTGTTCTTTTTCTTCTCACTTGGGTTGTTGGGTATATGTTCATTTCTCTCTTTGATAATTTAATAAACATTATACCTGCTATTTTTCCTTGATCAAAAATTTTTAACCAAGCTTCAATCATTTTTATTTATTTATGCTTATTTATCTTATTGTTTGATGTAAAGATGTATTTAATCTTGTGGGTTATTAAATTACTGCATAATCTTTTTATTGCATTATTTTTTTGGCTTATTATTCAATATAAACAACAATTTAAAAGGAAAAGCTATAATTATAAAAAAGTTATTTTGATACCTATTAATCGTAAAAGTTATTTGTTGTAGCAGTTTTATTTATTGGCAGAATATATGATTCTATTTTTTTTGCTCATAGATGTGTTAGTCAAAGTGAGATTATTTGTCTTTAATTCACGGAAAATAAGAAATACAAAACTAGTATAAAAGCTGAACTTTATAGCATAATGGAATGATTGAAGCTTAAATTTTAACTTCTATTGTTAGAACTTTTAACAATGACTAAATTTATTTTTCTTTATATCTATAGATTAAAACTTTTAGATCTTGATTAGTTTATCAATAAATACTTGAGCTTCTCAACTTTTGACAAAGACATAGCCATGTGCTGCTATTAATGGATGGTTTTTGAGTGATTTATGAGTAAATTTTACATATACAAAATTAAAAGGAAAATTCTTGTTTGATTTTTGAGTCATTTTATTTGCATGGAAGTATATAATGAAATGGGAATCAATTTTTTTATTAATTTTTTAATTTAAATGCTTTAAGCTCTTTGCTTTCTACATGTTTATCTAAAGTAGGTACTTCTAAGCCATCTTTTGGTTCTAGCTTAAGTCTTCTTTCTTCCTTCTCTTATTCATCATGAGGATGATTTTTGTGAATTGTGCTCATGTTAAACTACTTCATGCATTTCTTCTTTTATTTATTGTTCTAATTAGAATATAACCTTTTAAGTGCTTTCTATATTCTTTCTCTTTGGGGTTTTGCTTCAATTAGAATATAGCATGCCCTGCTTTTGTTATGCTGCTGTTCTTTTTTCTTATTTTCAGTTGCTAGGGCTACTGGTTTTAGCTTCGTCTTTAGAGTTTCAAGATTCCCTTCAAAGATTTATTATTTACTTATTTATTATGATTGTTAATTAAGTTGAATCCAAAAAGTAAAAAATTAGTCTTGGTCAGTTCGTGTCCATAATAATTTTGGTTTCTTCAGCTTTATTAATAATCACTACATTTGCCATCACAGAGTATAAACAAGTATACACTTTCCATATATTCTTTTATTGATTAAATCTTAATTAAACCATATATATGTGTATGTGTGTGTGTGTTATTTTTATATTTGTAGAAGCTTCTAAAATAGGTTTCAAATGATAATGTGAAGGGTTAATAATTGACAATTTATAATGAGGTTTATTATGTATGATTCTGTAACTCTCACTCCAATTACTTTTTTATTCACTTATTATTTTATTGAATTTCTAGCACAAATACACATCTATACATATAAATTTAACATTATTTATTAATTACATATGCCCTAAATCTTTTACATTAAGTAATATACAAAAATAACTCTACACTAAAATCAATCTTTACTTGTTATTCCTTTTAGTGGCCTGCAAATGTTGACTCGGTATGAAACACTTCACTGTATACTTACATACCTACACGGGAAAATACTCGTACTGAGCAATGGCTTAGTGAGGAGAAAAACACTGCAACTGACCTTTTATTTAAGTTTCAAATACAAAAGCATAATAACAAGCATTTTCATGTTACAAAATATATACACTTATAACAATCGTACATACATTAAAAAACACTGCAATATCATTTATTCAATACCCTAATAATGTCAGTAGGAGACATTAATAGCACACTAAATCGTCAAGGCATTTACACTACTAATCACTTGTTAACAATTGTCAATTTAATTACTTTCTACTAACTAGCATACCTTGTCACATAACCAATCATATACATGTACCATAGTAATTTCATGCATTACACAACATTTCAATACAATTTCTTAATGATGCACTTGGTATCACTTCAATACAATTCTTTAATTACACTTCATTATTCAGTGAGAAATACTAACACTACAATGAATCACTAAAACACTCACACTATTAATTGCTTATAATATTCATTAATCAAATCACTTTCATCACTTGAATTTTCATGAATAGTGGATAACAAGACAAACACTGGATACTGATGAACAATATCAAACACTAAAGATAGAAGTCTCGGAACATTGGATACCAAAAGGTATCAACACTAGACACCTACACGTGCCAACACTAGCAGCTGCAATCTTTATCCCTTATAAGCATGCATATCTATCCACTATTATATGAAATTCAAGCTTAATAGAATTTGAAAGTAATAAACATAAGTATCCATAAGATAACATATACATGATCATAGTACCATAATTTATTTGTGGATATATATACTCGAGCAGAAGAGCTAGTATACTTTGCCCTGTCATGAGTGCGAGTAATGCCACGAACAAGATAGAGAGCACTCAACAAGTCCTATTGCGAGCACAACCTGGGTCGTAAATGCGATAGAAGGAAATGTATTGAACAAGGATGTCCTATTGCAAGCATAACTTAGGTCACGAGTGCGATAGATGCGAAAATGTTTTGACCATTTCTCTCACTATCTTTGCACTAACATCTTTCTCATCACAAATACATTTCTTAAACAAAATAGCTTCTTTAAAATTTTTTTCACTACATCTCTAGTTTTCAAAAACACCAAAAATCACTTTATTTTGCCATCTATAGCAAGAGTTATGCCCCTTTTCACTAACACTAATTCAAGTAAACATTAAACAAAATTTTCACTTTATCACTTTTTAAGGCACAAATCATCTTTCTCATGCACTATAAAATCATTTATTCACTCAGATATCAACTATAGATCATCTACAATACATATAGCAAATTAATTTAATGATAAACATATATAACAATAACATAAACTCCAATATCTCAAAAGTTACCCACTTTTACTTTTTAGAACTCTTCCTTCTCCTTTCCTTTGCTCTTGATACTCTTCCCAATAGCTTACTAGGCTCTGATAACCAACCAAATACACAAACCCCTTGTATATAGAAACTTGAAGAAATATGAGACATAAAAAAAGGAGAAAATGGATGAACTCTTTGGCCAAAGAGTGGCTGGCCCTCTTTCAAGATAATGGCAGATTTTCCCCTTTTTTTCATGGTTCATCTCCCTCTTTTTAGAATAAACACATGCTCAATTCTTATTAGATGACTTGTTTAACTATTACAAATTACACTTTGCTCCCTTTTCTTTCACCAATTCTTACATTTGGCATGAAACTTATAATATAAAATTTCAATCAAGTCCTCACTACTTTTCTAACAATGCACATTTACCCCTAAGTTGCAAAATTTACAAAATTGCCTTTCATATTTACATTAATTTCGATTACATCCCAATCACTTTTACAAATATTTACCAGTGTATACTTTGGGATATTACATATTCAATTATGGAAAAATAAATACACAATAATAATTAGGACTACGATAATGTTTAGTTTCTTAAATCTTAATTAATATCACTTTGCATCAAGAATCTCAGCTAACATCATAATTATTTTTTTCTTTTTCCACACACACACAGACACACATAGACACACACACACACACACACACACACACACACACATATATATATATTGCACAAATGAAAGATATTTGTGAACTCCCAAAAGATATTATATGCAATAAAAAATGAAAATGCAAGGAATCTGTGACAAATATGACTGATTAGGGGTCTTGGTTTGCTTTTTGAGTCTCAAGAATGGGGAAAGTTTAATTTCATTAAGTCTCAAGAACAACAATTAATTATCACACTATTATGGCCATAAGATTAAAGGCACTTAATAATTGTTTTAGTTGATGTGTTCCCATTTTGTTTATCATTACGAATGAACCTTAATGGACCAACGTCCCATTTAAAAAGTATTCTGATATCCAGTAATATTCATCTTTTAAATAATTTTTTTATTTATGAATTACTCTCTCTTTCGCGTATAACTATTAAATTACTAATGTAAATATTATCTTTATTTTCTCTATCTATATCTTTGCAATTTGGCATTGAGGGTGGTGATACAGTTGTAGGATAACTTCAATATTGATGAGAATCATACGTATTTACGGGTAATTGGTGGTAGGGACTGTTAAGGTCAAATTTTTAGCCTTTAATCTTTTATAAATATATAATATACGTATACCTCAACATCCAGTATAGCTGCCTTCAGTAGATAAGTCACATTTAGTGAGGAAGTAGTTGCACTTCATAATACAATTAGTTTGTTAGCAACTCAATTGTATGAGTCTATGAAATATATAGTCGAGCTCCATGCTCAGATGAAAGAAATAATGGGGGAGGTAGCACATCGCAGCATCAAGATGATCCACATGTGTCAACAACCTAGGTCTTTAAATTTTATGATTTTTGGGATTTATAACGGTTTGACTGCAATGTTAGGGATAATATTTATGCTTTTAGGACTTGTAAGAAAATGAGTTGATATGTTATTGAATATTATAAATTTTATATTATATTATGAATTAAATCTTTATTAATTTATTATTGTCAATTATATATTTTATATTATATTGTTGATTAGGATTCCACTATAAAGATAAAAAATAAATAAAAAATTGAAAACTAAGATTTCTCGATGGAAATATAGCAAACAATTGCTAAAAATATAGACCAAATGCAGCGATGGCACAAATTTTGTCGCTAAATTTGCCTACGAAATAATTTATTTTCGTTAAAAATTTTACTGATGGAAACTATTATCCCATCGCTAAATTTGCCTATGGAATGATATATTCCTTTGGAAGATTTAGCAATGGAATAATTATTTTCATCGATAAAATTTTCGATAGAAATAAGTATTCCATAGGCAAATTTAGCGATGGAATTCAAATCCGTTGGTAAAAATGGCATATGATGATGTTTTTCGATCTGTAGTTTCCAATGAAATTAACAACGGAGGATGTTTTCGATCGGTAAAGGTGCCTACAATCAATTCTCCTTCATCATTTTTTGTCGCTAAATTTCATTCAGGTTTTCCTACGAAAATTCACTCAATTCTATCGATAATTTTCATCGGAAAAATGGAGTTTTCTTATAGTGATTAAAGATATTGTTTATTTTTTTCCTTTACTAGATTTTTATCCCATAAGGTTTTTTCAGTAGGGTTTTAATGAGATATAATATGTATTAATAGACATTCAAGGGAAAGTGTGTATTATGAGTCCCATGATTATGAATGTTTGTAACCACTTAAGATTGATAAAATGACTTATCAAATAGAAGATGCAAACAATTATTGTCCATACTGGATGGCTTTGTCATATTATCAATGATTTTAAAGTTTGCCAGAAGTGTGATAGATTTTTATACTCGATTAAACTTCAAAGATGTTTTTATAGATTAAAGCAACTTTTGGACACATGTGGCACAATCGCCTAAGTAAATACTTAGTAAAAAAATGGGTATAAGAATAATTCAATTTGTCCATGTATTTTTATCAAGAAGATAAATTTAAGATTTACTATAGTTGCAATTTATGTTGATGACTTAAACATAGCAAGAACTTCAGAAGAGATCTCTATTACTGCAGAATATTTGAAAAAGGAATTTAAAATGACAGATCTTGGAAAAACAAAATTTTGTATTTGGTTTCAAGTTGAATATTTGCTAAAATGAATTCTTGTGTGTCAGTCAACTTGTATAGAGAAAATCTTGAAACAAATTTATATGAATAAGTCTTATCTATTGAGCATTCTAATGGTTATTTGCTCTTTTGATGTCAAGAAAAATCTTTTTCATCCACGAGAAGATAATGAAGATATTCTAGGTCTTGAAGTACCATATCTTAGTGTAATAGGTGCACTTTTATATCTTGCAAATAGTGCTAGACTAGATATAGCTTTTGCAGTTAATTTACTAGCAAAATTTAGTTTTGCACCAACTTGAAGGCACTATAATAGTGTAAAATATGTTCTACGTTATCTTCTTGGCACTTCTGACATGGATTTATTTTTTCCAAAAGGAGTAAATTTAGAATTGGCAGGGTATGCTAATACTGGACACCTATCGGATCCTTATAAATCTTTTTCACAAATAAGTTATGTCTTCACGTATGGTGACACTATTATTTCTTGTTTATCTGTTAAGCAAATAATCACTGCTACTTTCTTAAATTATTCAAAAAATATTAGCCATCTATGAAGCAAGTCATTAATGAGTGTGGTTAGGAACCATGACATAACATAATAAAGGAACAAGTGGGTTAGTGGTGGAGAAAAAGCCAACAAATTGTATAAAGATAATGCAACATGTATTTCATAACTCAAAAATGGCTATATCAAAAGAGATAGAACCAAATATATTTCACCAAAATTTTTTTATAATCATGAACTTATAAAAGAAATATAGATTGATGTTTGCAAAGTTCACTCAAGTGATAATCAATTATATTTGTTCACAAAGGCTCTATCAAGTTCAATTTTCAAGAAGCATGTGAACAATATTGGAATGCACCAGTTAAATGATTTAGTACGATTCATTCTATTGTTGAGGAAAAGTACATATGAATATTGTACTCTTTTTTCTTCGCCAAGTTTTTATCCCACTGGATTTTTCATAGCAAGGTTTTAATGAGGCATGTTCATATATAGTCATCCAAGGGGAAGTGTTGTAAAATATTCCCATTTAGATAACTTTCCATATTGGTTATTTCCTTTATTATTTTATTTATTTCCTAAATTCATTTATTTTATAAATTTATTTATTTCCTATATAGACCAAGTTTTTGTATCTATAAATACTCTCAATATTATTATTTTAGACACATAATAATATAATAGAGAAATCATACTTCTCATTTTTCTCTATATTTTATCCCTATATAGTGTCTTCGTTAGGGAGTTCTTTCTCAGAGATAACAACAGCGGCAGTGGGATAACACACCCGACAATTGGGCTGAGATTGGAAATGAGGTAGGAATAGAAGTTCATTTTGCTTATCTTATTTGTCAGCAACTGTGACTATAGAGGTTGGTTCAAAGAATGGGAGGAGCATCTATTGCATTTGGCAATATTGTCAAATTAAGTTATATAATGGTTACATTATTATTTGAGATTGCTTCGCTGTAGAGTGTTTATTATTTTTTTAAGTACTTATATTTTTTTGTATTTTTATATTTTAAACTTCTTTTAGAATGTATATTTTAATTTTATGGATGCATGTCTTTTTTTGAAGTATAAGGTTATTACAAATGTTCAATTTTTTCAATGGTTAACCTATCACATTTAGCGGTTAATTGATTATTAAATGATTAGAGATGAACTTAAATTTTGAAAACCGATAATAATGGGCTACATTTGAAAAATAGGTTGTGAACCAATAACCAGTTCATGCCTACTTTTACTAAGTATACATAGACTAGGTGAATACTCACTCTACCACTTAGGTAAAATCATAATTAAACAAAGTTATAAAGTGAGAACCAGTAGGAGATTAGAATGTGTATCATCTAAAAAGTGAAAGAAGATGCATGAAAACAGGGAGCATGTGTGGCCGAACCACTTGGTATAAAAAATTAGAATTTTCTCATCTCTTTCCCATTAAAAACACACATAAATTTTACATCTTTATAAAGATTAAGAAGGGAAAGAGAAGAATTAGTGGAAGTAAAGGAAAAGACAATAATAGTTAGTGAAATAAACTAAGTTTTCTTCCATCCTCTTCGTTAGTCACACTTTAAGAATTATAGATGTATAGGGTCTTGATCACTAATCATGGGTTTGTGTATACTATGTGTATATAAGTTGGAAAGAAGACTAGAGCAAAAGAGGGGAAAATAAAATAGAGAGATAGGAAGATTTAAAAAAACAATAAAAAGTTTGAGAAAAGAGTAAGAGGTTTGAAAAACCTTCTTTATTTATAGTATGTGATGCTTAATTTGTGTTTGAATTAGTAAAGTAATTATAAAAATATGATTGACATTATCTTGCAAGTAAATAATGTGACAAGATGATGTTGCATATGTAATTGTTACAGGAGCAACATATGGTATTTTAGTTATAACTCTCTCTAGAACTCCAATTGAGGTGAATTAAATTTTAGTAGAAAGTAGGCTTATAATTGAGTAACTGTCATGAAGAATTTATGACCCAAATTTGTTCTTAATATATCCACAAATTAGCTAAAAAATTAAAGCAACAATTTTGTTTTTAAATAGGTACCCAGGAACAAGTTTACAATGTTTTAACTGTAACATGACTTACAAAAATTAAAAATATCATATGTTGCATTTACAATGTTAAAAGTATAGATCATAAAGCTGCCTTTGATTCTACTGTTCTTGATTGACTCTCATGACTATCATAGAGTTGTAACAGCCATGTGAAACCTAAATTTTAATTTTTTATCTCTTAAATTAATCTTCATTGCTGTCAGAAAGTTATGACAACTGCGAGCCCTCTATTTTCTATAAAAATATAATTTTTTTCACAAATCAACACTAAAATTAAACCAAAATTTCCCTTTAACATATAATGCATGTATGCCATATGTTTAGAGGTATAAGATGACTAAATATGTATCTAACATGTAATAATATGTAACGATATTGATATGAACAAGTTATATGGAAAATATGTACTTGTAAATGTTTGCTATATTTATGTTTATATTGATTATAAGTATTTGTTATGTGCAATTTGAAAACATACTTTTTAAAAGTGTTTGGCCTTCTACATGTGTTTATAAATTTATATATGCATTTAGATAATGACATTGCATATCCAATATTGGAAGGAAATTAGATAAAACATTTTTTAAAGTAAAAATATTAACAATATGTTTTGCCAGGCCTACTTTAATCAAAGTTATATATAGATAGGCATGATTATAAGGATTTTGTAGCTGCTTTTATGATGATGATTAATATCTTCTATCTATATCTAATATATGATTTAGATACATTGCCTCTTTTAGACCATGAACCATATGTGCTCATTGGGTCCTTTCTTAACCAATAGATTAAGCCCATCTAGGAAAGAAACTTTAATTGCGTGTGTGTGAGAACTAAGGTAGATAGGACTCTTACGTGTGGTTGATGATAATGTATCTCACAATATTGCATCCATATCATTCTCTTGTATTATGTTAACAACCTTATTTTGGCAGCCATAATAGATCCTTCATTGCCCAGATGGTTCTGGGCTCCAAATGGTCATTTATTTAAGAGGTTTTTTTTTTGAGAAACAGATAGAGGTAATGGTATCAAGTTAGGATATGGAATATTAGTCCAAGTCAAATACTAAAGGTATGTTAAAATATTTGTTATAAAGGTTGTCAGTTTGTTCAGAAAGGGAAACAATGTCTAATCCTACTCTGCCCATTGTTGCTTTTGGTTCCTAAGATCTTGATAAGAGGATAAATGACTTTGAAAGGAAGATGATGTTGATGTTTTCTAGCATGAGGGCCAATTTGATTATTGCTCAGGTCTTCAGCCTATCGGCCCTCCACTAGCCTCTATCAGTGAGAGGGTGATTGTCTGAACAAATCCTGAATAGAAATCTATGCTTGAGTCTCCTTCAACTACTTTAATGTCTGACTCTCTTCTTGTTCCTTCTTTGTAGGTATAGTCACATGAGTCTGCTACTTCTCAACCTTGGGATAACTCTCCCACTCCTCGTAATAACCTTTACTTTCTCCCTATTATCTTCACCTTCACTTTTTTAATCCCACATTTTGGAGAAACACATTTTTCATGTTTTTATTTGGAGATTCTAGCTATCTAAAAGGGAAAGAGAAGGAGGAGCACTAAAAGAGCTAGTTGGCCAATTTTGAGGTTTGGGAATGATCTAGTTTGATGTATATGTTACTACTTATTAATTGAATATAGCTTGCTAAAATTGATGTGTGATTGTAACACCCTAATTCACTAACCATGGATAATCATCAATCATCATCATCATCAACCAAATAAAGGTCAGGCAGAATAATAATAATAATAATAATAATAATAATAATAATAATAATAATAATAATAATAAGACAGGCCATAATTACATGCCATAATAAAATAATCAAGCTTATAGATAAATAATCATAACATAAATGGCCTTCAAGAATCTTGAAATCCTCAAGGAAACTGCATCCTTTATGATTCCTCTGGATCTTAACTTAAAACCTACAAGGATAAACACACCCATACTAAGCTATAAATCTTAATGGGAACCAAAACACACACACAAACACATACTCTATATATATATATATATATATATATATATATATATATATATATATATATATATATATATATATATATATAACCTCTTTTCACAATTTCATCTCATTTCCTATAACTTTCACAATAACAAAGGATAACATATGAGTCTATAATATTGATCATTTCATAAAAACATTCTTAGGGGAGTCTTCAACCTTACTAATGGATACCATGATTACAATAATTTAACGCCTTATGTGACTCGTCTCAGTTCCTGAAAGCTTAGCTATTCATCACCTTCGCCATCGTCTTACTCTTTTTTTTCTTACATTAGTATAAATCATGCATCTTATAGTCCTTTTATTTATGAGTCTAGACATCATAGTTATTAATGGTATAAGATTTCCACTTGTTGCATTAAATCACATTGTTCACCTAAGATAGGCATTCGACATTAATTCATAATATAAGGGCATACTTAAGTCATATAAAATCTACAAGTAGTCTTGGTAGGCAAAATTACTTCACATATATCATACAATTCTCATATTAGATTCATAAACTTTACATCCTTCATGTTATCTTAGCATGCTAACCTGATTCTCTTACAATCATCATTTTACATCATGTATTGCACTCGGTTAAATGAATGTTATCATTAATCCTACATGTGTGTAAACATTTATATAAAAATAAACAGACTGACGGTGCTGCATGTGATCATAAAGAACAAGCATTACATATCACGATTATAAGACAAAGTCTCGATGTCACATGTATGCATTTTATAAATAGAGTACATGAAAGTTAATGCACATGTTATAGTTCATATAACTTCTAGTACAAAATTGTAAGCTTTAGGATCCATATATTCTTTGTGGAATCCTATCGGTGGAAATAACTTACACTGGCACTCATACGAAAACCTTCCTTAATCGATGTGAGACATCTCAATCATGCATTACAAAACATGACATTTCATTTCATAAGAATAGTTTATAGTTGAAAGGAAATTAAGATGATCAAATAATAGGTCATTCATCGTGCTTACATTACATAAGTGGAGCAATTAATGCATGTTTTACTTTATCTTGTGTACATTTTATCATCTTTAATAGCCTGCCTAAGTACCAGTTCAAAAGGTGGATAATGGGAGCAATAGATACCTGAAGGTATTAAACTATGGATATCTGGAGATATCAAATAATGGACTCGAACGGGGTCAAACAATGGTTCCAACAAGGAACAAACTATGGACCCTAATAGGGTTGATCAATGGTTCCATTAAGGAACAAAAATCAAACGGGGTCAACTATGGTAGCTGCGACTGTATCCCATTAAGCATGCCTATCTAATCCAACACTAAACTAAGACCCACAAGCTTAACCCTTTAAGAACATATTTGATTCATCATATTCTTTGTTACTTAATACATTATTTGGCTTCAAGCCATAGGTTATAAAGAATGCATATCATTATTATCATACATCAATTTTGAGCTATAGGCTCCATTACACATTGATACCAGTCATGTCATCACATAGTTGCATCAACATCATTCATACATATTGTAGTGGATTACATGATAATGTAAACACAATAGAATATTACTTTCATCGATTCATCTCATCATACTTGATATTATGATAAAGCCAACGAGGCAATTAAGGAAGTATAATTCTTACAACTAAAATTTTCATATTATTATATGCATGTCCATATATATGTGTGTGAGCATATAAAGGTCACTTGAATCATAGCAGTACATACCTTATAGGTACTCATATCGGATCACATAATGAGTCAAACTACTCATCATAGCATGGTAGCGACAATTATAAAACATTAAATCAAATAACTCATTGATAATTCTCAATGACATACCTTGTTACCATTTTCCGCGAGCAGCTTTCCCATATTATCATAACTCACATCAAAACTTAATTATTTAAAGCAATACTTATGCATTTATGAGCCATATAGTAGTAACATGCATCGGTTCTCTTACAATTTAAAGGTCAACACTTGATCATATTTAGTCCCTTGATTCACTTCAATGGTCTATCAGATTATAGATAACAAGTTATATACTTTCACATAATCATATATATTTCAATCCTCTTACTTGTGTTTTATACTTAGGTAAGTTATGTGAGCTTATTTAATTTTAGTCATTAACACACTACAGATGCACTTGTGATAATCGTAATTTATTATAGGCATGAGCAGACAGGTAAGCAGATTATTATACATTACTGCTAATCATTAATTCTTCTTGTGACCTTAAGTATAAACAATCTTCTACGGTTTCTTAATTTAACATAAAATGTGATGTCCCATTTCTTTTTTACTTGGACAAGTAACTTTGCGACTATTCTCTTATTATCACTAGTTTATATCATAGTATTTAGGATAGAACCATTCCTTTACCTAGTGCATACTTTATACCAATTTTATAAGACACATTAAATAGCATATCATTTAAGTTACTATGCTATCTCTTGCTCTTCTTAGTTCTATGCTCTTTAGGTATTAGCATACCTTTAACAACATAATTCATATTAACATTACCATATGCAAGTCCCTCTAATTTAGTGTTCAAGTGAACCATCATTTCTTAACTCAATGTGTTTAATTACCTTAAAAATTTGCACTCTTTATATGTGTGTGGAGATTCCTACAATTAAGTGATCATGCCTTATGCACCTTTGGGAAACTTATAACTTAATTCAATCTTCATCCTAATATAATAGCATTTATGTCTTTTAATTTCTACAATAATTCATGGTATAGTCATGCCTTTATAAATCGTATCTTTATAGACTTTAGCATTAGAGAGAAAGAGACTTTTATAATCTGTTACCCTAATCAATTAACTTATCAACCTTCACTTAATAACCATTTATCCTCAATCTTACTTATTAGTAGTTAGTTCATCTCAATTTCTAGCTCACTTAATGATTTTATGGACCATATAATACTGTGTTCAATATCTAATTACATAGATTAAATCTTAGGGTGATAATATAATCGAATGAGTGAAATAGTACATATGACCATATGACATGGTTGCCGTTGCATTTCATAAAGGGGATGGATGGTTGCCGTGTACTTTAAAGGAAGAAAAGTGCTTGGTCGTGCACTTCACAAGGAAAAAGAGTACTTGGCCGTACACTTCACAAGGAATAAAAGCTACTTGGCCATGCATTTCACAAGAACAATGCATGATTGGTCATGCAAAGCAAGAAGAAACCTTGCTTGGCCGTGCATTTCGCAAGAATAAAGTGTGATTGGTCGTGCAAAGCAAAAAGAAACCTTGCTTAGCCGTGTACATCAAAGGGAAAAGGCCATATTTGGCCGTGCATTTCAAAGGGGACAAGCATAATTGGTCGTGCATTCCTAAAGGAGAAAGAGTGCTTGGCTGTGTATGGGTGAGAAGCAAAACCATGCTTGGTCGTGCATTCTCAAAGAAGAAAGAATGCTTGGCCGTGCATGGAATAGAAAAATGAGAAACCAGAAATCCCTATTATGCAGACATGAATTTAAATCACAAATCTCACCCTTTTTACTTATTTAAATGATCATTTAAATCTCAAATCATATTATACTCATCAACACTTACTAGATTAAGCCATTAATTTCACTAAGAAAACATATACAACCAAGGAGGAAAAATATATATAGTAACAGTTAAAAAACAAATCTCGTACCTGTTATTCAAGTTTAACTCTTTCAACATCTATTGATCTAGCTCTATCTCCCTTCATTTCCTTATACATAGAGACAACAAGCATAACTTATCATCTCACAAACCCTAAGATTAGAAATCAAACATGGAAGAAGAGATCTAAGGGAGGGAGACATTACCATCATGCTAAAACACCAAAACCCGAGATTTCCTCTTCTTCATCCCACAACTACAAAGAGAGAGATCCCTCTAAAATGCCGATACTCACATCTCCATAAACCCTAAATAGGTGAATGGGGGAAATATCTTCCCAAGGAAAATCCCATAATGCCCTTATACATTTTTAACCCTTAAAACTTATTTCTTAACATTTAATCCCCAAACTTATTTTTTAATTCAATTACATCCTTCTTTAATATTTTAGCTACACTTCAATACTCATGTACATAATTACCAATACACCCTTTATATAACTTAACTTTATTATTGCAAAATAATCTAATTTTGCCTTATTAAACCTTAATCCTGATTAATTAACTATAATTCGGTTAGGGCCATAATTGGATCCTCACAAGTCTCTCCCCCTTAAAAGAATTTCGTCCTCGAAATTCAAAATTGGCCATATTTATCTTTATTGCTAGCAATTCTTAACTGTGCTTTAGCTATAAGTAACTATAACCATAAGCATTCTCTATATGCAAAATAAACTCATCATCTATGCCAAAGATCAAGTTCTCTTCTAGTCATATGAACTTTTCCTCAAACATCTTAATAAATACTCTAGACATATTTATAATCAATCTTATGCTATACCTCAATCATAAAACATTAAGGCATTTAAGCACTTCCCATACCAGGAGGCAAGAGATATTGACAATTCCTCTGATATCATCTCACAATCTCTGCCAAAATCTTGCTAATGGTCCAATATATATCAATCATAGGTCAAACACCTAACATAATTATCAAAATGTATGCCAATAACAATAACACCATGGTCTAGACCAATTCATCTCAACCTTTCAAAACAACTTCTTAATTCCTTATTGCCCAGAAAAGACTAAACCTGGGCTCTGATACCACTAACTGTAACACCCTAATCCACTAACCATGGTTAATAATCAATCATCATCATCATCATCAACATAATAAAGGTCAGGAAGAAATAACAATAATAATAATAAGACAGGCCATAATTACATGCCACAATAAAATAATCAAGCATATAAATAAATAATAATAACATAAATGGCCTTTACGAATCCTGAAATTTTAAAGGCAACTGCATCTTGTCCGATTCCTCTGGAGCTTAACTTGAAACCTACATGGATAAACACACTTGTGTAAAGCTATAAAACTTAGTGGGGAACAAAACTATCTCTCTCTATATATATAACCTCTTTTCATAGTTTCATCTCATTTCCTATAACTTTCACAATAACAAAGGATAACATATGAGTCTATAATATTGATCATTTCATAAAAACATTCTTAAGGGAGTCTTTGACCTTACTAATGGATACCATGATTATAATAATTTAACACGTTATGTGACTCATCTCAGTTCCTGAAAGCTTAGTCATTCATCAATTTTGCCATCATCTTACCCTTTTCTTTTCTTACATTAGTATAAATCATGCATCTTATAGTCCTTTTATTTATGAGTCTGGACATTATAGTTATTAATGGCACAAGATTTCCACTTATTGCATTAAATCACATTGTTCACCTAAGATAGGCATTCGACATTAATTCATAATATAAGGGTGTACTTAAGTCATATAGCATCTACAAGTAGTCCTGGTAGGCATAATTACTTCACATATATCATACAATTCTCATATTAGATTCATAAACTTTACATCCTTCATGTTATCTTAGCATGCTAACCTGATTCTCTTATAATCATCATTTTATATCATGCATCGCACTCGATTAAATGAATGTTGTCATTAAGCCTACATGTGTGTAAACATTTATATATAAATAAACAGACTGGTAGCACTACATGTGATCACAAAGAACAAGCATTACATATCATGATTATAAGACAAAGTCTCGATGTCACATGTATGCATTTTATAAACAGTGTACATGAAACTTAGTGCATATGTTAAAGTTCATATGACTTCTAGTACAATATTGTACGCTATAGGATCTATATATTCTCTATGGAATCCCATCAATGGAAACATCTTACACCGGCACTCATACGGGAACCTTCCTTAATTGATGTGAGACATCTCAATCATGCATTACGAAACATGACATTTCATTTCATAAGAATAGTTTATAGTTGAAAGGAAATTAAGACAATTAAATAATAGGTCATTCATCGTGCTTACATTACCTAAGTGAAGCAATTAATGCATGTTTTACTTTATCTTGGGTACATTTTATTATCTTTAATAGCTTGCCTAAGTACTAGTTCAAAAGGTGGATAACGGGAGCAATAGATACCCGAAGGTATCAAACTATAGATATCCGAAGATATCAAATAGTGGACCCGAATGGGGTCAAACAATGGTTCCAGTAAGGAATAAACTATGGACCTAAATGGGGTTGATCAATGGTTCCATTAAGGAATAATACCCAAACAAGGTCAACTATGGCAACTACGGCTATATCCCTATAGGCATGCCTATCTAATCCAACATTAAACTAAGACCCGCAGGCTTAACCCTTTAAGAACATCTTTGATTCATCACATTTTTTTGTTACTTAATACATTATTTGGTTTCAAGCCACAAGTCATAAAGAATGCATATCATTCTTATCATACATCAATGTTGAGCTATAGTCTCCATTACACATGGATACCAGTCATGTCATCACATAGTTGCATCAACATCGTTCATACATATTGTAGTGGATTACACTATAATGCAAACACAATAGAATATTACTTTAATAGATTCATCTCATCATACTTGATATTATCCATGAAGCTAATGAGGCGATTATGGAAGTATAACTCTTACATCTAAAATTTTCATAGTATTATATGCATGTCCATATATATATGTGTGTGTGTGCATATAAAGGTCACTTGACTCATAGTAGTACATACCCTATATGTACTCATATCTAATCACATAATGAGTCAAACTACTCATCATAGCATGGTAGCATCAATTATAAAACATTACATCACATAACTCATTGATAATTCTCAATGACGTACTTTGTTACCATTTGTCGCTAGCAGCATTCCCACATTATCATAACTCACATCAAAACTTAATTATTTAAAGCAATACTTATGCATTTATGAGCCATAGAGTAGTAACATGCATACACTACAAGAAAATTAGCAAATAGCAATAGAAATTAGCAACCGAATTTGTTGAATTTTCGTTGGTATTAAAAATTAGCAATGAAAAATAACAATGGAACAGTTGGTTGCAAATTTGATGGTTGGTATTTTTTGCAACGGAAATTGTTTTCCATTGCTAAATTTAGCAATGAATTTTTATTTTCGTTGCTATTTTTACCAACAGAATTATAATTTTCGTTGCTTTTTATAGCAACCAAAATCAATTTCCGTTGCTATTTCTAGCAATCGAATTAAAGTTCCGTTGCTAAATTCAGCTAGTATTATAAAAATATTATGACAGAATTATTGTCGCTATTTCGTCACTAAATTATTGTTGATTTTTCACACAAAATTTATGCAAAAACCTACAGGTAACATGAGTAAAGTTCATTCCTCGTCCTCACATAAGATTGAGAAAAGGGAGCAACAAATGAAGCAAATGACAAAAAAGCAGTATCTATTTTAATTGCATAGTGCTGCTTTCTTCATATTCTGGTTTATTGCTCTAAGATATCTGGATATTGATGTATCTGAACAAAGTCCAGGGAACTTATCAGCAATTGTTCCCATCATCTTCTAACATCATTAATTTGAAGATATAGGAATTCAATTAGTTCACTGTTCACCTCTTAAATATTCCTGCAAATAACCATCTTTTCACCCCCTAACAGCTGCTATATAGACTAATTTGTAGCCGAAGAATCTAACACACCAAACAATTTTTTTTTTCATATTACCAGCAAGCTTAGCATTTAACACAAAAAGATGGAAAGAGCAGTGAAATCAATTTCACTCAGAGAGGTACTTGAAAGAGTAAGATAGGAATGAATATGATGAAACACCGGCCATCCAAATCCTTGATGAACTAATTAGTAAATTGTATGCAAAGCCATATCAAAGTACACATGTGATGCCATACAGAATAAGCAAACATGTCCTAGAATTAATTTAATAAATTTTGACAAACATGCAATCCAAATTCATGTACATTAGAGTTTATATATTAAGGCTCCTAATTGCATGAAATATAATCCACTACATGTCATAATATTGAATTGTATCCTAGACTATCAAAGCAACTAACATCAAAACATAACTGTAATAGAGGAATAAGTTAACATGATCCTTATGCAAATATAAGCAAGACAACACACAACTTTTGCCAAAATAAGACATCAAATATAATCTATCTAAAAAGATAATGCATTATTGTATTTATTATTATATATACCTTAGTTCTATGCTCTTCAGGTGATAAATCATTTTCTGCAACGCTTTCTCGAAACTTTTTGGACATCTTTGCCAAATAATTTTGCAAGGTAGAAACTAATGCTGCCAATAGCAAGTGTAATCAGTATACTCAAAAGCAAAACAATGGCACATGAAATTTATCAATGTGAAGACATACATGATTACAATGCTTGTATTATATAATAAACTTCATATAAAAAAATTACATTATTCAAAGGTAACAAAAATTATGGATTTTTATTCTCCGTAAGAATTCTAGCAACTTTAATGTTGGGTGAATACAAGCATGAACAAAATATCCTCCGCCTTCAAGAATTGCCTCAAAAGCATTAAATTGACAATAATTTTGAAAATCTCATTATGAAAAAAAACACATAATTATGGCTAAAATTCTAGTTCATTAGGGGTAACAATTGAAAAATTTAAACAAAACCCAAATAATTCAAGAAAATCAATAGTTGTATCTAAAAGAAAGTAGACAACGGTTGTTTACCTTTTAGCTTTCAACAAGAGAAAGCCATTCAAGAAAGGAGAAGAGGTATAGAAAAATGTGAACAATTTTTTTTCTACCTTCTTTTTTTTCTACCAACATGAGCAGTCAAACCAGGCATACATAAAAATTATAAAATCAATTACATGATTTGACCATTTTTAAAAATTATTAAAAATTATTGCAGTATAAGTTCTTAGCTAGTTCTCATTCACTACAAGAAAAATCCTAATTCCCGATGGAAACTTACCACTGGAAATTTTTTCGTCGCTAATTACCGACGAAAAAATATTTTCCGTAGGGAAAATTATCGGAAAAAATATTTATTGCAACAGAATAACAAATCCGTCGTAAATAATGAAGGGAAATTTTTCGGGCAAACTTTACCGACGGAATTTAGCGATGGAATTGAAAAAACATTGTTAAATTGGCACCAATATTAAACGGCTAAAATTATACACAAAATTTACCTACGAAATAAATATTCCGTCGGAAATTTCCCTATAGAATTGCCATTTCGCAGGTAAATTACCTATAGAAATTGAATTCCATAGGTAAATTACCGACAGAATGTTTATTCCATCGGTAAATTAGTGCCAATATTACACGATTAAAATTGTACATAAAATTTACCGACAATAAATATTTCATTGGTAATTTTCCTACGAAATCACCATTCAGTAGGTAAATTACCTATAAAAATAGAACTCCATAGTGAAATTACCTATGGAATGTTTATTCAGTCGGCAAATTAGCACCAATATTACGCGATTAAAATTGTACACAAAATTTATTAATGGAATAAATATTTTGTCAGTAATTTCCCTATGAAATCGCCATTCTATAGGTAAATTCCCTACGAAAATTGAATTCTATAGAGAAATTATCGACGGAATGTTTATTCCGTTGGTAAATTAGTGCCAATATTACGCGATTAAAATTGTACACAAAATTTACTAACGGAATAAATATTTTATCGGTAATTTCCCTATGGAATTGCCATTCCGTAGGTAAATTTCCTACGGAAATTGAATTTCGCAGGGAAATTACCGATGGATTGTTTATTCCGTCGGCAAATTACCTACGGAATTCAATTTTTGTAGGTAAATTAACTACGAAATTCAATTTTTGTAGGTAATTTACCTACGGAATTGCCATTTCGTATGTAATTTTCCCTACGAAATTCAATTCCATAGGTAATTTTGCTACATAAATAATTAAGTAAAAATTAAGAATGCTTAATTTTTTATCACTCTATTAATTCTATTTAACTATTTTATTAAAAAAAAACCCAATTTTTATAAACAATTAAATATTTTTGTGTAAATGTATGAGAATTTTTAAATATATACGAATGATGCTATGTACAATAGTTGGATGTATATCAAAGTCTTTAATGAATAAATATATCAAAGTTGACCAATCAATGTTTTATTTCTTAGTTATTTTTTACTGAAAATGCAACAGAGAGTTTCTATCCCACTCAACTATAGAAAAATTAACTTCTTAGTTAGAATACTTTTATAATTTGTTATTAAAGATCGAAAAACATTCATGTATAAATGAATTAATTAGTTAATTAACAATAACATGTATAATTGATACCCATAAAAGTTTCACCACCACTTGTAAGCTAATCTATTATGCACTTTTAATCCTTACAGTTGATAAGAAATAATCTCTAAAATAATATGTTTACAATTCGACCTGTCAATTGAGTCTTGAGTAAATTACCTACGAAAATTTTTTTTGTAGGTAAATTATCCACTGAATTGAAATTCCGTAGGCAAACCTTTCCCATATAAAAAAAATTACTCCATTTCTTTTTTTTTTCTAAATTAAAAATTTAAATAAACATAAATAATTATGAATACTTAAAATTCTTATTTTCCATTTCAATTTGAAAAACATTAAAAAAATAAAAAGGTAAAGAAAAATCAAATGCACCTTTACTTTTATGAAATTTTACGACGAATAAATGCCATAAAGAGACATGATATTTTCTCAGATTAATTGAATCAAAAGAAATTAAAATAATTCATAATTTATGGCATAAAATAAAGTTATACAAATTAAAAATATAAGTAGAACTTTTTATGCGAATATAAAATACGATAATGGAGAGATACCCTGGTTAAAAAAATGGTAATGGAGATAAAGGTGGGAATAGAAAGAAATATATGAAAAAATATGGATTTGAAAAAATTTAAAAATTTTAAAAGCTATTTTAGGAATTTTGAGCGAAAAAAATTGTAGTGTATATATATATAAAAGTTCATTTTCAAAATAAAAAATTTTTACAAAATAAGTTGGTGTATGTAGGCGACGTGTATGTCAACGACATTTGATTACCCAAAGCAGCACCGACATAAATACAAAAGGGTTTTTCTCTCGCACTTCTTTTTAGGGCTTTAGCTCCAGAGAGCGAAGGGAAAAGGCATACTCAGATTCAACCCTCAAGTTATCAACCATGGCGGACGACGACTACAATGATATGGACATAGGGTTATCTCCCTCTTTCTCTATCTTATTCAGCACACACATAAAGACACTCGATCTTTAACAGATATGGGCTTAGGGTTTCTATTCTAAATTTGTTCTCTTTTTCTAAAATTATAATTTATTGCAAGCCTTAGCACATAAATTTCGCAAAAGTTAACTAAAAGTTTCTTTTTGTTTTGTTTGGTTCTCTAAAAATTGATAAATTTCCCTCAGACTAGCTCCAGTACATCGTTTATTGAAAGTAATCAACCTCGAAACAAAAGCGGAAGATATATTTTTATTATCTGAGTTAAAATGTCAAGTTCCCTTTTGATATTTGTTTTGTTACTTAGCTTATGCTTAATGTTCGGAATAGAAAAGGTTTAGCGCATATGGCTTGTTCTTGAGTATCATTAACCAGTTTCAAGGACATAGATTTTCTAATTTTGGTATCGATATGTTTTATAGATCATATGAGCTTTGTTTCTATCTCTAACATATACTGCCACAATATGCTAGAATTCTTATATTGTTCTGTAGCCTAGGTGCCTTCATTCCCATCTAGGTTGCAGAAATCAAATTCCAATTTATAGTAGCTAACTGGTAACAAGCAAACAATAGTTTGAGGTTTAGCTTAATGTATAAATCCATAGGATATCCTTTGTTTGCTTCATAACTATTTGGGATTTTAGTAAGCTTTTATTGAGATTGTGTACATTTATTTTTATGTTTCTTTGTGTTTTTATGTAGTAGATTTTTTTTATATTTTATTTCTTTTATATGTTGTTCAATGACATATCTATCTTTCCCTACATTGTTACCTCAGATATGAGGAAGAGCCGCTAGAGCCTGAGATTAAAGTAAGATTCATTACTTATATTGAATTCCTCTGATTATAGCTGAAGGTTTATCATGTTATCTCAATGTATGTGGAATCATTGACTAAGAAGGAGTAGATGAACTGATAGTGGAAGATTCATGGAAGAGGCAAGTGGGAGGTGATTGATCGATTGCCAATAAGCCATTGTAAGAGTAACTTTTGGAACTTGATGTTTAATGTAGTATGTCTTGTGAATGGTTAAGATCCTGAGACTCCATTATCCGATGGCTGTTCTGCCAATATTTTTTATTAGTATAGTAATTTATCAAATACTCTGGGTTTACATCTAAATTTTCTTTTTTAATGTCACTTATTAAACATATGAACCAGTATAATAGTGTCCTAATTAATAATAAAACCAATAATTGATGGGACTAGCATTGATTCAGTCAAGATAAACTGAATTTAGGAATTATTTTGGTTTAATGACAATTTAAATTAACATTTTAATTCAGATTACAAGTTATATTTATGAAATTTAAGTTTACTTTCCATATAGGAATTTTAAATTTTTTTATTATTTAGGTACTCTATTTGAACCAAAATATCTCATAAAACTTGTTTTTCTTTACTGCATCAGGCATCTTGTTACCGGTAAGTGTGTTTGAATAAATACGGAGGTATATTGCAACATCTTTTTTCCTGGATTTGTGCAGTTAATGCCTTTATGTTCCTTTTGTTTAGCTGTTATGCATGTCATACTGCATAGTTGGCCCAAGAAACAATACGAGGCACTAGTATAAAATGGTAGATGTTTTCTTTTTCGTATATAGATGAAAAAAGTAAGGGGGGAAGGAAGCACATCACAGCATCCAAATAATCCATCTGTGCCGACATAATAGGGTTTTAGATTTTATTACTTTTGGGACTAATAACGATTTGACTGCAAATGTTAAGGCTAATATTTATACTTTAAAGACTTGTAAGAAAATGATATGTTATTGAATATTATAAATTTAATGTTCTTATTTCATTTTTATTAATTTATTATTTTAAATTATCTATTTTATATTATATTGTTGATTACGATTTCACTATATAGAGAAAATAAATTAAAATTTGAGAGAAAATTAAATAATAAATAAAATAAATATTGAGATTTTTTTTCAAAATATAGCGACGGAAAAATTTTCCGTTGCTAAATTTTCCTATGGAAAATCTATTTTCGTTGGTAAATTTAGCTATAAAAAATATCATACTGTAGGAAAATATTGTCGATGAAAAACTTTTTCGTCGCTAAATTTGCCTACGGAATAGCTATTTTCATTGGTAAATTTACCTGCGGAATATATATACCGTAGGAAATATTGCCTACTGAATAGTTTTTTGTCGGTAAAAAAAGGCAAACGACGACAATAATTGGTCTTCATTTAGCGACGAAATTGACGACGAAAATATATTCCGTTGGTAAAATTACTGATGGAATTATTTTTCGTCAGCAAAAGCGCTTACAACCGTATCTCCTTCGCCAATTTTCGTCGGAATTTTTGTTTCCCTATGGAATTTCACTCAATTTCTTCGGGAATTTTCGTCGGTATATTGGATTTTTCTTGTAGTGATTTCTCTCTCCATCCACGAATCTATCCAATTATTATAAATTTAGGATCTGCAGTAATATATTGAATGAGATATAAAAGTTAGTAAGTGGAATTACTTACCAAGAATTCCAAGATAGAAAGAAAGAGGCACATCTTTGTTTGTGTGTGAAGCTTAATTAGCAATAAAGAAAGAAGTATATTTCTAATTTTTGGACTAATTTTTTTTCCATCAACTAATTAAAATTTTTCAAACAAATATAATGAACTTAAATTTTGTTATGGAGATTAGATCTACAGTAACATATAAAATAAATTATTCAATCTTGTTGAATGTATACTTTTGTTTTGGTCAGTCTAGATTTTATCTTATGTGATAAATTACTAATAATTAAAGGAATATGTATTATTTTTTCTATAATATGTTTGTCTTAAAGTTCTATTTTAAATCCAAAATGCTATTATAAGTGTAAAACAATACTAAAATTAAGACATTGTATAATAATTATATAAGAGCATTTCAGCACAGAGGAGCAATTTTTACTTTAAAAATAATTTCAATGGAAAATTAGACAAAAATCGAAGATAATTAAAAGATTATTTTTTTTCAATGTTAAGTGTATAAATTGTCATTTTACAAAGTTGACGTGTTTAAAATGGATACAAACTTATTTTTGTCAATGTTAAGTGTATAAATTATCATTTATAAAGTTGACATGTTTAATTAGAAATTTTTACGGATTAAGATGTATTTTTTTATGTATTAATTAATTTTCTAAAAAATAAATTACATGCATGTTTTGTGTAACTTATATCTGTGTGCTATATGCATGTTTTGTGTTCTATAGAATAGGGTGCTGAAATGAGTATGTGTTCTACCACGAGTTAAAATTTATTACATACATAAAATTACATAACATTTAATTAATCATACTCTCATCTAATTAAAGTTTCTTTTATGCATATATATTTGATAGGAGAGTAAAAATATATTGAATAATATTTTTATATTGAATAATATTTTTATCTTCATCTTGATATATGCATTTGTGATAACTTGATCTAATTCTTTCCATTTACTAACTAAAGTTTTTTATACTCTATTCACCTCTACTATTTGAAGTTATTACTAGCAAGAGTGAAGCATAGTTACCGTATTAAGTACTAACGATGGGTTGTTGCTAATAATTTTAGTATGTCTAATATTATATAAAGTCTCTCCACCATATAAGTTTTCTAAGCTCATATACTCTGAACTTTATTTTTTTTACCATATTTCTTTCAATATTTGTCTGTTGGAATCTCGTTTATAGAAAATTCATTATTTTCATAAGATTAAAATTATTAAACAGCCATACAGACAGAGAGATAGAAGTACCGATAAGAGCTAAATAACACCAGGAGACGACAACTCCAATAAAATACGTGAGTGTTGTACCAACTGATAAGATAAACTGTACAAGAAAAAACAAGTATCAAATACTTGTGTTTATTTTAGTTTTTCTGATGAAGTTCATAAATGTTTTACCTGATGAAGAGCTGAAAATCCTCTTCTAAGATTTTTAGGTGTTATTTTTGCTATGTAAACAGGTATCTACACCACAATCAAATTGAAAAGATTTATAATGCTTACATGGCATTCCAGTACTGACTCAGATTCATTAAAATTCGAATTTTCAGGTGTGTGTATATATTTGAAACATTACAATGAAAGAAAGAAGTCCAACACCACATCCTGTCAAGACTCTTCCGAGATCCAACAACCAAGCTTTCTTCCAACAACAAGCAGTACATATTAAGCCACTTTAACTGCAAATACTTGAATAAAAAAGAGAAAATTTTACCTCAGAATAAGCAATTGCTAGCCAACCAATGATGCAGATTATGTCTGAGATCCCCATTGCCTGAATAAAAAAAACTTATTAAAAAAGAAAAATAAACAGAAATAAGAATTGGATGTGAAATTGAAACTTACCTTTTTTCGACCAAGTAAATCTGCTATTCTTCCACTAATGCCAGCACCTAACATTGCTCCAAGCACCATAATCGACCCAAAAATAGAGTACTAAATCAAAGTTTAACAATATTTTAGTTAGAAATATAGATAGATTTAATTTAGCATTAACTAAATCAAAGGCCGAGATCATCTCTAATTCCAGTCTCGACAGGTGAAAAATATCCCATCTACAAAACCAGTAATATTTAAACAAAAAAATCTTCAACTTTTTAACATAAAAAAGATACAAAAAGATTGTTAGAAGAAAACATGAGATTATTACAGCAGCACCAAAAACATAGGAACCACAAACATTTGTTAAGGAGCTGAAAACAAGAATAGCGGTGGCTGACCCACCACTTTTTAGGTTTTGGTCATGGCCATTAATGTTGTTGTGATCGAGCAGAGAACTTCTTAAGCTTGTGTTAGACTCTCTCTCCATTTCTTCTCAAAATAAATGGCCAAGCACCCAGTAATTGGACTCAAGTATAACAGTGATATTTCTTAAAAATTATAAATTTTTGTGCTTATGCTTTTCTTTTTCTTAATTATCACTTGTATTGATAAAAGGTTTTAATACTCTATTCACTAAATTAAGAAAAAATAATCTTTTCTTAATTTGTTAGTAAGTGGAATAACTTACCAAGAATTCCAAGATCAAATTATCAATACATTTGAGAGTGTGTGTGTGAGCGAGGCTGAGGGAGAGAGTGAGGCAGATGGGAGAGAGTGAGGCAGATGGGAGAGAGCGAGGCAGATAGTGAGGGCAAGGGGGAGACAAAATGAAGACAGGGAAATAAGAGACCTTTTATACCTAGGGCAAATAACAAATTACCAACGGAAATTTAATTCGGTTGCAATTTTAGCAACAGAAATACAATTTCGTTGCTATTTTTGACTCCAAATTTTTTCACTTTTTTGAGACAAAAAATACCAACGAAATTTAAATTTCGTTGCTAAAATTGTAATCGAATTAATTTCGGTTGCAATTTTAGCAATGAAAATTAAATTCCATTGCTATTTTTGGACCCAAAATTTTTCACCTCTTTGGGACCAAAATACCAATGGAATATTAATTCGGTTGCTAAATAGCAATGGAATTTAGTTTTCGTTGCTATTTTTAGACCAAAATATTTTTACCAACGGAATATTAATTTGGTTGCTAAATAGACACATAATTTAATTTCTGTTGCAAAATAACAACGGAAATTATTTTCCATTGCTAAAATAGCAACGAAATTAAGTTTTCGTTTCTAAATTTCATCTAAAAATTTTTCCGCTATCTAATGCCATTATATTTAGCAATAGTCATAGATTTCTGTTGCTATTTTTCGTGGCTATATTTTTGCGCTAAAATTTCCCTCTTTTTTAGCAACGAAATACCACCATTTTTTTTATTCCATTGCTAACAATAAAAAATTCAACCAAATTTAGCAACGAAATTGAAATTTCGTTGCTAATTAGCAACGAAAATCAAATTTCGTTGCTAAATTAGCAATGGAATCAATTTCGTTGCTATTTTTCTATTGCTATTTTCAGATTTTCTTGTAATGGTAGGTTCTCTTACAATTTAAAGGTCAACACTTGTTCATATTTAGTCCCTTGATTCACTTCAATGGTCTATCAGATTATAGACAACAATTTATATACTTTCACATAATCATATATATTTTAATCCTCTTACTTGTGTTTTATACTCAGGTAAGTTATGTGAACTTATTTTGGTTTAGTCATTAACACACTACGGATGCTCTTGTGCTAATCTTAATTTATTATAGGCATGAGCAGGCAGGTAAGCAGATTATTATATATTACTGCTAATCATTAATTCTTTTTGTGACCTTAAGTATAACCAAGCTTTTATGGTTTCTTAATTTAACATAAAATGTGATGCCCCATTTCTTTTTACTTGGACAAGTAACTTTGTGACTATTCTCTTATTATCACTAGTTTATATCATAGTATTTTGGATAGAACCATTCCTTGACCTAGTGCATACTTTATACCAATTTTATAAGACACATTGAATAACATATCATTTAAGTTACTATGCTATCTCATGCTCTTTTTAGTTCTATGCTCTTTAGGCATTAGCATACCTTTAACAACATAATTCATATTAACATTACCATATGCAAGTCCCTCTAATTTTGAGTTCAAGTGAACCATCATTTCTTAACTCAATGTGTTTAATTACCTTAAAACTTCGCACTCTTTATATATGTGTGGAGGTTCCTACAATTAAGTGATCATGCCTTATGCACCTTTGGGTAACTTACAGCTTAATTCAATCTTCATCCAAATATAATAGCATTTATGTCTTTTAATTTCTATAATAATTCATTTTATAGTCATGCCTTTATAAATCGTATCTTTGTAGACTTTAGCTTTAGAGAGAAAGAGACTTTCATAATCTGTTACTCTAATCAAGTAACTTATCAACCTTCACTTAATAACCATTTATCCTCAGTCTTACTTATTACTAGTCAATTCACCTTAATTTCTAACTCACTTAATGATTTTATGGACCATATAATACTATGTTTAATATCTAATTACATAGCTTAAATCTTGGGGTGAGAATATACTCGAATAGTGAAAGAGTACATATGACCATATGACATGGTTGGCCAGGCATTTCATAAAGGGAATGGATGGTTGGCCATGTACTTTAAGGGAAGAAAAGTGATTGGCTGTGCACTTCACAAGGAATAAAAGCTACTTGGCTATGCATTTCACAAGAACAGAGCATGATTGGTCATGCAAAGCAAGAAGAAACCTTGCTTGGCCGTGCATTTCACAAGAAAAAAGTGTGATTGGCCGTGCAAAGCAAGAAGAAACCTTGTTTGTCCGTGTACATCAAAGGCAAAAGGCCATACTTAGGCATGCATTTCAAAGGGGACAAGCATAATTGGCCGTGCATTCCCAAAGGAGAAAAAGTTCTTGGCCGTGCATGGGTGAGAAGCAAACCATGCTTGGCCGTGCATTCTCAAATAAGAAAGAATGCTTGGTCGTGCATGGAGAAGAAAAATGAGAAACTAGAAATCCCGATTATGCAGATATGAATTTAAATCACAAATCTCACCCTTTTTACCTATTTAAATAATTATTTAAGTCTCAAATCATATTATACTCATCAACACTTACTAGATCGAGCCTTAAATTTCACTAAGAAAACACATACAACCAAGGAGGAAAAATATATATAGTAATAATTGAAAAACAAATCCCATACCTGTTATTCAAGTTTAACTCTTTCAACATCCATTGATCTAGCTCTATCTCGCTTCATTTCCTTATACATAGAGACAACAAGCATAACTTATCAACTCACAAACCCTAAGATTAAAAATCAAACATGGAATAAGAGATCTAAGGAAGGGAGACATTACCTTTATGCTAAAACACTAAAACCCTAGATTTCCTCTTTTTCATCCCATAACCACAGAGAGAGAGAGAGATCCCTCTAAAATGCCAATACTCACTTCTCTATAAACCCTAAATAGTTAAGTGGGGGAAATATCTCCCCAAGGAAAATCCCATAATGCCTTTATACATTTTTAACCCTTAAAACTTATTTTTTTTAACATTTAATCCCCAAACTTCTTATTTAATTCAATTGCATCATTCTTTAATATTTTAGCTGCACTCCAATAGTCATGTGCATAATCACTAATATACCCTTTATATGACTTAACTTTATTAATGCAAAATAATCTAATTTTGCCTTATTAAACCTTAATCCTAATTAATTAACTATAATTCGGTTAGGGCCATGATTGGGTCCTCATAGTAATAGTTGTTTAAGTGTTGAATTTTGGGTGAAATGCATGAAAGTAAGAGTATTTTCCATGTATGGGAAACTAAAAAATTTATACCATAGGGTTCACTTGAACCAGTTTTAGTGTTTCGATCATATTTTGGCCTATAGTCCTCTAAATGGATTGATTCAAGTTGGAAAATAACCATAATACATGGGTATATAACTTTTTGAAGAAGAAAAAGTCTAATTCTATCTCTAGATCCCCCAAAATTTATCTTGAATGTAGGGGACTTAATGTTGCCCTTATTTTGGAGTATCTTGTAATATTTTGATTATATCTCATAATTTACCAGTCTAAATGGAATGATTTTTAATATTTTAGAAACTAAATAAATTTAAAAACAAAAATCTAGAAAACTATTTGGTCTAAACCTATCCAGATCTGTGTCACAAATACAAATCAAAGTTGCTTAAGAATTTTGTCGAGTGGAATTAAGTGGGTTTTGAGGACCTCATGGCTGTTAAGGTTTCCTAAACATCATGAGGATGCAATCTGGACTAAAAATTCCAACCTTAAACAAGCTTCATAGCTAGCATGAATAGGTGACAAATGTGACCCCTCCCTATTTTGGCTTAAATACATATTTTATTTCACTCGGAAGCTACCAAATTGCATCTGAACTTTCTCGAATGTTAATGGAACCTTGTGAAAACATGCATAACGTTATAATAAGATGTAACAAGTATGAAATAGTTGATTTAATATTGAAATATAAACTTTAATAAATACATGCAAAGGCATTATAAGTGCATAGATGACTTTTATATGTTTTGCTAGTGATAAGATTATTATGTGTAGGATAGAGTTATATTTCATGTGGTTGAATCTATTTATGAATCAAAAGTTATATGAATATTATGGTATACTTCAAAATGTATGTTAATTAAATGAATATAAGTGTATTGAATGTAATATGAGTTAGTGATTAAAGTCTCACTAAGAGCTTCAATTTTGCATAGTCGTACATAGATAGGTATGTCTATAAGGGTCAGTGACTGCAGTCGCTAGTGTTAACAATAAAAGGTGTCTAGTGTTGATACCTTTTGGTATCCAATAATTCAAGACTTAAATCTTTATTATTTAATACTGCTTTTTAGTATCTAGGGTTTGATGCCCATATTATCTGGATGGCCATAATTGCACTTTTTAAGGTAAATAGGGACACTAGGGTGAATAGTGCTGATAACTCCAATTTTATTGTTTAATTTCAGTATATTTATATTTGTGTCTATGTTTTATTTTGCATGATTTTCAGTGTTTTGCGTAACAACTTTCTCTTTTATGCCAAATGAAATTATATTGATATTTACAATATTTTGGTGTGTTTAATGGGATAAATTTGACTCTTGTACAGAAAAATAGGCAAGAGCACGGCTGAGACAAAATGGTCCCAGTTGTGCCCATTGAAGAATCCCCAATCCGTACCATTTCAATTTTTGGAATGATCTATAGACATAAAAATCCAATCTCCACCGTTGAAAATGTAGATCAAGATGTTACAAATCTATGTTTAAAATTTTAGCTCGATCCAATGGTGAAATATTCAGAGACTGATAAATTAATGGGATAGGTTTTTCTTCTCTCAGGGGCCGTGGCCGAGATATTTTGTCCCGACCGTGGCTAATGCAGAATTCAAGCTATTTTAGTCCAGAAGGTGGCCACGGCTGAGACAAAAATGTCCCAGCCGTGCCTAACCTGACTGGCCATGGCTGGGACATTTTTCTCTCAGCCATGGCCATATGCAGATTTATAAAAACTGCATTTTCTTTGGCAGAAAATGAGGAGGGATGATGGGGGAGAGCCTCCACACTTAGATTTAGGGCTTTTTCCTCCATTTTTCTTATGTTTTCCCTTCATTTTATGTTGTAGGTTAGATTTAATTCAATGTAATCCTTAAATTAGATTTATTTTCTAATGTAAGTTTGGGTTAGATTAAATATTTTGCATTCCCTTTAAGTTGTGTTCTTAATTTTGCTTGGAGCTTTGAAGGAGGAAACTTGGAATCGGATTGGAGCTACACAAGCTACAAATGGCTTCATGGGTTTCCTCTTTCCTCTCTTTACTTTATTTATGTCTAATTTGTAGTTTTGTTGCTTGGGGATCTTTGAATCCCCTACCCACAATGTGGATCTTGAACTAAATTTGATTTTCACATGAATAATTGGTCTATTTTACTATTACTTATTTGTATCTCATGGTCTTTCGATCTATTAAGTTATTTTTCATGCATGAATGAATGGTTTTTATCATATGTCTTGGATGGGTATTGAGCCTAGTGGATTGGATTCTATGAATGATTTTGCTCAGTTTTTCTTTCATGAATGTTGTATTATTTTAGACGGCTCCGAAATAGGATTATAAATGTGCAATAATTGTGATTTTAGGACTAGAGTGTGAAGTGAAATGGATGAGATTTGGGTTGTTTGGCTCCGAAATGGGAAGGCAAACCAAACTTAAGGCTTTAGACCCGTGCATAGGCTAGTTGTTGGGCTGGCTCCAAAATGGGAAGTTTAGCAACTAGAATAGCTGGCTCCAGAATGGGACGCTTGGGTTAAGAGGGTTATCCTGAATTCGTTCCTGTATGCTTTTAGATAAAATTAATTCACATTAGATATGGGGTGGATGAGTGAACCCGAGCAATGTTTTAACTAATGTTTTAATCCCTAGTTTAATTAGCTTATCTTCTTTATTTAATTATTTTGTTAATTAGATTTAGAACGCTCTCTCAATCAAAAAATTGGAAATTTATCTCAGATTAACTCGCTCAACTCTAGATATCTAGCTTAAAACAGCCCTTATCCCTTGGGTTCGATATTTACGGGTGCTAACTATATCCCACTTTATTACGTGTCAATCTAGTGCACTTGTTAGGGTCGCAACAAGTTTTTGGCGCCGTTGCTGGGGAAAATGGTGTTGTTTGTTTTATACCTTTGTTTGAGCTTAGTTTGAGGTTTTATTTTATTTTTCTTTGTTTTTGATTTGGTGTTATTCTTTGCAGGAAGATTATGATGAACTTTCAAATGATGCATAGTTTTCTACAAGATGATGAAATGGTTTTGTTGAGAGCATAAATGGACGAGTTGAGGAGAGAAATGCGGGAAATGCAGTACTCACATCAACCTTCAACATTCTGCTCATTGCCATCTTTTGAAGATCCTGGTTCACAATGGATATCGTAAGAGTCATGTGCCTCCAAATTTCAAGTCCTTATTGAATTGCTTGAAAGTAAGGATAGGCAATTAAGAGTTGAAATAGAAGAATGGATGGCCACAATTAATTCTCAAGAGAAAAAGATCAAAAATCAAGAGGCTTTATTGCAAAATCAAGAGAATTTGTTGAAGACTCAAGAGCATTTACTGAGAGATCAAGAATTGGGACTTAAAAGCCTGGAATCTAAGTTAGAATTCTTGAGTAATTCTATGAAGAATCGAGGTGATGGTGATAAGGAAAAATTGAGTCATGCACAACCAGTAGATAATGAAGAAATCAAGTGTGGGGCGCATGCATTGGAGAAGGGACCAATCATTGTTGAAGACAAGAGCTGTAGTTTAGAGAATGAATTCCAATCTCTTATGAAGGATGTTTCACCAAAAGAGCAAGACTTGTTTAACTCTCAAGTGGAAGCACTAAATTCAATCCACTTAAAGAGTTTATTAAGGCTAAAAGAGCCGGAGGAGTACATGTATAAACAACCCGAGGTGGAGGGGTACTTTATCGAAGACATGGTATTGCCTATTTTGTTGAATTTTGATAGGTTTCTCCTATTGATAGGGGAAAACGAGGAGCAGAGTCCAGAGAGACCAACATTTGGGTCACAAACTTGACCGCTTGATAGTAACACGAGTCAAGATGGGACTCATTAAACCAGAACTATTTCCCTCTCTACTTTTTAATTAGTTTGTTTATTTTTCTTGCTTTTATTTTAAGTTTTTAGTTTTTGTGTGTGTTTTTGTTTGTTGTTGTTATTGCATGCTTTTGCACCTTAGTTAGCTTACCCTCGTAGTTGTTCCTATTGTGAACAATCTTGAACTTAGAATTAGAAAGCCTTATTTAGATTAGTTGGAATAACAAGAGAGTGGTTGATTGTTGAACGAATTTTTTCTTTTACGGTAGATTTTAATTAGACCAATACCAGTAAGTCTCTTAATAAATGTACACTTTGGCCCTTTTTCTTAAAATAATAAAAAATAAAAACCAGTGCATGAAGTTGATTGAGTTGGAATTTTAGAGCGCTAGAACCTTCCTCATCACCCTTCAAAGCAATAAAATGACTCAAAAATGAGATTAGAAATGACTTAGACAATATATTTTTTAATCAAATTTTGAAAAGGCCTTTAACTAGCCTTTGTTTTATAATATCCCTTGCAAGCCCTATTAAGCCTATTTGAGCATGCTAAATGCGTGTCTATTTTATATTCGTTTCTTATACTTGCATTTTGATCCATTAAGCCTAAAAAGCCTTTGTCTTACCCTTTTTGAACTGGCCATTCTAGAAGTAGGTGAGATAAGTTTTTCTTGGGAAGTGCTAGTAAGTAAAGGGTTGTTCTACAAATGTTAGATTTTAGTATCGGGGATACATTGCCAATATCAAGCGAGATTGAAAAATTTCAGAATATAGTTCCTCTTTAAGAAGAATTTTTGTGAGTCCCTACTTATCAATTATAAAATCGATTGTTTTAGCTATTAGAAAAAAGGAAAAAAAAAAGAAGAATAAAGCTAGCAATCTTGGTTTCATCCAAGTGTGGGGTACTCTATGTATAGAGGAGAAGGATTCTAATCTCTTTAAATGTCAATTGAGCTAAAATCTTGGTAAAATATTTAGAGAGGATTCTTCTTCTTCCTTATGTTATTTCCTTGAGAAATATTCTACATTTTTTGATACCTAAAACTTTGTAATAATGATGAGTGAGTAAAGGTAGAGTTGAAGTCTTATTTTTAGAAGAAAAAGGGTGAGTTGAGGTAGAAATGGCAGTTCAAACTTGTGTATCTTAATCTTTTTCTTAATAGCCATGCCTTAGCCACATTATAATCTTTTAAGTCCTAAGGATCTTTGCTTATTGAGAGTTATGCGTGGAGATGACCTTTGAATTTCGGTGCTAAAGGAGAGGCATATGACGTCTCTTGAGTTTTAAGAGCGAAACCGCGTGTGCAATCTTTTGTACACAAATTCTTTTCTCAATTATTGGATTGCATTGGAAATTTTTTTTGGCCTAGCACACACATACAATGAGATTTGCTAGTATGATCTAGTTGAGTCTTTTTGATTAAAGACTTCGTTTAGTGACTTCTGCTTAAATGTTGTTCTACTTTTTTTAAATTTGTGTTTGCTTTCTTTGAGTTTTAGTATATGGGAATGTGGTTTGTTCATTTGTTCGAGGGCAAGCAAAAGCTAAGCGTGGGGTATTTGATAACTCTATTTTTATTGTTTAATTTCAGTATATTTTTATTTATGTCTATGTTTTATTTTGCATGATTTTCAGTGTTTTGTGTAATAACTTTCTCTTTTATGCCAAATGAAATTATATTGATATTTACAATGTTTTGGTGTGTTTAATGGAATAAATTTGACTCTTGTGCAGAAAAATAGGCAAGAGCAAGGCTAAGACAAAATGGTCCCAGCTGTGCCTATTGAAGAATCTCCAATCCGCACCATTTCATTTTTTGAAATGATCTACAAACGTCAGAATCAAATCTTCACCGTTGAAAATGTAGACCAATATGTTACAAAATTATGGTTAAAATTTTAGCTCTATCCAACGGTGAAATATTCAAAAACTGATAAATTAATGGGACTGGTTTTTCTTCTCTCAGGGGCCGCAGTCGAGACATTTTGTCCCGACTATGGCTAATGCAGAATTCGAGTTGTTTTAGTCCAGAAGGTGGCCACGGCTGAGACAAAAATGTCCCAGCTGTGCCTAACTTGACTGGCCACAGCTGGGACATTTTTGTCTCAGCCGTGGCCATCTGTAGATCTATAAAAACTGTATTTTCTTTGGCAAAAAATGAGGATGTATGATGGGGGAGCGCTGCCACACTTAGATTTAGGGATTTTTCCTCCATTTTTCTTATGTTTTCCCTTCATTTTGTGTTGTAGGTTAGATTTAATTCAATGTAAACCTTAAATTAGATTTATTTTCCAATGTAAGTTAAGGTTAGATTAAATTTTCTGCATTTCCTTTGAGTTGTGTTCTTCATTTTGCTTAGAGCTTTGAAGAAGGAGACTTGGATTCGAATTGGAGCTTCACAAGCTACAAATGGCTTCATGGGTTTCCTCTTTCCTCTCTCTTTTTACTTTATTTATGTCTAATTTGTAGTTTTGTTGCTTGAGGATCTTTGAATCCCCTACCCACAGTGTGGATCTTGAACTAAATTTGATTTTCACATGAATAATTGGTCTATTTCACTGTTACTTATTTGTATCTCATGGTTTTTCGATCTATTAAGTTATTTTTCATGCATGAATGAATGGTTTTTATCATATGACTTGGATGGGTATTGAGCCCAGTGGATTGAATTCTATGAATGATTTTGCTCAGTTTTTCTTTCATGAATATTGTATTATTTTAGACGGCTCCGGAATGGGATTATAAATGTTCAGTAATTGTGATTTTAGGACTAGAGTGTGAAGTGAAATGGATGAGATTTGGGTTGTTTGGCTCCAAAATGGGAAGGCCAACCAAACTTAGGATGTTAGACCCGTGCATAGGCTAGTTGTTGGGCTGGCTCCGGAATGGGAAGTTTAGCAACTAGAATAGTTGGCTCCGAAATGGGACGCTTGGGTTAAGAGGGATATACTAAATTCGTTCATGTATGCTTTTAGATAAAATTAATTCACATTGGATATGGGGTGGATGAGTGAACCCGAGCAATGTTTTAACTAATGTTTTAATCCCTAGTTTAATTAGCTTATCTTCTTTATTTAATTATTTTGTTAATTAGACTTAGAACACTCTCTCAATAAAAAACTTGGAAATTTATCTCAGATTAACTCGCTTAACTCTAGATATCTAGCTTAAAATAGCCCTTATCCCTTGGATTCGATATTTGCGGGTGCTAACTATACTCTACTTTATTACTTGTCAATCTAGTACACTTGCTAGGGTCGCAACAAGTGCAATGCAAGACCCATACAAATTTTTTATTACCATTGGAAAATAAAACTTATGATGAGTCTGGTGGTATAATTTGAGATTAAATAGGCTTTCAAAATAGATAGAGAAAAAATTTTCAAGATAGTATTTTGGGTTTGACCAAATTTTGATCGGCCTAAAAATATTCTACATAACTCTAAAAATTATTTTATTTACATAAACCTACTTAAAATAATCCAAATTAATATTTAGGAGTGAAAAAATAATTTTTCTGATAATTTTAAATTTTCGGATAATGGATTAGTGAAATTTTACATCTTGGGTCGAAATTATATCGAAATGGAATTAGATTGACTTAAAATTTTAAATATGCCTTAATTGATATTTGTCAAAATTTTTAAAATTATTTTAGAGGTGAAATAATAATTAAAATAAGTAGCTAATGAGAAGATCACATATGGTTTAATAGAAGCCATTATATTAAATAGAAAATTATTTAATTTTAGCCCTCTATTTAAAGTCACTAAAGACAAAATAGAGGAGTGAAAATTTTGCTCCAAATATCCCAAAAAATCACCCACCTTTTCTAACTTTCTCCCTTGGCCGAATTCACTATTCTTTCTCTTTCACCATTTTCTTTCTTCAAGATCCCAATTTCTACTATAATCTTACCTCAAATTTCATCTAGTTTTTAAATATATCATTCTCTCAACCTAAAATACAAAATGGAAGCAAATTTTAGCTTGGAAAATAAAGGATTTTAGTGAGAACAAAATCCACTAAGTAAGAAAAATTATACATTTTTGTTAGAATTTATTTTGTATGTTAGTGTTTTCTTATGATTTTGGATGAAAAAGTAAAGAGAATTTCATGAGTACACATTATGTCCATTTTAGTTTAGGTGAAGAACAAAAGGAGGAGGAAGAGAAAATAAAAGAAAAAAGAATAAAAAAGGTGATTTGAAGTGAATTAAGGTATGTGCATACCTAAACTAGCGAATTTCATTGAAAAACCTAATTTATGCAAATTAGGGTTTATAATGTATATTATGTCTAAATTCAAATTAAAGGTAGAATAATAAAATTAAATGTTAAAGAATTGAATTCGTATGAAAAATTGTAAAAAAGAATGAATAAAAGTGTAAAATTATTTTAAAAACCTATTATGTAACTCAGGAAAAAATTGTGTAATGTGAGCCTTAATTCAAATTTATTGTAAATTCATGTAATTAGATGACAATTAAAGAGATAAATGATGTTAGAAGCATGAAACTATGGCTAGAAATAGTACATTAGTTATGTAACCTATTAGAATAATGTTTAATATGCATGAATAATATAGTTAGAATGTGTTTTGTGAATTAAATGAATTTGTATGTATGTGAAAAAATGAAGATTGAATGGTATGCCATGGTATTTTGAAAGTATAAGTAATAAAAATGGTGAAATAATGTTAGATATGTGTAATTTAGACTTAAAGAACATGATGGGAATTAAAAATAACATGAAAAGAATTATGGAAGGCATGTAACTATAGATGGCTGAGTGGTATACTTGAGTAATATAATGTGATTATGGTGATTTATTGCATGGTAATAAGGTTGCATGATGAAATGAAAATGAAATGCAATGTATGGGATTTAGTGATATATCATATGAGAATGTGAAAATATATGAATCGAATGCTTACTTTATGTAAATATTATGAATAGTTTTACCCTAAGTACCTTGAACTTAAGCCAAAAGTATAAGGTATAATTGGCTAGCTATAGTGACACATACCATAGGAGAAAGTTATTGCAACTAGTAATAGTGGGTCAAGGTGGTCCCACACTATGAAAATAAGAAAATAATGAGAAAGATGAGAAAAATAGAAAGAAAGATGAGGAATATACTGATATAGGCCTATGGAATCCATGTCCTGTATACTCAATTTGAGGGTTTTATTTCTATCTTAAATTACTAGGGGTGAAAAAAATATTTAGAATGTGATGAAAAATGAAGGAAAATGACAAATAATGAGAAAAGATGAATAATTATGAATAAAATGGAAGAAATGTGATTAAATAGGCATCTAAGGGTAAAATAGTCAAAAGATAACAAGAATGTTGTTAGGAAAGGTATAATTGTAATTACGGAATAACTTTTGTAAATGGACGGTAAAATTATAATTTAGTGAAAAGTGGTAAAAATAGGGAATAAATTGTAATTTTGGTGAAAGAAATGAATTTAAGGACCAAAATGATAGAAAATATAATTTATAGGGTGAAAACATGAAAATATGATGGAAAATACATAAAAAGGAGAAATTAGAGGTAAAATGGTAATTATAGCTAAAGTAAGGACATAAATATCAAATTAGTAATAGAAAGGACATAAATGTCATTTTGGGATAAAGGTAGGGATATGGATGTAATTTTGGCAAAAGTAAGGACATAAGGGTAATTTTGAAGAAAGCATGGACAAAGTTGTAATTTTGGTAAAAGATGAAATCTAAATGTAATTTTGGTAAAAGATGAGAATATTGAGGGTAAAGATGAAATTTTCTCTCTAATTTAAGAATAAAAATGGAAGATTGGAAATTTAAGTAGTTGATTTGATTATATAAAATTTGACTAATTAAAGGAAAGGAATAAAATTAATTATAGTTAGAGAAAATTAAGTAATTAAATGAAATCAAGTGTTTTTAAATATATTTAATAAGCTAATTTGTTAAATTAGAACAAAAATAAGTAAAATATGCATTTAAAGTGAACTTTGTGTAGCGTAGTGAAATTTGTTAGTTGGGTATCCAAACTAGGCTTAGCACGTAGTCATTTACGGTGCATAGTGATAGATACTCGAGTTCAAGACCATAAGATAATTGGAAAAAGAAGTCAATTTTGAAGTAGTGCTTGATATATTATGTATGTGTATTATTTTGGATAAAGGCTATGTATATGTTATGTAATGTAGTTGTGACACTAATATATTATGGTATGTATATGTACTTAATGGATAGGACATGGACTATATATGTTTGCGGATGTGTCTATGTTGATGACTTATAATTGCGATAGATTATAGAAGTGTTGTGTTGTTGCCTAGAGTGTTGGGAGTTGGAGGAAGAACATTTGGGAGTGTATTTTTGTACTTTTGCAGGAGGGGTAGGCTAATATTATAACCATTACGCTGCAAAAATTTTTACCAAATGAATAGTGATTTTTGACCAAATGAATAGTGATTATGCGACGATAATTAAAATGGCACATAATGAACCAACGATAACTACAAATGAAAGTAGTTTTGAATTGTACGATATTAAAGTGGGAACAAGATGTAAGATGTAAATAAATGTCATTTGGCAACCTGATTGCAGTTAAAGAATATTTGGTTTTAGAAAATTTTAGGGTATTACATTTTGTGGTATTAGTGCGTGGTTTAGGTGGTCCTAAGATCAGAGTGGATGATATGAATTACATATACATGCAATAATTGAATGTTTGTACATAAATGGATGTTAAGAATTAATTGATACATGTCCCTTTGTTTTATAGTTTAAAGAATGGCTTCCAGCTCAAAAAGAGGCATGAAGATAGAGAGGTAGCCAATAGTAGCACTTTAGTAGACAGGGGCAACAGGAGTGCTGCTAATAAGCACAGACAGCCTATGCCACCTCTATCTGCTGCATAACCTCTACCACCACCTGTAGTGGCACCTCAATAAGATTTATGCAATTTATAGTTGATCTTATCTACCAAAGAATGCATGCTTTGCTAGCTTCAAAGCCACATCAGCAGCCTCTTTCATCTCCGGTTAGAAAGCCTATTTTGAAGAAATTAAAAAATTTAAGAGTCAAAGACTTTTATAGGAGAGATTTGACATCCCCAATAGAAGTAGATGAATGGTTGAATAAAATTAAGAGATTATTTGATATCACTCACAACCCGCCAAAGGAGATGCTAGAGGGTGCAATAGCCTTATTTTAGGGACTTGTCTACACTTGTTGGGAGTCAATGAAGAGGTATGTCCCAATAGCTAAGTTGACATGGGATTTCTTTCTAAAGTAGTTTGGTGATAAATATATAGAAAAAGAATATTAGCCAGCCATGGAATGTGCATTTTGGCAATTGAGAAAAGGAAATAAGATTGAATTAGAATATGAGTGCAAATTTGAATGACTTTGTGCTTATATGAAAATTTATTTTTGACATAAGGAAAATTATACTAGTTGTTTGTGTAGGGTCTTCATAATAAAATCAGGGGAGCAATTGCAACACATGAGTATACAGATATGAGATCTTGATTAAGGTAGCCACTAGAGTTAAGAATGTGAAGTTAGATAAAGCCAATAGACAAGCTTGCTTATAGCAGAAGAGAAAACCACCACAATTAAGTGCCTCTATCAACTCTAGTAAGAAAACTAGAGGCCCAACATCTAAGTTTTAGGCCCCAACCCAATCCCAGACTTAGAGCCAAAAATCTATAGCTAGGGCTATAATCCTAATAGACTCAGTAGCTGGTACACCTAAGGGTACAGGCAGTTGGAACGTTCCTCCTTGTGCACACTATGGAAAAAGGCACATTTAGAAGGATTGTACTAGAGCTAGCCAAAGGCTTCACTAGCACTATAGCTAGATAAATCTAATGCATTGGCATCTCGAGGTAGAGGTAGAGGTGCCCCTAATGGAGCTTTTATAGCTAAGGGTTTAGTTTAAGATCACCAGGCTAAGGTGGGATGACCTTTGGTTTGCACATATGCAGTTAGAGCTCAGAAGGAGCAGCATGTACATGATGTTGTTATAGGTAAATTTCTACTATTTTGTGAATTTATTTATGCTTTAATTGATCCAGGATCCACACATTTATATGTTAGCATAGCTATAGCACATAGGAAACGGTTAAATACTTCATAACTAGATCAAGACATTTTAGTGAGTAATCCTTTAGGGCATAGTGTAGTAGTGAATAAAATACACAAAAACTGCCTTATCCAATACAATAGTATACTTTCCCTACAAACTTAATAGAACTCCCATTCTATGAATTTGACATAATCTTGGGCATGGATTGGTTACATGAACACTAAGTCACTATTGATTGCTGACTTAAATGGGTCACCATAAAAACTTCATAAGGTTAGGATATCATAATTGTGGGTAAGAGATCAAATTTTCTCTCCAATCTCATATCAATCATTGTTGCAGAACTCTGATTAGGAAACGTTGTACTACTTACTTAGCCAGTGTGCTAGAACCAAAAGGGGGTGAACCACAGATGAATGACATCCCTACAATATGTGTTGCAAGGTTTACCACCAAATAGGGAGTTTGAATTTACTATTGATGTTATGTCAGGTACGACACCCATTTCCATTGCTCCTTATAAAATGGTCCTAATAGAACTTAAAGAATTGAAAAGTCATCTGTAGTAACTACTTAATAAGGGTTTTATCCATCCTAGTGTGTCACCATGGGGAGCACCTATGTTGTTTATTAAAAAGAAACACAAATCACTTCGGCGATGCATTGATTATGGGTAATTGAACAAAGTCACTATCAAAAATAAATTTTCACTGCCTAAAATTGATGATCTATTATACCAGTTGAAAGAAACAAGTTTATTTTCAAAGATTGACTTGAGATTGGGGTATTATCAACTTAAAGTAAGGGAGTTAAACATACAGAAAACTCATTTTCGCACTAGGTTTAGGCATTATGAGTTCCTAGTCATGCCTTTTGGATTCACTAATGTGTTGTAGCTTTCATAGACCTAATGAATTGCATCTTTTACCCTTACTTGGATCAATTTGTGGTTGTATTCATTAATGACATCCTAGTTTATTCTATGATGCCATAAGAATGTGACAAGTATCTTCGAATTGTGCTATAAACTTTGAAAGGAAAATAATTGTATGCCAAATTTATAAAATGTGACTTTTGGCTTAACAAAGTTTCATTCTTTGGTTATGTGGTTACAATAAGAGGCATTAAAGTTGACCCAAAAAAGATAGAAGCTACCATGGAATGGTAAGCACCCAAAAATATTAAAGAAGTTAGAATCTTTCTTGGCTCAGTAAGTTACTCAGGAGATTTATCAAAGGTTTTTCTCTAATTGCAGCCCCACTCACTCGATTACTTTAGAAAAATGTAAGATTTGAGTGGATCAACAAAGGTCAAGAAAGCTTTGAGAAGCTAAAAAAGATGTTGGTAGAAGAACCAATTTTAATACAACCAGAACCACAAAAAGACTTTGTGATATACAATGATGCATCTTGTATTGGTTTAGGTTATGTAATTATGCAAGAAGGAAAAGTGATTACATATGCCTCCTAACAGCTGAAAACACATGAAAAGAACTACCCACCTATGACTTGTATAGCAATTGTGTTTGCACTAGAAATCTAAAGGCATTACTTGTATAGCAAAAAGTGTTATATCTACACCGATCATAAAAATTGAAAACCTTGCTTACTTAAAAATACCTCAACTTAAGATAGAGGTGATTGATAGAAATTCTCAAAGATTATGATAGCCTTATCAATTATCATTGTAACATTAGGTACTAAACTTCATTATAACATTGCTTTCAACCCACAAATATATAAGCAATCTGAAAGAGTCATACAAGTGTTAGGAAACATGTTGAGAGGCTGTATCTTGGAGGTTAGAAGTAGTTGGGAACAATATTCTACCATTAGCTAAATTTGCTTATAATAACAACTATCAAACTAGCATCAAAATGCCACCTTATAAAGCTCTATATGGAAAAAAATGTTGAATACCATTATTCTAGACAAAAATTAGTGAAAGCAAGCTAGTAAGACCAGATTTAATAAAGGAAACTAAAAAAAGGTATGGATTATCAAAGATAATTTGAAAGTTACTACTGATTGCTAAAAATCCTATACAAACTTGAAAAGGAAGGAAATAGAGTCCGAAGTAGGGAAAAAGTTTTCCTAAAGTTATCTATTTGGAGGAAAATCCTGAAATTTAGGAAGAAAGCAAATTGAGTCCTAGATTTATTAGTCTATATGAAGTGATACAATATGTGGGACCAATAGCCTATAGATTAAAGTTGCCACCTATCTCAAATGCAAAATCCAAGCTCAAAATCATAAACTACACCTCAAAATCCATGGAAAAACACTAAAAAACTTAATTTAAATCCATAAATTAATTCTAAATTTTGTTATCCACTTGATTTCTAGCCTTTGTTTGCTCAAACCACTTGATTGAGGCTACTAGGGTGATTTAGAGAGGTGGAACTCGAGTTGTTATGTTGTAAGTTATGAGAGATTAAAAGTGAAAGAAGAAGAAATCAAAGAGAGAAGGAAGAATGCTAAGGTTCGACCAAACAAGGAGAGAGAGAGGAAGCCAAAAAGATCTAGAAAATTCTCCAGATTTTCTCTCTATTTATACCTCTCATTTGGGCCTAAATGTGGGCTTAATCAATAGGCTTAGCTCAACCACAAATTAAAGCCCATTTTAGGCTATTTAAGGCCCAAACCAATTTCTCTATCTTCCTCACTTCAATTCACTTCAAAAATAATTCTATCAATTTTATCACATCAAAAATAGCTAGCACGCAAATTTTTGGCTCAATCGGAGTCCGTTATCGATCCGATTTAATAACTGCCGGTGTCTCCAAAAAATTTCATTCTCATCACTAAAATATTATACACAAAAATTCATGTAGGTATGCAAAATCTTGCAAATTTCGGTGTTCGTTTACTATTTTTAATTATTTATGGAAAATCAAGTCACCTTCCTTACTAGGGAAATTAACTGCTATCTTTTTCGTATTTTTGGCCTATGGAGGTTCATTTGACCTCAATTTCACTTCAAATTTCAACCCTGGACTCCCCATGACTAATACTTTCCAATGATCCAATAAAATATTTTTGACTTTCGGGTGTCCTTTCGGGCCCAAAAAGCACTATTCACCATCAGGAAGTACTGTTCATGGTTGATCCGGTGTTGAGGCTATTACAAGGATTTACTGGAATAAGATCATTATGTGATAGTGATAGATAAGAATTATATATTAACATCACAAAAAAGGATTATTAAGATAGAAAATAATATTTAGATAGAAATAGAACAAGATAACATAATAAGTACTTTAGTATTTGTTATTACTAAAAATTTTGTAGGAAATCCTTGTTTATATCAAGAAAGAAATTCAAAAATTATTCAAAACTTAACTTGTCCTAAATTACAAGACTTTAAATGGAATAAGGATTTATTTTTAACTAAAGTAATGACTGGATGAGATTGTAATAATATTTATTGGAAAGAAAGATTTTTAACAGGATTACCTAAGTTATTTACAGAAATAGTAAGGAGTAGGTTAAAAAGAGATAATAATGGTACAATATGACCGGTGTCTAGCAAGTGTACTAGATCGGCTTAGTAATATAGGGAAATAAAATTATGACCCAAAATATCGAACCCAAGGGAAACTTGTGCTTGCATGTGCTATTTTAATTTCAAAACAAATTTTGTGTGTAAAGAGAGAAGAGAAATCCCAAAGTTGTGATGATTTGTAAACTAAGTTAAAATGATTGCAAAGACTAAAGAAAATAAGAGATCTATTTGAAAACAAGTAAAATGAATGAGTTAAAAATCAATGATAAAAACAACTTTCACTAAAGGACTATCCACCTTAACAAGTATTGCTATGACTTAATAAAAACATAAAAGTAATCATGGAAAATTCAGTTTATTAAACCCAAATAACTTTGTTCAAGATTATTATTCCAAGTATTAAATTTCCTTATTCAGAACAATTTAAAACTTAGCATAAAGAACTGAATCAAGTTTCCTAGATGTCTATTAAAACCTTTTTCAAGAAAATTAACTTCCACCTATTCTTGGTTACACTTTTCTTAATCTTAACTTATTGAAATTAACACACAATTATAGCTTATTCAGATTATAACCATGTATTAATCCAACTAAATCAACCTAAGAGCATGCAAATCATTAATCAACTCAAACCAATTAATTAACCAATTCTTAATCAAGTTAATAATCAATTTAATATTGAGAAAAGACAAGATTATTTTAAGAACCAAGAAATAATCAACTTGAATTGAAATTTAAGAACAAACTCAAGTCATGTCAATACAAGTCAAGGATTCAAGTATCCTTTAGCAAAAGTAAAGAAAACTACTCACAAGACATAATTAAAAACTAAAAACAATGTTTTGGAAAAATTGTAAAAACAACGAATGTAAAAAACTAAAACAAAGAAAGCTTAATTCTAAAAACTAATTCTAAGGCTTGATGATGATGAATGATGATTCTCCCCCCTTTCTTCTGTGTTTTGGACTGCTATTTATAGGCAAAAGAAGACATGGATTCCTTCTTAAACTCTGAAAACTAAAAAGGAAGTAATTTCTGCTCAAAATAGGAAGTTCGTAAATCCTTCGCGCAATTGGAGAATCAAATCACGTGGCCATGGCTCCTCCCTGTGTAATTCTACACGTGCCCACGTCCCTTGTTCTTCTTCTTCCACACGTGGCCACGTGTGGTCCTTCACTGGGAATCCACGTGGTCACGTGTCTTCACAATCTCCTTCATTCTTCCTTCACCCGGTCACGGGTCCTCCTTTCTTCTTTCTTCTCTTTTCTTTACATGGCCACGTCCTCTCCTCTTTTGTTCTTCACGTGGCCACGTCTGAAGCTCTTCAATAATTCACGTGGTCAAGTCTCAGGGCTCTGGACTGGACGTCAACTTGTCTTGTATCAATTCTTCGTATTTGCACTTTTGGCCCTAAACTTTGCCCTTTTTACACTTTAAGCTCTTTTATGTCAAATTAATCCTGAAAATCAACCAAAACACAGAATTAACCTTAAAATCATAAATATTACAAATTAACTCTAAATCAACCTAAATCAAACCAAAACAACTGAATAAATAAACTAAAAACATATTAAAAACTATAAATAATTCACACTTATCACAATACCTTATGATGATTTAACTTATGGATAACTAATAAATATTATAACATAGAAGGATTATCAATTTGCACTAATTTAAAATTAAAAGAAAAATTAAAGAGAGATAGTGTAGTAGGAAGAAAAAAATTAGGTTCATTTTGTGAACAGTATGGTTATCAATAGATTAGAACTCTATTAGGTTCTAAAAGAAAAATAAAATCTAAAAGAAAATACATATATAAAATAAAAAGATATAAGCCAAAATAAAATTATAATTAGGAAAAATCCATTAAGAGAAAACCAAAATATAAAAAATTTAGACCTAAGACTAGTAATAAAGATATGATATTTTGTTATAAATGTGGCAGGTAAAGACATTATTTAAGAGACTGTAGGATAAATAAATGTATTAATAACCTAGATGTTTCATAAGAATTAAAAAGAAAAATAGCTAAACTTATAATTAATGAAAAGTCTAGTAGTGACGAAGAAGTTACAGATTATTCAGCAAATGATTTAAATGCAATAAGCAAAAAAAAAAACTAAAACTAATAGTGAATATAGTAATTATGAATCAGAATCTTGTAGTTGCAGAGGATCATGCAAATTTAATAATATAAATATGGTAAGTAAAAAAAAAAGAATTTTTATTAGACATTATTGATAAAATAGATGATCCTGAAATAAAAAAGAATTATCTACTTAGATTAAAATAAATAATAAGTACAAAAGAAAAATAAAATTTTACATTATATAAGGTATATAAAAAATTTGAAATTAAAAAAGAATCAACTATTCAATATCTTCAGGAAGAAAGTAAAATATTGAAACAAGAAGCAAAAATATTAGAAGGAAAATTTTAGTATTTAGAAGAAGAAAGTTTAAAGGTTAGTCTTAGTAATGCGATAAAAGAAGATAAAAAATTAAAGGAATAGTATCCTCTAGTATTATCATTAAATATATGGATGACGAATATATAAATAGTTTATCTCAAGTAAATTATCAAAAGTGGTATGTAAAATTAGATATAGTCGTTAACGATAATTTTCATTTAACGACCTTAGATTTAATAAATAGCGGAGCAGATCAAAATTTTATTCAGAAAGGTTTAATCCCAATCAAATATTATGAAAAAACTTCTGAAAGATTAGGTACCACTAATGGATCTAAGTTAATAATTAATTACAAATTTTCAAGAGTTAAAATTTGCAATAAGGGATATTGCTTTAAAATTCATTTAGTTTTAGCCAAAAACTTAAATTTTAGAGTTATATTAGGATCACCCTTTATTACAATATTATATCCTTTTCAGATATGTGATAATGATATTATGATAAAAATTTTAGATAAAGAAATTCTTTTTGAATTTACCTTTCCTATAGTTTCTAGAGAAATTAGTCATGTAAGAAAAAATATTCAAGAAATTAATTTGTCCAAAAATAAACAAAAACATTTAAATTTCTCATAAAAGAAATAGAAAGAAAAAGAATGAAAGAACAATTAGATAATCAAGAAATAAAAGAAAAAAATCAATGAATTTGAAAATACCTTTTCAAAGGAAATTTGTGCACCAGTACGTAATGCTTTTTGGAATAGAAAGCAATATGTAGTAAAATTACCTTACATAAAAGACTTTGATGAAAAGAAAATTCCAACAAAATCTCAGGCTATCAAAATGACACTAGATTTAAAAAAAAATTTGTTACAAGAATACAAGATTTAAAGGATAAAGGATTAATAAGAGATTCTAATTCCCTTTGGTCATATTCAATATTTTATGTTAAGAATACAACAGAAATAGAAAGAGGCACACCTAGATTAGTAATAAATTATAAACCTTTTAATACAGTTTTACAATGGATAAGATACCTTATAACAAATAAAAGAGATTTATTAAAAAACTTATACGATGTAAATATTTTTTCTAAATTTGATATAAAATCAGGATTTTGGCAAATACCAGTAGATGAAGAGGATATGTATAAGACAAGATTTAATATTTCATTTGGACATTATAAATGGAATGTTATGCCATTTGGTTTAAAAAATACTCCTTCAGAATTTTAAAATATTATGAATGATATATTAAGACCAATACATGAATTTTCAATAGTATACATTGACAATGTATTAATTTTTTTAAAATTCAATAAGCCAACATATTAAATATTTAAAAATATTTTTTTTTACTTAATTCATGAAAATGGATCAAAAGTTTCCTCACCAAAGATGCAAATTTTTCAAACTAAAGATAGATGTTTAGGACATGATATAGATCAAGGCACCATAAAACCAATAAAAATAAGTTTAGAATTTACTAGTAAATGTCCAAATGAAATAATAGATGAAAAATAGTTATGAAAATTTTTAGGATGTTTAAATTATGTTATTGATTTTTTTAAAGATTTAGGAAAATTATGTAAGCCTTTATGTAATAGGTTAAAAAAGAAACCTGAACCCTGAATAGAAAAACATCCTAGTATAGTTAAAGAAATTAAAGAAAAAAATTAAAAGTTTACCATGTTTAAATATTCCTCATCCATAAGCTTTTTTAAAAATTGAAATAGATGCCAATGACATAAGTTATGGTGGTATTTTAAAACAAAAATAAAAATAAACAAACACAAAAGAACTAGTAAGATTTTATTCAGAAAGTTGGAATCAAACTCAAGAGAACTATTCCACGATCAAAAAAGAAATCTTAAGCATTGTTTTATGCATTAAAAAGTTTGAAGATGATTTCTACATGAAAAGGTTTTTACTATGCATTGATTGTTTATTAGCAAAATATGTTTTAGAAAAAGATGTCAAACATTTAATTTCAAAATAGATTTTTGCAAGATGGTAAGCTTTACTTAGTAGCTTTGATTTCAAGATCGAATTCATTAAGGGAAAAGATAATAATTTACCCAATTTGCTTTCTCGTGAATTCCTACAGGACAAATGAGTTCTAATAAAAAAGTTTTAGCAAAAGCCACATTATCAACAAGAACTTCATTATCATCAAAAATTTTTTAACGGAATCCTCCACTTACACGTTCTCCTATTAATACAATATCTAGACCCTTATTCACTTTATTGCCTTCTTTTCCTCTACTATAAAGACCTTAGACCTTTTCACCTTTTGCACCTCGTCAACCATATTCATCAGCTTTAGCTGCTCCTTCTTCTCCTATTTCTGCTATAGTACATTCACTTTCTACTAAAGCTTCTCCACCTTATCATTTCAATCAGAAAAGATTATTTATTAAAGTTTTAGAACTAGAAGAACTTAATATATCATAAAATCATAACTTTTATAGGTTGATTGATTATGTTTTCCTTAATAGTTGGCATTTTTATGAGGAAGACCAGAGTAAAAAAAATATTTTGAAGCTATATTAGTAGATACTGAATCAGTACAGATAGAACATAACTATGATAAGAGAGATAAAAATAGGATTACTTATAGTAAAGTTAAGATAATCTGTGTTATTACACAATTAGAATAGGGATCACGACCATATCAATAGAAGAGACTATCAGGATATCATCCTAGATTAGTATATAGTTATTACGATTATCAAGATGCCGAGTATTGAGCATTCTACTTAAGAAATTTTCAACATTCATGGTTCTTTTACATTTTACAAAAATTTGGTGGCATTCTTCCAAATTGGTTCATCAAGTGGTTTGGTTGTTTTGGCTTAATCATTGAAGTAGCTCCATTCCAGATAAGGGAAGCTTTTATCAAATTTACAACTTACTTCAACCTAGGTGCTCTAAACAATCTTTTAAAATATTGTGCAATATTCAAAATTCCATGGATTGTTTCTTAGATATATCACATGTCTAAATAGATTAATCAACTACCAATTTTTTTATCAAAAATTTAGAGTAAAATGGTGGGACAGTTTTGATGATAAGAAGGCCGATAGATAAGCAATTATCAATTATTTAAACAGTGAATGTCTACAGCTTTATCGTTAACTCCTTCAACAAAAGTTATTCCCAATAAAAATTAAATTATCAATTTTTTAACCTCAACATCCTTAGAAGAATAATTCAATTCTATTATCAATCATATTTAATCAAAAAGGGGAAGCTCATCAGAAGGCAATACTCCTCCTCCTCACCGTGCACTTGAAGATTCTCAAAATCCATTTGCAAATGTAGAATTATAAAGAGTCGTATATCATAAAATTTAGATGTAAAGCAAATGTAATGTAAATAAAATAAAGATGAAATTGCAAACGTAAAAAAATAATAGAAAAGACAAAAAAGTCAATAAAAGTAAAAAAAAATGGCAAAAATCTTAAGTTTTAAAGCTAGCGTTATCAATTCTCCCATTCTCCGGACAAAACCTTTAAAGACAAAGATATCATTTAATTTTCCTACTTTCACAAAAAACCTTTTTCATAGTTATCTTTTTAATATCTTTGTATCTTTCATCCGACACAAAATATTATTTCAAAAAGTTAATCTTTATTACTAGTTTTAAATTTCAACTTTCATCATTTCAAAATATGCATTTTCTAAAGGTTAATAATACGAAAAATATTAAAAGAAAATTTAAAAATATAGATAGGTTAATAAATGAGTTAAAAGTAGAAATGAAAATTCTTGAATCTAGATTAATAGAAATAGAAGAAAATATAGTAAAAATATAAAGTTCAAATTTACCTCATTTTTCAGATTGTTATACTATTGTAGAAAATATTAAATATATGATCACTAAAAATAAACATTTAATTAGGAGACTAGAAAATAATAAAAAATCAATACCTATATGTTAAATATATAAATATATATAAGCTATAACTCTGTCATAAATTAAATCCAGAATAGAGGTTGACATCTGATCTTACATTTTTTGCGTCAAAGCCTACATAATTAGGATTGATTTAAATTCTGGGAATTTTAGGAAGTATGTGAACCTAGATCAATTAATATTAATAATCAATTTTCAAGAATATTAGTACTTAGTGATGGATTAGTTCAAATAAATTTTTCCTCAGATAATAATCAATCAAGTATTTCTTTTATTTATTCAGACAATAGAACTTCAATACTTAGATCAATATTTGCAAAAAAGTTAGAATTAAAAGGAGCAGATTTTAATACAAGTATTTCAAGACCATTATATATCAAAGAAAAAAAAAGTGAATATTCTATTAGCCCAATTAGGTCTTAAATGGAAGCTTTTTCTCAAATTAATTAGTAATTTAAAGATGATTAGTTTTTAGATAAATAAAAAATTTTTAAGAAATGTTTTAAAAGTAGAATATAATTAGCAAAAAGCTGAATGGTATTTTAATAAATTTTCTTAAGAAGAATTAAGTAATTTTAGAAGTTTATGTTATAAAAAAATGAAAGATAAACAAGTTAATATTCCTTTATTTTTATGGTTTAAAAATTACTATTATTATAATAATATAAACTATCCATTTTAAAAAGAAATTAATGTGTCTTCAAAGATAGGTAAACATTGGAACACTTTAGAAGGAAAATCAATAGTATCTATACATCCTCCATTATAGTGTATTCAAGTAAAAAATAAAGAAAAAGCTTATTTTGCCGAACCATTTAAAGAAATAAAAACAAAAAATAAAGATGTATGAAAATATTTACAACATGTAATATTTCAAAATAAATTTTCAAATCAAATATTATATACTATAGCTAATCAATTAAATAGAGTAGTGGAAATAGTATAAACACCTAAGTCACAAACAGAAGTAGGTTAGACATCAAAAACATTAGCAGAAAATCGACCAATTAAATTAGAAACACCATTGTTTAAATATTTTGATTTTTCACCAAGAACAATAATTAAGTTCAAAGATGAAGATCTCGTATTAAGAAAAATAGAAAAAAATTAGCAAAGCTAAATATTAAGGATAACCAAATTATGACTATAGATAAATAAACTATGTTAGTTATAGAGACTACATTAGAAGTAGAAAACTTAAAAGAACATTTTAATTCAAATAATAAGGATGAATTTTAAATTAAAAAATGGCATTTTAATACATATGCACCAAGACCAAAAACTCGTAACTATTACCCAAGACTTACACCACCAGATATTCAATATGAAAAAACTAAATATCAATTAGAATATGATGGTAGATCTTTATACAAATGGAATATAGATGGTTTATTAGAATATCTAATATTAAATTTATTATAAGAAATGACTACGACAGTTAGTGCTTATAAATCAAAAGGAAATAATGAAACAGCAATAACTCAAATGCTAATATTAGGATTTGTTGGATAATTAAAAGGTCGGTGTGATCATTATGTAACTAAGATAGATCAAAATTATATATTAACAACACACAAAAGGATTTTTAAGGTAGAAAATAATATTCAAATAGAAACAGAATAAGATGACATGATAAGTACTCTAATATTTGCTATTACTAAAATTTTTGTTAGAGATCATCATTTATATCAAGAAATAAGTTTAGAAATTTTTCAAAACTTAACTTATCCTAAATTACAAGAATTTAGATGGTAAAAGGATTTATTTTTAACGAAATTAATGAATAGATCAGATTACAATAATATTTATTGGAAAGAAAGATTTCTTGCAAGATTACATAAGTTATTTGCAAAAACTGCACGGAGTATGTTAAAAAAATAATAATGGTACAATACCTTTTGATGAATTAACTTATGGACAACTAATAAATATCGTTAACATCAAAGGATTATCAAGTTGCACTAATTTAAAATTAAAAGTAAAATTGAACAAAGATAATGTAGTAAAAAAAAAATTAGGTTCATTTTGTGAATAGTATGGTTATCAATAAATTAGAGCTCCATCAGCTACTATAAGAAAAATAAAATTGAAAAGAAAATATATATATTGTAGAAAAAGATATAAGCCAAAATAAAATTATAATCAGGAAAAACCCGTTAAGAGAAAACTAAAATATAAAAAATTTAGACGTAAGACTAGTAAGAAAGATATAGTAATTTGTTATAAACGTGGCAGGCAAGAACATTATTCAAGAGATTGTAGAATAAAGAAATGTATTAATAACCTAGATGTTTTAGAAGAATCAAAAAGGGAAATAACTAAAATTATAATTAATGAAAATTTTAGTACTGATGAAAAAGTTACATATTATTCAAAATATGATTTAAAAGCAATAAGTGAAAAATCTGAAACTAATAGTGAAGATAGTAATTCTGAATCAAAATCTTATAGTTGCATAAGAACATGTTAATGTAATAATAAAAATATGATAAGTGATGAAAAATAAAGTTTATTCGACATTATTGATAAAATAGACGATCCAGAAAAATAAAAGAATTATCTACTTAGATTAAAAGAAATAATGAGTACAAAAGAAAAAAAAAAGATTTTACATCTTATGATTTAGCTGAAGTATATAAATATTTGAAATTAAAAAAAATAAATATTCAAGATCTTCAAGAAGAAATTAAAATATTGAAATAAAAAGTGAATATATTAAAAGGAAAATTTTAGCATTTAGAAGAAAAAAGGTAAAGGTAAAAGAATATAAAAAATTAAAAGGAATACTATCCTCTAGTATTATCATTAAAGATACACAAGATGAATATATAAATAGTTTATCTTAAGTAAATTATCAAAAGTGGTATGTAAAATTAGATATTGTCGTTAACTACCTTAGTTTTAATATTTAATGGAATAGATCAAATTTGTGTTAAGAAAGGTTTAATCCTAACAAAATATTATAAAATAACTTTTGAAAGATTAGGTACCACTAATGGATCTAAGTTAATAATTAATTGCAAATTATCAAGAGTTAGGATTTACAATTATTGATATTGCTTTAAAACTTATTTAGTTTTTGTCAAAAACTTAAATTCTGGAGTTATATTAGGAACACTTTTTATTACAATGTTATATGCTTTTAACGTATGTCATAATGGTATTAGGAAAAAATTCTAGACAAAGAAATTCTTTTTGAATTTGCATTTCCTATAGTATCTGGAGAAATTAGTCATGTAAGAAAAAATATTCAAGAAATCAATTTGTTAAAATATGTACAAATAAATTAAATTTCTCATGAAAGAAATAGAAGGAAAAAGTATAAAAGAACAATTAGATAATCCAGAAATAAAAGAAAAAATCAAAGAATTTAAAAATACCTTTGCAAAGGAAATTTGTGCACCAGTATCTAATTCTTTTTGGAATAAAAAGCAACATGTAGTAAAATTACCTCACATAAAAGACTATGATGAAAAGAAAATTCCAATGAAATCTCAAGCTATTAAAATAACACCAGATTTAGAAAAAATTTGTTGAAAAGAAATACAAGATTTAAAGGATAAAGGATTAATAAGAGATTTTAAGTCCCCTTAGTCATGTTCAACATTTTATACTATGAATGCAGCAGAAATAGAAAGAGAAATGCCTAAATTAGTAATAAATTATAAATAATTAGTTGTAGTTTTACAATGGATAAGATACCTTATACCATATAAAACAGTTTTATTAAAAAAATATACGATACAAATATTTTTTCTAAATTTGATATGGAATCAAGATTTTGGCAAATACAAGTAGTTGAAGAAGATAGGTATAAGATAGGATTTAATATTCCATTTAGAAATTATGAATGGAATGTTATGTTATGCCATTTGGTTTAAAAAATGCTGCTTTAGAATTTCAAAATATCATGAATGATATATTAAGACCAATACATGAATTTTCAATAGTATACATTGATGTTGTATTAATTTTTTCAAATTCAAAAAGCCAACATGTCAAATATTTAAAAAGATTTTTTCACTTAATTCATTAGAATGGACTAGTAGTTTTCGCACCAAAGATGAAACTTTTTCAAACTAAAGTTAGATTCTTAAGACATGAAATAGATCAAGGCACCATAAAACCATTAAATAAGAGTTTAGAATTTATTAGTAAATTTGCAAATGAAATAAAAGATAAAAAATAGTTACAAAGATTTTTAGGACGTTTAAATTATGTTCATGAATTTTTTTTTAATATTTAGAAAAATTATATAAGCCTTTATATAATAGGTTGAAAAAGAAACCTGAACCCGGGACAAAAAAATATACTAGTATAGTTAAAGAAATTAAAGAAAAAAATTAAAAGTTTATCATGTTTAAATATACCACATCCAGAAGCTTTTTTAATAATTGAAAAAGATGATAGTGACATAGGTTATAGTAATATTTTAAATTTAAAACGAAAAGAAACAAACAAAGAAAAACTGGTAAGATTTTATTCAAGAAGCTGGAATCAAACTCAAAAGAACTATTCCATAATAAAAAAGAAAATCTTAAGCATTGTTATATGCATTAAAAAGTTTGAAATTAATTTATACATGAAAAGGTTTTTACCACGCATTGATTGTTTATCAGCAAAATATATTTTAGAGAAAGTTGTCAAAAATTTAATTTCAAAATAGATTTTTGCAAGATGACATGCTTAACTTAGTAACTTTGATTTTAAATCAAATTCATTAAGGGAAAAGATAATATTTTATCTTATTTTCTTTCTCCTGAATTCTTACAAAAAAATAAGTTATAATAAGAAAGTTTTAACAAAAGCCACATTGTCAATAAGAAGTTCATTGTCATCAGGAAATTCTCAACATAATCCTCCACTTACATCTTCTCCTATTAAGACCATATCCAGACCCTTATTCCCTTTATTACCTTCTTTTTCTCCATTTCAAAGACCTTAGACCTTTCACCTTCTGCACCTCCTTGATCATATTCATCAGCTTTAGCTTCTCCTTATTCTTTTATTTCTCTTATAGTACTTTCACCTTCTATTAAAGCTTCTTCACCTTATCATTTGAAACAGGAAAGATTATTTATTAAAGTCTTATAACTAGAAGAACTTAATATACCAAAAAATTAACACTTTTATAGGTTGATTGATTACGTTTTCCCTAATAGTTGGTATTTTCATGAGAAATACTAAAGTAAAATAAGAGAATATTATAAAGCTATATTAGTAGACACTGAATCAGTAGAGATAAAACATAACTACGATGAGAGAGATCAAAATAAGATTAGTATATAGCTATTATGATTATCACGATGCTTGGTACCGAGCATTATACTTAAGAAATTTTCAACATTCATGGTTCTTTTACTTTTTGCATAAATTTTAGGGCCTTCTCCCAAGTTGGTTCATAAGGTGGTTTGGTTATTTTGGCCTAATCATTGAAGTATCTCAATTCTAGATAAGGGAAGCTTTTGTCAAATTTACAACTTACTGCAACCTAGGTGCTTCGGATAATCTTTTAAAATATTGAAAAATGTTCCATGGATTGTTTCGTTGACATATCACATCTCTAAACAAATTAATCAGTTACCAATTCTTTATCAAAAATTTATAATAAAATAGTGGGACAGTTTTGATGACAAGAATGGTGATAGACAAGCAATTATCAATTACTTTGAGTAGTAAATGTCTATAGCTTTATCGTTAACTCCTTTAATAGGATTTATTGCTGATAAAAGTCAAATTTTTCATTTTGTTATCCTCAATATCTTCAGAAGAAGAGTTCAATTCTATTATCAATCGGATTTCAGTTGAAAGGGCAAACTCATCTTGTACTTGAAAATTCTCAAGATCCATTTGCAGATGTAGAATTATAAATTATAAAGAGTAATATGTTATAAAATGTAGATGTAAAGAAAATGCAATGTAATAAAATAAAGATGAAAATGTAAACGTAAAAAAAAAGAGAAAAAGATAAAAAGTCAAATAGTAAAAAAAGTAAAAAAAATGGCAAAAGTCTTAAGTTTTAAAGCTAGCTTTATCAATTCTCCCATTCTCTCGACAAAACTTTTAAAGCCAAAGATATCATTTAATTTTTTTATTTTGAAAACAAACTTTTTCAAAGTTATCTTTTTATCTTTTGTTCGACATAAAATACTATTTCAAAAAGTTAGTCTTTATTAATAGTCTTAATTTTCAACTTTCATCATTTCAAAATATGCATTTCCTAAAGGTAAATAGTATATTTCTAATAGAAGTTCATCATAGCATTATCAAGAACATCATTATGAAGTAGATTTTTATCTTCAACAAATTCAAGACATATCTCAAAGAGCTCCTTTATTGTCTATGAAAGGTAACAATTTATCAAAGGCAAGGCAGAGCCTTAGAATCCTTAGAGCTTAACAAAAACTCCAACCCCAATATTAAAGAGAAGAATAAAAAGACCCTTGTAAATTTTACCTCCCTTTGTAATAAAACCTTAGATCTATAACTTATATTTTGAAAAGCTTGTACACATACTCCTATAATCTCATCAGAAACTCCTTGTAAATTATAATCATAATATATATCATCAAGTATGTCATTATAATTATGTCTTATTGTATAGATACATTTTTGAATGATTTATGTGCTATTGATTTTAATAAGGATAAGGATATGTTTTTACTAAAAAAGAATTAATTAGTTTGAAAGATCATTTAATTAAAGAGCATGAAGATTTTCATTTAAATGAATTTTGCAATTGTCAAGATTTTCGTAAGAAAATGAAATTAATTGATATTTTAATTGATTTTATTCCCAATCTTCCAGTAAAGCATTTTCCTAATTTATAAAATATTTCAAATAATGGATAGAGAACAAAAATGACTAAAACTCTTAGAGGTTTATGAAAAGATTTGGAATGTTAAACATAAAATTATTGAGTTTAATAATCAAATAGCTAAATTTAAAGTTTATCTTATAGTTTATCATCATAATTTACATGAAAATAATGTGTGATTGTAGTGATTTTCATCATAATATAAAATTAATAAATTTAAAGTTAGAATTTTTTTTAAGGTTTTTGTAGATCTTTAAAAATGGATAATATAAAACGTATCTATAAACATGCTTATAATCAAATAAATACATTATATTTAGAAATAATAATATTAAAACTTAATCGAGAAAGTATAAAAAATGGAATAGTAGTTGATATAGAAGAATTAATGTCATTTCCTGCTTCAAGATGGTATGAATTAATTAAAGATTATGATAACATGATAATGCATAATGTATATTTAATAGATAGATGCACTATAATACTTAGTAAAATAACTTTAGGTTAATAATATGGAAATTATTAAAATAAAATTTAAAAATATAGATAAGTTAACAAAGGAGTTAAAAGAAGAAATAAAAATTCTTAAACCTAGATTAATAGAATTAAAAGAAAATATAGTAAAAATAGAAAATTTAAATTTACCTCATTTTTTAGATTATTATACTATTGTAGAAAATATTAAATGTATGATCAATAAAAATAAATATTTAATTAGGATACTAGAAAATAATAAAAAATCAATACCTAAATGTTAAATATATAAATATATATATAAGCTATAACTCTGTCATAAATTAATCCCAAAATAGAGGTTGACCCGATCCTGCATTTTTGGTATCAGAGCCACATCTTTTTAAGCTTGGTAGGGATAGTATAAGCGTAACTTGGTTAAATTTTGAGCCTCAGTTTCTTTGAAAATTCACTCAGAGTGAAGTTATATTGGCATTATTAGATCTATATTAGGAACAAGAAATGGTTTTAGATATATTAGACGATATTATCTAGCGAAGTTGAATTATAAATATTCTAATTAAAATATCCAAATGAATATATTTAATGAAGATAAGTTTAAAGAGAATTTTAAGATTGTGCTTGGAGTGATGAAATGTTAGTCAGCCTTTGGAAGCCAAGATGGCAAGTTGGTGATCCTGATAAGCTGGGTGGTTCCATGATTCGTACAAGTTTCATTCTTAACTTCTTTTTAAATTTAGATTGATTAAATGTATTTGGATGGATTGATTAAGTAGAATATTTTCTATTAAAGATTCTAGATGTAGTCCAACTAGTGAAGATAATATTAAAGCATTGGATGAAATAAATTGTTTAGAAATATATATTGAAAAAGTAGAGAATGATTTGTTTGATTTGATTATACCTAAACAATATATTTGAATAATATATTCAATATGCACTCTTGAATTCTTTCATAATTATTCTATTAAACAAATAGAACATACAAATAGCTATTAATCAGGAATATGAAACCATTCAATTGTTATCAAAAAAAGCAATAAATGAGCATAGGCAGAAAAAATATAGATTTTTGCATATAAGATCGGTACAGATAGCAATAAAACCTTTATTTAGACTAAGATTAGATACTCTTATTTTACTGTGTTTAAGAGATGTTAGAAATATAAATGTTTCTAATTCTTTACTTGCTATGGTTGAAACGAATTTAGCAAATAGATCGGTATATTTTAATTATTTTTCAGGATTTACTATTAGCCTATATGATTCAAATTTATTGGATACTTTAACTTCAACTGTTAAAAGAAAAAATTTAAATTTTAAGGAAAATATTAGAGCAATAGAAGAAATATATAGAATATATTATAAAGTAATGTCCATGACCATAAATTCTAAAACTAGGAAACCTTTTAAAGAAATGAAACTTTATTATTTGAAACAAATATAGCCCATTATAATATTCAAATTCCAAAATAACTTAGATGGGATGATCATTATGTAACCGAGATAGATAGAAATTATGTATTAACAACATGCAAAAGGATTATTAAGGTAGAAAATAATATTCAGATAGAAACAAAATAAGAAGACATAATAAGTACTTTAATATTTGCTATTACTAAAAATTTTGTAGGAGATCTGTGTTTATATCAAGAAAGAAGTTCAAAAATTCTTCAAAACATAACTTGTCTTAAATTACAAGAATTAAGATGGTATAAGGATTTATTTTTAACTAAAGTAATGACTAGATTAGACTGTAATAATATTTATTTGAAAGAAAGATTTTTAGCTAGATTACCTAAGTTATTTGCAGAAAGAGTAAGGAGTAGGTTAAAAAGGGATAAAAATGGTACAATGCCTTATAATTAATTAACTTATGGACAACTAATAAATATTGTTAACATAGAAGGATTATCAATTTGCACTAATTTAAAATTAAAAGACAAATTGAAGAGACATAGTGTAGTAGGAAGAAAAGAATTAGGTTCATTTTGTGAACAGATGGTTATCAACAGATTAGAGCTCCATTAGCTACTAAAACAAAAATAAAACCTAAAAGAATATATATATATATATATATATATATATATATATATATATATATATATATATATATATATATATATATATATATATATATATATATATATATATATATATATATATATATATATAAGAAAAAGATATAAGACAAAATAAAATTATAATAAGGAAAAACCCATTAAGAGAAAACTAAAATATAAAAAAATTTAGATCTAAGACTAGTAAGAAAGATAGAGTAATGTGTTATAAATGTGGCAGACAATGACATTATTTAAGAGATTGTAGGATAAAAAAATATATTAATAACCTGGATATTTTAGAAGAATTAAAAAATGAAATAGCTAAAATTATAATTAATGAAAATTCTAGTAGTGATGAAGAAGTTACAGATTATTCAGAAAATAATTAAAATACAATAAGTGAGCAATCTGAAACTAATGGCAAAGATAGTAATTCTGGATCAAAATCTTGTAATTGTATAGGACAATGTCAATGTAATAATATAAATATGATAAGTGATGAAAAAGAATTTTTATTAGACATTATTGATAAAATAGACAATATGAAAATAAAAAAGAATTATCTACTTAGATTAAAAGAAATAATAATTACAAAAGAAAAAAGAGATTTTACATCTTATAATTTGGCTGAAGTATATAAAAAATCTGAAATTAAAAAAGAATAGACTATTCAAGATCTTTAGGAAGAAACTAAAATATTGAAACAAGAAGTAAATATATGAAGGGAAAAGATAATAGTTTACCTGATTTTCTTTTTCATGAATTCTTATAGGGCAAATGAATTCTAATAAGAAAGTTTTTACAAAAGCTACATTTCAATGGGATATTCATTATTATCAAAAAATTATCAATAGAATACTCCAGTTACAACTCCAGTTAAAACTGTTACTCCTAGATTTAGATCCCTTTTTCCACCATCTTCTCCACCCTTAAGATCACATACCTTTACACCTTTTACACCTCCTATACCATATTCAATAACACTTACTTCACCTTCTTCTCCATCTTCTCCTACTATATACTCTCATTCTCCTTCAACAACAAACTTTTCTTCTTATTTTTTAAATGAGAAAAAATTAGTTATTAAAGTTTTAGAGCTAGAAGAACTTAATTTGGCAGAAACTCAAAGTTTTTACAGGTTAATTGATTATATTTTTTTCTAATAGTTGGTATTTTTATGAGGATGATTTGAATAAATCAAGAAAATATTGCGAAGCCATATTAGTAGATTTTGGATCCATAAAAATAGAGCATCATTATGATCCAAGAGATAAAGATATAATTACTTATAACAAAGTTGAAATTATCAATGTTATCACTCAATCGAAATGGGTCATAGACCATGTTTATTGAAAACTTTATCAGCATACCCTTCTAAGTCAGCATATAGTTACTATGATTTTCAACATTCTTGGCTTTTTTATTTTCCACATAAATTTAGTTTTGTTCTTCTCAATTTGTTCATTAAATGGTTTAGTTATATGGGTTTAATTATCGAAGTAGTTTCATTTCCAATAAAAGAAGTTTTCGTAAAGTTCAGAACTTATTGTCAACTGGATGCTCCCAATAATCTTCTTAAATATTATGTAATTTTTAAGTTTCATTGGCTAATATCTTGGACTTATAATACTTTAAATCAGGTTAACCAACTTCCAATCCTTTATAGAGAATTTAAAATAAATTGGTGGGATACTTTTGATATTAAAAAAGCATATATTCAAGCATTCATCAATTATTTTACTCCTGCAATGTCATCATCAACTCCTCCAGCAAGTTTCATTTCAGATAAAAAATAAATTGTCAATTTATTATCAGCAACATCATCATCCCAGTCAAATACTATCCAATATGATCTCTTCCTACTTCTCTTATTCTCTTTTTTATCACGTTTAGAATCGATCTAACTTTATCATTTCTTTATAATGGTACTCATCTCTCACTATCATATCATCACTGCACTCAATGTATATTCCATCAATTTCCCTTCAAGTTAGGGCCTTTGCATGTAATTAAATACTTTTCATATCTTATGAAAATGATGTTAATGCAATGCTATGAAAGAATGATATAATGCAAATGTATGCTTTTAAGTAACATAAATGTTTTCCCCATCTCCTGCTATGATGTGTGTAATCAATTTCCCACACTATTAAGGAATCATTGATAGGTGCACAAAACATCATATCCAATCTAAATCCACTTTCATATCAACTTCATACAGGGGCTTCCATACTCTACTATCTTTTGAACATAAGGCCATCTGCACTAACCCCTTGCACCATACTAGATTTACACTTTTAACTATCTATACTTTCACTAAAATCTAATTCTATCTTTACTCTTGGCAAGACAACATCTGCTTTAAGTCTATTACACTGCATAGACACATATCTCTAATCTATTCTCTAACACCTTATTTCCCATAACTACCTAAACCTTTGCTCTAATACCATAATGTAATGCTCGCTCTTATTACCGTTTTATTTACTTAATATTCTTTTAAATTGCTTACACAAAAACACATACATACATACATACATACATATATATATATATATATCACATGACTAAAGTATATTTACGGAAGAATTAATTACATATATTCCAAATCCTTTACATTAAACATTTACAAAAATTTAACTATATGCTAAAATTAGTCTTCACTTGCTATCATCTTTAGTGGCCTGTAGATGTTGACTTGAACTCAGTGTTTATACTTTACACCTGTGTAGCTACACGGAAAAAACACATTTATAACAATTGACATCTTTTCAAATCTTAAATGCAAATATCACAATAAAATAACTTTTCAAGTTACAAAATAAACACATTTATAATAATAGTCCATACATTAAGAACATTATAATACCATTTATCACTCACACTAATAATATCACTAAGAAACACTAACTTTTCATTGACATATAGAGACATTTATACTATTGATCACTTTTCCTTTATTCATTAATCAAATCGCTTCTATCACTTGAATTCCCATAAATGGTGGGTACAGGTATAAATACTAGATACTGGTGAGCAATATCAAAACTAGAGATATAAAAGTCTCGGATCACTAGATATCAAAACGTCAGTACCCTCAGGCAAAAACACTAGTAACTGCAATCACTATCCCCTTTTATAGTCATACCTATATATCTACTACTTTGTGAAATTTATGCTTCAACTAGTCACTAATCACTCAAGAATATCAAATTTGATACATTTAGAATCATGGCATCAATACATTCAATATAACATGCAATCATTTCACTATATCATATCATTCTTATCCAAGTATCCAAAAGATACAATATAACATGCTCATCATTCATTTAGTTACATATAACATTGATAATATAACTATTTATATTCATTTATATTTATTAACTTTACAAATTCTTATGCACTAATACTTAGTATTTAACTTTACTTCACTAGTTTATTATATTTTACACTCATTTTGTGTCAATTATTGTTCTTATTTTTACACTTAAAACACTCAAGAAGTGTTTAGGTAGGTCTATATATGCTTTGGTAAAAATTTAGGACCATAAAATCAAGTTTAAATAGAGGTATGGAAGGATCACAATCAGTAGCTTATACCTGCCAACCTTGACATAGATGTCATTTTTGTTCTATACTAATTTTGGACTACCTCACGGTCAGTACCAAAAAAGTGCTGATCGTGACCTAGGTTACAGAAGGGGATCACGGTCAGTAGGTAATACATACCGATTGTGACGTAAGTTCCATTTCAGTTTTGGACTAAATTTGAACTGTGTCACGGTCAGAAGATCATACCTGCTGATCATGAGATCTATTTTGCCCAGAGGTAGATTTTCAGTCTCAGTTTGTAAGCACTTTTAGACATATAAAATGGTATTTTTAGCCAAAGTTGCCTTTACAAAGTTGTTTCCCTATGTCTTTAGTTTTCAAAAAATCACAAATCACTCAATTATAACTTTTATATCTCAAGATATTACTAAAATATTACAGAGTGGTCCAGATGACAAAACAGCAAGGGTCTAACAACTTCAAGCAAATTGTGAACACCATAGTGGTAGATTCAGGTTTTGGGATCTCCTAAAAAGTTGTAAATATATATCTTACAATTCATTTACAACTAGAATCACTTCATTTGGACATCTAAAAGAAAATTTATGTTCTTTACACTAAAACTTGTTCAAGTGAACCTTAAATAGATTTTCACCATATCACCTTCTAATGCACTAGTCATCTTTTCCATGCATTATATCACCATTTTCTTCATTTTAACATCTATTATAGATCATCTAGACTATATATAACAACTTAATTCAATTACAAATTTATAAAACAAGAACGTAAAATCCCATCCTCTTTGATGTAACAAAAGTACTTTTTCAATCCCTCTCAACTTCTTTCTCATTCTTCTTGCTTTATTCACCTTCTATGTAGGAAAGAATACAAATATAAACATATATATCTCCCTTAAATTGAATTCTCATCATACATACAAAGAAGAGGAGAATAAAAGTGTAGTTTTACCTTAAAATCTTAACCACTAATTTCTCTTTCTTCCAAAGAATCAAGTTGGATTTTTGTAAGGAAATATTTATGGGTTACTTAGGGGTTGGAATGGCTAAAATTATAGCCTTGAGTAGCTAGCCAAGTCCCCTTAAAAACTCAATTTATTTTCATATATCATGAGAAATCTAGAGAGACTAAGTGTTAGCACCCTATTGGTCCATTTGGCTAACTTTAGATAAATGCACTTAACTCTCTAGTCTTCTTCAATTTCTTATTCTCACCTCAAAAATTTCTCTTTTCCTTTTCAATTTAATCCCTCAATGCCATTTTTTTCAATTATACACATGTATAACATAATATAAAATGGCTATTTTGCTCTTGATCTTTCAACTTAATTCTGTTTAGGTCCTTTACTACTTTCTAAGCACTTACCTCTTAGTGTCACCTTCCTAATGCATGCCAGACATATCCAATTTCTACTAGGGTATGAGTTGGAGCCTCAGAAATCCACTATATATATACACACATATAAGAAGAAAGTGCTTATTAGATGTGCATATCTAAGTTTGGTAATGCCTATTTAATCCCCTTCTTGTTAAATTTTGGCCTAATCTAACATTTATACCCAAAAAAGGAAAAAATAACTATGACTTCCTTGCATTCAAAATTTTGATGTGTCATTGAATCACATGATCAGCAAGTTTTTCTAAAATAGATAAAAATAATACCTAATAACATGCATTACCTCAAAAATCTCCACCTTATTGGGTATTGCTGAAGACCTATGCAGAAACAAACATAAAAGCAAAGTAAATAGAAGGAAGCCTGGTATAAAAAAATAAATGGACATTACCAAATTATGTATTTCTATCCACTAGGACCATATCTTAGTTCACCATACAGATATGGCCCTAACTTATGCAAGAATTATCAGCACCAACAAAATCGCCAATAATTAAGAAACTGCAAGTTTGCTTTCTAATATATAATCCACTGAGAAGAAAGATAAATACAAGGAAAGGATAAAAGGAACTTTTAAAAACCAACTAATATATATGATGCTTTTACATAGAAAATCTCAATGCAAAGAAAATTAAGCCATACCGTGATATGGAATCTTACCCACCTTGTGTATATATATAAGATCACTTCACTTTCATTTCTTTCATAACTGATCAACAATTTTATCTTAATTGACCTTTTTCTTAGTTAAATATTGAGAATGATCGATGATGCTCAGCTCCAAGAAATTAAAAAAAATGGCAAGGAAGAGGCTGGATATGGCTGCAATAGGAAGAATAAGAAATTCATCTTAAACAAGTAATCGCCACAAGCAAGCATATAGTTTTATGCAAAATTACAGATTAATAACATCATAATAAAATATCATATCTTTGTAACAAATCACTAAATCTATGATTAGATATCAAGAATTGTAACAGTAAGAGAAAACAAATATGGAGGGAAGTAATCAATTCCGTTTTTAATAATCAGTTAGCTCTTTTTCACTAGAAGTTGCATATTTTAACAAATTCTCGGACATGTCACCATTCTAGACTCTTTTAACCATTCCTAAAATCCTCAAGCTCTCTTTCTTCACTCTTAACAACAGTTGTTTCCTATAATAATGTTTTGAATCCAATTGATATCTTTTATGATTAACTTTTACTAAATTTATTTCCTTTACTATTAATCTGAATTGAAATTCTATCCCTTTTAATATTAAATTTCACTAAATTTGACAAGTTTGTAAATAAAGGACAATCCTAAGAAAATTTAAAGATTTTCTTTGGCCCTTATCTTGAATTTTAAGAAAAAAAAGAAAAAGAAAAAGACAACAACAACTATAACATAAAGTATAACGAGACTTGTAAGAAATTTGCAATGATTTGAACATTGAACACTTGTGGACAAGGATATGGAAAACAAAGAACATTTATATCAAAAATCATAATTTATTACCTCTCTTTGAGTAATAACCTAGCTGGCATTATACTGAGCAACCACATCTTTCTATGTTTTATGGATGATAGGAGGCAAGACTTTTTCATTATAATTTTTACCAAGAGTTCGATAAACTGTAGGTAACTAGTTTGTCACGGGATGAGTTAGAACTTAAGGCCTAATTTTAACCTAAACATTAATTCAAGACTAATATCTTGAAGGCCATTGAACTATAAGCATTTAAATATGTATGATGTGAGAGAATATCAAGAATAGTAGAAATTAACATAAAACACATACATCATTTAGAAATCAACAAGCAGTTACCATTCACAGGAAACTATGCATTAGTCATGAAAGAAACACTAAATTGCCATTGAATAAAACCAAGTGTAGAAAAAATGAGAAAGATAGACATGAATGCATTAAATGTTCACTTATGTTGGAAGCAAAAATGGGGTAGAACTTAACAAAAGATGGAACTATGATTAGTTTCAATTATATTCTTAAATATACTTAAAATTAGAAATGGATCATAAAGAAAAACAAATTATCTACTCAGATATCTAACTAATAAATAATACAAGGGATGGAGATTAGAGGTTTCAATATAGCACAAATCACTTCCAAACTTTAGCTAAAAAATCCAATATAACAAACAAGAGCTCTGAATATATAAAAATGGCAACAAATAAATTAAGAAAAAATGGTATAGCTGAGGTTTTTGAGTCAAATCACCAAGATAATTTTTGTAGTGACCAACATAAAATAACTCATTAAGAAGGATTCAAAATAATTTGCTAAAATAGAAATGAAAAGCATGGTCGAAGGTATAATTAATTTACCATTTGGAGATCATGACTTCCTAAAGTACTCTCTACTAGATGGGGATGTGCTCTGACATCATAAATTACTGGGTGTTCAAATCATGGGATCATAAAGTGTGTCCCCTCAAGATAAACTTGCACACTTGAGAAGTACATTGTTATGGCAGTTATAAAAATGCAGAATTATAATAAACTCGAGGAAACCTAAAATTATCAAGAAAGTAAATTAAATGAAAGAAAGACACGATTTTAGCTAGGATAACTTGAAAAGCCACATATTTAAGGTTTTTTAGGATAGATCCTTGAAGGCCTTTGATGTTATTAAAATTATAAATCATCACTTAAACTAAACATATCTCATTATGTTCATTCATAACTAACATTTTATATTAGAATTCGAGAGAACTGATAGCACTGAAAATTGTTCCAGTAAAGAATCCAAAGTAACAAAAGAAATAGAAAGTACAGAGAGCCCTTTTGAGATAATCTCAGTCGGGTTTCCAACCAAAACCCAAAAACATCAAATTATACTTGAATTATGCTAGAACAGAAATCATGGTTTCATTTAGTCCCCTAAAACATCAATAATAAATTCAATAATCATCAAAAAGTGTAGCAATCAACAAGAAATAAGGCTTTAAAATAAATAAACTAACAAAAACTTATACCTCGATGGATGCCTTTATTAGATTCTTTATTGTCTAAAACACATAAAAAAGAAACAATTGCTGGAAATTTTTTGATGTACTCACTGATCGCTAACTTTGTAACCAATAAAACACAACACAACAAACCAATCTTAACTTAACATAAGAATACCCATAACTTAAACACATAAAATTAAGTAGAAATATATGCCTTTGGTAAGCTTTGAAATGAAAGAAAGAGAGAGATAGATTGAGCAAGAAAGAGAGAGAGACAGATCATACAAGGGAAAGAGAGGGACAAAGAAAGATTAAGAGCAAAGAAGGGAGATACTAAGGTTGAAGGAGGAAGAGGAAGATCGATAGAGTTAGATTAGTTATGGTGGTGGTGGAAGAATGTAAGATCGAATGGTCGATGGGGGTAAGGTCATCATCAAGGTAAGGAGACTAGGGCTTGATTGAAAAATTGAGGGTTGAAATTTTTTACCCTATATTTTTTTAAATATAAAATGTAAAAAATTTTATTAAAAGCCAATCGACGACAATAAACCATCGCAACAACTACAATTCTATTGCCTTAAATTTTTATCACTATTCCATTGCTATTTTCGATGTCAAAAATTTTCACCATTTATTTACTGATGGATTAAAAATCAATCGTAACACTGTCGGTAAATGCTTGTATTACTGACAGAAATTCCATTGCTACAAGAGTGAAATGATAAAATTAATTACCAATAAACATAACTGTCGGTAAATCGATTGCCAATAATTGGCGCCAACATTTTTGTAAAATATATGGAAGAATAATTAATTATATCGGTAAAAATATTATCATTTATCAAATTCATTTTTTTACCCATGCATTATCAATTTGGTTGATAATCTATAGGTAATATCTTAATTTTACCTATGGAATATGAGCCCATCAGTAAAATCTGTCTGTAAAGCCATTTTTTTGTAGTTAAATTAATACTAAATTAAATAATTTAAACAAATAAAAATATATTATAATTAAAAACTATCATATGTAAAAAGATATATAACCAACAAAAAATAAGTAAAAGAATCACAATTCACAACTAAATCAAAATATCTAAATCCAAACTAACCTTTTAAACTTTAAACATAAGATTATACAATATAAATCGCCTTTATGATAATACAATATAAGAATTTTTATCATGGATACAATTTTTGCCAAATCCAACGTAATTGCGATTTTCAGAATTGGCACCTTAGTTCACCTAAATTATTTGTCAAATATTTTTTGTAGATAAGAACATCGAGTCTCAAATATTCACATATAACCCAGCACGTGTGCACACACACATTCATACACACACACACACACACACACACACATATATATATGTATGTATGCATGCATGTATGTATGTATGTATATATGTATGTATGTATGTATGCATGTATAGATACATACATGCATGCATGCGCGCGCGCACATATGCATAGACACACACATGCACACACACACACACACACACATATATGCATATTTACATACATATATGCATGCATGCCTGCGTACACACACACATACAGACATACATACATACATACATACATACATACATACATACATACATATATACATACATACATATATATATATGTGTGTGTGTGTGTGTGTGTGTAAGCCTTAGCCCCAATACATGGTTATAAAGCATTTAATATAATAGATGAGGCATTTGTTTTATCTATTGTATTCTTGTGCATATCAATTGATAGAACTATCCAAGAATGTTGCTTCAGTTTAAGTTGTCATGTGTGAGGCACATGGTTGTAAGACCTTGAAACAAATGAAACTTCATTCTAAATATCCCTAGTCAGTCATTGTTATGGGAATAACAAATGAATTAAGACTAGTATGCTCTCTCTGATAAGTTGAGTTATGTCTTATGGATCATAAGGACAAGAGTGTCAATCAAAGTTCATAGATACATGTTTAGAACATGGTATCTGGATTTGATCCGTTCATGAGAACACTACATGGTACAAGTCATAAGTATTTCTCATGTGCAAGTCTTGCATCAGAGTTCTTAGATCTAAAATCTCTATGAAACTGTTTATGAATTAATGTGTACTTTGACATACACCTAATGTGCTCATAACAGGGTGACAAGTATGGGTATGCTTGGGTATGCACTGATCCATGTTAGAGAGCATGAGAGAAGTGAAGGGATTGCCCCTCTCGATAAGAGAGAAAATGTCACCGGCCACTTGATTAGTGAACTGAGAAGTGTATGGCCATACCGAGATGAAATAATGAGTAATCATTATTTATCCGAGAGTTCAGTGTCACTGGAATATCAAGAAAGGAATTAATATATATAAGGATGACTAATTCCATGCCTTATATTAATTTTGATATTTAAGGGTAAGGGACTATGCAAAATTACATTAGGTCACTAAATGCCATTTGTAGTTTCATTTAATTTAGAATGCAATAATATTTTGCTAGAGAATATATATAGCCTTTGAATTAATTTATTAATTCATTGCTAGTATTAAATGGACCTATAGGATCGCACATAAAGCATGAGGCTTAAAACATGTAATTAAAGTATTGTGCATTTATTTGGGGCTTTTAATTAAAGTCAAATTAATGTATGAAATGGGTATTAAAATTGCTATATGGACCTTGGTCCATTAGAGAGAGAGAGAGAGATTCGGCCCACAAGGTTTAATTTCAATTAATTAATTATCTTGTATTAATTAAGTTAATTGAGTATTAAAGCCTAAAAGCATTTGAATCAAATTAAAACACTTAAATAGGAGATAAAGTGACTGAAATTCTAAGATAAAATCAATGTGAATTTTGGCACATGCATATTTCCTAATTAAGTGGTAGTTTTTTATTAAATGTCTTATGCCATTTAAATTAATTTAAATTTAAAACCTAAAAGGAATTTAAATTAATTTGAATCACTTAATTAGGAAGTGATGGAGGCTGAATATACTACCTAATTAAAGGGGATTTCGACATCTTTGAGATTTCCTAAACCTAGTGGTATGAATTAATGAAATAAATTTCCCAAGTTAGGTTTTTTCTCTCCCTAAGCCATATTCTCAAAGGGAAAGGACTCTTCCTTCTTCTCTTGGTTTTTGGGCAGCCATTGGTGAAATTTAGGAAGAAAAATATCAGGTCTTGTGTCTCTAGTTCAATACCCATTCCCGAATATACATACATAGAGCTAGCACTATCGGTTTTAAGCATTGCTTGCAAGTGTGTGTGAGAATAAAGAGGAGTGGCGCAAAGGCTGTTCCTTTTGGCATTGGTGATCGAGATCTAAGGTTGATAATTTCAGCATACTTACTGGTCATCATCAAAATCTTAATTTGAAGTGCATCTAAAATTGTAAGTTTCAAAAATCCTAAAATTACATGTTTTCTATTATTGTTTATGGATTACGTGGCATATATGATCAATTTTATTATTTTTCTGCTATGTTATCATCATTTATATGCCTTGAAATATTCCATAAGTGGTATCAGAGCCTAAACATGCTTATTTTAGTGCTTTAGATGCATGAAATAATTATTCAAAAATCGTTCATTTAAAAACATGCAATGCTGAAATTTTCTGTTTTGAGTTTTTTGCATTGTTTTTGTGTAAAAACGATTTTAAATGATTAGATAGGTATTATAATTATTATGAAATATTAATATACTGTCCTAAGATGTTCTTAGAGCTGTTCATGGTTGGATTTAATTACAAATACCTGATGGTATATGTTAATCTTGAAACTAGGTGCTAGTTGACATGATAAGTATTTATTAAACAACTAGTTTTCAAAATTAAATGTAAAAATGATTTTGGCATGTTTGTAAGTGATTTTAAAGATCAAATATCAGGTCTGGACATATTTTAAATTTGGTTTTAATTCTGGTCCATGACAATTTAATTGATTAATTTTAAAATCACTTAAAACTATGACTAGTTTGTGTTTGTTACATGTTTAATCAATATTGAAAATGGCAAAAAACATTTAGATCAGAACAATATAGAACATTAACTCAATATTTATGACCTTATTTAAATTATTAAATGACTCATAAAATTTTTTTTAAGTGTTTGTGCATTTTTGGGGCATTATATGAGCATTAAACAACTAGTTTCATTGTTGTTTGTTTGTTTTAGTATGAATGTCATGTATGATATATGTTCTTCATGATTTTAATGTTTTAATTCATGCTGGTACATATTATACGTATTTTTAATGTTTATGGGCTGTATGACATAAAATTAAAAATGGCAAAAATTGGAAATTATACTAGAGTTGATTTATGGCATAAATCTAACTAGTTTGTGTTTTGGGCTTTTTAAGAGAACTTATTCAATAAGATGATTTAGTGCATTGGGTTTCAGCCTAGGCCCATCACGGGGTCTCCTCTTAAAATTTCAAGTACATAATTTCCATTAATGGGCCTGGCTAAATTAATTAAAATTGGACTTTTTTTGATCCATGAATGTTATGTATATTTATTTGCTTGTTTTGTGTGATGAATGAATATGCATGTTGCATTCATGGGCCCTTGGTTTTTGTAATTAAATATGGCCTACAAGCCATTATATATTATTGTAAAAGTTTCATTTATTTCTTAGAATAAAATTTATTTGAAGACTTTGTAAATCAAGACGAAGCCCACCGGAGTGGAGAAGCCCAACTCGAAGATTCTTATGTAATAGTATAGAATCTTAGTTGTAGGTTTTTAGGCCCATGTTTGTCACACTTTACTTTATACAATTATATATATATGCATGCTATGAATTGGTGACAAAACGTATTCCATGTAAGCCGTAATAAAATGAATCCCTAAAATAGTAAGTCACAAAGTTGCCTTCCTAATTCGAAACTTGTCAAGGCATTGATCATCAATCACATAGACTAGGAGTCCTAGATGCGCCCGATTATCTTTGTGAGGCATGAGTTGTGAATGTAGGATGGACTTAACATGGAAAGGGATGCCCGAATCTAGGCAACTAATAAATGGGTTTATGCTATAACATCTTAAGATGTTAGCCCATTTGATCCAATAGTCATGTACGAGACATGATTGGAGTTTTCCTACCTAAGTAACTTAACTTGTTAGGTGTATAAGCTCAGCTTGACTAATAATTTGTTGTGAAAAGTGGATCTTGGCCCACAATAAATCACTAATGTGAATTATTTAAAGGGATATTAATTCGGTTTATGGAATTATAAATAAGACTTCATTTAATCTTGCTAAGTTTTATTGTAGATTAAAAATGGCTTCTTCAAACAACAAGTTTTCATTGCGATCGGTCCTGGAAAAGGACAAACTGAATGGCACCAATTTCATAGACTGGTCTTGAAACTTAAGAATAGTTCTTAAGCAAGAGAAAAAGTCATATGTTATGGATGAACCATTGCTTGAAGAACCTGGTAGGAATGCCTCTATGGTTCAAAAGGAAACTTTTGAGACCAAGAAGAGCAACTCCAATGATGTGACCTGTTTGATGTTGGCCACTATGGTGCTTGGCTTGCAAAAGAAATTCATGGACCAAGAGGCTTAAGCGATCATGGTGCACCTCAAGAAGGTGTTCCAAGAGCAAGCTCGTCACGAGAGGTTCGTGACAACAAAGGCCTTAATTTCTTGTAAAATGGCTGCGAGTACTCCTGTTAGTACCCATGTACTCAAGATGAAAGGGTATCTTGATACTCTTAAGAAGCTTGTGGTACAAGTCTTGAAGGAATTGGCCACTGACTTGATCTTAGGTTCATTGACTGATGATTATGATCCATTTTTTATGAATTATAACATGCATGCAATGAACAAGACAGTCACCGAGCTTCATAGGATGCTTAAGAATGCTGAACAGAACATTCAAAAGACCAATCCTGTACTTATGGTTCAAGGGGGCATTAAGAAGGGACCCGTTAAGGGAAAGGGAAAGGCAAAACCCAAGAATGACTTGGCTCGATTCAAGTCAAATAGGAGTGTACCTTACGCCCAATCCAAGCCCAAGGTGCAAAAGCTCAAGGAGAGCGAGAGCACATGCTTCCATTGCAATAAGATAGGGCATTGGAGGAAGAATTATGCTCTTTTAAAGGAAGAACAAAAGAAGAATGGAGCCAAGGCATCCATTTCTGGTATTTTTGTTGTTGAAATTAACCTTTCTATTTCTACCACTTGGGTATTGGATACCGATTGTGGTTCTCACATTTGTTCAAATGTGCAGGGGCTAAGAAATAAGCAATTACTTGGGAATAATGAAGTGGACCTTCGTGTGGGGAACGGAACACGAGTTGCTGCCATAGAGATAGGCGACTATCAACTCACTTTACCTTCCGAACTTTGTTTAGTATTGAAAAATTGTTATTATGTGCCTGCTATGAGTAGAAATATTATTTCAGTTTCTTGTTTAGATTTAGACGGATTTTATTTTGTTATTAATAATGGAAATACTCATATTCGTCGCCAAGGCATTTCATATGGAAATGCCATGTTACAAAATGGCCTTTATATCCTTAATCTACAAAACAAAGAGTCCATATACAACATTAATACAGAGAGGGTTAAGTCAAATGAATTGAACCCTACTTACTTCTGGCATTGTCGTTTAGGGCATACAAATGAAAAATGCATTTCAAGACTCCAAAAATCTGGAGTGCTTGGGTCATTCAACTTAGAATCTTATGACACATGCGAACCAGTTTGCATGGAAAAATGACAAAGAGTCCTTTTAACAAGAAAGGTGAGAGGACTAATGGCTTATTGGAGCTAATACATACCGATGTATGTGGACCATTAAGTACACAAGCTAGAAGTGGTTTTTGCTACTTTGTAAAGTTCACAGATGACTTCAGTAGATATGACTATATATATCTAATGAAGTACAAGTTTGAAACTTTTGAGAAATTCAAAAAGTTTAAGAACGAAGTAGAGAAACAACTTGGAAAAAGCATAAAAACCATTCGATCAGATCAAGGTGGTGAATACTTAAGCCAAGAGTTTGACAATCATCTGAAAGAGTGTGGAATCATATCACAACCCACTCCTCCTGGAGCACCACAATGGAATGGTGTGTCTGAATGGACAAATCAAACTCTATTGGACATGGTTCGATCGATGATGAGTCAAGGTAATCTTTCTGTCTCTTTTTGGGGTTATGCATTAGAAACTGCTGCATTTCTACTAGATCATACTCCAACTAAAGCAGTTGAGAGGACACCATATGAAGTATGGATTGGGAAAGGACCCAGTATGTCATTTCTCAGGATTTGGGGCTGTGAAGCACATGTTAAGAAATTAACATCTGACAAACTAGAGTCCAAATCCATTTTCTGCTTGTTTGTTGGTTATCCCATAGAAACAAAGGGATACTACTTTTACTCACAAGCCGAGAACAAAGTATTTGTTGCTCGCAAGGCTATTTTCTTGGAAAAGGAGTTCCTTCTCAAGAAAGACAGTGGAAGTAAAGTAGAACTTCGAGAAATTCAAGTGCCACAAACTCCTATAGAGGATGAGTTAGAAATGGAATAAAGTTCACAACCAGTTGTGGAACAAGAACCCATTAAACAAGAACCTAGAAGGTCCGGTAGGGTACATCAGGAGATTGAGAGATAAGAATTTCTAAGCACTGACAGTGACACTATTGAGTTAGTAGATTGTAAGGATCTTACTACCTACCGAGAAGCTATTGAGAGCCCAGACTCAAAAAATTAGCTTGAAGCCATGAAATCTGAGATGAAATCAATGTACGATAATCAAGTTTGGACCTTGGTTGATCCACCGAAAGGTGCTAAGGTAATTGAATGGAAGTGGCTATTTAAACTCAAAGCTGATAAGACCTACAAAGGTAGACTAGTAGCAAAAGGTTGGTATAAGAAATGACTACGATAGTTAGTGCTTATAAATCAAAAGGAAGTAATGAAACAGCAATAACTCAAATGCTAATATTAGGATTTGCTGGATAATTAAAAGGTTGGTGTGATCATTATGTAACTAAGATAGATCGAAATTATATATTAACAGCACACAAAAGGATTTTTAAGGTAGAAAATAATATTAAGATAGAAACAGAATAAGATGACATGATAAGTACTCTAATATTTGCTATTACTAAAATTTTTGTTAGAGATCATCGTTTATATCAAGAAATAAGTTTAGAAATTTTTCAAAACTTAACTTATCCTAAATTACAAGAATTTAGATGGTATAAGGATTTATTTTTAACTAAATTAATGAATAGATCATATTACAATAATATTTATTGGAAAGAAAGATTTCTTGCAAGATTACATAAGTTATTTGCAAAAACTGCACGGAGTATGTTAAAAAAAATAATAATTATACAATACCTTTTGATGAATTAACTTATGGACAACTAATAAATATCATTAACAACAAAGGATTATCAAGTTGCACTAATTTAAAATTAAAAGTAAAATTGAACAAAGATAGTGTAGTAGAAAAAAAAAAGAATTAGGTTTATTTTGTGAATAGTATGGTTATCTACAAATTAGAGCTCCATCAGCTACTAAAAGAAAAATAAAATTGAAAAGAAAATACATATATTGCAGAAAAAGATATAAGCCAAAATAAAATTATAATCAGGAAAAACCCATTAATAGAAAACTAAAATATAAAAAATTTAGACCTAAGACTAGTAAGAAAGATATAATAATTTGTTATAAATATGGCAGGCAAGAACATTATTCAAAAGACTGTTGAATAAAGAAATGCATTAATAACCTAGATGTTTTAGAAGAATCAAAAAGGGAAATAACTAAAATTATAATTAATCAAAATTTTAGTACCGATGAATAAGTTACATATTATTGAAAAAAATGATTTAAAAGCAATAAGTGAAAAATCTGAAACTAATAGCGAAGATAGTAATTCTGAATCAAAATCTTGTAGTTGCATAAGAACATGTTAATGTAATAATATAAATATGATAAGTGATGAAAAATAAAATTTATTCGACATTATTGATAAAATAGACGATCCAGAAAAATAAAAGCATTATCTACTTAGATTAAAAGAAATAATAAGTACAAAAGAAAAAAAAAGATTTTACATCTTATGATTTAGCTGAAGTATATAAAAATTTGAAATTAAAAAAATAAATATTCAAGATCTTCAAGAAGATATTAAAATATTGAAATAAGAAGTGAATATATTAAAAGGAAAATTTTAGCATTTAGAAGAAAAAAGGTAAAGGTAAAAGAATATAAAAAATTAAAAGGAATACTATCCTCTAGTATTATCATTAAAGATACACAAGATGAATATATAAATAGTTTATCTTAAGTAAATTATCAAAAGTGGTATGTAAAATTAGATATTGTCGTTAACTACCTTAGTTTTAATAGATAATGGAATAGATCAAATTTGTGTTAAGAAAGGTTTAATCCTAACAAAATATTATAAAATAACTTTTGAAAGATTAGGTACCACTTAGGATTTACAATTATTAATATTGCTTTAAAACTTATTTAGTTTTTGTCAAAAACTTAAATTCTGGAGTTATATTCGGAACACTTTTTATTACAATGTTATATGCTTTTCAAGTATGTCATAATGGTATTAGGAAAAAAAATTCTAGACAAAGAAATTCTTTTTGAATTTGCATTTCCTATAGTATCTGGAGAAATTAGTCATGTAAGAAAAAATATTCAAGAAATCAATTTGTTAAAAATATACAAAATCAATTAAATTTATCGTTAAAGAAATAGAAGGAAAAAGTATAAAAGAACAATTAGATAATCTAGAAATAAAAGAAAAAATCAAAGAATTTAAAAATACCTTTGCAAAGAAAATTTGTGCATTAGTATCTAATGCTTTTTGGAATAAAAAGTAGCATGTAGTAAAATTACCTAACATAAAAGACTTTGATGAAAATAAAATTCCAATGAAATCTCAAGCTATTAAAATGACACCAGATTTAGAAAAATTTTGTTGAAAAGAAATACAAGATTTAAAGGATAAAGGATTAATAAGAGATTTTAAGTCTCCTTAGTCATGTTCAACTTTTTATACTATGAATGCAGCAGAAATAGAAAGAGGAATGCCTAAATTAGTAATAAATTATAAATATTTAATTTTAGTTTTACAATGGATAAGATACCTTATACCATATAAAACAGATTTATTAAAAAAAATACGATACAAATATTTTTTCTAAATTTGATATGAAATCAGGATTTTGGCAAGTACAAGTAGTTGAAGAAGATAGGTATAAGATAGGATTTAATATTCCATTTGGAAATTATGAATCGAATGTTATGCCATTTGGTTTAAAAAATAATGCTTCAGAATTTCAAAATATTATGAATGATATATTAAGACCAATACATGAATTTTCAATAGTACACATTGATGTTGTATTAATTTTTTCAAATTCAAAAAGCCAACATGTCAAATATTTAAAAAGATTTTTTCAATTAATTCATTAGAATGGATTAGTAGTTTTTGCACCAAAGATGAAACTTTTTCAAACTAAAGTTAGATTCTTAAGACATGATATCGATCAAGGCACCATAAAACCATTAAATAAAAGTTTAGAATTTATTAGTAAATTTGCAAATGAAATAAAAGATAAAAAATAGTTACAAAGATTTTTAGGACGTTTAAATTATGTTCATTAATTTTTTTTAAATATTTAGAAAAATTATGTAAGCCTTTATATAATAGGTTGAAAAAGAAACTTGAACTCGGGACAAAAAAAATATACTAGTATAGTTAAAGAAATTAAAGAAAAAAATTAAAAGTTTATCATGTTTAAATATACCACATCCATAAGCTTTTTTAATAATTGAAAGAGATGCTAGTGACATAGGTTATAGTAATATTTTAAATTTAAAACGAAAAGAAACAAACAAAGAAAAACTGGTAAGATTTTATTCAAGAAGCTGGAATAAAACTCAAAACAACTATTCCATAATAAAAAAGAAAATCTTAAGCATTGTTATATGCATTAAAAATTTTGAAATTGATTTATACATGAAAAGGTTTTTACCACGCATTGATTGTTTATTAGCAAAATATATTTTAGAGAAAGTTGTCAAAAATTTAATTTCAAAATAGATTTTTGCAAGATGACATGCTTAACTTAGTAACTTTGATTTTGAATCAAATTCATTAAGGGAAAAGATAATATTTTATCTGATTTTCTTTCTCCTGAATTCTTACAAAAAAATAAGTTATAATAAGAAAGTTTTAACAAAAGCCACATTGTCAATAAGAACTTCATTATCATCAAGAAATTCTCAACATAATCCTCCACTTACATCTTCTCCTATTAAGACCATATGCAGACCCTTATTCCCTTTATTACCTTCTTTTTCTCCATTTCAAAGACCTTAGACCTTTCACCTTCTGCACCTCCTTGATCATATTCATCAGCTTTAGCTTCTCCTTATTCTCTTATTTCTCTTATAGTACTTTCACCTTCTATTAAAGCTTCTTCACCTTATCATTTGAAATAGAAAAGATTATTTATTAAAGTCTTATAACTAGAAGAACTTAATATATCAGAAAATTAACACTTTTATAGGTTGATTGATTGCGTTTTCCCTAATAGTTGGTATTTTCATGAGAAATACTAAAGTAAAACAAGAGAATATTATAAAGCTATATTAGTAGACACTGAATCAGTAGAGATAAAACATAACTATAATAAGAGAGATCAAAATAAGATTAGTATATAGCTATTATGATTATCACGATGCTTGGTACCGAGCATTATACTTAAGAAATTTTCAACATTCATGGTTCTTTTACTTTTCACATAAATTTTAGGGCCTTCTCCTAAGTTGGTTCATCAGGTGGTTTGGTTATTTTGGCTTAATCATTGAAGTATCTCAATTCTAGATAAGGGAAGCTTTTGTCAAATTTACAACTTACTACAACCTAGGTGCTTCGGATAATCTTTTAAAATATTGAAAAATGTTCCATGGATTGTTTCGTTGACATATCACTTCTCTAAATAAATTAATCAGTTACCAATTCTTTATAAAAAATTTAGAATAAAATGGTGGGACAATTTTGATGACAAGAATGGTGATAGACAAGTAATTATCAATTACTTTGAGTAGTAAATGTCTATAGCTTCATCGTTAACTCCTTTAATAGGATTTATTGCCGATAAAAGTCAAATTTTTCATTTTGTTATCCTCTGCATCTTCAGAAGAAGAGTTCAATTCTATTATTAATCGGATTTCAGTTGAAAGGGGAAACTCATCAAAAGGCAGTACTATTCCTTATCTTGTACTTGAAAATTCTCAAGATCCATTTGCAGATGTAGAATTATAAATTATAAAGAGTCATATGTTATAAAATGTAGATGTAAAGAAAATGCAATGTAATAAAATAAAGATGAAAATGTAAACGTAAAAAAAAAAAGATAAAAAGATAAAAAGTAAAAAAAGTTAAAAAATGGCAAAAGTCTTAAGTTTTAAAGCTACCTTTATCAATTCTCCCATTCTCTCGACAAAACTTTTAAAGCCAAATATATCATTTAATTTTTTTATTTTGAAAACAACCTTTTTCAAAGTTATCTTTTTATCTTTTGTCCGACATAAAATACTGTTCCAAAAAGTTAGTCCTTATTAATAGTCTTAATTTTCAACTTTCATCATTTCAAAATATGCATTTCCTAAAGGTAAATAGTATATTTCTAATAGAAGTTCATCATAGCATTATCAAGAACATCATTATGAAGTAGATTTTTATCTTCAACAAATTTAAGACATATCTCAAAGAGCTCCTTTATTATCTATAAAGGGCAACAATTTTTCAAAGGCAAGGCAGAGCCTTAGAATCCTTAGAGCTTAACAAAAACTCCAACCCCAATATTAAAGAGAAGAATAAAAAGACCCTTGTAATTTTTATCTCCCTTTGTAATAAAGCCTTAGATCTATAACTTATATTTTGAAAAGCTTGTACACATACTCCTATAACCTCATCAGAAACTCTTTGTAAATTATCATCATAATATATATCATCAGGTATGTCATTCTAATTATGTCTTATTGTATAGATACATTTTTGAATGATTTATGTGCTATTGATTTTAATAAGGATAAGGATATGTTTTTACTAAAAAAGAATTAATTAGTTTGAAAGATCATTTAATTAAAGAGCATGAAGATTTTCATTTAAATGAATTTTGCAATTGTCAAGATTTTCATAAGAAAATGAAATTAATTGATATTTTTATTGATTTTATTCCCAATCTTCCAGTAAATTATTTTCCTAATTTATAAAATATTTCAAATAATGGATAGAGAACAAAAATGACTAAAACTCTTAGAGGGATATGAAAAGATTTGGAATGTTAAACATAAAATTCTTGAGTTTAATAATCAAATAGCTAGATTTAAAGTTTATCTTATAGTTTATCATCATAATTTTATATGAAAATAATGTGTGATTGTAGTGATTTTCATCATAATATAAAATTAATAAATTTAAAGTTAGAATTTTTTTTAAGGCTTTGGTTGATCTTTAAAAATGGATAATATAAAACGTATCTATAAACATGCTTATAATCAAATAAATGCATTATATTTAGAAATAATAATATTAAAACTTAATCGAGAAAGTATAAAAAATGGAATAGTTGTTGATATAGAAGAATTAATGTCATTTCCTGCTTCAAGATGGTATGAGTTAATTAAAGATTATGATAACATGATAATGCATAATGAATATTTAGTAGATAGATGCACTATAATACTTAGTAAAATAACTTTAGGTTAATAATATGGAAATTATTAAAATAAAATTTAAAAATATAGATAAGTTAACAAAGGAGTTAAAAGAAGAAATAAAAATTCTTAAACCTAGATTAATAGAATTAAAAGAAAATATAGTAAAAATAGAAAATTTAAATTTACCTCATTTTTTAGATTATTATACTATTGTAGAAAATATTAAATGTATGATCAATATAAATAAATATTTAATTAGGATACTAGAAAATAATAAAAAATCAATACCTAAATGTTAAATATATAAATATATATATATAAGCTATAACTCTATCATAAATTAATCCCAAAATAGAGGTTGACCCGATCCTGCATTTTTGGTATCAAAGCCACATCTTTTTAAGCTCGGTGGGGATAGTATAAGCGTAACTTGGTTAAATTTTGAGCCTCAGTTTCTTTGAAAATTCACTCAGAGTGAAGTTATATTGGCATTATTAGATCTATATTAAGAACAATAAATGGTTTTAGATATATTAGACGATATTATCTAGCGAAGTTGAATTATAAATATCCTAATTAAAATATCCAAATGAATATATTTAATAAAGATAAATTTAAAGAGAATTTTAAAACTGTGATTGGAGCGATGAAATGTTGGTGAGCCTTTGGAAGCCAAGATGGCAAGTTGGTGATCTTGATAAACTGGGTGGTTCCGTAATTCGCACAAGTTTCATTCTTAACTTCTTTTTAAATTTAGATTGATTAAATGTATTTGGATGGATAGATTAAGTAGAATATTTTCTATTAAAGATTCTAGATGTAGTCCAACTAGTGAAGATAATATTAAAGCGTTGGATGAAATAAATTCTATTGAAATAAATATTGAAAAAGTAGAGAATGATTTGTTTGATTTGATTATACCTAAACAAGATATTTGAACAATATATTCAATATGCACACTTGAATTCTTTCATAATTATTCTATTAAACAAATAGAACATACAAATAGCTATTAATCAGGAATATGAAACCATTCAATTGTTATAAAAAAAAGCAATAAATGAGCATAGGAAGAAAAAATATAGATTTTTGCATATAGGATCGGTACAGATAGCAATAAAACCTTTATTTAGACTAAGATTAGATACTCTTATTTTAATGTGTTTAAGAGATGTTAGAAATCTTAATTTTTCTGATTCTTTACTTGCTATGGCTGAAACTAATTTAGCAAATAGATCGGTATATTTTAATTATTTTTCAGGATTTACTATGCCTATATGATTCAAATATATTGGATACTTTAACTTCAATCATTAAAACAAAAAATTTATATTTTAAGGAAAATATTAGAGCAATAGAAGAAATATATAGAATATATTATAAAGTAATGTCCATGACCATAAATCCTAAAACTAGGAAACCTTTTAAAGAAATGAAACTTTATTATTTGAAACAAATATAACCCATTATAATATTCAAATTCCAAAATAACTTAGATGGGATGATCATTATGTAACCGAGATAGATATAAATTATGTATTAACAACATGCAAAAGGATTATTAAGGTAGAAAATAATATTCAGATAGAAACAAAACAAGAAGACATAATAAGTACTTTAATATTTGCTATTACTAAAAATTTTGTAGGAGATCTGTGTTTATATCAAGAAAGAAGTTCAAAAATTCTTCAAAACTTAACTTGTCTTAAATTACAAGAATTAAGATGGTATAAAGATTTATTTTAACTAAAGTAATGACTAGATTAGACTATAATAATATTTATTTGAAAGAAAGATTTTTAGCTAGATTACTTAAGTTATTTGCAAAAAGAGTAAGGAGTAGGTTAAAAAGGGATAATAATGGTACAATGCCTTATAATGAATTAACTTATGGACAACTAATAAATATTGTTAACATAGAAGGATTATCAATTTGCACTAATTTAAAATTAAAAGCAAAATTGAAGAGAGATAGTGTAGTAGGAAGAAAAGAATTAGGTTCATTTTGTGAACAAATGGTTATCAACAGATTAGAGCTCCATTAGCTACTAAAACAAAAATAAAACCTAAAAGAAAATATATATATAAAAGAAAAAGATATAAGCCAAAATAAAATTATAATCAGGAAAAACCCATTAAGAGAAAACTAAAATATAAAAAATTTAGATCTAAGACTAGTAAGAAAGATAGAGTAATGTGTTATAAATGTGGCAGACAATGACATTATTTAAGAGATTGTAGGATAAAAAAAATATATTAATAACCTGGATATTTTAGAAGAATTAAAAAGGGAAATAGCAAAAATTATAATTAATGAAAATTCTAGTAGTGATGAAGAAGTTACAGATTATTCAGAAAATAATTAAAATGCAATAAGTGAGCAATCTGAAACTAATAGCGAAGATAGTAATTCTGAATCAGAATCTTGTAGTTGTGTAGGACAATGTCAATGTAATAATATAAATATGATAAGTAATAAAAAAGAATTTTTATTAGACATTATTGATAAAATAGACAATATGAAAATAAAAAAGAATTATCTACTTAGAGTAAAAGAAATAATAATTACAAAAGAAAATAGAGATTTTACATCTTATAATTTGGCTGAAGTATATAAAAAATCTAAAATTAAAAAAGAATAGACTATTCAAGATCTTTAGGAAGAAACTAAAATATTGAAATAATAAGTAAATATATCAAGGGAAAAGATAATAGTTTACCTGATTTTCTTTTTCATGAATTCTTATAGGGCAAATGAATTCTAATTGCCATTTGTAGTTTCATTTAATTACATTAGGTCACTAAATGCTATTTGTAGTTTCATTTAATTTGGAATGCTATAATATTTTGCTAGAGAATATATATAGCCTTTGAATTAATTTATTAATTCATTGCCAATATTAAATGGACCTATAGGATCATACATAAAGCATGAGGTTTAAAACATATAATTAAAGTATTGGACATTAACTTGGGGCTTTTAATTAAAGTCAAATTAATGCATGAAATGGGTATTAAAATTGCTATATGGACCTTGGTCCATTAGAGAGAGAGATTCAGCCCACAAGGTTTAATTTCAATTAATTAATTATCTTGTATTAATTAAGTTAATTGAGTATTAAAACCTAAAAGCATTTGAATCAAATTAAAACAGTTAAATAGGAGATAAAGTGACTGAAATTCTAAGATAAAATCAATGTGAATTTTGGCACATGCATATTTCCTAATTAAGTTGTAGTTTTTTATAAAATGTCTTGTGCCATTTAAATTACTTTAAATTTAAAACCTAAAAGGAATTTAAATTAATTTGAATCACTTAATTAAGAAGTGATGGAGGCTGAATATACTACCTAATTAAAGGGGATTTAAACATCTTTGAGATTTCCTAAACCTAGTGGTATGAATTAATGAAATAAATTTTCCAAGTTAGGTTTTTTCTCTCCCTAAGCCATATTCTCAAGGGGAAAGGACTCTTCCTTCTTCTCTTGGTTTTTGGCCAGCCATTGGTGAACTTTAGGAAGAAAAATATCAGGTCTTGTGTCTTTAGTTCAAAACCCATTCCCGAATATACACACATAGAGCTAGCACTATCGGTTTTGAGCATTGCTTGCAAGTGTGTGTGTGAGAATAGAGAGGAGTGGCACAAAGGCTGTTCATTTTGGCATTGGTGATCGAGATCTAAGGCTGATAATTTCAGCATACTTGCTGGTCATCATCAAAATTTTTATTTGAAGTGCATCTAAAATTGTAAGTTTCAAAAACCCTAAAATTACATGTTTTCTATTCTTGTTTATGGATTGTGTGGCATGTATGATAAATTTTATTAACTTTTCGCTGCGTTATCATCATTATATGCCTTGAAATATTCCATAAGTGGTATCAGAGCCTAAACATGCTTATTTTAGTGCTTTAGATGCATGAAATAATTATTCAAAAATCGTTCATTTAAAAACATGCAATGCTGAAATTTTCTGTTTTGAGTTTTTTGCATTGTTTTTGTGTAAAAATGATTTTAAATGATTAGATAGGTATTATAATTATTATGAAATGTTAATATACTGTCCTAAGATGTTCTTAGAGCTGTTCATGGTTGGATTTAATTATAAATACCTGATAGTATATGTTAATCTTGAAACTAGGTGCTAGTTGACATGATAAATGTTTATTAAACAACTAGTTTTCAAAATTAAATGTAAAAATGATTTTGGCATGTTTGTAAGTGATTTTAAAGATTAAATATCAGGTATGGACATATTTTAAATTTGGTTTTAATTCTGGTCCATGACAATTTAATTGATTAATTTTAAAATCACTTAAAACTATGACTAGTTTGTGTTTGTTACATATTTGATTAAAATGGCAAAAACACGTTTAGATCATAATGGTATAGAAAATTAACTCAATATTTATGACCTTATTTAAATTATTAAATGACTCATAAAATTGTTTTAAGTATTTTTACATTTTTGTGGCATTATATGAGCATTAAATAACTAGTTTCATTGTTGTTTGTTTGTTTTAGTATGAATGCCATGTATGATATATGTTCTTCATGATTTTAATGTTTTAATTCATGATGGTACATATTATATGTATTTTTAATGTTTATGGACTGTATGACATAAAATTGAAAATGGCAAAAATTGGAAATTATACTAGAGTTGATTTATGGCACAAATCTAACTAGTTTGTGTTTTGGGATTTTTAAGAGAACTTATTCAATAAGAGGATTTAGTGCATTGGATTTCTACCCAGGCCCATCATAGGGTCTCCTCTTAAAATCTCAAGTACACAATTTCCATTAATGGGTCTGGCTAAATTAATTAAAATTGGACTTTGTTTGATCCATGAATGTTATGTATATTTATTTGCTTGTTTTGTGTGATGAATGAAGCATGGTGCATTCATGGGCCTTGGGTTTTTGTAATTAAATATGGCCTGCAAGCCATTATGTATTATTATAAAAGTTTCATTTATTTCTTAGAATAGAATTTATTTGAAGACTTTGTAAATCAAGACGAAGCCCACCGGAGTGGAAAAGCCCAACTCGAAGATTCTTATGTAATAGTATAGAATTTTAGTTGTAGGTTTTTAGGCCCATGTTTGTCACACTTTACTTTATACAATTATATATATATGCATGCTATGAATTGATGAAAATATGTATGCCATGTAAGCCGTAATAAAATGAATCCCTAAAATAGTAAGTCACAAAGTTGCCTTCCTAATTCGAAACATGTCAAGGCATTGATCATCAGTCACGTAGACTAGGAGTCCTAGATGCGCCCGATTATCTTTGTGAGGTATGAGTTCTGAATGTAGGTTAGACTTAACATGGAAAGGGATGCCCAAACCTAGGCAACTAATAAATGGGCTTGTGCTATAACATCTTAAGATGTTAGCCCATTTGATCCAATAGTCATGTACGAGACATGATTGGATTTTTCCTACCTAAGTAACTTAACTTGTTAGGTGTATAAGCTCAGCTTGACTAATAATTTGTTGTGAAAAGTGGATCTTGGCCCATAATAAATCACTAACGTGAATTATTTAAAGGGATATTAATTCGGTTTGTGGGATTTTAAATAAGACTTCATTTAATCGTGCTAAGTTTTATTGTAGATTGAAAATGGCTTCTTCAAACAAAAAGTTTTCATTGCGATCGGTCTTGGAAAAGGACAAACTGAATGGCACCAATTTCATAAACTGGTCTTGAAACATAAGAATAGTTCTTAAGCAAGAGAAAAAGTCGTATGTTATGGATGAACCCTTGCCTAAAGAACCTGGTAGGAATGCCTCTACGATTCAAAAGGAAACTTTTGAGACCAAGAAGAGCAACTCCAATGATGTGACCTATTTAATGTTTGCCACTATGGTGCTTGACTTGCAAAAGCAATTCATGGACCAAGAGGCTTATGCGATCATGGTGCACGTCAAGGAGATGTTCTAAGAGCAAGCTCGTCACGAGAGGTTCATGACAACAAAGGCCTTAATTTCTTGTAAGATGGCTATGGGTACTCCTGTTAGTACCCATGTACTCAAGATGAAAGGCTATCTTGATACTCTTAAGAAGCTTGAGGTACAAGTCTTGAAGGAATTGGCCACTAACTTGATCTTAGGTTCATTGACTGACGATTATGATCCATTTTTTATGAATTATAACATACATGCAATGAACAAGACAGTCACCGAGCTTTATGGGATGCTTAAGAATGCTGAAGAGAACATTCGAAAGACCAATCCTGTACTTATGGTTCAAGGGGTCATTAAGAAGGGACTCGCTAAGGAAAAGAGAAAGGCAAAACCCAAGAATGACCTGGCTTGATTCAAGTCAAATGGGAGTGTACCTCAAGCCCAAGGTGCAAAAGCTTAAGGAGAGCGAGAGCACATGCTTCCATTGCAATAAGATAGGGCATTGGAGGAAGAATTATGCTCTTTTCAAGGAAGAACAAAAGAAGAATGGAGCCAAGGCATCCAGTTCTGGTATTTTTATTTTTGAAATTAACCTTTCTATTTCTACCACTTGGGTATTGGATACCGATTGTGGTTCTCACATTTGTTCAAATGTGCAGGGGCTAAGAAATAAGTGGTTACTTAGGAAGAATGAAGTGGACCTCCGTGTGGGGAATGGAGCACGAGGTGATGCCATGGAGATAGGCGACTATCAACTCACTTTACCTTCCAAACTTTTAGTATTGAAAAATTGTTATTATGTGCCTGCTATGAGTAGAAACATTATTTCAGTTTCTTGTTTGGATTTGGATGGATTTTATTTTGTTATTAATAATGGAAATACTCATATTCGTCACCAAGGCATTTCATATGGCAATTCCATGTTGCAAAATTGCCTTTATATCCTTAATCTACAAAAAAAGAGTCCATATACAACATTAATACAAAAAGGGTTAAGTCAAATGAATTGAACCTTGTTTACTTCTAGCATTGTCGTTTAGGGCATACAAATGAAAAATGCATTTCAAGACTCCACAAATCTGGAGTGCTTGGGTCATTCGACTTAGAATCTTATGACACATGTGAGCCATGTTTGCATGGAAAAATGACAAAAAGTCCTTTTAACAAGAAAGGTGAGAGGACTAATGGCTTATTAGAGCTAATACATACCGATGTATATGGACCATTAAGTACACAAGCTAGAGATGGTTTTCGCTACTTTGTAACGTTCACAGATGACTTCAGTAGATATGGCTATATATATCTAATGAAGTACAAGTTTGAAACTTTTGAGAAATTCAAAGAGTTTAAGAACGAAGTAGAGAAACAACTTGGCAAAAGCATAAAAACCATTTGATTAGATCAAGGTGGAGAATACTTAAGCCAAGAGTTTGACAATCATCTGAAGGAGTGTGGAATCATTTCACAGCTCACTCCTCCTAGAACGCCACAATGGAATGGTGTGTCTGAAAGGACAAATCAAACTCTATTGGACATGGTTCGATCGATGATGAGTCAAGGTAATCTTTCTGTCTCTTTTTGGGGTTATACATTAGAAACTGTTGCATTTCTACTAAATCATACTCCAACTAAAGCAGTTGAGAAGACACCATATGAAGTATGGACTGGGAAAGAACCTAGTATGTCATTTCTCAAGATTTGGGGCTGTGAAGTACATGTTAAGAAATTAACATCTGACAAACTAGAGTCCAAATCCATTGTCTGCTTGTTTGTTGGTTATCCCAAAGAAACAAAGGGATACTACTTTTACTCACAAGCCGAGAACAAAGTATTTGTTGCTCGCAAGGCTGTTTTCTTGGAAAAGGAGTTCCTTCTTAAGAAAGATAGTGGAAGTAAAGTAGAACTTGGAGAAATTCAAGTGCCAAAAACTTCTATAAAGGATGAGTTGGAAATGGAATAAAGTTCACAACCAGTTGTGGAACAAGAACCCATTAAACAAGAACCTAGAAGGTCCGATGGGTACATCAGGAGATTGAGAGATAAGGATTTCTAAGCACTGACAGTGACACTATTGAGTTAGTAGATCGTAAGGATCTTACTACCTACCAAGAAGCTATTGAGAGCCCAGACTCAAAAAATTAGCTTGAAGCCATGAAATCCGAGATGAAATCAATGTACGATAATCAGGTTTAGACCTTGGTTGATCCACCAAAAGGTGCTAAGGTAATTGAATGGAAATGGCTATTTAAACTCAAAGCTGGTAAGACCTATAAAGGTAGACTAGTAGCAAAAGGTTTTCGACAAACTCATGGTGTAGACTATGATGAAACCTTTTCGCCTGTTGTCATGCTCAAGTCCATTAGGATCTTGCTTTCCATAGCTGCATATCATGATTATGAGATATGGCAAATGGATGTCAAAACTACTTTCCTCAATTGAAATTTACTTGAGGATGCGTATATGACACATCCTGAGGGTTTTGTCAATCCCAAGCACCCTAAAAAGGTTTGCAAGCTTTAAAAATCCATTTATGGATTAAAGCAAGCATCCTGAAGTTGGAATATTCGTTTTGATGAGGCAGTCAAAGAATTTGACTTCGTTAAGAATGAAGATGAGCCTTGTGTATACAAGAAGGTTAGTGGGAGCATAATAGTATTTCTTGTCCTATATGTGGACGACATCCTTCGTATCATGTACGCTATGTTATGTACTAGGTTGGATGTTACTCATGTACTGAGTATAACTAGTAGGTTTCAGTAAGACCCTGGTTAGAAGCACTGGTCTGCTATAAAGAGGATTCTAAAGTACCTGCAAAGGACTAAGGATCACTTCTTGGTGTATGGTGGTTAAGAAGAGCTCGTCATACAAGGTTATGCCGATGCTGCTTTTCAGACCAGCACTTAGAATTCAAGATCACAATCTAGTTTTGTTTTAGTTTAGAATGGTGGTGCTGTCAGCTGGAGAAGCTTGAAGCAAGAGACCATTGCCGACTCAACTACAAAATCTGAGTATATTGAAGCAAGCGAGGCTGCAAAAGAGGCTATTTGGATTAGAAATTTCATTTCTAGATTAGAAGTGGTCCCAAGCATCCTAGATCCATTAGAAATTTTATATGTCAACAACGGGGCCATCGCACAGGCCAAGGAGCCCCGGTCACACCAGAAATCCAAACACATACTCAGGAGGTACCACCTGATCAGAGAGATCATTGATCGTGGGGACGTGAAGGTTAGCAAGATAGCAAGTGAAGAAAATGTAGCTAATCCTTTGATGAAATAATTACGTCAAAATCTACATGAAGCTCATTTGAGAGTGTTTGGTATTAGGGCTATGCCTAATTGGGTCTAGTGCTAGTGGGAGATTGTTAGTGTAAGCCCTAGCTCCAATACATTGTTATAAAGCATTTAATTTAATAAATGAGGCATTTGTTTTATCTATTGTATTCCTGTGCATATCAATTGATAGAACTATCCAAGAATGTTGTTTCAATTTAAGTTATCATGTGTGAGGCACATGGTTGTAAGACCTTGAAACAAATGAAACTTCGTTCTAAATATCCCTAGTCAGTCATTGTTATGGGAAAAACAAATGAATTAAGACTAGTATTCTCTCTCTAATAAGTTGAGTTCTGTCTTACGGATCATAAGGACAAGAGTATCAATCAGAGATCATAGATACATGTTTAGAACATGGTATCTAGATTGGATCCGTTCATGAGAACACTATATGGTACAAGTCATAAGTATTTCTCATGTGTAAGTTTTGCATCGGAGTTCTTAGACCTAAAATCTCTATGAAACTGTTTATGAATTAACGTGTACTTTGACATACACCTAACGTGCTCGTAACAGGGTGACAAGTATGGGTATGCTTGGGTATTCACTGATCTATGTTAGAGAGCATGAGAAAAGTGAAGGGATTACCCCTCTCGATAAGAGAGAAAATGTCACCGGCCACTTGATCAGTGAACTGAGAAGTGTATAGCTATAATGAGATGAAATAATGAGTAATCATTATTTATCCAAGAGTTCAGTATCACTGGAATATCAAGAAAGGAATTAATATATATAAGGATAACTAATTCCATGCCTTATATTAATTCTGATATTTAAGGGTAAGGGACTATGCAAAATTGCATTAGGTCACTAAATGCAATTTGCATTTTCATTTAATTTGGAATGCTATAATATCTTGCTAGAGAATATATATAGCCTTTGAATTAATTTATTAATTCATTGCCAATATTAAATGGACCTATAGGATCGAACAAAAAGCATGAGGCTTAAAACATATAATTAAAGTATTGGGCATTAATTTGGACTTTTAATTAAAGTCAAATTAATGTTGGGTATTAAAATTGCTAAATAGACCTTGGTCCATTAGAGAGAGAGATTCAGCCCACAAGGTTTAATTTCAATTAATTAATTATCTTGTATTAATTAAGTTAATTGAGTATTAAAGCCTAAAAGCATTTGAATCAAATTTACTTAAATAAGAGATAAAGTGACCGAAATTAAAAGATAAAATCAATGTGAATTTCGGCACATACATATTTCCTAATTACGTGGTAGTTTTTGATTAAATGTCTTATGCCATTTAAATTAATTTGAATTTAAAACCTAAAAGGAATTTAAATTAATTTGAATCACTTAATTAGGAAGTGATGGAGGCTGAATATACTACCTAATTAAAGGGGATTTCGACATCTTTGAGATTTCCTAAACCTAGTGGTATGAATTAATGAAATAAATTTTCCAAGTTAGGTTTTTTCTCTCTCTAAGTTGCCACTCTCAAAGGGAAAGGACTCTTCCTTCTTCTGTTGGTTTTTGGGCAGCCATTGGTGAACTTTAGGAAGAACAAGATCAGGTCTTGTGTATTTAGTTCAATACCCAATCCCGAATATACATAAATAGAGCTAGCACTCTCGATTTTAAGCATTGCTTGCAAGTATGTGTGTGAGAATAGAGAGGAGTGGTGAAAAGGCTATTCCTTTTGGCATTGGTGATCGAAATCTAAGGCTGATAATTTCATCCTACTTGCTGGTCATCATCAAAATCTTAATTTGAAGTGCATCTAAAATTGTAAGTTACAAAAACCCTAAAATTAAATGTTTTTGATTCTTGTTTATGGATTGCGTGGCATGTATAATCAATTTTATTATTTTTCCGCTGCGTGATCATCGTTTATATGACATGAAAAATTCCATCAGTATGTATGTGTATGTATGTATACAAACATACATACACACACACACACACACACACACACACACACACACATATATATATATATACATATATGTATATATATGTGTGTGTGTATATATATATATATGTATGTATGTATGTGTGTATATATATATATATATATATATATATATATATATATATATATATATATATATATATATATATATATGTATGTATGTATGTATGTATGTATGTATATATACATACATATATATATATACATATATATACATACATACATACATACATACATATATATATATACATACATATATATATATATATACATACATATATATATATATATATATATATATATATATATATATATATATATATATACATACATACAAACATACATACATATATATATATATATACATAAATATATATATACATATATAAATACATACATACATACATACATATATATATATACATACATACATACATACATACATATATATATATATATATATATATATATATATATATGTATATATATATATATATGTATGTATGTATGTATGTATGTATGTATGTATGTATGTATGTATACCATTATTTATCTCTTATCATTTCTTAATTTTAGATATGCACATATAAGAACCTAGCTTTCAGAGCCATTTAGCCCGGTAAACATTTTATGGTGCAGTACTTCTAGACCCATAATTGGTATTCCAACCTTATCTTACTTTAATTCCTATCTATATTACTAAGGCTAGTATAATTAACTTCTATTTTTAATACTAATACTTCATCACATAACCACAATTATGCATCTTGTAACATTTTAATTTACTCACCTCATAAAGTTCTCACGTTTCTGTATTATCTGGTCATAATACAAACTTTGGCATTTCCAAACCTTTAAACAATTATTTATAATTATTAATTCCATTTATATGCTAATTTGATATTACACACACACACACACACACACACACACACACACACACATATATATATATATATATATATATCTGTGTGTGTACTATCTCTAATTATAGTAAATTATTCCAAATTATATAATGCAAAATTAATAGCAATACCAATCTTACAAGCTATTTACTTATTTGTTAAAGTGCTATTAAATTTCATTTACTTATTCATTTTTGATACTTGCCCATAGTATAATCTAGAGGAATTGCATTAAACTAGATATGTGAAATTTTAAATATGGGATCAAGTTCATGAAACCATTCGGTCCATTATATATCACTTATCATTTCTTAATTTTAGTTGTTCACATATAAGGACCTAGCTCTTAGAGCCATTTAGTCCGGTAAACTTGTTATGGTGTAGTACTTCTAGACCCCTAAATGGTTTTCCAACCTTTTCTTACTCCAATTCCTATCTAGATTACTAAGGCAAGTATAATTAAGTTCTATTTTTAATACTAATACTTCATCATATAACCACAATTATGCATCCTGTAACATTTTAATTTACTCACTTTCTAAATTTCTCATGTTTTTATATCATTTGGTCATTATACAAACTTTGGCATTTTCAAACCTTTAAACCATTCTTTATAATTATTAATTCCATTTATATATTAATTTGATATTAAAAGACAATTGTTAATCAAATGTCATTCCTGTCAAATTCCTTAAACCAATAATGTCTTACTCAATTTCTTTTCATATAACATATTTCAATTTTCTAAAGTTAAAGAAAGATCAAAGATTAATAGAAATATTCACAACTTAAAATCAAAATCTTCACTTAATTAAACTAGCAAATAAAGATGCATCTACTTGATATAGACAAATAGGATCACGATCAAAACTCACCTATATGTGATTTCCTAGATGATTATCAATAGACAATTTAATCTAACCAATAGCAAATAAATATTTTATCGAATATTAACATATGTCTTTATGTAAACATATATCTTGTAGCATTCATTCACAAATACATAGCACCTACATAATGTATCTCATCTTTTTACTTAACATACAATAAGTAAATACAAAGTCACACCTATAAATTCTATCCAATCAACAATTTTAATTACTTTCCTTTGGATTTAAAAGAATCATGCTCATTTTATTAGTTATTCAGTAGGTTCAACATTTCTCAAATTTTATTCCTTAAACATTTACTCAATTTAAATGTAACATTAATTATATAAATTTAATTAAAATATTTAACCATGCAATTAGATTTATAAACCCTTAATTTGATGGTTCTAAATTTTATTTTATTACCATAGTTAAAAATTCTTAAATCTCTAATACATAATCTTTATAATTAGGAGAAAGTTAAACTTAGTGAAATACTTAATAATTTTAGAGCCATTTCCCCTCTAATTTTGGGTAAATGTTTCAAGAATCATTATCTATATATCGGTCATCAGAGCTTCACTAGAGGGATGCTACCTCTACCACCGTAAAGCTTAGATGCCATGAACTTGACGCAAGCAGTTAGATGCTCAAATGCTACCTTGCTTGATCAGAATTAGGCCTGGAATATTTTAACATACCAATTCCCAATTTCTTTACTATCAGCATGTGAGGAGGAATAGTAGGTATAGAAAGGAGTGCCTTACCTTCAGGAGTCTACTGATGGTGGTCATGATACCACTCGATTTCAGAAATGGTAAAAATTATGAAATGAAATTTTTAGGTTTTAATGGAAAAAGAGAAAAATAAAGGAAATAAAATTGGAAAACGGTGGTTGATCAAGAGAAAAAGGTGGTGGTATGGCTTGCTGGCATAATGGACGATGGCATTAGGCTATTGTCAATGGTGATGGCCAATTCCACTACAAGAAAATGTGATTTTACCGATGAAAAATTATCAACAAAATATAATTCCATTGTTAATTACCAATAAAAAATAAATTTTGCAAGTAAAATTGTATGACTTTTTTTATTTTTCGATGAAAAAGAGAAATTATGATCTTTTATTGCTAAAAATCGAGGCAAATGTTACCACAAAAATTAAACAATGGAATTTTACGATATAATGTTTAAACTATCATAAAATAAGGCGTTAATGTAGTGCACAAAAATTATTCAACGAAATTTACCAATGGAAAAATATTTTTGTTATAAATTTATCAATGGAAATAATGTTCCATAGGAAATTCAGAGATGAAAAATAAACTTTGTAGAAAATTATTTATTTTAACGACAATAATAGTAATTTCGCTGGGAATTGATAAAGGGAAAATATTTTTTTTTTTGTAAAAGGTAAAAATTGCCTATGGTCTTTCTTAATTCCATAGGCAATTTTGGCAAAAAAAAAATCCTAAATCTATATTCCATTTAATTTGCTTTCAATCTATTTTGACCGTTGCCTCCCTTTCCTTGCCCTTCCAGTGTCGTCTCTATCTCCCTTTCCGTCACCTTCTGCCATTATATCCCTCTCCCTAGCCTTATATTATTACTTTCTTCTCCCTTGCATCTAGCTTGTCTCTCCCTTTCCCTCACCATTTTGATGCTCTCTCCCTCTCCCTTGCCATTTTGAGCTTTGTGTGTTTTTATTTTAGTTTTCTCCCTATAAAACCGTTGCATGTCTTCTCTCTTCTTCAAATTTTAAACTTATAATCTCTCTTGATTTTTGTAGCTAAGATGAGCATTAAGGCAAAGCAATTGGTAGCTCAGCTTATTCTTAGATTCTTTAGGTTATTTCTTGATCTCTTTAGCTAGTTTGTTGATGCTCATCCGGATTAGATGAAATAAGAGGAACTTAGGGTTTGTATTTATTTTAGAATATTTATATATTATGATTTGTTAAGGTTTAGATATGTTGAGATAATAATTGCTTATGTATTTCAAAATCTTCTTTACAAATTCCATTTGCAAGTTTTTAGCAAAGGAGTTTCCATCATAATTATGTTTAAAATAAGTTAGAATTAATTCGCAATTATAATTATCATATTTGCTTTTGCTGGTTTTGAAGGATCTATTGTAATTACTATACTCCCTCTGCTTTTTAAGCATTTTTTAACCTGTTTACTGCAGTTTTATATAGGTAAACTTTGCTTTAACTAAAAAAAATTAATATCTTCTTACTTTTGCCTTCAACTTGATGTAACATGTAGGTTCTTTTCATCAGTATTTGTGGTCCTATCACTCTAATTATTGTATTTGCTCTCTGTTTTGCCTATTTTTCTTTGGTAATTCATATGTTATATATATTTCTCCTTACTACTTCTCCTTCTTTTTTTCTTTTCATTTTTCTCAAGAAATATTTTCATCTATATTTTTTAAGCTTTTGTTGTGAAATTTTCAATTTATCAACTTGTGTGCCCTCTTATGGATTATAAATAAAAGGCAATTAGATATTGATTGTGAATTCTTAATAGTTTATGGTGTTCTTTTGACTTTATCATTCTTTATGAATTAAGAGGATTATACTTTTTGGTTGCACTTCTCTAATAAGTTCTTAAACTCTTGAGATTTTTTGCTTAATTGAAATCTTTAGGTATATAAATATGTAAATTGCTTTATTGGTTGTATTTAAAATTACAAACCCATAAAATGAATAAATAAAATAAATACAATAAGCACCATTACAAGGGTCTCAATCGGCCATTCTATGCAACATGCAAAGACTTCATACATACACCGACTAAAATCAAGTTATCTTATACCATGCTTAATAGATCATATGCTAGGATTAGATAACACGGCGGTCCTACTAGCGGGTTAATGGGTGGGATTAAAGGGTGATGCCCTTTACGAGGTTTTGAAAGGGCAGCACCCCTCAAAGCTTTGAGGCAATGTTAATCTCGTTAACAATTTTTTGCTCTAAAACCCTATTCTGTATCCATGAAATTTGATTCTTCCAATCATATTAGCAATTATTTAATCACATTAAACATTTACAATAGATACAGAATACCACCATAATCTCATGATAATTCATTTAATCATATTAAATCATAATTAACACACGCATGTTAATCATATTAACATTTATCAATTTCGTAGCCAATGAACATAATATTATAACTATGAAATAATCAATAAAATTATTTCGTTCATATCTCATATAACTAGATTGATTTCGTTCATATAACATATAAATAAAATTATTTCTTTCATATCACATACAAACAAAATTATTAAGTCGATGAAAACAGTAATTAATTCATCATGTAATGACATACATACTGCTCAGATCCCATATGATCGATTTTATATACATCACATACATATAAAACATGATTATTGAATCAATTGAATTTGCAAATGGCTCTGATACCACTGTTGGGTTTCGATAAGGGAAAATAAAATAAAAATTTAGCAAAAATATGAAACCCCCCAGGATCCATGCGATTCAATTGACTTAATAAAGAGAAAGTAATTATTACTAACCTTTTAAAGTATAAAAATAATCTTGTAGGTGCTGCCTCATACGAAACAAATACCTTCTATCAGTATCCACACTCGAACACAACGAATGGATTCGCCTAGAGTGCTAGTTCCCTTCTTTGGTGGCTAAGGTAACATAGAAAAATGATTTTCCTTTTTTTTCACACTTTCAAGGATGATGGCTTACCTTTTAGTATGTCTTCTTAAGATTTTTAAACCATACATATCATATATATAGGTGACCCAACCCTAATTAACAAAGAGAATTTCAGGACCAATTTCTTATTAAAATAAGAAATATTTTATTGCTTATTTAAAATAAGAATTATAATATTAATCTTAATTAATGTTTATTTATTTTATTTATTTATTTTGAATTTTAATTTTTCACACAATAAATTTTGAAATGCCAAAATTAACCCTTAGTTCATTCATCACATTCTATATATGCGACCCAATAGGTTCATATTATGTTGGCTGTGGGTCCCAATCCCATCAAGGATCCACAAGTTGGCCTCTTGCAAGACTTTATGACTTCCTAAATAATATGAATATCAATACTGCAATTTTAACCTAATAGAACATGTTATAATCCCTTTGTCACACGATATCATGTTTGAACATAATTTATAGTCCATGTGAAACTTATATAGTTCAAATATATAATTTCTCAATCACTAAATAGATTGATAATATCAAATAACATTGATCACTCAATCAATTCATTTGAATATGGCTATACATTTCTCAGTCCTACTTATCGAGGGACTTCATAGATATCTATCTCATAAAAGAGGGATAAATTCCATCTTGATTATTCACTATCCTCTGCACGATTCTTATCATGTCCATTCATAACCTTTATTATTATCCAATTAAAGATAATGTCTGATCATGTCAAAATATAATGTTCCTTATGTAGGATACTATGATATTCTCAGATCTAAGGATCGATAATATAACTATTATGAGATTACTAATGACATTAACCCATGTAGTATCTCATAGTGGGTCTATCCAGTATCCTATTCTCTAACAAGTACCTATAATTTTTATTTATATCACCATATATAACCATCCCATGATTATCAATCAAACTTATACTAGTCTTTATTTATCATTATTCCTTTTAATTATAAATTGCTAGGGATAGCCAAAAATAACATTGAATTGTTATTTATAAACATTATAATATTCTAACATACCAAAATACAATAACATGAAGAAAATTCAATTTTATAAAATGATATGTGGCATTACTTAAGGAATCAAATATACGGCCTAGGGCATAACCTCTAACAATTACTTTAGTTAAAAATAAATCCTTATACCATCTAAAGTCTTATAATTTAAAATAAGTTAAATTTTGAAGAATTTTTGAACTTCTTTCTTGATATAAATTAGGATCTCCTAAAATTTTTAGTAATAGCAAATATTAAATTACTTATTATGTCATCTTGTTCTATTTCTATCTGAATATTATTTTCTACCTTAACAATTGCGTGCTGTTATTATATAATTCCTATCTATCTCAGTTACATAATGATCCCACCAACCTTTTAATTGTCTAGTAAATCCTAATATTAACATTTGAGCTATTACAGTTTCATTATTTCCTTTTGATTTCTAAGCACTACCTGCCATAGTCATTTCTTATAATAAATTTAATATTTGATATTTTAATAAACCATCTATATTCCATTTGTATAAAGATCTACCATCATATTCTAATTGATATTTAGTTTTTTTATATTGAGTATTTAGTGGTGTAGGTCTTGGGTAATAGTTACAAGTTTTTAGTCTAGGTGTATATGTATTAAAATGCAACTTTTTATTGAAAATTCATCCTCAATATTTGACTTAAATTGTTCTTTTATGTTTTCTACTTTTGATGTAGTCTCTATATTTGATATAGCTTCTTCATCTATAGTCATAATCTATTTATACTTAATATTTAGCTTTGCTAAATTTTCTTATATTTTTCGTAATACAAGGTCTTCAACTTTTAACTTAACAATTGTTAATTGTGAACATTCAAAAGGTTTAAACAACAATATTTCTAATTTTATAGGTGGATTTTCTACTAATGTTTTTTCGATGTTTGACCTACTTCTATTTATGACTTGGGTGTTTGTAATATTTCCTTTATTAAATTGATTTGCTATAATATTTAATATTTGAATTGAAAACTTATTTTGTAATATTACATGTTGTAAATCTTTTCCTACATCTTTATTTTCTTCTTTTATTTCTTTAAATGGTTCGGTAAAATAAAATTTTTCTTTTTTCTTTACTTGAATACGCTCTAACAGAGTATGTATAGATACTATTAATTTTCCTTCTAAAGTGTTCCATTGTTTATAGGTGGACTTTCTGCTAATATTTTTTCGATGTTTGACCTACTTCTGTTTATGACTTGGGTGTTTGTACTATTTTCTTTATTAAATTGATTTGCTATAGTATCTAATATTTAATTTGAAAAATTATTTTGCAATACTACATGTTGTAAATCTTTTCCGACATCTTTATTTTCTTTTTTTGTTTCTTTAAATGGTTCAGCAAAATAAATTTTTTCTTCATTTTTTACTTGAATATGCTCTAAAAGAGTATGTATAGATACTATTAATTTTCCTCCTAAAGTCTTCCATTATTTACTTCTCTTTGAAGATACATTAATTTCTTTTTGAAATGGATAGTCTATGTTATTATAATAATAGTTATTTTTAAACCATATAAATAAAGGAATATTAATTTGTTTATCTTCCATTTCTTTATATCATAAATTTCTAAAATTACTTAATTATGCTTGAGAATAGTTATTAAAATACTATTCATATTTGTGCTTATTAAATTCTTCTTTTAAATCATTTCTTAAAAATTCTTTACTTATCTAAAATTAGTCATCTTTAAATTACTAATTAATTTGAGAAAAAAGCTTCCATTTAAGATCTAGTCGGGCTACCAAAATATTAACTTTCTTTTTCTTTTATATATAATGATCTTGGAATACTTGTATTAAAATCCACTTCTCTTAATTCTAATTTTTTTACAGATAATGATCTAGGTATTATATTGCTTGAATAAATAGAAGAACTACTCGATTGATCATCATTTGAGGAAAAATCTATTTGAATTGATCCATCACATACTTTTAGAAAATGAGTATTTTGAAATGATGAAAGTTGAAAATTGAAACTAGTAATAAAGACTATCATTTTGAAACAGTATTTTGTATCGGATGAAAAATAAAAAGATAATGAAAAATAACTTTGAAAAAGGTTGTTTTAAAAATAAGAAAATTAAATGATATATTTGGCCTTAAAGGTTTTGTCAGGATAATGGGATTATTGATAAAGCTAGCTTTAAAACTTAAGACTTTTGCCACTTTCTGACTTTTGTTGACTTTTTAACTTTTTATCTTTTTCTCTCTCTTTTTTTTTTTTACGTTTGCATTTTCATCTTTATTTTATTTACATTACATTTACATTGTATTTGCTTTACATCTACATTTTATGACATATGACTCTTAAAAATTTTACATTTGCAAATGGATCTTGAGAATCTTAAAGTGCATGGTGAGGAGGAGGAGTACTGCCTTCTGATGAGTTTTCCCTTTCAGCTAAAATTTGATTGATAATATAATTAAGCACTTCTTTTGAGGATGCTGAGGATAACAAATTGACAATTTGATTTTTATCAGCAATAAATCCTATTAAAGGAGTTGACGATGAAGGTGTAGACATTCGCTGCTCAAAACAATTGATAATTGCTTATCTATCAGACTTATTGTCATCAAAACAATCTCACAATTTTACTCTAAATTCTCAATAAAGAATTGGTAACTGATTAATCCGTTTAGAGACATGATATGTCCATGAAACAAGCCATGAAACTTTAAACATTGTGTAAAATTTTAAAAGATTATCTGGAGCACCTAGGTTGCAGTAAGTTGTAAATTTGACAAAATCTTCCCTTATCTGGAATAGAGCTACTTTAATGATTAAGCCAAAATAACAAAATCACTTGATGAACCAATTCAGGAGAATGCCACCAAATTTATGTAAAAAGTAAAAGAACTATGAATGTTGAAAATTTCTTATGTAAAATGCTCAATACCAGGCATCTTGATAATCGTAATACCTATATACTAATTTGGGAGCATATCCTGATAGTGTCTTTAATTGATATAGCCGTGATCCCCATTTTGATTGAGTAATAACACGGATAATCTTAACTTTACTAAATTAATCCTATTTTTATCTCTCTCATCGTAGTTATGTTCTATCTCTACTAATTCAGTATCAACTAATATAGCTTTATAATAGTCTCTTGCTTCACTCTAGTATTCCTTATGAAAATGTCAACTATTACGGAAAACATAACCAATCAACCTATAAAAGCTCTAATTTTTTGATATATTAAGTTCTTCTAGTTCTAAGACTTTAATAAATAATCCTTTCTAATTTAAATGATAAGGTGAAGAAGCTTTAGTAAAAGGTGAATGTACTATAGGAGAAACAGAAGAAAAAGGAGAAGCTAAAGCTGATAAATATGGTTAAGGAGGTGCAGAAGGTGAAAATATATGAGTTTTTAAAATAGAGGAAAAGAAGATAATAAAGGAAATAAAGGTCTGGATATGGTCATAAGAGGATGACGTGTAAGTGTAGGCTTCTGTTAAAAATTTTTAGATGATACTGAAGTTCCTATTAACAATGTGGCTTTTGTCAAAACTTTCTTATTAGAATTCATTTGCCTTGTAACAATTCATGAGAAAGAAAATCAGGTAAACTATTGTCTTTTCCCTTAATGAATTCGATCTTGAAATCAAAGTTACTAAGTAAAGCTTGCCATCTTGCAAAAATCTATTTTGAAATTAAATTTTTCACTTATTTTTCTAAAATATAATTTGCTGATAAATAATCAATGCATAGTAAAAATCTTTTCATGGATAAATCATCTTCAAACTTTTTAATGCATAAAACAATGCTTAAGATTTCCTTTTTGGTTGTAGAATAGTTCTTTTGAGTTTGATTCCAGCTTCCTGAATAAAATCTTACTATTTATTGTTTATTTGTTTCTTTTTGTTTTTGCATTAAAACACCACCATAACCTATGCTACTGACATCTATTTTAATTATTAAAAAAGTATCTAGATTTGGTATATTTAAACATGGTAAACTTTTAATTTTTTCTTAAATTTCTTTAACTATACTAGTAATTTTTTCGATCCAAGGTTCATATTTATTTTTTAACCTATTATATAAAGGCTTACATAATTTTCCTAAATCTTTGAAAAAATCATGAACATAATTTAAACATCCTAAAATTCTTTGTAACTATTTTTATCGTTTATTTCATTTGTAAATTTACTAGTAAATTCTAAACTTCTATTTATTGGTTTTATGGTACCTTGATCTATATCATGTCCCAGGAATCTAACTTTAGTTTGAAAAAGGTGCATCTTTGGTGCAAAAACTACTAATCCATTATGATGAATTAAGTGAAAAAATCATTTTTAATGTTTGATATTTTGGTTTATTGAATTTGAAAAAAATTAATACATCATCAATGCATACTATTGAAAATTCATGTATTGGTCTTAATATATAATTCATAATATTTTAAAATTCTAAAGGAGAATTTTTTAAACCAAATGGCATAGCATTTCGTTCATAATATCCAATTGAAAAATTAAGTCATGTTTTATACCTATCTTCTTCATCTACTTGTATTTGTTAAAATCTTGATTTCTTATCGAATTTAGAAAAAATATTTGCATCGTATAACTTTTTTAATAAATCTTTTTTATATGGTATAAGGTATCTTATCAATTGTAAAACTGCATTTAAAGGTTTATAATTTATTACTAATCTAGGCATGCCTCTTTCTATTTCTGCTACATTCATAATATAAAATGTTAAACATGGCCAAGGAGACTTAAAATCTCTTGTTAATCTTTTATCTTTTAAATCTTGTATTTCTTTTCGACAAAATTTTTCTAAATGTGGTGTCATTTTGACAGCTTGAGATTTTATTGAAATTTTATTTTCATCAAAGTCTTTTATGTAGGGTAATTTTACTACATGTTGCTTTCTATTCTGGAAAGCATTATGTATTTGTGCACAAATTTCCTTTGAAAATGTATTTTCAAATTATTTGATTTTTTTATTTGATTTTTGGATTATCTAATTATTCTTTTGTTCATTTTTCTTCTATTTCTTTTATGAGAAATTTAATTTATTTTTGTTTATTTTTTAACAAATTGATTTCATGAATATTTTTTTGTTACATGACTATTTTCTCGGGATACTATAGGAAATGCAAATTCAAAAAGAATTTCTTTGTCTTAATACCATTATCACATACCAGAAAAGGATATAACATTGTAATAAAGAGTGTTCCTAATATAACTTTAGAATTTAAGTTTTTGACTAAAACTAAATGAGTTTTAAAGCAATATCCTTTATTGCAAATCTTAACTCTTGATAATTTGTAATTAATTATTAACTTAGATCCATTAGTGGTACTTAATCTTTTAGAAGTTTTTTCATAATATTTGGTTAGGATTAAACCTTCCTGAATACAATTTTGATCTGCTTCGCTTTCTATTAAAGCTAAGGTCATTAAATGAAAATCATCGTTAAAGACTATATCTAATTTTATGTACCACTTTTGATAATTCACTTGAGATAAACTATTTATATATTCGTCTTGTTTATCTTTAATGATAATACTAGAGGATACTATTCCTTTTAATTTTTTATCTTCTTTTACTGCATTACTATGACTAACCTTTAAACTTTATTCTTCTAAATGCCGAACTTTTCCTTTTAATATATTAACTTCTTATTTTAATATTTTAATTTCTTCCTAAAGATCTTGAATAGTTGATTGTTTTTAATTTCAAATTTTTTATATACTTCAGCTAAATTATAAAATGTAAAATCTCTTTTTCTTTTGTACTTTTTATTTCTTTTAATCTAAGTAGATAATTCTTTTTTTTTTTTATTTCAGGATCGTCTATTTTATCAATAATGTCTAATAAAAATTATTTTACATTAATTATCGTATTTATATTATTAAATTGACATGATCCTATGCAACTACAAGATTCCGATTCGAAATTACTATCTTCACTATTAGTTTCAAAATTTTCACTTATTGTATTTAAATCATTTTCTGAATAATCTGTAACTTTTTCATCACTACTAGGATTTTCTTTATTTATAATTTATCTATTTTCCTTTTTAATTCTTCCAAAACATCTAGGTTATTAATACATTTCTTTATCCTATAGTTTCTTGAATAATGTCCTGAGCTACCACATTTATATCAAATTACTTTATCTTTTTTACTAGTCTTAGGCATAAATTTTTTATATTTTGATTTTATTTTAATGGGGTTTTTCTAATTATAATTTTATTTTGGCTTATATCTTTCTCTTTTATATATGTATTTTCTTTTAGGTTTTATTTTTCTTTTAGTAGCTGATGGAGCTCTAATCTATTGATAACCATATTGTTCATAAAATAAACCTAATTCTTTTCTTCCTGCTATACTATCTTTCTATAATTTTGTTTTTAATTTTAAATTAGTGCAAATTGATAATCATTCTATGTTAATAATATTTATTGGTTTTCTATAAGTTAATTCATTATAAGGCATTGTACCATTAATATCCCTTTTTAACCTACTCACTCTTTCTGCAAATAACTTAGGTAATCCTACTAAAAATCATTATTGTTCATAAAATGAACCTAATTCTTTTTTTCCTGCTATACTATCTTTTTATAATTTTGCTTTTAATTTTAAATTAGTGCATATTAATAATCCTTTTATGTTAACAATATTTATTAGTTTTTCATAAGTTAATTCATTATAAGGTATTGTACCATTAATATCCTTTTTTAAAATAGTCCTTACTCTTTCTGCATATAACTTACGTAATCATGTTAAAAATCATCATTTGCAATAAATATTAATACAATATGATCTAGTAATTGCTTTAGTTAAAAATAAATCCTTATACAATCTAAATTCTTGTAAATTAAGATAAGTTAAGTTTTGAAGAATTTCTAAACTTTTTTCTTGATATAAATAAGGATTTTCTATGAAATTTTTAGTAATAGAAAATATTAAAGTACTTATTATGTCATGTTGTTCTGTTTCTATTTGAATATTATTTTCTAACTTAATAATCCTTTTGCATGCTATCAATATATAATTCCTATCTACCTCAATTACATAATGATCCCACCAACCTTTTAATTATCTAATAAATCCTGATATTAATATTTGAGCCATTATAGTTTCATTATTTCCTTTTAATTTATAAGAACTAGCTGCCATAGTCATATCTTGTAAAAAATTTAATATTCTAATAAACCATCTATATTCTATTCGTTTAAATATCTACCATCATATTTAATTGATCTTTAGTTTCTTTATATTGATTATCTGGTGGTGTAGTTTTTAGGTAATAGTTACTAGCTTTTGGTCTTGGTATATATGTATTAAAATGCAAATTTTTAATTAAAAATTCATCCTCATTATTTGAATTTAACTGTTCTTCTAAGCTTTCAACTTCTGATGTAGTCTCTATATCTGACATAGTTTCTTTATCTATAGTCATAATCTGTTTTTCCTTAATATTTGGCTTTGCTAATTTTCCTTGTATCTTTCCTAATTTAAGGCCTTCATCTCTTAACTTAATATTTGTTCCTGGTGAAAATCCAAAAGGTTTAAATAACAATATTTCTAATTTAATAGGTGGATTTTCTACTAATGTTTTCTATATATGACCTACTTTTGTTTGTGACTTGGGTGTTTGTATTATTTTCTCTACTTTATTTAATTGATTAGCTATAGTATCTAATATTTGATTTGAAAAATCATTTAGCAATATTACATATTGTAAACCTTTTACTACTTTTTTATTTTTTGCTTTTATTCTTTAAATGGTTCGGCAAAATAAGATTTTTCTTTATTTTTTACTTGAATACACTCTAACAGAGGATGTATAGATGCTATTAATTTTCTGTATAAAGTGTTCCAATGTTTACCTATCTTTGAAGATACATTAATTTCTTTTTGAAAATCAATAGTATCTATACATCCTCTGTTAGAGTGTATTCAAGTAAAAAATAAAGAAAAAACTTATTTTGTCGAACCATTTAAAGAAATAAAAGTAGAAAATAAAGATATTGAAAGAGATTTACAACATGTAATTTTGCAAAATAAATTTTCAAATCAAATATTAGATATTATAACTAATAAATTAGATAGAAGAGAGAAAATAGTACAAACACCCAAGTCACAAACAGAAGTAGGTTAGACATCGAAAATATTAGCAGAAAATCCACCTATTAAATTACAAACACCTTTGTTTAAATATTTTGAATTTTTACAGGGAATAATTATTAAGTTAAAAGATAAAGGTCATATATTAAGAAAAATAAAAGAAAAATTAACAAAGCTAAATATTAAGGATAAATAGATTATGACTATAGATGAAGAAACTATGTCAGATATGAAGACTACATCAAAAGTAGAAAACTTAGAAGAACAATTTAAGTCAAATAATAAGGATGAATTTTTAATTAAAAATTACATTTTAATACATATACAGCTAGATCAAAAACTCATAGCTTTTACCATGACCTACACCACCAGATACTCAATATGAAGAAACCAAATATCAATTAAAATATGATGGTAGATCTTTATACGAATGAAATATAGATGGTTTATCGTAATATTAAATATTAAATTTATTGCAAGAAATGATTACGACAGCTAGTGCGTCTAAATCCAAAGGAAATAATGAAACTGCAATAGCTCAAATGTTAATATCAGGATTTACTGGAATGGGATCATTATGTAACTGAGATAGATAAGAATTATATATTAACAGCACGAAAAAGGATTGTTAAGGTAGAAAATAATATTCAGATAGAAATAGAACAATATAACATAATAAGTACTTTAATATTTGCTATTACTAAAAATTTTGTAGGAAATCCTCGTTTATATTAAGAAAGAAGTTTAGAAATTATTCAAAACTTAACTTGTCCTAAATTATAAGACTTTAAATGGTATAAGGATTTATTTTTAACTAAACTAATGACTGGATGAGATTGTAATAATATTTATTGGAAAGAAAGTTTTTTAACAGGATTATCTAAGTTATTTACAAAAAGAGTAAGGAGTAGGTTAAAAAGAGATAATAATGGTACAATACCTTATGATGATTTAACTTATGGATAAATAATAAATATTATTAACATAGAAGGATTATCAAATTGCACTGATTTAAAATTAAAAGCAAAATTAAAGAGATATAGTGTAGTGGGAAGAAAAAGATTAGGTTTATTTTGTGAACAATATGGTTATCAATAGATTAGAACTCCATTAGCTTCTAAAAGAAAAATAAAACCTAAAAGAAAATACATATATAAAATAGAAAGATATAAGCTAAAATAAAATTATAATAGGAAAAAATCCATTAAGAGAAAACCAAAATATAAAAATTTAGACCTAAGACTAGTAAGAAAGATATAATATTTTGTTATAAATGTGGTAGGTAAAGACATTATTTAAGAGATCGTAGGATAAAGAAACATATTAATAACCTAGATATTTCAGAAGAATTAAAAAGGGAAATAACTTGTAATTAATAAAAAGTCTAGTAGTGATGAAGAAGTTACAGATTATTCAGAAAATAATTTAAATGCAATAAGCAAAAAAACTGAAACTAATAGTGAAGATAGTAATTATGAATCAGGATCTTATAGTTGCATAGGATCATGCCAATTTAATAATATAAACATGGTAAGTAATGAAAATGAATTTTTATTAGATATTATTGATAAAATAGATAATCCTAAACTAAAAAAGAATTATCTACTTAGATTAAAAGAAATAATAAGTACAAAAGAAAAAGGCAAATTTACATCATATAATTTAGCTAAAGTATATAAAAAATTTGAAATTAAAAAATAATCAACTATTCAATATCTTCAGGAAGAAAGTAAAATATTGAAATAAGAAGCAAAAATATTAGAAAGAAAATTTTAGCATTTAGAAGAAAAAAGTTTAAAAGTTAGTCTTAGTAATGCGGTAAAAGAAGATAAAAAAAATTAAAAGGAATAGTATCCTCTATTATTATCATTAAAGATACGCATGACGAATATATAAATAGTTTATCTCAAGTAAATTATCAAAAGTGGTATGTAAAATTAGATATAGTCGTAAAATTAGATATTATCAAAAGGTTTAATCCCAACCAAATATTATGAAAAACCTCTAAAAGATTAGGTGCCACTAATGGATCTAAGTTAATAATTAATTACAAATTTTCAAGTGTTAACATTTGCAATAAGGGATATTGTTTTAAAATTCATTTAGTTTTAGTCAAAAACTTAAATTTTAGAGTTATATTAAGAACACCCTTTATTACAATATTATATCCTTTTCAGATATGTGATAATGGTATTAAGATAAAAATTCTAGATAAAGAAATTTTGTTTGAATTTACCGTTCCTATAGTTTCTAGAGAAGTTAGTCATGTAAGAAAAAAATATTCAAGAAATCAATTTTTTTAAAAATAAACAAAAACATTTAAATTTCTCATAAAAGAAATAGAAGAAAAAAGAATAAAAGAACAAATAGATAATTAAGAAATAAAAGAAAAAATCAATGAATTTGAAAATACCTTTTCAAAGGAAATTTGTGCACCAGTACCTAATGCTTTTTGGAATAGGAAGGAACATGTAGTAAAATTACCTTACATAAAAGACTTTGACGAAAAGAAAATTCCAACAAAATCTTAGGCTATCAAAATGACACTGGATTTAGAAAAATTTTGTTAAAAAAATACAAGATTTAAAGGATAAAGGATTATTAAGAGATTCTAATTCCCTTAGGTTATATTTAATATTTTATGTTATGAATACAACAGAAATAGAAAGAGGCACACCTAGATTAGTAATAAATTATAATCCTTTAATTACATTTTTACAATGGATAAGATACCCTATAACAGATAAAAGAGATTTATTAAAAAAGTTATACGATGTAAATATTTTTTTCTAAATTTGATATAAAATTAGGATTTTGGCAAATAGTAGTAGATGAAGAAGATATGTATAAGACAGGATTTAATATTTTATTTGGACATTATGAATGGAATATTATGCCATTTAGTTTAAAAAATGCTCCTTCAAAATTTCAAAATATTATCAATGATATATTAAGATCATTACATAAATTTTCAATAGTATACATTGATAATCTATTAATTTTTTAAAATTCAATAAGCCAACATATTAAACATTTAAAAATATTTTTTTACTTAATTCATGAAAATGGATTAGAAGTTTCCTCACCAAAGATGCAACTTTTTCAAACTAAAGTTAGATGTTTAGGACATGATATAGATCAAGGCACCATAAAACCAGTAAAAAGAAGTTTAGAATTTACTAGTAAATTTCCAAATGAAATAAAAGATGAAAAATAGTTATGAAGATTTTTAGGATGTTTAAATTATGTTCATGATTTTTTCAAAGATTTAGGAAAATTATGTAAGCCTTTATGTAATAGGTTAAAAAAGAAATCTGAACCCTGAATTGAAAAACATCCTAGTATAGTTAAAGAAAATAAAGAAAAAAATTAAAAGTTTACCATGTTTAAATATTCCTCATCCAGAAGCTTTTTTAAAAATTAAAATAGATGCTCGTGACATAGGTTATGGTGGTATTTTAAAACAAAAACGAAAATAAACAAACACAGAAGAACTAGTAAGATTTTATTAAGAAAGTTGGAATCAAACTCAAAAGAACTATTCCACGATTAAAAAGGAAATCTTAAGCATTGTTTTATGTATTAAAAAGTTTGAAGATGATTTCTACATGAAAAGGTTTTTACTATGCATTGATTGTTTGTCAATAAAATATAATTTAGAAAAAGATGTCAAAAATTTAATTTCAAAACAGATTTTTGCAAGATGGTAAGCTTTACTTAATAGCTTTGATTTCAAGATCGAATTCATTAAGGGAAAAGACAATAGTTTACCTAATTATCTTTCTCGTGAATTCTTACAGGGCAAATGAGTTCTAATAAGAAAGTTTTAGCAAAAGCCACATTATCAACAAGAACTTCATTATTATTAGAAAATTTTCAACGGAATCCTCCACTTACACCTCCTCCTATTAATACCATATCCAGACCCTTATTCACTTTATCACCTTTTTTCCTCCACTATAATGACCTTAGACCTTTTCACCTTTTGCACCTTTTCAACCATATTCATTAGCTTTAGCTGCTCCTTCTTCTCATATTTCTCCTATAGTACATTCACTTTCTACTAAAACTTCTTCACTTTATCATTTAAATCAGAAAAGATTATTTATTAAAGTTTTAGAACCATAAAAACTTAATGTATCATAAAATCATAACTTTTATAGGTTGATTGATGATGTTTTCCTTAATAGTTGGCATTTTTATGAGGAAGACCAGAGTAAAAAAAAGAATATTTTGAAGTTATATTAGTAGATATTGAATCATTAGAGATATACCATAACTGTGATGAGAGAGATAAAAATAGGATTACTTATAGTAAAGTTAAGATTATCTATATTATTACTCAATTAGAATAGGGATCACAACCATATTAATTGAAGAGACTCTCAGGATATCATCCCAGATTAGTATATAGTTATATTACGATTACCAAGATGCCTAGTACCAAGCATTCTACTTAAGAAATTTTCAACATTCATGGTTCTTTTACTTTTTACAGAAATTTGGTGGCATTCTTTTGAATTGGTTCATCAGGTGGTTTGGTTATTTTGGCTTAATCATTGAAGCAGCTCTATTCCAGATAAGGGAAGCTTTTATCAAATTTACAACTTACTTCAACCTAGGTGCTCTAGCCAATCTTTTAAAATATTGTGCAATGTTCAAAATTCCATGGATTGTTTTTTAGATATATCACATGTCTAAATAGATTAATCAGTTACCAATTCTTTATCAAAAATTTAGAGTAAAATGGTGGGATAATTTTGATGATAGTAAGGCCGATAGATAAGCAATTATTTAATTACTTTAAATAGTGAACGTCTACATCTTTATTGTCAACTCCTTCAATTTGTTATTCTCAACATCCTTAGAAGAATAGTTCAATTCTATTATCAATTATATTTCAGCAGAAAAGGGAAACTCGTCAGAAGGCAATACTCCTCCTCCTCGCTGTGCACTTGAAGATTCTCAAAATCCATTTGCAGATGTAAAATTATAAAGAGTCATATGTTATAAAATTTAGATGTAAAGCAAATGCAATGTAAATAAAATAAAGATGAAAATGCAAACGTAAAAATATAATAGAAAAGACAAAAAGTCAAAAAGTCAACAAAAGTAAAAAAATAGCAAAAGTCATAAGTTTTAAAGCTAGCGTTATCAATTCTCCTGACAAAACTTTTATAGCCAAAGACATCACTTAATTTTCTTACTTTCACAAAAACCTTTTTCATAGTTATCTTTTCAATATCTTTTTATATTTCATCCGACACAAAATGTTGTTTCAAAAAGTTAGTCTTTATTACTAGTTTCAAATTTCAACTTTCATCATTTCAAAATACGCATTTTCTAAAGGTTAATAATAAGAAATATATTAAAAGAAAATTTAAAAATATAGATAGGTTAATAAATGAGTTAAAAGTAGAAATGAAAATTCTTGAATCTTGATTAATAGAGTTAGAAGAAAATATAGTAAAAATAAAAAGTTCAAATTTACCTCAATTTTCATATTATTATACTATTGTAGAAAATATTAAATATATGATCACTAGAAATAAACATTTAATTAGGAGACTAGAAAATAATAAAAAATCAATACCTATATGTTAAATATATAAATATATATAAGCTATAACTTTGTCATAAATTAAATCCAAAATAAAGGTTGACATCCGATCTTACATTTTTGGTGTCAGAGTCTACATAATTAGGATTGATTTAAATTCTAGGAACTTTAAGAAGTATGTGAACCTAGATCAATTAATATTAATAATCAATTTTCAAGAATATTATTACTTAGTGATGGATTAGTTTAAAGAAATTTTTCCTCAGATAATAATCAATCAAGTATTTCTTCTATTTATTCATACAATAGAACTTCAATACCTAGATCAATATCTGTAAAAAATTTAGAATTAAAAGGAGCAAATTTTAATACAAGTATTTCAAGACCATTATATATCGGAGAAAAAAAGAGAATATTATGTTAGCCCAATTAAGTCTCAAATGGAAGCTTTTTCTCAAATTAATTAGCAATTTAAAGATGATTAGTTTTTATATAAATAAAAAGTTTTTAAGAAATTATTTAAAAGTATAATATAATCAGTAAAAAGCTGAATGGTATTTTAATAATTTTTCTCAAGCAGAATTAAGTAATTTTAGAAGTTTATGGTCTAAAGAAATGAAAGATAAACAAGTTAATATTCCTTTATTTTTATGGTTTGAAAATTACTATTATTATAATAATATAGACTATCCATTTTAAAAAGAAATTAATGTATCTTCAAAGTTAGGTAAATATTGGAACACTTTAGAAGGAAAATCAATAATATTTATACATCCTTCGTATGAAAATATGGCTAATCAAATATTTACAACATGTAATATTGTAAAATAAATTTTTAAATCAAATATTAGATACTATAGCTAATCAATTAAATAGAGTAGAGGAAATAGTATAAACACCTAAGTAACAAACAAAAGTAGGTTAGACATCGAAAATATTAGCAAAAAATCGACCAATTAAATTAGAAACACCGTTGTTTAAACATTTTGAATTTTCACCAGGAACAATTATTAAGTTGAAAGATGAAGACCATGTATTATGAAAAATAGAAAAAAAATAGCAAAGCTAAATATTAAGGATAAACAAATTATGACTATAGGTAAATAAAATATGTCAGATATAGAGACTACATCAAAAGTAAAAAACTTAAAAGAATAATTTATTTCAAATACTAAGAATGAATTTTCAATTAAAAATGGCACTTTAATACATATGCACCAAAACCAAAAACTCGTAACTATTACCTAAGACTTACACCACCAGATAGTCAATATGAAAAAACTAAATATCAATTAGAATATGATGGTAGATCTTTATACAAATGGAATGTAGATGGTTTATCAGAATATCTAATATTAAATTTATTACAAGAAATTTCTATGAAAGTTAGTGCTTATAAATCAATAGAAAATAATGAAATGGCAATAGCTCAAATGCTAATATTAGGATTTGCTGGATTATTAAAAGGTTGGTGTGATCATTATGTAACTAAGATAGATAGAAATTATATATTAACAGCACACAAAAGGATTTTTAAGGTAGAAAATAATATTTAGATAGAAACATAACAAGATGACATGATAAGTACTCTAATATTTGCTATTACTAAAATTTTTGTTAGAGATCCTCGTTTATGTCAAGAAAGAAGTTTAGAAATTCTTCAAAACTTAACTTATCCTAAATTACAAGAATTTATATGGTATAAGGATTTATTTTTAACTAAATTAATGACTAGATCAGACTACAATAATATTTATGAGAAAAACAGATTTTTTGCAGGATTATATAAGTTATTTGCAGAAATTGCAAGAGTATGTTAAAAAAATAATAATGGTACAATACCTTATGATGAATTAACTTATGGACAACTAATAAATATTGTTAACATCAAAGGATTATCAATTTGCACTAATTTAAAATTAAAAGTAAAATTGAAGAGAGATAGTGTAGTAGGAAAAAAGAATTAGGTTCATTTTGTGAATAGTATGGTTATCAACAAATTAGAGCTCCATTAACTACTAAAAGAAAAAAAAATTGAAAATAAAATACATATATAGTAGAAAAATATACAAGCCAAAATAAAATTATAATCAGGAAAAATGCATTAAGAGAAAACTAAAATATAAAAAATTTAGACCTAAGACTAGTAAGAAAAATATAGTAATTTGTTATAAATGTGGCAGGCAATAACATTATTCAAGAGACAGTGGGATAAAGAAATGTATTAATAACCTAGATGTTTTATAAGAATTAAAAAGGAAAATAACTAAAATTATAATTAATGAAAATTTTAGTATTGATGAAGAAGTTATAGATTATTCAAAAAATGATTTAAAAGCAATAAGTGAAAAATCTGAAACTAATAGTGAAGATAGTAATTTTGAATTAAAATCTTGGAGTTGCACAAGAACATGTCAATGTAATAATATAAATATGATAAGTGATGAAAAATAAATTTTATTCGACATTATTGATAAAATAGATGATCCAGAAATATAAAAGAATTATCCACATAGATTAAAAGAAATAATAAGTACAAAAGAAAAAAAGAGATTTTACATCTTATGATTTAGTTGAAGTATATAAAAAATTTGAAATTAAAAAAAAATAAATATTCAAGATCTTCAAGAAGAAATTAATATATTGAAATAAGAAGTAAATATATTAAAAGGAAAATTTCAGCATTTAGAAGAAAAAAGGTGAAGGTTAGTCTTAGTAATGCGGTAAAATAATATAAAAAATTAAAAGGAATACTATCCTCTAGTATTATCATTAAAGATACACAAGATGAGTATATAAATAGTTTATCTCAAGTAAATTATCAAAAATGGTATGTAAAATTAGATATTGTCGTTAACTACCTTAGTTTTATTAGATAATGGAATAGATCAAAATTTTATTAAGAAAGGTTTAATCCGAACAAAATATTATAAAAAAAACTTTTGAAAGATTAGGTACCGCTAATGGATCTAAGTTAATAATTAATTGAAAATTATCAAGAGTTAAGATTTACAATAAGGGATATTGCTTTAAAACTTATTTAATTTTTATCAAAAACTTAAATTCTGGAGTTATATTAGGAACACCTTTTATTACAATGTTATATGCTTTTCAGGTATGTAATAATGGTATTAAGAAAAAAAATTCTAGATAAAGAAATTATTTTTGAATTTGCATTTCCTATAGTATTTGGAGAAATTAGTTATGTAAGAAAAAATATTCAAAAAATCAATTTGTTAAAAAATATACAAAACAAATTAAATTTCTCATGAAATAAATAGAAGGAAAAAGTATAAAACAATAATTAGATAATCCAAAAATAAAAAAATCAAAGAATTTAAAAATACCTTTGCAAAGGAATTTTGTGCACTGGTATCTAATGCTTTTTGGAATAGAAAGCAGCATGTAGTAAAATTACCTCACATAAAAGACTTTGATGAAAAGAAAATTCCAATGAAATCTCAAGCTATCAAAATGACACCAGATTTAGAAAAATTTTGTTGAAAATAAATACAAGATTTAAAGGATAAAGGATTAATAAGAGGTTCTAAGTCCCCTTAGTTATGTTCAGCATTTTATATTATGAATGCAGCAAAAATAGAAAGAAGAATGCTTAAATTAGTAATAAATTATAAATATTTAATTGCAGTTTTACAATGGAAAAAATACCTTATACCATATAAAACATATTTATTAAAAAAATTATACGATACAAATATTTTTTCTAAATTTGATATGAAATCAGAATTTTGGCAAATACAAGTAGTTGAAGAAGATAGGTATAAGATAGGATTTAATATTCCATTTGGACATTATGAATGGAATGTTATGCCATTTGGTTTAAAAAATGTTGCTTCAGAATTTCAAAATATCATGAATGATATATTAAGACCAATACATGAATTTTCAATAGTGATGTTGTATTGATTTTTTTCAAATTCAAAAAGCCAATATGTCAAATATTTAAAAAGATTTTTTTCAACTAATTCATTAGAATGGATTAGTAGTTTTCACACCAAAGATGAACCTTTTTCAAACTAAAGTTAGTTTCTTAAGACATTATATAGATCAAGGCACCATAAAACCATTAAATAAAAGTTTAGAATTTATTAGTAAATTTGCAAATGAAATAAAAGATAAAAAATAGTTACAAAGATTTTTAGGACGTTTAAATTATGTTCATGATTTTTTCAAATATTTACAACAATTATGTAAGCCTGTATATAATAGGTTGAAAAAGAAACCTGAACCTTGGACAAAAAAATTTACTAGTATAGTTAAAGAAATTAATGAAAAAAATTAAAAGTTTTCCATGTTTAAAAATACCATATCCAGAATCTTTTTTAATAATTGAAAAAGATGCTAGTGACATAGGTTATAGTGGTATTTTAAATTTAAAACGAAAAGAAACAAACAAAGAAAAACTAGTAAGATTTTATTCAGGAAGTTGGAATCAAACTCAAAAGAACTATTCCATAATAAAAAAGAAAATCTTAAGCATTGTTATATGCATTAAAAAGTTTGAAGTTGATTTATACATGATAAGATTTTTACCACGCATTGATTGTTTATCAGCAAAATATATTTTAGAGAAGCCTATCAAAAATTTAATTTCAAAATAGATTTTTTGCAAGATGGCATGCTTAACTTAGTAACTTTGATTTTGAGATCAAATTCATTAAGGAAAAAGATAATAGTTTATCTGATTTTCTTTCTCCTGAATTCTTACAAAGAAAATAAGTTATAATAAGAAAGTTTTAACAAAAGCCACATTGTCAATAAGAAATTCATTGTCATCGGGAAATTCTCAATAGAATCCTCCACTTACACCTTCTTCTATTAAGACCATATCCAGACCTTTATTCCCTTTATTACCTTCTTTTCCTCCAACTTGAAAGACCTTAGACCTTTTCACCTTTTGCACCTCTTCGATCATATTCATCAGCTTTAGCTTCACCTTATTCTCTTATTTCTCTTATAGTACTTTCACCTTCTATTAAAGCTTATTCACCTTATCATTTGAATCAGGAAAGATTATTTATTAAAGTCTTAGAACTAGAAGAGCTTAATATATCAGAAAATTGAAACTTTTATAGGTTGATTGATCATGTTTTCCTTAATAGTTGGCATTTTCATGGGGAATATGTTAGAGAGTATGCCCTACAGCCCATGTAATAGGGATGTATTTCATATGTATGAACTCATTTTCTTAATAAAAGGCATCATTCATTTATTAATGCTATGTTTAAATACATGAGTTTGTAAATCTTAAATTAATAAACGAAGTCCTAGATATTATAAACACAGTGCAAAGGAAATCATGAAAATGGTCATGATATGAGATGTCTATTGCATGCAAATGTGTTAATATCTAAATATCCCTAGTCATAGAATTAAAAAAAAATAGGGCATTGTTAATTCGGACACACTAACACATGTTATGCTTCTTGAATGGTTCAAGCAGTGGTTCTCATAATTGTGATTATGGAAGATAATCAAAGCTAACATGTGGATAAATGTTAGAAGAAAAAGGTCATTGGAGACCTACAAAGAGAATCCTCACATGGATATTAAATCTATGTCAGTGAGGAATCTCTTCATAGTGATTGTACAAGTATCCTTAGACTTGAGATTACCAAAGTTATCTTAAGTAGCAAGTGGTATACTTTGACTCCATAACTGATTACTTCTAACTGGGGGTGAAAATAGTTAGGAGGTTGGGTATATCATGACCTACTTGAAGATAGTTGAGTGATTAACAAAGGATTCACCATCCTAGATTTATTAAGGAAAGTTATCTCACATGATTCTATAATGGCCTTGTTTAGAGAATCTCTGGCCAGAGTAATATGCCGAGATGGATAGGGATCTATGAAGGGCATTTTGGGAACAATGGTTAAATTAATAGAACATACATAATTAGATTTATATGAGTTGACATAAATCCATACTCAGAATCTAATTGAGATAAGAGTGGTGAAAGAAGTAATTGTACGATAACTATTTCTATGGAAGGGTATAGTCAAATCACTTGAATTTCCTGACATTTGGGTAGTCATAATGCTTAGCTAGAGACCAATCATAACTTGTATAATAGTGTATCATAAATATCAATAGGGATTGATAAAATGATTTAAAGAAGTTTAAATCATGTGAGTTTTGAATAAAACTTACAATTACATACTATATTGCCAATATGGATAGAAACCCAATAGATCACACCCATATAGAGTAAAGGATAAAATGATAAAATGACAAGGATAATAATATTTGTTATTATTATGGGAGTAAAGAAGTGAATAAGAGAATAATTAATTAAAGAGTTTTATTAATTATGATCAAGTAAAATTGTTTGCAGAACTTTTTAGAAATATTTTGTAAAATGGACCTAATTAAAATATTATATTTTATAATTAATTATTATTGGACTATAAGTATTATAGGGCTAATATAATAATTAATAGATCCATTGGAGAAATTAAAATGGGGCCTAGAGGAATGGCTTTGGAACAGAAACCCTCCAAGGAAGGGTTACATGCCAAGCCCTGGTAGAAGGCATTAGAGGCCTAATTCTTACACCAAAACAAATTAAATATATTTCATAAGTATTATGAAGCCCACATATTTAATTTGGATGGATTTGGAATTCATTTGGATGATTAAATCCAAGTATATGCACAAAGGGCCTAGTTTGTGGGTTTTGTGCATAGTCTTTTATGAAAGGACTTAAATTGGATTTAATTGATCCCAAATAAATTATTAATAATTCCATAAGCCCATTTAATATTTTTTCAGAAATTTTAAAGAGCCCAATCCTAGTATGAAGTTGGATTTTTAACCCAACTATAAAAATCCAAGTGATAGGGTATTAGGGTTAAGGTGAACAATTAAGAGAAAAGAATTTATCTCACTCTCACAACCCTAGCCGCCACCCCCTTGCTAGCATCAAGGGGATTTCGACCAGTCCTTGTTCTCCTCCTTTTTTGGTTCATTCAATCCTTCTCTAGTGTGGATTACTCATTAGAGGTGTTCAATTTTGGACACTATGGTTTGCGACAACCCGGTGAGAAGGAAAATCAATTGTTCAACAAAAATCAAAGATGATTTTTCTTATTCTCATTAATATGTATATTGTAAATTCATGGAAACATCAGATCTATTGGTTAAAAATTTTAAATTCCACTTATGTATGAGATGCTTGTAACTGATAATTCCCAACATGGTATCAGAGCCTCGGTTTTGCCATGAATCTACAATTCTATATTTTGCGGAATAATTTTTATTTTTGAGTTATTTATTTTATAAACTTTAAATATCAGATTTGATTGTTCATGAATGAGAAATATTGATTTCTGGATGTATGTGATCAAAATATATAAAATGAAAATAAAAACGATTCTTTTCATAAAAGAACCATTGAGAATGGCGTGTAGGGTTTTATTTTTCAATAAAGTTTAAGCGATGTTCTAAATTAATTTTTTATTGATCCACTCTAAAATCATTTTGATGATAATTTATGTGTTTAATATGTGATATTAAGCCATAGGATCAAACAAAATTAAAATCGAACAAGTTTTGCATGTAAACTAGTTTAGTCGAAAAGTTCGATAAATTGGTATTCTTTGTGTGTTATTGGTATGTTCTTGGTGTGTTCATGTTTAGAACGATTTTAAATCTTCTAAATCTAATATATCTGATATATTAATGTGTTTTAATTAATTGGATTAATTAAAATGGGCCTTAAATTAATTGGATTAATTTTAATTCATTAAAACCACTTAATAGGCTTAATTATGTTTACGGACTTGGTTGAAATTAGTGAATGACTTGGTGGGCCCAATGAGCCGATTTAAATTAAATATTATAAACTATAATTAAGTTTATTAATGGTTTATAAGCACTGGAGTGGGCTTGACTCATTCCAAATGGTCCAATAGACACAAAACTAGTTTGTGTGTGAACACATCTTAGGATTTATTATGTGGGTTTCGGTCTACCCTTGTTTTAAGCCCAAAATTGATTTTTTAATTATTTAATATAATTAATTAATTAAATAATCAATTGATAATTAACTAATAATCAATTGGATTAATAATTAAGGCAAGAACACATGCATGCAAAAAGGTTTCCTAAAATGAAAGTTTCCAAAATGGAAAAAGTTTCCTAATTTCATCACATTATTAAAATAACTCAAAAGTATGTTTCGAGAGTTGAAACAAAGTTAGTAATCCATTATATGTTTTACTTTATGCATTAGAAATGCATATAAGGGTGAATGATTGGCATGATGGATAGTTATGGACAAGGCCTAATGTGATTGAGCATAATGCATGTTTCGGCCCAATGAGGACTTTCATGTCCCGACCACTTATTTTTGGTTTGTATTTCTTTTCAAATTTTAATATGTAATTAGATTACTTAGATTAGAATTAGAGATAGATATGGAAACCACTATTAAGGAGCAAAATGGGCCCAATAGAGATCCAACAAGTTTGAAGATAATTTAATTATTTTTACTTGTTTGAATCATGCCTATTACCTAGGTGTGACCTTTTGATTTCCCTCTTAGCTCGGGGAAATCAGTGTAGTAAAGTCCATAACTATACCATATTTGTATGCTTATATTTATGAGATAGATATAGGATGCATACCAATGTATGCCAACCATGTATGATGAGACTTAATTAACTAAAATCTCTCAAACTAATAATAAGGTATATAAGCCTTCCATTAATTTGAAGAGAACCAGAGTTCTTTATAGTGTGGGTCACTAACCACTGTCAAGCTCATATTATATGGAATATGTTCAAATCTAATTAAATAGGTCATCTTAGCTAGCCCATTAGCTTGTTGACCACAATCAAGGCTAATGGTTCTAAAGGCAAGATTAGGAAATGCATATATGATATGCACGTATCAAGAGTTGATAACCTAATAAACCAATAGTTGTGTAGAGACACAATTGGTATAGAGATACCTACCTTTCAAGGGTATAGAGTTTTATTTTTTTTATCACAGTCAAGGTCAAATTTCATATCAAGGATTGGATATTGTCCCACTAAGAATACCATCGGGTTTTCTCAGATTAAATAGTGAGGGCTATTGATTTGCAATAAAATAGTGGGAGTAAATGGATTAATTAAAGACCTAATTAATGCATACATATATATGAACATACTCTCATATGTTTTCTTTTTCACATCTAGGTCATCATCATGAGCACATCAAACATAAATATACGATCAATCTTGGCTAACAAGCTGGTTGGCAACGACTATTATGACTGGATTAGGCAAGTGAGAATTGTTCTCAGAGCTGAAAAGATCCATTATGTCTTGGATAAAGATCCACCACCACTTCCATCAGATGATGCCATTGATGAGATCAAGGGCACTTATCAAAAATACATAAAGGATAATGAAGCAGCAGCATGTCTAATGCTGGGTGCTATATCCTCAGAGCTTCAAAAGCAACATGAGATGTGGATGCTAAAACCATCATTTTGCATCTAGAGGAGCTTTATTATTTTCAAGCTAGAACTGAGCAATATGAGATTTCTTGAGCTCTATTTAGCTACAAAATTGTGGAAGGCACTTCGGCTACTACTAACGCATTGAAGATGTATGAGTATATTGAGCATTTGAGTAGACTTGGCTATGTAATGGATAATGATCTATACATAGATTTAATCTTGTACTCATTGGCTCCAAGTTATTTACCTTTCATGCTTAACTTTAACATGAACAAGATCCAAGTAACCATTCCTAAGTTAATCAACAAGCTCAAAATAGCTGATGGATCCTTCAAGAAAGATCCAAAAAGTTTCATGGTTATCACTTCTGTAAAGGCAAGAAGCAGCAAAAGAAGAAGATGACCAAGGCGCAGCCAAAGAATGGTGGGATTTCCAAGAATAAGGTTACACTAAAAGAGAATCCTAAAAGAACTTGCTTCCATTGTGGAAAAGATGGTCATTAGAAGAGTAACTACAAAGCCTATCTAGATTCTCTAAAGGAGAAGAAGCAAGCTGATGCTTCTACTTTAGGTATTCATATGATTGAAATTAATACTTATTCTATTGCTTCAAAACAATCTTAGGTATTAGATACCGGATGTGGATCTCATTTATGTAATGATCTACAGGAGCTTAAAAAGCATTAGAAGAGTTGAAAAGGCAAAAATATGTCTACAGTCATCTACTGGACAAAGCATCTCTACAATAGTTGTAGGGACTTACCATTTGCCTCTTCTAAGTGGATTAATACTGGAATTAAATAATTGTTATTATGTTCCAGCATTATCCAAAAGTATTATTTCTTTTTGTTGTTTATTGAACGATTATGACATTTCTTTAAAGGACAAGTGTTGTTACATTTTTAAGAACAAATATGTTTATGCAAAAGATATCATTGAGAATGGTATATTTTTTCTTGATTTAATTAAAGAAGTGCATAATGTGGATACCAAGAGAATGAAACAACATAATATAAATACCTCATATTTATGGCATTGTCGTTTAAGCCATATAAATGAGAAATGTATGACCAAATTATACAAGTCAAGTGATTTAGGGTCATTTGATTATGAATCATTTGATACATGTGAATCTTGTTTACTGAAAAAAATGATAAAGCTCCCTTTATTGGTAAAGGAGAATGAGCTAAAATGGTTTTGGACTTAATACATTCAGATGTATGTGGTCAATTGACTACACATGCAAGAGGAGGTTACTCCTACTTCATTACTTTCATAGATGATTATTCGAGGTTTGGATATATCTATCTAATGAAATATAAATCAGAAGCATTTGAAAATTTCAAAGAATTCAGGATTGAAGTGGAGAAGCAACTTGGTAAGAGTATTAAGACATTTAGATTAGATCGAGGTGGAGAATACTTAAGCCAAGAATTTCAAGATTATCTTAGAGATAATGGGATTTTATCTCAATGGACTCCACCATATACACCACAACACAATGGTGTATCTGAGAGGAGAAATCAAACATTATTTGATATGGTTCGATCCATGATGAACCGAGCAGACTTGCCTAAGTCCTTTTGGGAATATGCACTAGAAACTATTGTTTATGTGTTAAATAGAGTTGCTAGTAAATCGGTTGATGTTACTGCATATGAGATATGGAATAACAAGAAATCCACACTTTCTCATATGAAAGTATGATTATCAAGAAGCCTGGTACAAAGCATATAGTTACTATGATTATCAAAAAGCCTGGTACAAAGCATTATACTTGAGAAAGTTTCATCATTCTTGGTTCTTTTATTTTTCACATAAATTTTGTTTTGTTTTTCTCAATTGGTTAATTAGATGGCTTAGTTCTATGGGTTTAATTATCGAAATAGTTTCATTTCCAATAAAAGAAGTTTTTGCAAAGTTCAAAACTTATTGTCAACTGGATGCTCTCGCTAATCTTCTTTAATATTATGTAATTTTTAAGGTTCCTTGGCTAATATCTTGGACTTATCATACTTCAAAGCAGGTTAACCAACTTCCAGTCCTTTATAGACAATTTAGAATAAATTAGTGGGATACTTTTGATATTAAAAAAATAGATATTCAAGCATTCATCAGTTATTTTACTCCTGCAACATCATCATCAACTCCTCCAGCAAGTTTCATTTCAAATAAAAAATAAATTGTCAATTTATTATCAGCAGCATCATCATCCCAATCAAATAATATCCAATATGATATTTTCCTACTTCTCTAATTCTCTGTTTTATCATGTTTAGATTCGATCTAACTTCATTATTTCTTTATAACGGTACTCTTCTCTCACTATCATATCATCACTGCACTCAATGTATATCCTATCAGTTTCCCTTCCAGTTAGGGCCTTTGCATGTAATTTAATACTTTCATGTCTATTGAAAATGATGTTAATGTAATGCTATGAAAGAATGATATAATGCAAATGTATGCTTTTAAGTAACATAAATGTTTCCCCACCTCCTGCTATGATGTGTGTAATCAATTTCCCACACTATTAATGAATCATTGATAGGTGCACAAAACATCATATCCAATCTAAATCCACTTTCATATCAACTTCATACAGGGGCTTCCATACTCCACTATCTTTTGAACACAAGGTCATCTGCACTAACCCCTTGCACTACACTAGATTTACACTTTTACCTATCTATACTTTCACTAGGATCCAATTCTATCTTTACTCTTGGCAAGACAACATCTGTTTTAAGGCAACAACTCTGCATAGACACACATCTCTAATCTTATCTCTAACACCTTATTTCATATAACCGCCTAAACCTTTGCTCTAATGCCATAATGTAATGTTCGATCTTATTACCATTTTATTTACTTAATATTCTATTAAATTGCTTACATAAAAACACATTTGTACACACACACACACATATATATATATATATGACTAAAGTATATTTATGGAAGAATTAATTACATATATTACAAATCCTTTACATTAAACATTTACAAAAAATTAACTCTATTCTAAAATTAGTCTTCACTTGCTATCCTCTCTAGTGGCCTGCAGATGTTCACTTGAACTTGGTTTTTTAATTTACACCTGTGTACCTACATGGGAAAAACACATTTATAACAATTGACTTCTTGTCGAAATCTTAAATGCAAATATCACAATAAAATAACTTTTTAGATTAAAAAATAAACACATTTATAACAATAGTCAATTCATTAAGTGATGGAATATGACATGGTATGCACACAAAGATCACGTAGCGGAAAACAATAAAAATTTGATCATACATGCCATACAATTCCATGACAAGAATCGAAATATACAATTTTAGGGTTTTAAAACTTACAACTTTAGATGCCTTTAAAACTTGATTTTGATGATGACCGGCAACCAATCAATGCCAAGGAACAGCCTTTACACCACTCCTCTCTATTCTCACACACACACTTGCAAAGATAGCTTAAAACCGAGATTGCTAGCTCTTAAATTAAGTATTGTGTAATGGCTATGGTTTAAAGCTACAAGACTTGATCTTGTACTTCTTTTAGGTGCTATTAATGCCCAAAAACACAAGGAAGCAAGAAAGAGTTCTTCCCCTTGTGTGTTTCGGCCAAGAGAAATTATTGTGAGAGAGAGATGTAATTCACTCCAAAACCTAGCAAAAACTAGGGTTTTCCATTTTTCTCTATCAGTATATATCATCTAATTATGTAAGTGATTAATCTAAAATCTACTACCTTAAGATAATTTATTTTAGCCTTAATCACTTCCTTAAAATAAGTAATATATATTGATTCAAACTCTTTTAATTTAATCCAAGATAAACCATAAGACATTATAATCAAATTAATCACTTAATTTGGAAATTCACATGTGTTGAAATTCCTTAGTATTTAATCTTGGAATTTCGGCTATGTCATCTCTTAATTAAGTTTTTTAATTTGATTTAAATATAATTAGGATTTAATACTCAATTAACTTAATTAATACAAGATAATTAATTAATTGAAATTAAACCATGTGGGCTGAATTTCTCTCTCTCATGGGCCAAGGTCCAATAGCATTTATAATGCCCATTACATACATTAATTTGACTTTAATTAAAAGCCCAAATTAATGCCCAATACTTTATTTAAATATTTTAAGCCCAATGCTTTGTGTGCGATCGTATAGGTCCATTTAATGTTGACAATGAATTAATGAATTAATTCAAAGGCTATATATATTCTCTAGCAATATATTATAGCATTCCAAATTAAATGAAAATGCATATGGTATTTAGTGACCTAATGCAATTTTGCATAGTCCCTTACCCATAAATATAAGAATTAATATAAGGAATGGAACTAGTCATCCTTATATATATTAATTCATTTCTTGATATTCCAGTGACACTGATCTCTCAGATAAATAATGATTACTCATTATTTCATCTCGGTATGGCCATACACTTCTCAGTTCACTGATCAAGTGGCCGATGATATTTTCTCTCTTATAGAGAGGGGTAATTCCTTCACTTCTGTCATACTCTCTAACATGAATCAATGCATACCCAAGCATACCCGTACTTGTCACTTTGTTTGAGCACGTTAGGTGTATGTCAAAGCACACAGTAATTCATAAAGAGTTTTATAGAGATTTTAGGTCTAAGAACTCCGATACAAAACTTGCATATGAGAAACACTTATGACTTGTACCATGTAGTGTTCTCATGAGTGGATCAAATCCAGATACCATGCTCTAAACATGTATCTATGATCTCTGATTGACACTCTTGTCCTTATGATCCGTAAGACATAACTCAACTTATCAGAGAGATCATACTAGTCTTAATTCATTTGTTATTCCCATAACAATGACTGACTAGGAATATTTAGAATGAAGTCTCATTTGTTTCAAGGTCTTACAACCATGTGCCTCACACATGATAACTTAAACTAAAACAACATTCTTAGATAGTTCTATCAATCGATATGCACAAGAATACAATAGATAAAACAAATGCCTCATTTATTAACTAAAGTGTTTTATTACAATTTATTGGGGCTAGGGCTTACACTAACAATCTCCCACTAGCACTAGTCCCAATTGGCCAAAGCCCTAAGATCGAATGCTCTCAAATGAGCTTCGTGCAGATTTGGACGCAACTGTTTCATCAAAGGATTTGCTACATTGTCTTCACTTGCTATCTTGCTAACCTTGACGTCCCCACGATCAATGATTTCTCTGATCAGGTGGTACCTCCTGAGTATGTGTTTGGATTTATGGTGTGACCGGGGCTCCTTGGCCTGTGCGATGGCCCCCTTGTTGTCACAGAAAATTTCTAATGGATCTAGGATGCTTGGGACCACTCCAAATCTAGAAATGAAATTTTTAATCCAAACAGCCTCTTTTACAGCCTCACTCACTGCAATATACTCAGATTCTGTAGTTGAGTCGGCAACGGTCTCTTGCTTCGAGCTTCTCTAGCTAACAGCACCACCGTTCAAAACAAAAACAAACCCAGATTGCGATCTAGAATCTTGAGTGCTGGTCTAAAAAGTAACATCGGCATAACCTTGTATGACGAGCTTTTCTTGACCACCATACACCAAGAAGTGATCCTTAGTCCTTCACAGGTACTTCAGAATCCCTTTTACAGCAGACCAGTGCTTCTTACCAGGGTCTTGCTGAAACCTACTGGTTATACTCAGTGCATGAGCAACATCCAACCTAGTACATAATATAGCGTACATGATAGATCCAATAGCAAATGCATATGGGATTGTACTCATGTTGTCCCTTTCCTCTTTGGTTTTAGGGAATTATTCTTTAGTTAAAAGAACTCCCAAAGCCAAAGGTATGTACCCTTTCTTTGAGTCTCCCATACTAAAATGCTTTAGTACTTTGTCTATGTACTTTTCTTGACTTAGTCCCAAAAGCCAATTCGATCTATCTCTATAGATTCGAATACCAAGTATTGTCTCAGCTTTACCTAAGTCTTTCATTGAGAAACATTTCCCTAACCATTGCTTAACCTTTTGCAATGTTGGAATGTCATTCCCAATGAGAAGGATGTTGTCCACATAAAGGACCAGAAGTACTACTATGCTCCCACTAACATTCTTGTACACACAAGGCTCATCTTCGTTCTTGATGAAGTCAAATTCTTTGACTGCCTCATCAAAATGAAGATTCCAAATTCGGGATGCATGCTTTAATCCATAAATGGATTTTTGAAGCTTGCAAACCATCTTAGGATGCTTGGGATTGACAAAACCCTCAGGTTGTGTCATATACACATCCTCAAGTAAATTTCCATTGAGGAAAGCAGTTTTGACATCCATTTGCCATATCTCATAATCATGATATGCAGCTATGGCAAGTAAGATCCTAATGGACTTGAGCATGACTACAGGCGAAAATGTTTCATCATAGTCTACACCATGAGTTTGTCTAAAACCTTTTGCTACTAGTCTACCTTTGTAGGTCTTATTAGCTTTGAGTTTGAATAGCCACTTGCATTCAATTACCTTAGCACCTTCTGGTAGATCAACCAAGGTCCAAACCTGGTTATCGTACATTGATTGCATCTCGAATTTCATGGCTTTAAGCCAATTTTTTGAGTCCGGGCTCTCAATAGCTTCTCGGTAGGTAGTAGGATCCTCACGATCTACTAACTCAATGGTGTCACTATCAGTGATTAGAAATTCATATCTCTCAATCTCCTGATGTACCCTACCATACCTTCTAGGTTCTTGTGTAATGGGTTCTTGTGTAATGGGTTCTTGTTCCATAACTGGTTGTGAACTTGATCCCATTTTAACTCATCCACTATAGGAGTTTATGGCGCTTCAATTTCTCCAAGTTCTACTTTACTTCCACTGTCTTTCTTTAGAAGGAACTCCTTTTCCAAGAAAATAGTCTTGTGAGCAACAAATACTTTGTTCTCGGCTTGTGAGTAAAAGTAGCATCCCTTTGTTTCTTTAGGATAACCCACAAACAAGCAGACAGTGGATTTGGACTCTAGTTTGTCAGATGTTAATTTCTTAACATGTGCTTCACAGCCCCAAATCCTGAGAAACGGCATATTGGGTTCTTTCCTAGTCCATGCCTCGTATGGTGTCTTCTCAAATGCTTTAGTTGGAGTACGGTTTAGTAGAAATACAACAGTTTCTAATGCATAACCCCAAAAAGAGATAGGAAAATTTGCTTGACTCATCATAGATCGAATCATGTCCAATTGAGTTCGATTTCTCCTTTCGGACACACCATTCCATTCTGGTGTTCCAGGAGGAGTGAGCTGTGAAATAATACCACACTCTTTTAGATGACTGTCAAACTCTTGGCTTAAGTATTTGCCACCTCGATCTGATTGAATGGCTTTTATGCTTTTGCCAAGTTGTTTTTCTACTTCATTCTTAAACTCTTTGAATTTCTCAAAAGTTTCAGATTTGTACTTCATTAGATAGACATAGCCATATCTATTTAAATCATCTGTGAACGTCACAAAGTAGCTAAAACCACCTCTAGCTTGTGTAGTTAATGGTCCACATACATTGGTATGTATTAGTTCCAATAAGCCATTAGTCCTTTCACCTTTCTTGTTAAAAGGACTCTTTGTCATTTTTTCATGTAAACATGGCTCGCATGTATCATAAGACTTTAAGTCGAATGACCCAAGCACTCCAGTTTTGTGGAGTCTTGAAATGCGTTTTTCGTTTACATGTCTTAAACGACAATGCCAGAAGTAAGTAGGGTTCAATTCATTTGATTTAACCCTCTTTGTATTAATGTTGTATATGGACTCTTTGTTTTGTAAATCAAGGATATAAAGGCCATTTTGCAACATGGCATTGCCATAAGAAATGCCTTAGCGATGAATATGAGAATTGCCATTTTTAATAACAAAATCAAATTCATCCAAACATGAAACTGAAATAATGTTTTTGCTCATAGCAGGCACATAATAACAATTTTTCAAAACTAAACAAAGTTCGAAAGGTAAAGTGAGTTGATAGTCGCCTATCTCCATGGCAGCAACTCGTGCTCCATTCCCATGAAGGCTATCGACACACCTGATCTTACTGTGTGTTTGCATTATTATCAGGCTTTTACCTCTTGGTTAATAGTTCCTTATTGTCAACATCAGTCTTGTGAATTCTTGTGTGATTAGATTAAAACATCTTATGCTCTATGTAGTATGGTTCAGTACCCAAAGGTCTTTTTGGTTATAATCTAAATGAACATTGACTACTACAATTGTATTCTAACAATTATACAACTTAAGCTTCAGTAGAATGGAATTCTGACCTCGTGATACTCTAGGTTTTACAAGGCCGCTAGTGCTAAAAGTTCCAAAAGGTTGCCTTTCCATAACTTAGACCTAATAGTAAATAAATGTCCAGTTCATAGTGATTGCAGTTCGTATCTTGCCTCCCATCAACTCTAGCAGAAAGGCATTTAACACCCTAGGCAATGGTGCAATCCTCTTCCTATTTAATAATTCCCTTATCCAAAATTAATTGGAATGAAAGTGATTCCCTTCTTAAATGACTCTAGATTGTGTGAATTCTCAATAAGCAAAAGGGAATGTAAAATTTTTCCAAAATTAAAAAATATCCACACTTTTCTTTACTATGCATATCTATCCAGGCAATTTCCCGTGATGAGGATATGTGCTCTAGCCCATCCTTTACTTGTGGTAGTAGGTATATGCCCTTTGATAGGGGCTTCAGGTACCTATAAGAAGGATTTAATATTAGTGTTTTGCTTAATAAGTTTGTATATTTTCCTTTTATTTTTCTTTTTGTGGTATATTTTTTTGTCATTGTATACTAATTACATGTTTTCCTATTAGTCTTATGGTATCTTCTTTTTCCTTTTTTCTTTTCAACTACACTAAACATAAATACAATAATCAAAACATAAAGTAAGTACATAAATTAAATACAAATTCTATCTTTATATACATCAAAAGTATTTAAATAAAGTTTTAAACTCCCTAGATACAAAAATAACAAATCTACTGAGATAACCTCAATCTTTTAATGTAGGCTAATCCAGATAGAGATCTGAAGGCTGAAGACTTAGGAGGTCTGGCAGGTGTTATGGCCTGCGATGCTGTTGATGACTACTTATCATCCTACCTACATCTGAATGAAAACCCAAACAATGCTACTGTTAGAGGCTATAGAATTTGCACTATCACCTATGCTAAAAATTCTGATCCCTGGCCAACCTCAGTGATAGTCCTGAAGTGCTGCTAGAGATATCTCATCAAATAATCCCTTAAGTATCTGATGTACCTCCTTAATGCTCATTTATCTTGACCACAACATGTCTGACTCTAGGGACCTTACCCTTAATATGATCTTCTTACTCACTGATCTAAGTGAGTGACTCATTAACCACCTATAAGGATGCATTGAATCTCTAACCTGTAATTACCAGATCGGCTTTAATACCCTTTTCTTTTATCTATAGAGCTTACACTATTGCTAGTAATGCCTATAAAGGCTGTACCACTGTTAGCACTGACTATAGAGTATGATTTTATCACCTAATAATCTCTTCTATGGTAGTCCATCTCCTAGATATGACATCATATGAGTGTCCTGATGATAAATGCACTAGTGGTACAACAAATGAGGAACCTCTAGGTCTGCTGGAGGTAGTGGTATAGTTAATATAGATGCACCTAAATGTCCATATGTTGGAGGAGTAATAGAGGTGGATGCTTTTGGATCCCCATAAGGAGAAAACCTTCCCATCCTCCTAACTAGCGACCATTGGTGTCTAATTGGTGATCATAGATGTGTTAATGGTTGAGGTGACCCTCCCAAAAGATTGTGCAATTTTATCAGAATTTACTTTTGCCCCCTATTACTCTTGTGGCTCCTCCGCCTAATCACTCTATTGTGGTGACTATAATGGAGGTTCTTATAGGGCTACTAGTGGCTCTTATGGTGGCTAATCCTTAACATCCCCCTTAGCAGGTGCATCTAGCATGATAGGGTCTAGACCACACCTTTCTCTAGTCTCTAAGATAGTCAACAGCAGATATTGACCCTCTTATCCCTGCATTGGCTTTACCATCTTTATGGTCAGCATAGCCTATAAATCCACATAAATATCCTTCTTAATAAGGTCCCCAAACCTGCTTTCATAATGATAGCAATAATTCGGTCATGAAGCCCTCTATGCAAATCTGTTCGGTAGACTGGGTGGCCACTCTAACCAGTAAGGTAATTAACTCATAGGTAATGTCTACATGTCTGTGCTATTGCATCGACCATAAATTGGTGATCTCAGTCGAATTAACTGACCTAATGCTCCTTATACGACCCTAGTAGGATGTGGATAGCACTCTTTTAATGTATCGATATGCTTGAATGGCTAACATCATGCTTTTCATAGTGTCTGACTGATATATAGCCCTTGGAAGTATTATTGTCATCCATCTGGTTTGGTCCACTATCCTAATGAAGATGACAACATCAAGCCCAACCAGAAGGCCCATGCCCTTAGTGAATCATCTGTTTGTAATGCTATAATAAATACCTAATGCCTAGAACTATACCACACCCTCTTCAATGTCCATTCTTTGGAAGCCTTAGTACTCCAGACTAATTAAGACCTCTCAGGTAACATCCGGATAGGTTTGAAATGTTGAGGCAAAGAACTCTATCCACTCTGCTCTAGCTAAGAGATAATTTAACTTATCCAAGATTTCGATGGAGTGTAAGAACTGCCTAAACATAAAGCAGCAAGCTATAAACTACACTTGTATCAGTGCTCGATATCAAGTAGCCTACTCAAGCATCATATATGCAGGTATAGGCTCAGCCAGAGTAGCATATGCGGTCCTTCAATGTATCCTAAAAAAAAGATAACATGTCAAATTTCAATTAATAATTTTGGTTGCAACTAAACCAATGTATAGAAATATGTGCTAAATGCCATAAATTAAAGTATAATATCCTAAGCCCATCATCTGGCGATCTAGCAAGCATGCATGACAAATGAGAAGCAAAAAATATTTTAGGTTTTATGAAAATGCTAACAAAAATTCAACAATATTCCGGCTAGGAATGTACTTGCCCCTTACAAAAAAAATCAATTTAAACTAATCCATAGGCCATCATTAGCCGCCAGGCAACACAACCTAAGTTTTTTAGCAAAAGAAACTAAATTTGTCTTATATTATGCTAGTGCAATTATAGTCCAAAGTACAACATGCATTTAGAGATACAAAAGCAAAAGCTACCTATGTTACTTACTAAAATATTTACATTTACATGCTCATACACAAAGATTGCTCCCAGCTATAGTGTCATACAAATGAATATTTACAAATTTAAGTTAAACTCCTAAAGGAAACATTCAATTCTAAACTACAAGTAGCATGCTCACATAAATTATCCACTACTAAAGGTCTAAAAATACAAAAAAAAGGTCTAAAACATAATTACACTAACAAAATAAATAAGTAAAATGTAGAAAAAAACTTAAATAATAATTACTTATGATGTGAAAAAGGATAAAAGAAAATATGAAAAAAAAGTAGAAATGGATTGTTCCCTAAAGTGCATGTCACTCTTAAGAGAATTTAGGTGCAAGCGGCTCAAAAAATAGGCCAAAAATGAGGGAGAAAGCTTACTAAAATTGAGAGGGCTTTTAAGGTTTCGAAAATGGCAGTTTTGAGAGAAGTGAGAAGGAATAAGAAGAAGAAAAGGCTTTTATTTTCAAATTTTTGAACAATAGACAGTTGTATAGTACATTTCATCTATCACTACTTTTGACTTTTTGTCCCTTTTTTCTTCCTTTGTAATTTTTTTTTCATTTTTAATCCTTTACTACATTACTTACCTAAAAGCACATTATTTTTCCTTGTTACATACTTACTATGTTATTTTATTTTATTTACATATCTACACACATGTATTATTTATTTTTTGTCATTTATATTTGTTTGAAACCTATAATACTCCTTGAAATTTATTGTGCCTTTTGAATTTTTAGACTTTTCATGTTTAAAATCTTTCAAAATCATTTTTCTTAACCATGAAACTTTTGGGTTCCCTACAAAAAATAAAAACACAAGAAAATCGACAATATGTAAGTGCAATGTATGGGATATGCAAAAAAAAAATTAATATTTGTTATCCAGAGGTGACAGATGGGCTTATTGTGACTCATTTATTGATGGATGATCGTCTATCATCCTTTTTCTATAAATAGTGCCAAATTTCCTTGGTCTTCATACCTTTGACTTCTCCTTTTCCCAATAAAGCTTTCGCTAGGTATTTTCTCTTCTTCCCTTTTTCTTTTCCTTTTCCTTTTTGGTCATTTTTCTTTTAGTTATTTATTATTCCCTATTATTTTTGCATTTAAACCATTAGAAAATTCCTATTACCATGACTTTTAAACTTGCAAACATACATCGATTTTTGGATGACCTAAGAACTTGAGAGGACCCTATTTTGGCTCTATATTCCAACTTAAGGTTTTCAAAAAAAGTATCTTTTGATAGAAATCTAATTTTTATTGTTGCCCAGCACTGGAACTCAAGGTTCCATATATTTAGGTTTACACACTAGAAATTATACCCCTTAACAGAGGAATTTTCTAAGATATTTAGTGCTAGGTTTACCTCTGGTACCTATCTATGTCTACCCTCCATCATTCCTAGTTATCCCAATGAGGTGGCTAGTGCCCTCTACATCCTTGCTTCTGAGGCTAGGGGTTTAGTAGCTCATGGGAGTACCTCTTTTTTGGAACCTCTGAAAGACATCTTGGATGGCATTAATGATGTGCCCACTTTTAGTTTATTGTCATTTTACTTTGTTATTTTGCTCGGTGATTATTGATGTGCATTGATGACTTGATGATTGGGGATTATACACTATTCATTATTTTGGATGAGGTGTGGAGAGGGAACAATCCCTTTCCTCTAATTTTAGTGAAGTCCATAATTGGTTTAGATGTTGTTCATTATGATCCTCACTCACGTCTCACTGGTAGTCCCATGCTGCTTTAGGTACATCCTTATTTTAAAGGTAGTACGCCCCTTGTGGATTTTTCGTACTAGTGTTTCTTATTGGAAAATGTGTCTTTTCATATTTCATGTATTTTCTTGCCTTATTTTTACTTGAGATGAATCCAACTCACCTCAGCACCTCTCTTTTCCTTTTTTTAGATATGGCTTTATAAGAAGTTAAAGCTATTGTTAGAGCCTCCCCCTTAAGTTAGAGCCACAGGTACTTACCCTTTGAGATATGTCATACTCAGACACCTGTAGTATGGGTTTGAGTCAATTTAGGAGGGAGTCGACTAGCAAGCTCGATCGATGAATGATGACATCATGTTCAGGTGTACTTTGCTATCCATCACTTCCATAGTTTGGGATAGGGCATCTATGTATACCCCTTTGTGTAAATTGCATCTGGCTACTTTTTATGTCACTGCTGCTATGCTCTTAAGTTTGGGGATCAATAGGTCATCATTAGGTGTCCATTAGGCTTCTGAGGTGGTATTTTAACTATTCTTTTCCTATCAAAGTATCATCGGAGGATTTATACTTGACTACCTATGACGACTGCTATTCCTGAGATCAGCACTTGTTACTCCACCACTTCTACCTCATACAAGTAATGGGTCACAAGAGCAGTAGTTGACAATGGGCTATCTCATCTTAGGCACATGGATGGCGAAAGAGATATGATGTTGATAGAATAAATCAAACATTATCATGGATTATGTCTTAGGTTTTATTGAACATTTTGAACATGTGAAAAGGATATGTTACTTTCAAATACGTTGATAACGTTATGAATATATGCATGACATTTCTTTCTAATTTCAGTACACATAATCAGCACACTACAAGAAAATAGCGAAATAGCAACGAAAAAATAACAACGGAATTGATTTCATTGCTAATTTAGCAACGGAATACCAATTCTGTTGCTATTTAGCAACGAAAAATCAATTTCGTTGCTAAAATTGGTTGAAGTTTTAGGGATTTAGCAACAGAATATAAAATAGGGGAGATTTGAGCGCCAAAATATAGCAACGAAAATCAATTTTCGTTGCTAAATATGGCAGCACTTGATAGCGAAAAAAATTTCGGATGAAAATTAGCAACGGAATATAAATTTTGTTGCTAAAATAGCAACGAAAATTAATTTCGTTGCTATTTTATGTTGAATTTAGTGAAGGTATAATTTTTTTGCAACGGAATTAATTTTCGTTGCTAATTTTCATCCCAAAATTTTCCCACAATCACTAAATTCAACATAAAATAGCAATGAAATTTAAATTCCGTTGCAAAAATAGCAACGAAATTTTCATTCTATTGCTATTTTATGTTGAATTTAGTGAAGGTATAATTTTTTTGCAACGAAATTAATTTCCGAAGCTAATTTTCATCCCAAAATTTTCCCATAATCACTAAATTCAACATAAAATAGCAACGAAATTTAAATTCCGTTGCAAAAATAGCAACAGAATTTTCATTGTGTTGCTATTTTATGTTGAATTTAGTGAAGGTATAATTTTTTTGCAACGAAATTAATTTCCGTTGCTATTTTAGCAACGGAATTTAAATTTCATTGCTAATTTTCATCCCAAAATTTTCCCGCTATCACTAAATTCAACATAAAATAGCAACAAAATTTAAATTCCATTGCAAAAATAGCAATGGAATTTAAATCCATTGCTAATTTTCATACCAAATTTTTCCCGCTATCACTAAATTCAACATAAAATAACAATGGAATTAAATTCCGTTGCTAAAAAAGAATATATATAAGAAAAAACCCTATTTCTTTCATTTTTGTTCTTCTCTTCACGATTTGTCATTGTTCTATTCTCTCCACACTCGGCCATTTTTTGTGGCCGTCCATCTTCCTCAAATCTACCAGTTTCCAGTGACCGGTAAGTATTTTTATGCTTGATCTTTTGTGTTTCTTCGTTTCATTGTCATTTTTCTTATTCTTTTCATGATCTACCATGGTTGTTCTTCTCTTCACGTTCTGCATTTTCTCTCACCGTCAGATCAAATCTGCCACTTTTCGGTGACCGATAAGTCTTTCTTTGCTTGATCTTTTGTGTTTCTTTTGTTTTCATTTTTCTTCTTCTTTCTCTCGTCATCAATGGCTTTCCCTCCTCTGTAGCTTCTCCTCTTTTCTTTACCTTCTGTTCTTATCAGTTTCACTTCATCCAATCAAATTCCTGAGGTAACTTCTCTTGTAAGGCTGTAATTACTTAATTACATATAGAACAGAGGGTGTTACTAATTTATATGAACCTTGGCAGCAATATGTTGTTTATATGGGAAATAAATCAAATGGAAAAACAGAAGAAGCCAAAGTTGCCGAGTCAACTCATTTGCAATTATTATCCTCAATTATTCCAAGGTTATTTTCATTATTATTTATACTACAAAAATTATATATGTTGTTGGATTTTGAAAATATATAAAAATGATTAATGTTTGGCAGCCATGAAAGTGAGAGAATATCTCTTATTCATCACTATCGTCATGCTTTTAGAGGGTTCTCTGCCATGCTTACACACGGTGAAGTCTCTCTATTGTCTGGTAAGTTTTCTTTTACTGTAGTCTATTTTAGAATATTATTTTTATTTTAACCGAATTTCAAACTTATCCCACACTTATTAATTAATGAAAACTATTTCTTCAATCAAACTCACAATAATTTGTTTATTTAGAATATTTCCCCATCCCTTAATTTTTTTTAAAGAGAAATATATAATTTCCCGATTGAGAGATTTTCATCAGCTGAGTTAGCAATTAAATGATTTGAGGTTATAGTACCTTAATATATTATACATGGTTTAATTTGCACAGTTGATTATTCTTAACTTAAAGTAAATAAATTGCAATTTTGTTTGTAAAATTTTATTGCCGTCAAATTAGTTGCATTAGGCCAATAATCTACCCCTTTCCGAGTGTCCTTTTATGGCTTCATACATAATGGGTATTGCAAAAGATTATGTTTTGTGATATGAAATTGTCCATAGTTTTGGTATATAAAAGATAGTGGTTAGGATTTTCTATAGATTTAATTAAAAATAATAAATAATAAATAATTATATTTAAATTTTTTATTAAATTATATGATTAAGATATGGATTCCTTTCACTTGAATTAGGGAAAGAAAATAATTTATATGAGTGAAAACAAGAAAAGACCAAATGTCCATGAAAAACCCTAAAAACTTTAAACAGAAAAATGACAACCTAAACGTCATTTTTTGGGCCTAAAAAATGCCGTTATGGGAGATTTTCTTTATAACAAATGTCCGTCTCAAAACAAGCTTTCCAAAAATATATTATAATAAGAAATTTGACAGTTGTAGAAAAAGTTATGACCAAAATAGTCTGCACCGTAAAAATAATCCATTTAGGCTGATTTTCTCGTATTCTTTAGGGGCTATTATGGTTGATTTTCTTTTATTCCTCTATATGTTATTTCTGGTGTCTTATGAACTGTATATGGTAATCATATATGTTAAATCTGCCTTGTTCCATAACAAGCTTGTTAAATCTTTTGAAGTAAATACATGGTCAAACACTATTCATACATGTAAAAAATTATGAAGCTTTATAAAAAAACAAAATTGACTTTTGGTTGCTAAAATTAGCAACGGAATTGAAATTTCCGTTGCTAATTTTAACGGAATATTCAATTCCGTTGCTAATTTTAGCAATGAAATTGACTTTTCCATTGCTTCCGTTGCTAATTTTAGCAACGGAATTGACTTATCCGTTTGCTAAAAAATTACCAATTCACCGAAAATGAGTTGGTTGAATTTAGCGACGAAATTCATTTTTCGTTGCTAAAAAATAGCAACCGTCGAATTAGCAACGAAAATTTCCTTTGCTAATTTCCGTTGCTATTTTTTATTAGTAACGCTATTTTTCCGTTGCTAAATGTCATTTTTCTTGTAGTGGCATTTGACATTATACCAATGACACATATTATTTAATCTTGAAATGAAACTTTAAAGTATCATAGCTCTTACATCAATCAGCTCTCTCGAATTTTCTTGATTGATTATTCTCTCAACCTTTAATTTTTACCCAAGGTGTCTTTTTTCGATTTTCACCCTGATGAGGTACCCAATTTTAACAAGGTTGTCATTTTTCAATTTTCAACCTGTAGGGCATTTATTCTCTTTTTTTTCTCTTTTTATTCTTAGCCATGGAACCTTTTCAATCTATCTATATTCACCAATTCTCAAAACTTATTGCCATAACTGTTTGATATAATGCTTTCCTAGATAACAACTTATTAAGCATGAAGGTCTTTCACATGTAGGCCTAAACATGCCTCGAATATTTGGGAGTCGAGGCCTTATCTATTTGAATACCATATCTCCCTCTTTCAAAGGTTGATTCTTAACATTTTTCCTAAATGAACGAGCAAGTTGCTTCTGATAAATCTGATTGTGATAGTATGCCCATATGTTATCCCTATATAGTAGGTTAAGTTGTGAAAACCTCTATTTAGCCTATTATATTTCTAGTAATTTAGCCTCTAAGACTACCTTTAAAGATTGATGTTTGATTTCTACTAGCAATGATACTTTAATCCTATAAATCAAAGAAAATAGAGTGGCTCTTATTGAGGATCTAATTGTGGTCCTATAACCCCATAGTTCAAAGTGTAGCTTATCGGTCCAATCTTTATAAGTTAGAACCATCTTAGCTAAAATTCTTTTGACATTCTTATTAACCACCTTGATTGATCTATTTGCTTAAGATCTATAAGGAGAAAACCTATGGTGTTAAATACCATACTTAATAAGCATCTACCTGGTATCACTAGAGAATAGTAACCCATTATCTAACACTGTGTGATAGGGTAAACTGTATCTACATATGAAATTCCTTAAGATGAACTTAACCATATCCTTTGCATTTACCTTTTTGAAAGATTCTGATTCTACCCATTTGGTAAAGTAGTTAATGGCCACTATAATGAATTTGTGCCCATTCGAAGTAGATTTATGAATCATACCCATAATTTTTATACCCATTGTAGTGAATGGCCATAGTGAAGTAAGCTAGGTTGCATAACTCAGAAATAGGTAGATATCTCAAGTCAGCATACTACTTGCATCATTGACAGTCTTTGACATACTTAAAACAATCAACATCCATTGTGAGCTAAAAGAATCCTTGACACGTGATCTTGTTTGCTAAGGCCAAACCATTTATATAGGCTCCACACACTCCCATATGTACTTTTTTCATTACCCTTCTTGACTTCTTTTCATCCAGACACCTTAAGTTGATTCCATCAGGTTGTCTCTTATAGAGAACTCTTCCTACAATAATGAATTGGGTTGATAGTTTATAGATCATCTTTTGGTCCTTTTCAGTAGCTTCCTCGGGAAATTCTAACTTTTCTAAATAGTTATAGATGTCATAGTACCAAGGTTCTTCATTATCCACCTCGATATGCATAATCTGCTCATCTTCAAAACATGGATTATCAGAACTTGAAATTAGCACAAGCTTTATACTTATCCCTTTTGGCCTGTCCCGCATTAATACCAAAGTGGCCAAGGCATCTACTAGTTTATTTTATTCTCTAAGCATATACTCAAAGGTACAAAACTCAAATTGGTTGCTCAAGGCTTTCAAACATCTAAGATAGGGCAATAATCATTCTTCCTTCACTAACCACTCACCTTTCATATAATAGACCACCAAGGCTGAATCTCCAAACACTTCTGCAAACTTTGCCAACACAGCTAATAAAGGTTCCAACCCGAAGATGTAATCTTTATATTCGACTTCATTATTTGTGGCTTTATATCTCAATTTCTTATCTAATGGCATTTTCTCTTTTTTCACGGTGATTAAGATTACTTCTACTCCATTTCCTTTATTGTTCATAGCTCCATAAAAGTACATCTGCCAACCCTGGACTATTATAGTTGCAATGTTCTCATCGGGGAATTCATAGGTCATTTTTTTACCTTCTAGTGGTTCATTAGCCAGGAATTCTACTACTGTTCTCTCTTTGATGTTCTTCCTAGTAATGTATTTTATGTCAAATTATTGTAGGAGAATCAAGCACCTTTCCATTTTCCCTAAGAATGAGGATGCTTCTTGTAAGTACCTGAGAGTGCTCTGCTTAGCCATAGCTTGTATCCTATATGAATGGAAGTGGTGTCTTAGTTTCATTGATGCGCAGATGACCACTAGATAGATCTTTTTAACTTCAATATACTTTTCTTTATATGGGAGAAACTTCTTACTATGGTAGTACATTGTATATTCAATTCCAAAGTCATCCTCCTAAGCCATCATTGCCCCTATTGAACTATCTTATATGGATAAATACAAAATCAGAGGCTTTCCTACTTAAGGTAGTCTTATTATTGGTGGATGTAGCTAATATTCCTTGATAGTATCAAATGCCTTTTGACAATCCTCATTCCAGACCACAGGTTGTTCTTTTTTAAGTAGCTTGAATATTGGCTCGTAAATTAAAGTTAATTTGGCTATGAATTTGCCTATATACTGAATTGTTCTTAAGAACCCTCTAACTTCTTTTTCCTTCCACAATACTAGCATCTCCTTAATGGCTCTCACTTTGTTAGGATCTACCTTTGTACCTTTTTAGCTCACCACATACCCTAAAAGCTTACTAGAAGTGACCCCAAAGATGCATTTCTTCAGATTGAGGTGAAGGTTGTACTTGTCGATCCCCTAGAAGAATTTCTCCAATGCTTCAAAATGATCTTCTTTTGTAATTGACTTGATCATCAAGTTATCCATATATACTTCCACTTCCTTGAGAATCAAGTCATCTAGTATCCTAGTCACTGTCCTTTCATAAGTAGTGCCTGCATTTTTAAGTCCAAAAGGTATAACTCGGTAGGCATATATAACCTATTCAGTTATAAAGGCTGTTTTAATTTGATCCACTATCTTGTTCAGAATCTAGTTATACCTGACATATCCATCGACAAAACTATACATGGCACAGGTTGGTGCACTATCAACCAGAATATCTATGTGAGGAAAAGGGAAATTATCTTTAGAGAAAGCATTATTTAAGTCCCTATAATCTACACAGACCCTAACTCTCCCATCCTTCTTTGCTACAAGAACCACTTTCACTAAAAACTTAGCCTCTATCTATTTCCTGACCTCCTTTTTAACCTATTTCAATCTAAGCCTTCTAAGCTTATGCTTTACTAGTTTATACTCTTGGTATGTTCAGCTATTTCTCAATCTATTCCTGGCATATCTTCATACGTCTAGGCAAAGCATAAATTTTTTTTTGGATTTTCTTTCATTTCGAGATTAAATGGACATGTGTTTATTGAGTTAATGTCAAATATGAATGGTTCATAATCATGATCATGCTTATAAGAAACATCACACAAGTAAGCAAAATATTTTAGCTTATTAATATAATCGAAAAAGCGATCATTGTTCTCATCAAAAAGTTCATGAATATAAATAATATCAATAAAAATATCCTTTTCAGCCTTGGCAATATTAGATGTCTCTCCAACCTTTAAGTTAACCTATGATGGACCCTTAACCTCTATCTTCCCTTTGCCTTTCAGGTGAGCAACAAGCAACTTCTATGTCATGACCTCTTTAGGCACTTTTTTATCCTCAACTTAATGGTGTAGGAGAATTTCTTCATCCTAAAAACCCCCAACTGGCTTGATAATCCCTTACTCCTAGTCAAAAATATCATTAAATAGCTCAAATCCTAGCACTATCTCATCCCCTATCAACTAGGGTTTTTTCTCTCCACAGTAAAGCCAAATACATGAGGCTGGCATGAAACTCTAAGAGATGTAGGGGATCCTTTTTGCTTCTTCCTTCTTTTTATCCTTCTATTTGGGGCAAGTGAAGCCTAACCCCTTCTTATCTTTCTTGCCTATTGTAGCTATGCTAGTTTGAGGCCCTTAGGAGTTCCTACCTAAACCAACAGCAAGCTGAAAGTTCATCTTTAGCATATTGATCACTTGGAGGCTATTAGCAAAACCACGTTCAACTTCTTCATCACTGATAACTAATACATGGAACCCATTGAAAAGTTATTTTGCTATCTCAAGCATAGACACATGATTTTCCCTTGTGGCTGTAATAGTTACCACTTGACCATTATGGGGGATCTTGATTATCTAGTCTAATGTGGAAGGCACTCCACCTAGCTTATGAAACCATAGCCTTTCTAACAGCACAAAAAAGTTGGTAAGAATAGGCAGCACTAAAAATTCAACTTTGGTTTTAATAGGCCTCATCTTCACTAAAGCCTTGATTGTTCCAGTAGCTTCCCTTTTAGAATTATCACACGCAAAGATGGTTAGGTCAGACTTACTCAACAAATTCTTATTTAGCCCAAAAGTAGGGATTGCCACCAAAGAACAAACATTAATGGAAGAGCCATCGTCTACCATCATGCAAGCCATGTGTTTACCATTTACCTGAGCCTTAAAGTAAAGAGAGCAATTATGGTTTTTTCCTTCAATAGGTATGTCGGTATTAGAGTTCAAAAAATTTTCACACATCCCCCTTAGCCAAATCTAGTAGCTCAGAGGGTGAAATGGTGGTGGTGACGGTAGATTCACTTAAGGCTTCCACTAACTTTTGCTTGTATGAGGGAGACTGTCTCAACAAATCCAAAATAGAACTTTATGCTTGCATCTTCTTCAACTACTTAATTATCTGTGCTGGGTGCTTTTCAATCTTTACAGCTACTCTTCCACTCCTAATGACTGACCTTACCTTTTTCTTCTCTCTTATCTCATTCTCACCTTCACTAGCTAAACTCTAAATGTCAATGGGCACTAAATCCACTTTATCCTCACCTCTGTAAGGGTATTTTAGCAATCAATCATTGAAACTAGTCAATTTTTTTCACTTAGCTCTGTTACTTTAGGAGTGGATTGAGTAACTGCCATATACCCATTCCCATATAGGTCTCTCATAACATGCCATTTAGGCAAGTAAGATCCGATCATAAACACTAGAGGTGGCATGGCATTATAACCTTCTTTTCCTTTCTTATCTCTGTTTTCAGGATTTGAAATCTATTTAATGTCTATCAAATACCGAATTCTATTTCTTGATCTGTGATAATAATCAATAAGATTTCAAGTGTGCTAATGGTATACATAGTACTAACCTTCCTTATGGTAGGAAAGCCCTTGACTCTTTATAGGCCTTGGGGGTAGTGGTTAAAGCTTCCCTTTCTTGCTCAAATTATCTACCACCTAAGATAGTGACTTACCTAAATTGGAATAATGCCTCTGACTAGCTTCTGTAGTGGACACTTTTGTAGTCTTCCTAGTTTTATTTGACCCACTACTATTCCTAACTACCTTATCGTAACCAAAGTTCTTCCTGGCACCCTTATTTGTTTCCTTTTTGGCTATGTACTCTCCTTCAGCTTCTATGGCTATATCCTTTAAAACTCCTAGTCCTTCAGACCTTTCATTTTTAAGCTATCTCTCAACTATAAGCTTGCATTTCAAATAAGTAGCCTGATTTGATAAGCTATGTTAGCCTTATTTTTCATCTTGACTACCTTATTCATCCACCTAGTAAGGTACTCTTAGAAAGATTCATCATCTTTCTATTAAAGTAACTCTAGATCTTTTAGAGTAACCTCTTTTCTAGTACTACAGTTGTATTATTAATGAAACTCCTCAATCAATATTTCACAATCTTCCTTAGTGAGTTTATCCAACCTATGATACCAATCAATTATAGGCCCTATCAAACTCAGACAAAAATACTCCACTTTCTGCTTTCTGGTTAGGGTGGTCCCTTTTATGATTAGTGCATATTGTTTAATATAGGTTGAAGGGCCTGAAGTACCATCAAACCTTGGCAAGTCAGGCATCTTAAACCTCTATGGCAATAGCTTATCTCCATCTAAGTCCCTATATTCAGGGTTCATTCCCCTACCACCAGACAGTAACCTAGATATAGCCTCAACTTTTTCCTCTATCTTTTTAAAGGCTGGTTCCTTAGCTATAGGGCCTTTACTCTTTATTTTCATCATAAAGGGAACATATTTTTCATCTTCCTCTTTAATGTAATCATTTTCAAGGTCATGTCTCCTTCCCCTCATAGCGAACTCAAGGTACAGTAACATCTGTTGTGGTATTGTCCCCAATATAGGTTAGCTCCACTGTCTCATGAGCGAGTGCTATAGGCTGAATTTTAACATTTAAAGTTATAGAGGCCACCAATCTACCAATTATAGCTAGCATTTTTTCCTCAAACTCTTGAAGATGCCTGTCCAACCTCATATCTAACTCGTCCCTCATCATCGACATCCTAACAATAGATGCAACTAACCTTTCCCTTAAAGAGGACAAACTCCTAGTCTCCTTAGTAACTTTTTTATATCATTAAACTGTTCTTTTTCCATATTTTAGGTTGTTTCTTAACTGCTTACACTTAAATTTAAATTGACTTCTGAACTTAACTCTAAACTTGAGCTTGGTCTTGGCAACTTAAATATTAGTCTTTGGATAAAGTGATCATCTAATCCTTTAAACTACCTAAATGAATCTATGATGGCTGCAAAGAACAAAGGTTAAGAATGATGCATGAGCATGGTATATATGTGATGCATGTATGCAATGAATGCTTTCATTAGCCGTCAATCACAATCACACACAAGCATAACAATAACCTTTCACCCTTATTTCTTCCACACAAGAGGTCATGCAATCTCTTCCTAAGTGGGATTAACCCATGGTTCAATAAGTGATTTAATGGATGTGTATGTTATGGTGTAAAAATTGGCAGCGTAACCTCTCTAATTGAAAATGCAGGCATACATGTTTTGACCATTATATATTTTACTAATCCATATGAATCGAATTGTACCCATTAAGGCATAGGAGCCTTTGACTAGTACCCTTCTAATTTGTTTGTGTTTGGTAATTACACAAAGGCCCATATAGTAGGCAAACATTATTATGGTTATACAACCTAAGGAAAGTTTAGGGCAACCCAAGCATGGTCCCTACCAATAGGCCTAGCTCATCACAATCATAATGACTAATGGGTCACCATTTCAATATCATGTGGTATAAGACTTAGGCTAGTGGGCCTTCTAGACATTTCCCTATATTGAGTGAATGTAGGGTGTGCTTTAGGATAGTACCGGTGCTAAAAAGGGATGCCTAACTTAATTCTAAGGCTTTAAGATATATGCGATTTTTTGAAAGGAGATAAGATTAATAAGGAACACCCAATTATAAAAAACTTAACTAAGATACTTTTAGGAGCAATATCTCTTTAGTCCCTAGTGGAGTCACCACTGTGATGCATATTAGGAGCCTACTCATTTTCAATAGGGTTTTCTAACACTCGTTTTTAGGATTCGAGATCGAATGAGGCTCACTATTAATAATAAATTGGCTACTTTGCAATAAAATAAGTCAAGCCTAAATTATTGCCGAGTAGTCAACCCATGAAGGCATCTACTAATGGGCCTAAAATAGGTAGATGTCATGGAGTCGCCATCTAACAAAATGTTAGAAAATGATTCTTGACCTTTTGATGCCCAAATAGAGATTGGTATTTGGGACATCACTCTTTTTAGGCACCTTTGTTATTTGTTAATTTATAATTAAGTTTAATTTTTTATCCACTTTCCTCTCTCACAGAATGTGAAGCTATAAAATTAAATAAAATTTCTAAGTAAATAATCAAAAGCGATAATTAAACAAATAAATAAATTCCAACTACTTTAACTTATTATAGAAACAAATCATCCAAAAGTTAAAAAAATAATACACATACATAAATCAGGATATTCATTTGAGTGGAAACATTGGTTCCCTCATGCATATTTTTATGAAAAATCTCGTTTGTTCTTTACTTGGCTTTGGATGAAAAATTGGACGTTAATCCAAGTTTTGAAAGAAAACCCAAGTTAATTAATAGAAATCATTTTGAGTGTCTTTTCCTTTTAGACATGCACAAAAATCCCTTTTTACTAGCTATTACATCCTAAAAATAAAATACATCCAAAAATACCAAAATAATAAGTAATCAAAAATAATAAACTAAATAATAAATAAATGAAAGAAGTAATTGATTGGTAGATGGTGGTTATCAGCCAACTGGGCCATGACTCCTAATGAAAAAAATGCTTAACAAAATCTCCCAAAACGAGTAAAGTCACGTGGTCACATAAACTATAAAAATTAAATAAATTAGCATTATTAGAAAAACACAAATAAATAATAAAATACAGAAATGAGAATTATTCATGCAACCATATGTACAAAATTAAAATATTTATAAAATCAAAAATAAACATTTTAGGGATCAAAGATGTAATGCAAACAATAATAAAATATATGAATAAGGACCCAAAAACTAGCCATGAATGCCCCTATAAGGGTGACCAATAGCCATAGCTCAAAGAGGGATGGGATGAGAAGGAGCTCGCATGATGTGCCAGTTTGTCGCTTTGATAGACAGTCACCCATGGGAGATTTTTCTTATCTATCACTCCAGAAATAGAACAAAATGCAGAAAAATCATATAAAATTGCAAGTAACACAAAATACTCGATTATTAAAGCCAAAAACATGCCAAAATAAGATTATAACCCTAAAATATGCACTAACCAGTCTAAAAACTCATTAAAATCCAAAATAACAAAATAAAAATAAAGCTTTAACATATATAACAATGAAGGAAACCCTAACTTGATCACTTATTACCATGCACATTGATCCAGATTCGTATATCATTAGATTCTAAACATGTATATCATCGGAACATAGTACATAAACTCATTTATTTTAACAATAATCAACATGATCATGCACGATAATTTTTATAGAGAGAAACTAAAAGAGGATCCTAGAATATATAATACCTTTAGGAGATATTCTGACTCTAAATTCATTGAAGTCTCGATCTCCACTCTAATTGTATTCTTTGTGTTTCAGAAAATTGAATGATTCTTTATGTGTTTGTGTGTATTTGGATTAAGAGTTGTTAGAGATTTTTCCTTTTTAGAGAGTGAAAAAATTAGTTTTTCTTCCCCTCTAAAAATTATCTCTATATCATATTGATTTCCTCCTAAAAACCCTAAAATCTTTTCCTTTTATATCGACAGCAGAGTGAGAGTTTAATTCTAACTTTATCTTCTCCAAATCTAGAGGGATAAACCCTTTAAAATTTAGATTCAAATCCTAATATCTATCTTTTGTTTAAAAAGTTCTATAACCCTGGGAAATTTGGGTATTTAACCACAGGTGGCCATCCCTCATGAAAGGCCCATCCCTTAGGCAGAAAACTAAAATTCATAAAAATACCCCCAATCTAACTTGGACGGAATAGAGAGGGCTATAGAAGACCATCCTTCATGTGATAGATGACTATATATCACCAATGAAGGCCAAGATCAAGGTTTTTCATGCTCTTTTGTTAAAATGTTTTGAAAACACTTGAGAAATCATAAAATCTTTGAGACAACTATGAGAAATTCACAATCAGAGCTTTGAGATCCGTACCTATTATCAGGAATATACTATTTTCTTATCATAGGATAACCATGATCTAGGCTACATTGGATCATGGTGTCTACAATAACATTAACTCACATACCTTTTTTAAGCTTGTTCCTCTTTTACACCTTGCTTTCCACTTTTCATTGCCTTTATCTTTCACCCTATCTCCAGCTATGGTTACAACATACCACTTAATTATTATTTATAAATAATGAAAACTAACTCTAAAATATGTATGAGATGGAAGAAGAAGAGAAGAAATAATTTAAATCCTCTTTTATACATTAATTACTCATTATAACAACTTGTGATCTATAAGTCCTTTCTCTTTCAATTAGAATCCACCAAGAGCGAAATTTTTTGAAATGATCCAATAAGAGGAATTGAGAAAAATCAAATATTGCCAACCCCAAAAGTGGCCGGTCAATACTTGTCAAAGAAGTAGAAAAATCTACTTCAAATCAATGCATATCACATTCTAAAAAGCTAGGTTTTAAATTCTCATTGGCTATTTTTGATCTTTGGTAAAATTCCATCTAATCCCTCTTCTAGCTTTGAGTTACTGCTCACTTTAAATTGTTATTTCCTCTTTCAATTTAGTCCTCTCTCTAATGCATAAATCACTAACTACTTAATCACTTGCATGCCCTCAAAATTACAAAAATACCGATCATACTCTCACTACATAACTATTGCTCTTTGCACTAAAACTCTTACATTCTCTTACTTAATCTTGTTTTAATCCTACTAGGAATCCCATTTGTATAGCAATACTAAGAAAACAAATAATCAACGACATATATATAGGGGCCTTCACACCACAATTAAGGTATTGACTGATAGAGTTATCAATGTTATTATCTTAATTCACTAAATTTGCACGTTTTTTATAAGCCAATAGCATATTATTAATATATGGCTATCAAACTGGCCAAAGAGAGTAACCAACCATTATAGTTCCTATAACACCCTAATCCACTAACAATGGATAATCATCGATCATAATCATAAACCTAGCAAAGGTCAGGCATAAATAATAATTAATAATAATACAGGCTATAAATACGTGCCACAATAAATTAAATCAAACATATAAATAAGAAGGCCCAACATAGTTGGCCCACGATACATAATGAAATCCACAAAGGCAACTGTATGTCACTGGATCTTCTCTTCACTGGTTGTCTAACAACTATAGCTATTTATCCACCAGAGCTTATCCCGAAACCTACACGGATAAACAAACCCGTGCTAAGCTATAAAGCTTAGTGGGGAACAAAACTCTATAGACAACCTCTTAGAATTTCTTTCTTTTTTTCATTATATCATCTACAACTATCACAATAACATAGAATAACATATGAATCTACAATATTAATCACTCCACAATAGACATTCTAAGGAGTCCTCAACCTGAACCATAATTACCATCTTTATTAAAATCTAGAGCATTGCATGCATCCTCTTATTACAAAACTTATCAATTACAATATCATCATCATTTTTTGCTCATTAAACTATTATCATCATTATCTTTTACTTGTCATAGTCATTCATATCAAAACATAATTACTTAAACAATATTTAAGCAGCCATGAACGATATAATAACATGAATACGTTAATTACATCCTTAGGTCAACACTTGTTCTTAGTTAAATCCTTAGTTCACTTTTGTGATCTATTAGATCATGGACGACAGGTTATATACACTAACGTGATCATATATGTATCAAATCATCATACTAGTACATTTTATCTTATAATATCTTACCTTCAGGTACACTTATGCAATATTATCCCATCTTATATGCCAACACACTACTTGTGGGTATGAGTTTTACATAATAAATTACATGGCATAAGCAAACATACGCACGTGTTTCTTTATATCAAGGCTAGTCCCTACATTCCATTATGACTTAAAACATAACTTAACTTTTGTGGTCTCATGACTAAACCTAAAAGGGCAATGTCCCAACTCTTTCAACTTCAACTTATGACCTTACAACTATTGTCTTATTGTCACTAGGCCATATCATAATAGTGTTATGTCATGCAAAGACACATCAATGCATAAATTTTTATCAGGACAATTTACTTGATAGGTCAAATACCTAATACAACCTTATGTGGCACATTAAATAACGTATAATATTTAGATTATTATATTATCTCTTACTCTTGTTAGTTATGTTTCTGAATAGCACTAATATACATTCTAACAAAATGGTTCCTATTAGCATTACCCTATGCAATTATCTTTCTAAAATCAGATTTCAAGTGAAATCCCACCTTACCTCAGTAAGTCTTATTACTCTAAACTCCTCACTCTTTGTGTATATATATATATATATACATACATACAAAGGATTTTCCCTAATTAAGTGGTCACACCCCCATTCATAGAGTAATGACTTTATATGGCTTACAATCTAGTTCAATCTATTCCCTCGCATAAATATGTTCATGTCATTCAATTTTAGATAATAACTCATCCTACGGTCACATCATTCTTACTGCATCTTACTAATTTTAGCATTGGAAAACTTTACCACTATATTGATTCATCCATGATCAAATAACATACTACCCACCACTATGATTATATATAATCATCATGCACAATACTCCTGGTTAGCTTTATTCACCCCCAATTATATGTAAATTTCAATACTAGGTTCATGATTCTTGGATGATCTATAGCTTAAGGTGAAGAAGAGCCAATAAAATGAGAGTGTACAAATGGTCGTGCATTTCATGAGAAGAAAGGCCGAGTGGCCATGCATTTCATAAGGAGAAAGGCCGAGTGGTCGTGCATTCAAGGGAAAAAATACATGAGTGGCCGTGCATTCAAGGGAGAAAATACATGAGTGGCTATGCATTCAAGGGGGAAAATACATGAGTGGTCATGCATTCAAGGGAGAAAATAAATGAGTGGCTGTGCAAGGAATTTCGGTAGGCAACTTAAAAAACAATCTAGTTTTAAATTATACTAAACTCATCAAACATTATCAAGTTTGACCATTAACCTCATCAATGAGGACACATAAACAAGAACAAAAGCAAGTTCCCTTAATAAACCTAGATGAACAGTGTAATAACCCTAATCTTACAGAGGCAACAAAACCCCATACAAAAAATCAACATAATAGCCCCATACCTTATTGAAGCTTCAAATTTAATTTACTTTGATCCTCTTCACGATTCCTTTCTTTTTTCTTATACAAAGAGACAACAAGCATGATTTACCATCTCTATATATCTTTAATGCCATAAATCAAACATGGAAGAAGATAAGGGATCTATGAGAGGAAAAACATTACCCTCACGATGTCAAAATACCAAAACCCTAGGTTTCCTCTTTTTCAACCCGTAACCATAGAGAGAGAGATATCTCTCCTTCAAAAAAAATGCCGATCTCCACATCTCCAGGAATTACTAAATAATTGAGTGGGATGAATATCTCACCAAGAGAAATTCCCAAAATACCTTTATACACTTTAATCTCCTAGATTTCCATTTCTTACAATTTAACCCCAAGACTTCTAATTTAATTTCAAGTACCTACTTCTTTAAAATCATAACTTACCTATAGTCAATTACATGCATGCTAAAATTACCAAAATACTCCTCATGGAACTTAACTTCGGTAATTACAAAATAATCCAATATTGCCTTAATTTAATCGTAATCCTCGTTAATTAACCATAATCCGCCTAGGGCTAGGATTAAAGCCTTACAGTTCCAGCCAATTACGACTGTACCAAAACAAAACCTAGGCTGCCAACAAATACATTAGATAAATAAAACTCAATAAACAACAAAATAATATTCAAGAAAATATCAAAGCATCCCTATTGGCTTAAACACCAAACATCAGAGCCTTAAGCAAATTTTAGAATTATGAGTGCAAATAGCAGTAACCCGAAGCATCCAAATCATCAGCCAAAATAAGAAGACTTGTTACCCATCAAATAGGGGCAATTCATTAGTTCTAACCAAAACCAGTAAAACCAAGATGACAACCGCCCAAAAATATAGCATTCCAGTGCAAATCACCGAACAACAGGAAAATTAAATTTCACTATTAAAATTTAGAACAAAATTACCATATCAAAATTTTAGAGGCTGACTCCATGCTTCTAAACCAGCAACCAAGAACAGGTTTTCTAAAACATAGATAACAACAAGAATGGTTTATGTTAACCAAGCAATAAGAACATTTGTTCTTTAAGCCCCTTATTTTGCAAGGGTGTCTGCAACATCATTACTTTCCCTGCACCTATGATGAAAGGAAACCTTGTTCAATTGCCATAGAAAGCAATCAATTTTATTAAAGATCTTTGAGAATCTCCAAGGTCTATCCGAGCAATTTGATTGCAGCTAGGACACCACATTTTCATAATCAACTTCAAAATGTACCCCACATTTCCTGTGCCGAAGGAAATCATGAGAGAAGGATAGAGCTCTTTCCACATCACACAACTTTGCCTGGTTGGATTCCATGATCCCAATATTGCAAGAGAACAAACATAAAAACTCGCCTCTGGAATTCCGAAGAACACCACTAGCACCCGATGGGCCTGGTTTACCCAAAGAGGAGCCATCAGTATTCCACTTAAGAACAAAAACCGACGGGGGTTGCCACAAAAGCTAGGGTCTGATCTTCTAGGGGGTAATAAGGGAGTTGATGACATCTACACTAAGTAGGAAGTTTTGCCCCAAAAGAAAATTGAAATCTTTATGTGCCTTCATCTAAAATTTTGCTCTAGCTAAGATCAAGTGGAAAAGAGACTCCAGGCTATTGGATTTACTGGCAAAGGTGCGATTATTCCTTTCCAACCAGATCACATGGTTCTTATTTAAGCATTAGAGTCCTAATCTTAGGCTGACTAGGATAAGCTTCTAATTCTATTTATTTTATAGTTTTGGGTTCAACCAGTCAACAACTCTCTATCACAAAGGTCGAGTTATCTTTTGCAATTCCTAGTCTCGTCCATTTCCTCCCTAATTTTCTCCACATTTTCTTCACTTGGTATTTCTTAGACATTTAAGAGAAAAAAAAAATGGCGAGAAGTGCTTCATCAAGACATGGAGATTTATATGGATATCCTTAAAGATTATTTTTATATTTTTTCCACTCATTAAATGATCCTTTGTAAATATCCAAAATAATATTATTGTTCTTTTCTTCCTCTCCCGAGATGACTCTATGTAAATACGCAAAATAGTGCCACTAGACAAATTTATTTCAAGATGTAATGCCTCAAATTCAATATGAATTATTTGTTCAACGATCTGGCTACTAGATACAAGCCGAGGTAGTATTGCCTTGCTTGAGTTATAGTCAGATTTTATTGCATTTTTAATTTATTTTTTTTAATTGTGCTTTGAAATTAGCTGTTTGTTTCTACGATTTTAATGTAAGTTAATCTCCTACGAAACTTTATTTCTATTATTTGTAAATTAACTTTAATGATATATGAAATTCGTTTTCATTAATTGATATATAAATATTTATTCTATAACTTGAATTTTTAAATTTGATACCATGTTTATCAAAGAAAATTCAGAAATAAGTTACATTATTATACAAATTTTTTTAGTAGACTTATATAATTAGTATTATATATTGTTTTAATTTTTTTATATCAAATCATCGTAAAAGTGTATCTCTTATAGTGAAAGATTGCGGTCTTTCAGTTTTAATTAGCTTTTCAAAATTAAGTTGGTAGTGGTTATATATAATATACAACTACCTCTTCTAGCATATAAACATATAGGTATTAATTTAAATTATAATGAATTAACAATCTTACAATTACTACTTACTCTTTCTTCTTCCTCTCTTTCAATTTCCACTCTTACTATTCTACTTTGTTCATCTTCCATCATCGTTTGGTTGAGTTCTTATTGTAGAGGAAATAAAAATGTGCAATTTAATTTGATTTCTCATTTCAGCATCATGTTCTGGGGATAGAACTTCCATTAACCATTTGCACCTAATGGTAATTGCAGAGGAAATCAAAAGTTGCGATTTTGATTTCTCGTTTAAGCATTGTAATTCTGGGGATATAATTTCCATTAACCATTTGCACGTAGCAAGTTACTATTCTAAAGAAAGTTTCCTGGTGATACATTGCCTAAACTTTCTTAAATTATTTTCTTCCTCATTCATCATCTCTAAAACACTTTTCAAATGCTTTAATCAACTATCAGTCACGCGGTGTTAGCTAGTAGCAACCCATATTAACTATCAAATAGTACAAAACACTTAATTAAACTGGCCCTAATCCATATAGTATTGTTAATGCAACTCAAGGTTACCACATATAGAAATGGAAAATGGAAATCAGTTATTATGACGGCGGACAAATAACAGTTAATGTTGATTAATAATATAATATATACATTGCTCTCTCTTTGCCATCCATATGATAATATGTATCTAGCCAAGGCACAAATACAAAGGTTGCAATATAAAGTCATTCTCAAAATTCTACCCTTTCTTTCTTGTCGCATGCCGTTTTGCAGCCTTGTGACGAAGAGAACCAAAACAAAGATTCAAAAAAATAAAATAACATAAAATAAAACAAAAAGAACCATCTTCATTTTGATATTAGCTCTTCATCTATTTGGACCACTCACTTGTAAAGCAAAAAGAAGCTAACCCATTTCTTCTAGACCCCAACTAAGCCAGTTCTGTGGCATTTTTCGCCTCTTAAGTCCATCCATCTAATCCTCTGAGACAGGAACACCACCAGAGACCCAAGCTGTAGCATATACTGAATTGTGGCCTTTCCATGTTAACACCAACATTTCTTCTTCTCTTTTCATGCCCCATCCACTAGCATGTTCATCAAGCAAACATTTCAGTTCTTTTACAGTCTCATCACAAAATTGAACACTAACAAAACCTGCATTTCTCATCCTTTGTGTTAGTTTTGTGCCTGATTCTAATCTTTCTATCCTTTGAGAACCTTCAAAGCTTATGATATTTTCAATTTTCTGCCCAATATCTGATTCGTATTCAATCCTTTGGCAACTAAAGTTTCCAATGCATCAAATGGAATCCATAGATAGTTAAAACTTGTAGTAATTCTGGAAGTAAGACTTGGTGCGCTTAAATCTGAATCCTCATCAACGACTACTACAATACAAGGATTTAGGCCTTTTATTTTATGAAGAAAAGAATCTCTTAAAGATAACAAATCTTGAAACCCTCTTCCCTTTTGCTCATCAGATAAATAACGTTGCCAGTTTTGGCAGTTTATTACCAAGGCCTCGTCCTCCCGCAGATTAAGTGCAGAAGGAGATAATTGATTCATTAGTGATTCAAAACTAAAGCCAGAAGAATCTTTGCACATAAATTCAATGACTTTGAATTCAAATGGAACATCCCTGAACTTAGCGAAATTGGCTAATCGGAGGCCAACTTCGTCAGTTGATATATTAAGGAAAGGAGGGACAGGTGGCCTACAAGAGGGTACCGTAATTCTAACCGAAGGTGGCCCTTCTGGTCTTTTAGCCAAAGCATCTATTAGAGTAGGCCACTGCATACAATGAGTTATGCTAAAATCTAAGATATGAACTTTGGGGTGTCCATCAATTGCCTTAAAAACGGCACTATTAGATGCACAAAAGCCAAACCTATGCCAAGGAATTAGATCTACATACCCGGCAAGTTCAGTCACAGCCATTTGCCTCCTTTGAAATGTGCTGCTTCCATCAAAATTCATGGCTGTAGGGCATACTTTAGATGCCCTAGATATAAGTGCCCTTAGAAACCAAGAGGTGAGTCTTCGGTTAGGGTCACCTACCGGAGAAGCAACGTTATTTAGGACCCACATCACCTGCTGAGCCAAAGTCCCATCGTTACTCTCTAAGGCACTAGCACAGTGAACAAGAAGCTTCTCTATGCATGCTCCATCAAGACTACCCAGACATCCTTTAAGTGCTCCGGACAGAGATTTTTGAGGGCTGTTAAAAATAGCAGAATTTTGAAGGGATATTGGCTCAGTTGTGTTTGGTCTTAGTTCTTTTTTCATGGCTGTGATTGATAAATAAGGACTCTTAAGAAAGAAACAAATATTAGTATTGAGACCATAAAAAAACACTTATAATTAAGGAAGGACCCTTTCAGTTTTATATTTGACACACGTCTGGTCGTTATTTGTTGATTGGATTTTTTTTATCAGGTTGTAGATTTTTTCAGGCATGGGATTTGCAAAGTATACCTAGCTTTCGGTGTTCAAAATGTGTTTGTATTTTCAGAGAGAGAAAGGGAAAGTGGTTTTTGAGAGCTGCAACTTGGGGTTTATGTGTATATATAGCAGGAGAAAGGTCATTGTTCAATATGTTTACCCAAACAGTGTAAGGCCAAAATATATATATAGAACTATAAGACATCGTTGTATATATTTATCTAATAGATTATTAGCTCCTTTGTTTTTAAGGTTTTTAGGTAATGAACTCTTTGAATTCGTAGTCCTCTGCTCCTATTCTGTTCTAAGGAAGCAAACAATAGCAACCACCTTTTGCCTTTTGGTTCCTGATATATTTTTTACCCTATCAACTTAAATTTAATTGCACAATGAATTTAGCATTATCATGCCATGGAATTTAATGAAATAATTATACCTAAACAGCAAATGAAGGGTAGCACTCGCTGGTTTTAACAATAATTTGTTGAAAGTTTAATAAAGAATCATTATTTACTGTTAATGAGATTCATATTTAATGGAGCTTTTCGAAGCAATTTTGGCAGTATTGCTAATTAATCTTTCTCGTCTCATTTTCTTTAGACAAGCCATATTATTGTGACTTAACATAGGTTAAGGAAGTTGCCTTTGCCGGCCGCTCTTTTGTCCATTTTGGTTACATGGAGTGCCACTTGAGACAAATGTAATAATAATTGATTAAATTAATTTGACTTAGCTTTTGAGTTTAGCTACAGATAGCCACCCTTCGTTACCATTTTATTCTATAATACATAAATTCCCTTCTAACTATCATTCCCTTCTAACTATCATGTTTACAAATTTTCTCCTGATAGAATTTGGGCGTGCCCATAACTCTATTATATTTATCCTAATTAATTTAGAATAATTAATTCCAAATTCAAATTAAAATTAGAGTTTAACTGGGATTCTAACTCTCATAACCTCTATAAATAAGGATTTACAAAACCTAAGGGAGGTTATGAAAACATCACTCTAACACTTGGCCTAATAGAGGCACGAAAAGTGGACCACTACCATGGTGCCACATGTTAGGGTGATTTGTCACTCTAATGCATGGACTAATGGGGTGAAGATAAATGAACCACTGTGGTGATGCTGTGTGGTAGGGAGATGTGTCATTCTAACTTGGGGACCATTGAGGGGCAAATATGTGGCACATTTCTAGTGCTGCCATGTATCATGCTTTACATGTCAATATTGACATGTGGTCCAATCAAGGTCTGCCACGTGGCCGATTGTGGTCATGCCAAGTGGCACATGTGGGTCAAATTAGATGCCACGTGGACCAACGATTGACTTCCATACAACAGACTGTGGTCATGCGACGTGGCACATACACTACAAGAAAAATCCTAATTCTCGATGAAAAAATACCAACGGAAAAATTTCCATCGCTAATTACCGACAAAACAAATTTTTCCGTAGGGAAAATTGACGGAAAAAAGTGTATTGCAACGGAATAAAAAATTCATCATAAATAATGGAGAAAAATTTTCCCACCAAAATTTACCGAAGGAATTTAGGAACGGAATAAAAAATTTCGTCGTTGAATTGGGGCCAATAGGCCACAAAATTTACCGACATAATCATATTTCCGTCGGTAATTGACCTACAAATATATTTTTCATCGGTATTTTTCTTACGAAAATATGATTCCATCGGTAATATTTTCCGTCTGTATTTTACCTATGGAAATATGATTTCGTTGGTAAATTACCTACGAAAATATTTTTCGTTGGTAATTTTCCTATGAAAATATAATTCTGTCGGTAATTTTCATCGGTAAATTCTCTAAATTAAGATGCAAAGCTAATTAAATGAAATTTCTTTCTATTAAAGAAAAGGATCATCACAAAAGGGATTTAGCCTTGTGGTAAAAAATAAAAGATATTCCTAATCATATAAACAAAATGAAGGATAATAATTTTATTTACACATATATTTAAAAATATTATTTATTTATTTATTTATTTATTTATTATTATTATTATTATTATTATTATTATTATTATTATTATTATTATTATTATTATTTGGAGGCAAGGAGGGAAGGATTCAAATCTTTGATCAAATAGAAAAATAACCAAAATCTCAATCATTTGAGCTTTAGACGATTTTCTTAAAAATATTTATTGATAAAGCAAGAAACTTGTTTATATGTAAGAAGGAGAGTCGTAAATGATAAAGCAAGAAACTTCTTTATCTGTAAGAAGGAGAATCGGCAGCTAGCGATTCGGTTGGATGAAGGAACCTGCAAAAAGAAGTGCCCGATCGGACCCGGATGTTAGTACTCCGAAGCTTAAGTTAGTAGCTTTTAGAGAAAGAGTGCTTAGAGAGAGAGTCTCAGATATTCAATACCTGGAGCCATTGTATTTTTAGGCTATTTATAGGAGTTCTTTTGGAGGGGTACTTGAGTACCTTGGGGTGTGATAACTAGCATTGAAGTAGGTGTGCGACGATGTGACAGGGAGCAAGTGGAAGGTATGGGCACTTGCTTGTGTCAGCGAACTAGACAAGACAAGTTGTCCCATTAGTTTGATCAGACACCGCACTTTTATTTCTTGTCTTCTAGCTCATGCTTTGTCTTTTTTGTTGATGGTTTTGAGCCTTTTCTAAATGTTGTTGGGCCGACCTGACTGGGCCTTAGAGATATTTTTTTCATAGTTATCACTTGTCCCCCCTCCAAAGGGTCCGATCAGGAGATTATCGACTTTTCGATGGGATTTTTTTATTGGCTTGAATCTGATAAGTCGCGTCTATTCATTTCGGATAGCCGTTATGCATTTATTATCGGTGCATGAGCCGAGGGTGGCACTTCGTTCTCCATAACCGCCATAATGGATTTGAGACACGTGACGATTATCCAGTAAAGAAGCGATTGGAGAATTCCAGAAGCTTTAAGCCTATAAATGGGTGACTTTGGGGTGATTTTTTCATCATTTTTCTGTGATTCTTAAAAGAGCTCTGCCAAATTTTCTTTGTGGACTTTGCTCCAAAGGTTTTAGTGTTTTTCTAGGGAGATTACATTACCCAAGTAAGTGAACAACTTTTGCCTTTGATTTTCTTCATTTTTTATAATACCGTTATTACTTCTCCTCCTCTATGAAAGATGGCTTCGAGTAACAGCCAGTCTATAGACATAAGCTTTCTTGAAGCTTATAAAGATCGTGAGGCCATGGCTCGTCCTTCGAAACTTACACAGAAGGGAGTGGTTGAGATCCCTTCATGATATAATTTTTTCGCAGAGGTCTCTGTGATGGCCTGCCCAAATTCCATGGCAAGGATCGAGATACCTTTTAGTCGTGAGAACAATGAGTGGTTTATTTGCTCTTTATGGAGCTTGGATGCTAGGTTGAGGCTTGCCTTTGGTGCCTTTGAGATTACAATTATTGAAGGTTATAGAATTTCCCTTAATCGACTTCATCCAAACGGATAGAGAATAGTTTCTTGCTTCAAGATCTTCTGTGAGATGGAGAGAGTGGTGTCGACTTTGGATCTATTTACCCATTTTTGCGAGGATGATCGAAAGATTTGGAGTGTCCTTAGTCCGATCGGATGTAGCTATCACTTTGAAAGACCAAGCATCCAGTCGGTCTTTGTATGAAAGCGATATCGAAAAGCTTTTGGGCGTACTGGCAAGACCTGGAAATCCATATGATTCTGATTATCTTCTTGGCAATCCGATCAAATCTTCAAACTCTGATGTTGGCATTGACGCAAGACGTGAGCATCATAATCGGAGGGGGAGAAGTGCATATATTAACCATCACACATTGCATGTTCATGAAATACATATCAACTGGAGAGAATACTTATCTTTTATTTTTATGATGCTGCTGCAAATGTGATGGCTAAGGGAGACAACATTGCTAAGCAATTGGCCGACCGGGCTAAAATGAAGATTGAGGCTGAACGTGCTGCCAAATAAGAGAGGATGTCAAAAAAGAGAAAACTTGCATTTTCTTTAGAAGTTCAGGCTTCCACTCCCTCCGCAAGTGCTCCCATTTCCCATCCCCCTCAGGCCTTTTCTAGGATCTACTGCTATCCAGCCTTTGACTGAGGGTCAGCATCCCCTGCGGCATTTGTTCTTAAGGGACGAGACTGATTCGGAGGAAGAGCAACTAGCTCAACATTGGAGGAGATCAACTCAAGCAAACGCATCCCCAGCAGATGAAGCTGCCCAAAAGAGGGCTGAAAAGGTAGCCAGGAAAAAAGCTACCGAGCTAGTAGCCACTATGGATGCTAGGGTTGCCGCAAGAGGCAAAGAAACCATCAAGGATGAATTAGCTCGGAGTGCCATCGCGAGAATTTTTGAATGGAGTGCTACATCACTAGGAGAGGTTTTAAAAAACTAATTTGGTGATGGCTAGTCTATTGATAATAAGGCGGTATCAAACTTTCTGTGTAGGGGCATGCTCTAAGAGAACGACTTTAAAGCGATGGAAAACCCCAACACACTAGCCAGAGAGTGCAGCCTTTTTTCAGTAGCAGGGTTTAGAGGTAAAGCATACAATTGCTTTTTTTGTTTTAAATGATCTCACCTTGCTCTTTCTTTTGTCTTTTATCTCCTTGGCTGACTTACCCTTCTTTTTTTAGCTAATAAAAAAGGGTTTGCCCTTGCATGGCGTTGCCGCCTTTTGACAAGAAAGATGGGAAGACGCTGATTGGATTAGGAGAGAAGCAGAAGCTAAATATGATGTAGCCAAGAAGGAGTCTCTACTTGCCCAATCAGAGGTTGAAAAGCTAAAAATGGAGTCCGCTCGTCTTTCTAAAGATCTAAAAGCTTTGCAGAAAGAGGTTGACCACCTTAAAAAGGACGTAGCCCATCTAACTACCAAAAGTGACTTAGGGCACAAGTTCAAAGAAGAGGCAGCCAAAACCTGACCGATTGGTCTATGCCATTAGATGAATGTTCCTTTCCTTATGGGCTCTGGATGAATGTCGAGCCTAATAGGGGAACTTATCTTGTAAATAAATGGATTTCAATTTTTACATCTTCGGCTATATCAAGCCTAGCAGATAAGTTGTACCATATTGATTCATCGATCAGGATGTAACATCGATCGAAATTAAGCTCTTCATCTTAGAGTGACTGGAATAGATTCTTCAATTCGGTCCATGCTTTGGCAGTTGGGACAAAACCCGACTGATTGGTCTATGCCATTAGCAGTTTTGCGAAGATTGTCCATTTCGAAGATATATTTAGCCAAATTCCTAGAGGATTTGGCGATTTTGTATTTAACTGTAAATTTTCACATTTTGGGTTCGGGGATAGATGTCAAACCTAGCGAATGATTCAGTGGAGATTAAATAAAGGCATCTTGCATTTTCGGTTCGGGGATAACATCGAACCTAGCAGATGAACTTATAATGGAGAAAAGCATTCGTATTTTGGGCTCGGGATGAACATCGAGCCTAGCGAGGGAGCTGTGCCAGTCAAGAATTGGCATGGAGTTAAACAGAGTTTCCAGCTTTCACATTTTGAGCTCAGGATAAGCATCGAGCCTAGTGAATCAACTTTACTAAGTTTGATACATGGAGCATCAATCGGAATTAAGCTTTATGGTGATCGAATCCACTTGGGTTATATTTTGATCCGTACTTTAGCGATGGGGTTGTTCTGACCAATCGGGGAGAGGTCTACAGGCGTTAAGGCCCTCATCTCGAACTCCCGATGGTAGGAAATTTTCTTTTCGATCCAAAGGTTGTTTTGCTGGGAAAGCAGTTAAGAAACTTGATAAATGACAAATAATAGTTTCATAAGTTTGGCAGTGTACCTGCTTTTAGGTTAGTCTTTGGCTTGTGGAGATGCTCATTTCGCATGCATCGAGAAGCTATAACTTTTCACATGTCGCAACTTTTTTATTGCTGCATCTTTAAAGACTCAAAGATGAATTTTTAATAATAAATAGATAATATGAAAATTGGCTGGCAATTTAGCACTTATTGCAGGAGACTGAAAATTGCATTTGAAATTTAATACAACAAGTTTTTGAGTGACTTATATTGCAACGATTGCACCTGTTTTGCCATCACTCAAAAACTCCAATCAAATGGCCTGCGTGGGTCTGACTTCTCATATTTGTCATCATTATCTGATCTGAACCCATCCTTCTCATCGCCAGATCGCTTATAAGTGCTTTCCCACTCATTGGTTTGAGTGCCCGATAACTTTGTGTGGCTAACAACCTTTGTCGCAGTTTTCATTGTTTCTCATTTGGTTTAGACATTTTGGGCTGGTTAGCTTTCTCGTGTTTTCTCTTGGTGCCCATCAATGTTTGGGTAGGATCAACGTTGAGTGAAGTGGAAGTTTCAGCCAGCCGATTATTTTATCAATCAGATTTACCCCACTTGGTCTCCTTTCTCCTTTCCGTAATCCTCGAAAAGATTGATCGATTAAAATTCCTTTCTAACCGATTTGATGGAGAGGTTCTGTTGAAGGGTCGACCATCTGGATATTGCAATTTGTCCATGACATTGGTCTTTCTTATTCTATTGGATCTGAGAGCATCATCCAGCTAGATGTGCTGTCTGACCCTATCCATCAGGTCAGAGAAGCTAATCAGTGGCCTTGTTGTTAATGATTCAGAAAGTGGATGATTCGTGATGCCTCTCACCAAAGCATTTGATGCCAATTCCATGCTTAAACCCCTTACTTCCGACATTGTGGCCTGGAAGTGATCGATGTAATCTTTAAGACTTTCATTAGCTCTTTGATAGAGGTTGCATAGGTCACTGACTAACTTTGACGTGTGTGTTTGCACAGTGAATCGCGTGGTTAACAACTCTTTGAGTTATCCGTAGGAAGCGATTGATTCTTGAGGGAGTCAAAGGAACCATTTCAAAGCATCTTCTCCTAAGGTTGTTGGGAACACTCTTCAGGTAATCCTTTCATCGTAGGTGTAGACCTGCACTTTAGTCAAATATTTTGCAAGGTGAGTAGTGGGATCAGTTTAACTTGTATATTTATCCATCGCCACATCCCTCCACATTTAGGGCAGCTTAGATTCTATAATTTCCCTACAAAAAGGGGATGTAGTGTTATTTCTATTGTTTCCCTTAAATACACCTTTTCTGGGTTTTATCAAACCGAATTGTTGGAGTTTTTGCCTGAACCATTTATCTTCCCTTTGTCCACTTACTATGGGAGCGAACTCCTTACTAGGTCTGCGGGAGCAACTGTGATTAGGTGCGTACATAAGGGATGGAAAATCGCTAGAGGGCAGGGAGGATGATCTACTGGGGATGTAAGGAGCATTTCTTCTTTAGGACATTGTTCGCTTTCCCTTATCGTACCTTTTTGGGGTTCTGACCCTATCCTTTTGACATTATGAGCTCGTGGCTCCTTTATGGAGATTTCCCTGTCTTTTCTTCTTTCGAAGTCTTCGGCCATGAAAACCATTTCATAACCTCTTTCAGAAGTCCTAGGCATATTATCCTTTTCCAGAGTTTGGACTACGCTCTTAATGAGGTCACTAAAGATGGCGCGCATATCTCTGATAGTAAGAGTGGCATCGTCCAGTCGTCGTGTGACCACGTCGTCGAGATCAAGGAAGGGGTTACCCCAGACAAGTGATCTAAAAGATCTCTCTCTTATACCTAAGGGCTTGGATCTATCTTGGCTGTTGTGATGATGTTCTCTGAGAGCTTTGTGCTTGTTGGATCTCGAGTCTGCCATGGCTCTTAACGAAAGCACCAAATGATAAAGCAAGAAACTCCTTTATCTGTAAGAAGGAGAGTCGTAAAGGATAAAGCAAGAAACTTCTTTATCTATAAGAAAGGGAGCCGACAACTGGCGATCTGGTCAGATAAAGAAACCTACAAGAAGGAGTGCCTGGTCGAACCCGGGCATTAGCACTCCGAAGCTTAAGTTAGTAGCTTTTAGAGAAAAAGTGCTTAGAGAGAGAGTCTCAGATATTCAATACTTGGAGCCATTGTGTTTTTAGGCTATTTATAGGAGTTATTTGGGTGAGGTACTTGAGTACCTTAGGGCGTGATAACTGGTATTGGAGTAGGTGTGCGACGATGTGACAGAGAGCAGGTGGAAGGTATTGGCGCTTGCTTGTGTCAGTGGACTAGACAGGACAGGGTGTCCCATCAGTCCGATCGGACACCGCACTTTTATGTTTTGTCTTTCAGCTCATGATTTATCCTTTTTGTTGATGGGTTTTGGGCCTTTCTGAGCATTGTTGGGCCGACCTGACTGGGCCTTGAAGATGTTTTTTCCATATTTATCATTTATTATCGTGATTATTAAAGATATATATATATATATATATATATATATATATATATATATATATATATATATATATATATATAGAGAGAGAGAGAGAGAGAGAGAGAGTTAAATGTGCATACGTTTTGCATGTCAAAATTATTTTAAATAAATATATGCAATTATATATTTATTATTTTATTAATAATATAAATAGCCCAATTAAACTATAAGTAATTCACTTGACTTTCCAATTAAATTTGAAGAGTATATTTTTTAACTTTTTGAACATAATTTTGATTTTAAGTAACAAAATGAAGTATTGCCACCAGAAAAAAAAGGAATTGGAAAATTCTTAAACTTATTTTTGATGTAGGTTAATAGTACACTTTTACCCATAAATTTTAATTAAGACTTCATTTATTTTTTCAACTACTAATGGTACTATATTATTAAGTTGTTTTATATCATATGTCAATAAAAGCGACTTAACTATATTGATTAAGCCAATTTTAATTTTAGTTTTCTGATTGACTCATTGGTTATTGGATCATTAATGGCACAAACTGTAACAATAATGAAGAAGACTGTAAGACAGTCCAAAAGATGCCTTAAACAATATTATCTTTTATGCCTAACCAGGGAATGTTTCAGTTACATTTACATACAAATTACGTCTAGAGAATCCAACACAGCCAACATTTTAAATAACCAATATTGCAACATACTTACTAAAACAAAACCCGAAATTAAATTAAACCCTTCCAATAATAATCATACTTACTATAACACTAACTATATCCCCCCAAATAGATTTATTATTTTATTAATAATATAAATAGCATTTTTAAAATAAGTTATAACTTTAATAATATAAATAATTAATTATTATAATTATATAATTTTATTTGTAATTTCAACTAATTAGAAATAAAACTTAAAATATAATTATTATAATAATTAGATTAAAGTGTAAATACAAAATATTTTGTGTGCCTGTGAAGAATAAATAAAAAATATTTTTTTTGTGCCTATGAAGAATAAATAAATATAATTAGATTATATATAAATTGAATTCGAAATACATACTAAAAGTGGTCCTGAATATTAATACTAGTGGGTGTAGGAGTCAATAGAGATGCAGTTCAGTATATATATATAAGCAGTTTGATGGTGTTTAAGCCAAAACGATGCAGTTCACAAATGTATAAGAAAAAAAAAAAAGAAAAAGAAAGAAGCAAAGGATAGAGGTGCCATTTTGCTTCTCCCCTAGTCACAACTAAAGTTTCTCTCCTTCTCTCTAGTAAACCACGGCGGTAGATGGCGAATCCACTTGCAGCGGTGAGTTCCCTAAGGTGAGGCATTCACCTCGTCACCTACCATTTGCCTCTAATCGCCGGCCATAGATAGATCGAGAAACAAGGAAGCTAGTGGATTTTGAGAAGATCCCGACCAAACAACATTGTCGTTGGGTGTGTGGTCACCGAAAATGGGACCCTAAGGTTCTGGCCTTCATTGCGATAGCATTAAGGCATCACCAACGGAGCTCCGACAAAGCTCCGGTGACCGTTCGATGAGCTTTCTTAGCCACTAATTACTGCTGAAATATTTATGTTTATGTAAACTTTTATTATGTTTTAAGTCATTTTTGGATACTTTTTTCTGTTTTTATTTTTATTGTCATTTTAATTGGTGAATTTACTATGTGTTTTATGTGATTTTTGATGATTTTAGAGATAAAAGTTGGCTTCGAATTGAAACTGGAAGAGAAAAACAAAATTCTTTAAAAGCTCTAACATTTTTATAAAACATAAAAGGAGGTAAGAGTGATTTGATTGACATTATTCATTATTCATTGTTCTGTTCTTCAATTGTCTCATCATTTCCTTTTTTTTTTATTTTTTTAAATTGACTTTAGTTCTTAGGTTAGTTAAATTCACCTTATTTTCATACCTCCTCATTCCCCCCTTTTCTTTTCATTTTGGTTTGTTTCTATGTGTTTATATCCTTATGGCCATGAAAGCTTAATTAGTGCAATTAAAACATTATTGGATCAATGAGGCCGGAAGCAGTAATATGACCTACTGGTCTTTTGTTAAAAAGCTTCTTGATTAACTCTTTTGAGGGAAAGGATGACGTACTCTATAGGGAATTCAATGATGCTGCTTTCAATTTGTATTCTCTTGTCTAATAACAAGTATAGGGAAGCCATAATGTATTTTAAAGGTTGAACCTGAGTTGAATTGTGAAGCTACCCCATTATAACCTGGATATTCAGATTCAAAACATGGAAACGACCATTTTGCAATATAAGAGGATTATTGTAGGATCTGATTACCCACGGGCCCTACTTTGTTCCCTTCCTTTTATTCCCACTTATTATAGCATTTAACCTAATTCATTGATAGAACCTTTTAAGTATATTTAGTTAACGTGTTTAGTTACATAGAATGTCATATTTGATTTTGTAGATTGTATTGATAGGAAAATGTCAATTTAGAATTTTTTATTACAAAGTTCTAATGCTTACCCTTCTCAACTAGGAATTCCTCATTTTGTTTCAGAATTTTTCCCCATATTATATAATCTTGTTGCCTTAATTTCTACCTTTTCTCTTTAGCTCGCAATTTATCTAATTTTTCACCTCTATTTCCCATTTTTTCATCCATGTCGATTAATTGTTGAACTTGTAATGATGGCATACTATGAGAAAGAATATCAGACATCCTTTCTAGCACTCTAGTGTATTTTAGGAGCCTACAAGTAGTAGAACACCCACTAAATCCAAGAATATGCATATCAAATGTCAATTCGAAGTGTTATTTCAATATACATGTTGGTATCATGTGACATATATTCTATATGTTCCGTTATGTGTTTGCCTCTATGAGTTTTTATGCTAGGTTAGAGTGCATCAAACGTTTTATTATTATATATTTTTCTTGAAGGTTAAATTAGTACCAAAGTAGTGTCCATACATTTATTTTGGCAATACTGGTTAAGTTAAAAAACTGAGAATAATATTGGGTTTGGACCATCCAATACATCTCTTATTGTTGCAGGAGTTTAGTAATAAAAGTGAGCAAATAATTATGTAAAAATAGCAAAATGTAGGAAGCAAGCATTCGTAATTAGGATCTTCTATTTTAAGTGCAAGACTCACGTGGAAATTAAAAATGCACAAAAAATAAGAATATGAACTCAGTGCATGAGTGCATTTGATCAGACATTTTGCAATGGAAAAGAGATGAAACAAAAATTTTGAGCATATCATGCATGATAAAATTAACGAAAATGGTGATAGGGAGAACAAGGAGGAAAAGAATGGAACTTCTGGTTTGGGTTTTCTCTGCATGCAACTGGATATTACGTTACATTCGATCCTTCACTATTCTTCTTCAATCTTCACTTAGTTTTCCTTTTCGTTTGTTCCTGCCATTGCTGATGTTCATTTTTTTAAAAGGTTTCTTTTTACATTACATTTTCTTGATTATCTGTTACTTAGCTTACTCATTCAATCCAAAATATAATGGCCGAGGACACCTTCTTCCTTTCCTTACTTTATGAATTTAGTAGTCTTAATATTATAAATGTTTGGTCTTAAATTTCGTTTCTTTTTGCACCTCGCTGCTATTAGGAAAATACTCCTGTCCCTTTTAATCTTTAATGAATATAAATATGTTCTTAGTTTGAATAAGCTATTGGGTGTTTATAAGCAATTATATACACAATCAAACACTTCATGTTGGTGGAAGTGGCATCAAAATATGAAATGAATTGTAATAGGAATGCATAGCTTTCAGATGTAATTCTTCTTCCCTGGTCCAAAATTCTATTATTAACCGCAAGTTATTTGTCTATTTAGATTGTTGAAGCATAACACTTTTGGCATTTTTTTTGTAAAACTTTACACCAAGAGGATGTTTCAGCTATTGCTATCTGCCTATTCAACAATAAGTGTTCATGACACAGCTCATTTTCTAGGAATGAGCGAGGATGATGCTGCAAATTGTAATATTTTATTGCTCATTTATGCAGTATTTATTTAGATAAACATCCAAGATAATAGCAAATGTTTCAAAATCAACTCAGGCAGGAGTTACCTGTTTCCTACATTTTCTGGTTTTGGCATTTTATTTTAATGAATCTTTACTAGTTTATATTTTCATTGGAATCAAATATATATATGAATTTACACTTACAAATATGTGAGCATGTGCACGTACTAGATGTAAGGAACCAAAATGGGCCCTATTAGAATTCAAGGGCAATTTTACATTATTAAAGTATAATTAAACATTATTGGATGAATTATTATGTTTTTCTTGAACTTTTGGCACTCTTTTGACTATATCTCGAGTTATAGAGCACAAAATTAGATGATTCAAATTGGGTTTGAAAATATAAATCCATACTAAGATTTCATATGAAGAAACCATGTTCGAAATATGTCTTTAACTAGGCTATATTTAAGCATAAATTTCGGAATAGTTTGCAGCCTAGTCACTAGGAACAGACCTCAGTATTTTGTAAATATCTTAAAATATACAAATGATATGAAGATTATTCTTGATTTTTTAGAAACTAGAAACATATTTTAATAAGTTTGTAGAAGATAACATTTGCTAAAAATGGCTTTTGGAAGGTCAAAAATTACATACAAATCGAATTCAGAAAACTTCCTATGATAGAGGATACAATAGTCAAGTGATAATATAGTTTGAAGGCTAATTTAAAAGAGGATGAAAATTTAGGGGTCAATTTGTTAATATGAAACTTAAAGGGTAAATTATGAAAAAGGGATATAAAGGAGAGGTTGATTTAAGAAAAGAAAAAAATGAGTGGAACATTGTCTGACATGCAAATAAATGAGAGAAATTTATGTAACATGCAATTAGTTAAAGGATTAAAAGAGATATTTGTGTGGGACATGTTGATGTCATTTTCCACTTAAGTCACCATGCAAGCATTGTTTTTAGGAGTATATATAGTGGGTTGGTCGGCCACACCAATGAAAAATATGATTTCTCCTTTTATCTTCCTCATTTTTACTCATTCTCATCTTTCTCTAACAGTTCTACATTTTATCTTTATAATTTTCAAGAGGAAATCCTGCTTCATGTTATTTGAATTAGAAGTTTTTGAAGGAGATTTGTAAGGGTTTAATGCAAGAGTACATGGATGTATGAAGAATTGGAAGGGATTGAGAGCAAAAAGGAATGAAATGGAGAAAAGATTGAAGGATTGATTTAAAGTTACAAAAACAGGTTTGGGAACTTAATCTTCTTGCATGTGTTTTTCCTTGAGCAAAATGTGATTACATTGTGACATGGTTGCATTTTGACAAGTAACTTGAAGTAAAACATCAATCTTTTATGTTTAAATGGACATGCATGTAAGTTTAAAATTCTGGGTTTGGGTTCACTTGACCTAGTTGTATTCTTTTATTAATATTTTGAGTTATAGAAAGATAATTAGATGATTCCAATTGGGTTTTAAAATAGACTTCCATAAAAAGATTTCATAAGAAGAAATCACATTCTAATCATGCTTCTAAATGGGCATAACCTAGCTTGAAAATCGGATAAGTGTACAGTCTCATCCTCATGAATAGTCCTCAGTATTTGGACAATGTCTTTTAATCTAGAAGTGATATTGAGATGATTATTAATGTTCTGAAAACTAGAAACATAGGAGAACAAAATTTTATAAGTAACCTAGCTTTAATTCTGCCTTTAAATAATTTCTATGATTTATTGAAATTTAGGTGAACTATAAATTCGGATTCTGGAACAATTTGTAGAAACATTGAGATTTCTGTGTGTAAAATAATCAGAATGGCATGCGGTTAATTCCTATAAAAAATGGACTCCTAAATGCACATTTTATATGAAGGAATTATGACCTAAAAATGTATACAAGCATGTCAAATATTGACTTGAAATTTTGTAGGGACTGAATGTACTGTTAGGGGACAGACCATAGTAAATTGGGTATATCTTTTTGTAGATTTGTTACAATGCTACAAAGTAAAATTATGGTAAAACTAGAGACATTAAAGTATAACTTTGATGAAAAAATGTTGGTCTAAATCCCTCTTAATTTTATGCTATGAATTTTTATATGTGACAGCCAATACTGTTTTGGTTCTATGAACAGTCTATAGTTTTTCTTAAATATCTCAAGCTATAAATAAGATATTAATGTGAATTTTGATGCTTTGGAAACTAGACACATAGGGGAATAAGATTGTAGAAGATCATTTGGCTTAAAAATTATGTTTTCAAAATCATATGTGGCTCATAAATTGGGTCCAGAATGCTGCCCTATGCAGAATTTTAATGTGTCTTACAATATGGTTTTTCTTATATAGTTAAGTTAAATATATGTCCATATGAATAAACAATGAATTGGATATGGCATGTGATATGATTATTAGAAAAGGTCTATATATATATATATATATATATATATATATATGTACATAGGTAAAGATATATGATAAAGATATCAAATATTTATATGTGATCAAACTTATGTACATGGTTGTTATGCGCAATTATGCTTTCATGTACATATTTTTAATGATGAAGTAAATGTTTATTTGATGCATGCATGTATACTATGAAGTTAAGAAATGTTTAAATATGATAAATGAAGGTTTTTAATGTACGACTATCATATGATTACATGAATGTAATATACATAAATGTATATATATGTAAACGTCTAAATGATTATACATGATTTTTATTGATCTCTTAAAGATTACTATGATACTTATAGTTTGAAATGTCAATTTTACTTGTATAAAGAAGTAATATGATTTGTAGAATATATGTGTATATATAAACATATATATATATATATATACATAGTATGATCTTACATGATTGGGTTCGAAAGATGTTTAGAGTAATGATTTAGAGAATATGTTTAAAGTGAAATGCATGAATATGTCTTTGCTTAATTGAAATGACATGATTAAACATTTGTGATGTCACATGTTATCATGCTAAAATACAGATCTACAGAGCAATAGGCTCAATTATAAAAATCTTATTAAAGTATATAATGGCAATGATATATGTGACTATGTATACAAGTGTATGCATTAAAGAAAGAGTATCTTGTCATGTGATTGTTACATGAGCAAATTGTATAAATTATTTTATGAATTATGCATATATGTTTATGCACTAGAGAAGATATATATTTGTACATGATTATGCATAGGTGCAAACAGTATAATATAGGTGCAATCTTGTTATACAAAATAGTTAAATGATTGAATAAGATTACAAGCACAGAATAGTAATACCCAATAGTGAGCATGCAATAGTGAGCATGTTCAAAGGTTTACATAAAGTTACACATATACATGTATATGATATCTTGCTCATAGTTATAAAGGAATATATATATATATATATATATATATATACCTCTATGTATATGATGAACAGAGCAAAGTAAAGAATAACATTGCTCAATAGCCATACATGAGCATGTACATGATTATTTTATTCATAGTTATACAAGGGTATACATTTGCATATACGAATATGATTGAATAGAGTAAAAGTAAACTAAAGAAAGATAAAGTGAGAGATTATATTTGCCTACTACTAGAGTTCAATTGTGGATAGATAGGAGCCTATAGGAAAAACTGCAGCTGCCATAGTTTGGCCCAATTGGGTCTAAAATATGTTTGATTCTATTTGGATCATGAACAGCCCCGTTTGGGTTGTTAGGCGACCTCGTATGAGTCTGATTGACTGGTCTAAAGTATAATTTGGCCCTGTTTGGGTCTATAGATCCAATATCTTCGGATATCCCCCATTTTGATACTGAAGTGTATCGATAGTTCCCGTTATCCACTAATAGAACTAAGGAAGGCTAAACTATAAGTACAGTATAGACATTAAAGTATAAAGTATTAAGCAAGCATCATATAAAAGTTAAGGATATTGCTTGATTACATGTCTGGCATGATTTGCTTGTATTATTTCATAAGTTTAAATAAATAGAGGTTACCAAGTAACACATGATATGTATGCTATTTATAGTTGGTTCCAAATGTTCGAAATTGCTTAAATGAGTTAAATGTATGAAGAATTCTCAGTCAATATACAATACCAGCATGCTAAGTTAACTGTTAAGTTTTTTTAAATATTTTTATTGTTCACTACGTGAAGTTGATAAATTTGTCAAGATTTTTTAATCCATTGATTACATGTTAAATAAATGTATATGTATAAAGTGTGCTGAGTGTGATTACTGATGAAGTAATGTTAATATCGAAATGCTTTAAAATATATATATATATATATATATATAAGGTAAAGATATAATAGTTTAATAAAAATATTAAGTATTCAAACGAATGAGAAATATGGCATTTTACACATGGAATATATTATACAGAGGTACAAGGAATATAATTTATCTGAATACAGTACCATGCTTCTAAGATAGTTAAGTATATCAAAGTGATCACTAAAATCAAAATGTGGGAACTCATAAAGTATAGATAAAGTATATATAAATGTTTGTAAATAAGTGATAGAAATATGGCATAGTTATTAAAATGTTTGGCAATTGATATTAATACATGAATAATATAGTCATCAATGTTTGACAACTAATAATTCAAAGTAATTGGTCAATAGTAACATATAAAAATTCAAAAAGTAAGCTTGATATTGGTTATAAGTATAGCAAAAGAGAATATAATTATATGAGATTATTGTGAATATTGTTTATAATGATTGGTTTATTTGCTTTAAGATGTATATATATATGGGTTTTCATCTTGATGACCTTTAAAAAGGGGTCATCCACATGTTTTTGTTTTCCACTAAGCTTTATAGCTTAGCATAGGTGTTTCATCCGTGTAGGTTGTAAGTAATTATTTTTCCCTGGGATGATATCTGCAGCGGGATGGCCAATTCAAGAGAGAGATTGAAAGTATAGTCAAATGTTAAGTGCAATTTGATTACAAGATTCTTATTTACTTTGACAAGGATGTGATGTATATATGATTCATGAAAGTAAATATTGTATTGCTTAAAGATACTCTTAAGTATGCAGTAAAGTTTTTCGAGCATAAGAACGTGGTTAGCATGCTTAATGTAATATGATATAGTACTTATAGCTATGTATGGAATACGGGTCCTACACTAGACGTACAAATGTATGAAGTTGAGAAGTATCACATTACGCTTTATTCACTATGCACATTAAACTTGCTGAGAAGTATCAAAATGATGTCTTTATTTATATTGTATTACTAAACTGCATATTACATGTTTTTTTGCTAATAGGATTCTAGTTTTCATGTTTAGATATAATGCAGTAAGGTTGGATGGTTGATCCTGCATCTGGAATGCTAACTATGAAGAATCAGCCGATTATGATAGAACAAAAACTGGATTCTAGTAAACAACAGAGCTTGACAGAATATGTGTTTCACCTTGACCATTAATCATATTTTAGAACATGATTTTATGTCATTTAGGTCATCTGGGTAAATTATATTTAAAATGCAGATGTGGTGTTTTTAAAAAATATAGCTAGAGGCTAGGTAGTTGATTGCTTTTGATAGTGTTGTAACTGTTATTGAAGATTTAATATTTAAGGTTTGAGTCTTTTGCTTCTTTTTTGCATTGTTATTGAAGATTTAAGATTTTAAGTTGAGATCCATGGACTTGTTTGTCTTATCTGCTTTTATGGGTTCTAATGCAGCTTAAGGGTTTCATGTATGAGAATGGTAAATGTTGATCTTAGCTAATTATCAAATATATATAATGTTTTAGTGATGGAATAGTGACGGTTAATTCCATCATAAATTTTTTTAGCAGTATGGAAATTTACCGACAAAAATGTACTAACCGTCGTTAAATATACCTACGAAATTTATAATTCGGTCGAAAATTTGCCTACAAAATAATTATTTTCTTCAGTATAATTGCCGACGGATTATATAATTTCGTCGGTAAATTTAACGACAAAAACTAATTCCATCAGTAAATGTGGTGAATGATGACAATTTTCTAGTTTGCACCTTTTGACGGAATTAGCAACGGTCCGTAATTTAATGTCGACAAAAAGTGCCTACAACCGGTTCTCCTTCGCCATTTTTCGTTGCTAAATTCCGTCGATAATTTTATTTATGGAAATTCTCTCAATTTCGTCGGGAATTTTCCTCAAGAAAGTGAATTTTTCTTGTAGTGATATTTGTCCATTGGATGCCACATGGCAATCATGTGGACCAATGAGTGGCCGCCGCATGTTAGATAGGGGTCTAACATGGCAACACGTGGCCAAGTAGGGTTATGCCATGTGACATTATGCCTCAGCTGGCATATGGTTTGCTTGTCACGTGTGAGGCATGTAAAGCCCACACTCACCGATGCGTGAGCCCTCCTTCAGTCACCAAATTCAATTAAATTTTTTTATTTTGATGTTTAAGATTTTTTTTATTTTTTGGTCAAATTTTGAAAGTTTTTTAAGGACAAGAAAATTAATTTTGGATTTTTTTTCCACATGTAAAAGTGTATTTGGGATGGCAGCCTAGATTGAGGAATTAATAATAAGACCTTGTTTAAGATGATGAAGAAGTCTTTTGGTCACCATCCAAATCTAAGAAACTTGATGGTTTAATCTTAGATTGCAAAAAAATGAAAATTGTAAAAAGTCTATTATCCATTTTTTGTTCAAGGTAACCAAAAAATGAGTGTTGAGAAGCAACAGTAAATCTGATATGATACTTAGGAGTGGACGTATTGTGTATCGTCTATGGTTTCATAATTGAGTTTATTAGTTATATATGAGGGCCAAATGTGTATATCCCTTAATTAGGCTAGTTTTGCCGCTTTTTTAGATTTCCTAAGTTGTTGCCATGAGTGTCAATTTATTATTGGTTATGTAACACCTTAATCTACATGACATGCAGAATCATCAATACCAAAATAAGGCTAGTAAAGATCAAGTAGTAGTAGTAATAATAATAATAATAATAATAATAATAATAATAATAATAATAATAATAATAATAATAATAATAATAATAATAAAATAGGTATTAATTACATGCCACAATATAATCAAATCAAACTCCAAAGTAAGGAGATATAGCATAAATGGCCTTCAGTATAATATGAAAAGCTCAAGGACAACAATAACCTGCTAGATCTTCTCTTCAATATGGATCGAGTTACTACAGCTATCAATCTAAAGTGGAGCTTATCCTAAGACCTACACAGATAAACAAACCCATGCTAATCTATAAAGTTTAGTGGGGAAACAAAACTCTATGGACAAACTCTTACAAAATATCATCAATTCATTACAACCTTCAAAATTAAGGAAAACATATAGATATGCAAAATTTATTATTTCACAATGAATATATCGGATGAGTCTTCAACCTTAACAATGAATACTATTCTTACAACAATCTTAAAACATTCGTGTCGTTCAAACTCCAATAATACCTCATCTTATAGTCATACCTTTCTAACTATATCTTTCTAAACTTTAGCATTGGAAAGACTTCACAATTCTATTAATCCATCAATAATCAAATAACATACTATTCACCACTTTAATAAACAATTATCCTCAACATTACTCACTCATAGCTTAATTCACCCCAATCATGTGGCTCTCTTAATAAGCATATAGACTGTATAATACCGAGTTCATGATTTATGAGTGATTTATTTTTTGGGAGAATGAGTACAAGAAGTACATATGGCCGTGCACTGGGAGAGGAAGTTGGGCACTTGGCCGTGCATTGTAAGAAATAAATGGCCACTTGGTTGTGCATTGCAAAAATCAAAAGGCTAATTGGCCGTGCATCACTAAGAACAAAAGGCCACTTAGCCGTGCAATGGATAGCAAAAAGGCCTGAGCAGCCATTCAATGGAAAGCAAAGACTTGAGTGGCTGTGTAGGAGAAGAAAAATAAGAACAAGCATAAGTGACCGTGCAAGGGAAAGAGGAAGGGACTGAGCAACCGTACATGGGAAAGCAGAAGGGGCTGAGCAGCCGTGCATGGAAAATTCAAGGGTTATGCATAGCCGTGTATTTGGTCTCTTCTAAAAATCCAGATCCTGCTATACAGATCAGACACTTAAACTCATGATTTCAACCTAACAACTCACGGTAATGTTCAAACTCATCTAAATTGCTAGATTTAGCCTTTAAGCTCATCAAAGAGGACATACATACCAGAAGAGAGGGAAATTCTCGTAACAACTTATGTGAATAGTATAGTAAACCAAATTCCCATACTTGTTATTAAAGCTTCATCTCCTCTAGCTCCCCATTATTCCAGTTATTTTACTGATGATTTCTTTCTTCTCTTTATACATAGTGGCAACAACAAGATTTTTTAATCCCCCATATCCATAACTCAAATCAAGGAAATAAAAGTAGAAAGATCTATAAGAGGGGAGACATTACCTTTATGATGCCATTCACAAACCCTAAGCTTTCACTTTCTTTAATCCGTAACCAGAAAGAGAAGAGAGAGAGAGAGAGAGAGAGAGAGAGAGAGAGAGATTGCATCTCCCTTCTCTACCCTAAAGCCGATCTCCACATTCTTCAGGAAGCATAAATGAGTGAGTGGGGTAAATATCTCAATAAGAAAAATTCCAAAATTACCCTTAAACACTTTAACCCCTAATAACTTACATTTCTTACATTTTAACCCAAAACATTTAATTTAATTCAATTACGTCCTTCCTTATAATTTAACTATACTCCATTACACATATGCAAAATTATCAAAGTACCCCTCATGTGACTTAACTTTAATAATGCAAAATAATCTAATTTTTCCTTATTTAACCGTAATCCTCATTAATTTACCATAATCCAATTAGGGCCAGGATTGGGGCATCACAGGTTAACGGATTTTTGAGTTAGGATTTATGTTTCATATTATTATTTTAAGACAAGTGTATCTTATCTTAATTTGTTTACTTTTAAGATTGTTATATGCTTATTATTGATTAAATAAATGTGTTTATTTTCTTTTGGATATTACATTGGAATTTCACATTTATTATGAACATATTTATTTTATTGTTAATTACTTTGCAATATTTTATAAGTAAAGCAATTGCATGATAATTGAGTTAAGACTTAGATTATCTTAAGCATAATATCCTTTATTAATTTTAAAAATTTAATATCTAACAATTAAGATTTAGTATGCATGAAATTTTAACTTGTAAAGTTAGACATTAGAACTTAAAGGGTAATTGGATACTATTAGTAACCTTTTTTTGAATTTAGGTCTAATAAATAGCTTTATTAAGTTATGGTTTCAATTGCATGGTAAATAACATGTATTGCCAAATTCTACTTTAAAAATGAGCAATTTTATTCCATAAGAGATCAAAGGATCTGAAATGGCCATTGTTTCCAAATCTATTATTGCCATACTAAAAAAATATATGAAACTAAATAGTGATAATTATGAGATCTCGAGTATGAAAATCTAATATGTTCTTGAAGGGAATGAGGCTTTAAAACCCTTGTGCTCGATTATGGCTGAACTTGAGGATGGCACCACTACCCAGCATAGGTGGGATCGAGGCTCTTACATCACATGGAAAAAGAAGAATTCCATTGATGGCATCATCTTACCGAGTGCAATAAAGGATGACATCACTAAGCAATTCCGTAAGTATCATAATGTAAACGATCTGTGGATTGCTTTACAAGGAAAGTTCGAAGGTGTGTCTCTAACTAAGCTACGATTATTCACAATCAAGTTTGATACTTATTAGAAGAAGTCTAATCACAACATGCAAAAACATCTGAGAGAGATGGAAAATATGATTATTACCTATTAATGAGGCTAATCATAAGCTGATCGATGAACAAAAGGTTCAAGGTATCATCTATCCTTTACCAAAGAGTTGGGAGCATATAAAGATGTAACTAACTCATATAGATAGAATAAAGAAATGTGGGATGCCATTCATCATCTTAAACTTGAAAAGGACCATCTGGCAGTGATTAAGATCAATGTCGAAGTCAGATGGCATAATCTCATTCTGGTGGAGCTTAAAAAGCAAAAAATGAGATAGAATGCTAATATGTCCAAAGGCAAGAAGAAAGTTAATATTTCATGATTGAAGTGCTTCAATTGCCAATAAAAAGTTCACTATACAAGAGATTACACTATGCCCAAATAGGTACACTATTCCGACTTAAAAGTTAGTAAACTTTATATATCTAGTTCTATATTCCTAACTAATTCTCATCCTCTGTAGGTAATAGACTCAGAAGCAACAAACCACATAATAAGGGATCAAAAAGCCTTTGTCGAATTTTGATGAATGACAATTGGAGCCAAATGGATTTATGTGGGAAACATTGCCAAAGTGGCAGTTGAAAGGATTGACATAGGCATATTAGTTTTACGTGAAGGCCAAAACCTACTCCTACATGATGTACTCTATGCACCAAAGATTGGTAGGAATTTAGTTTTTGTCATAGCCTTGATGAGATTTGGTTTTGATTTGCATTTTAAGGATGATAGTATGCATTTATATTAGGGTGATTTTTATTATGGTTCTAGTTTTATTTTGAATGATTTTATTATTATGGATATTGATCCTGATTGCTTAAATAATACCAGTTTTTCCTTAATTTCTTCTTTTACTTCACATAGTTATGAGAATAATATAAAATTATGGCATGCTAGATTAAATCACATTGGGCAAGACTAAATGAGTATGTTAGCCAAAGTAGGTTTATTAGGTAACCTTAATAGAATTAATTTAACTACTTACAAACATTGCCTAAAAGGAAAATTGGTTAGAAAAGCGTTTGAAAAAAGAACTAGGGCCGAATTTCCATTGCAATTAATCTATTCAGATATTTATGGTCCAATGAATGTGAGGGTAAGGCATGGGGCTTACTATTTAATCACATTTATATATGACTATACTAGATATGGTCATGTCTAATTGATTTATCACAAGTTAGAAGAGTTGAGTTACTTCAAAAGTTATATGAACTTAGTTGAAAATTAATTAGATAAAAAGATCAAAGCTTTAAAAACTGATAGAGGTCAAAAATATCTTTTCGATGAATTTAAAGCTTTATGTGATGAAAAAGAAATTGAGCATCAGTTGTCTATTCCTAGAACTCCACAACAAAATGATATTGCGAAAAGGAGAAATAGGACTCTTTTAGACATGTTAAGATCTATGATGGCTAAGGTAAATTTTCCAATTTCTTGTTGGAAAGATGCACTATTAACTGTTGTATATGTTCTAAACTGTGTGCCCTTTTGGTTTATCACATCCACTCCTTATGAGTTATGGATTGGTTGATAACCTGACCTAAGCCATTTACGAACTTGGGGTTGTGCTGCTTATATCTATGATACCTCAAGCAAATTTGGTAAATTAGGACCAAGAGGTAAAAAGAGTATCGTTGTGAGATATTCTGAAGTATCAAAAGCATATGTATTCATTGGTGAGAAAAAAATGGCACGATGATAGAATTTGAATCATGAGATGTCATTTTCTTAGAAAACAAATTTCCAAAGTTGGCAAAGTGAGTCAAGACTTCACTTTCTATGAAACTCAAGAAGAAGAACCATCAAGATCATTCCATTCAAGTAGAAAGGAATTAAAGAAAACGGTGAAGACCATTTTCCTAGTGATCTGGATGTTTGGGATCCTTACACTAGTGAGAGCATGGAAATTTAGGCACTTACTTGAGTGAAAGTATTCCTTGCTCCAATGGGAGCATGGACCTAGCTTCAGTGGGAGCATTCTGAATTACAATGAATATATGATATATGTTTATCAAGAATTGGAATTGCAGAAATCTAAAAGGATAAGTGTTCCATGTTGATGACTTGAGATTGAAGACTTGAACGAAGCCCTTTTAGTCACCACACAAGATGAAGAAGAGCATAAAAATATACAAAAGCTCTTTAATGTCTAGTTAAAGAAAAATGGATTAAGGCAATGGAAAAAGAAATGGCATCTATGAGATTGAACTATATTTGGGAACTAGTTGATCTATCGAAAGTACACAAACCAGTTAGGAATAAGTGAATTCTCAAGGTAAAGCAAAAAGCCAATAGAAGCATCAAAAGTTATAAAGCTTGGCTAGTCGCTAAGGGGTTTGTACAATAGGAAGGGATTGACTATGAGGAGACTTTCTCACCTGTTATAAGATTTACATCTATAAGGTCAATTATGGATATAGTGACTAGTTTAAACCTAGAGCTACATCAAATGGATGTGAAGACTGTTTTCCTCAATGAAGGATTAGATGAAGATATCTATATGGAATAACCTATAGGTTTCATTGAAAAAGGCAACGAACATAAGGTTTATCAATTGAAAAGATCAATCTATGGCCTTAAATAGTCTTTAAGACAATGGTATTTGAGATTTAATGAGACAACCATGTCTAATGGGTTCAACATGATTAATGAAAACCATTGTGTTTATTGCAAAAGCTCTAAAGACAAATTTGTCCTTTTGACATTATATGTAGATGATATACTAATAGCAGGATACGAATCAAGCAAACTACATTCTTGGAATTAAGATTTCAAGAAATCATTTGAGAAGGTTGTTGTCTCTTTCACAAGAGACATATATCAACCAAGTCTTTGAACGATACAATATGCAAAATTGCAAATCCACTGGTAACCCTATTGCCAAGAATCAATTTTTTAGTTGGAGTATGTGCCCTGAAATGCCAGAATAAATGGAACACATAAGGAACATTCCATATGCCATTATTGTGGATAGTCTAATGTATGCAATATTATTTACAAGACCTTAAATATGCTATGCAATGTGTATAGTAAGTAGATATCAGTCCAACCTAGGTGAAGCACATTAGAAAACAGTGACAAGGATACTTAGATACCCTAAAGGTACCGTAGACTATTCTCTCTTTTATCAAGATAAGGTTCTACGATTGAGAGGATACATAGATGTTGATTGGGGAGAGATGTGGATGAGAGGAAATCCACTTTTGGATTCATTTTCTTTCTTGGAAAAAGTGTCATCTAATAGAGTAGCAAAAAAAACATGTATATTCTTGTCAATAATGGAAGCTGAATTTATCGCTTCCTCAGTTGTAGTACAAGAAGAAGTTTGGGTAAAAATGTTATAGACCATTTAAAAGTAAATACTTTTGAGGAACAAGTGACCGTATATAGTGATATTCAACCATTGATAATTTATATCTAAAATCCAAAATTTCATAATAGGACTAAGCATATCAACATTAAGTATCATTACACCAAAGATATTGTTGCACGAGGAGAGTGAACTTAAAGTACGTTTCCACCTAAGATATGATAGCAGATACATTGACTAAACCTGTATTGAGAGATGTGTTTAAGAGACACATTAGATCTCAAATTTTGAGTAGGATTTGAGTTGTACTATTTTTTTGTGTAATCCCTTAACATATTATTATTTATGAATAACAATAAAGTTCATTATTTGGCAATACATGAGTGTGAATGTTTATATGTGAACATTTACTATTATTTATTAGATGATTAAGTATGTTGGACGGATAAATAGTGTAACACCCTTACTACTACAGAACTACAGATTTAAGCAATCAGCCAAATTAAGAAAAAATCATATACTTACCTCCATAATTCTTTAATTATTAATGCTTATACATTAATTAATTTTATAAGTCCAACTCATCTCTGATCTATAACTGTCTAATTTTTACTATTTATTTTACAAAAATATTGCAATATAATGGCTATAAACTTAACAAGCGCCCTGAAAAACAAACAATTACATAGCCCCTCAGAGTCACAACAGTTTATAAATAATATATTTTTCTCATCCATACATACATTCTCAATTGTCAAACCAAACTACTCAATCAAACCACTACCTGCAATTCATATACTTGCATATACAAATACATTACTATATTATTACACACCAACTCTTTTACTTCGATATTTACAGCAATATACATGCCAATACAAAAGTCACTCCTATTTAACTCCTGTTCCTTCAAAATTTACTTCCTTGTGTACTAATTCTCCAGATCTTCTTCAGTACCTACACGTAGTAAATCTTACGTGCTGAGCATTAAATATGCCCAATAGTGACTAAAAATTGAGGTATTTTTCAAGCACACATAATTGCATTATTATGTATAATCATTAATTTTTCTTATCAAAATACAATTTTCATCATTTTTAACAATCATTTCAATTCAGTATCAATATTTTGGTAAACTTTTCAATTTAGTCCTTTATTTTTTATTTTATTACAAAATTGCCCTCTTTACCTTTTAATTGCAAAATTGCCATTAGTTTTCTCATTTTCACTTTTCATCCACCTTTTGGCATTCAAAGTTACTAATTGGTCCTTGTTTTAACTTTTTATGAAAAATTACATTTTAGTCCTTTTACTTCTTAAAAGTCTATTTTTGGATTGTTTGTTCATTTAATTGCCATTTTACCCTTTCTATTTATGTATTAATCATCTTTACCCATTAAGTGTAATTTTTAGGAAAATTACCGTTTTACCCCTAAAATTTTTATTTTTATTCAATTAAGTCCTTTTTTCATCCCAACTTTCATTTTTAGCTTTCTTCTTACACTTTTAGCTTATTTTTATCATTATACCCCTAGTACAATCCCGGAAGAAATTCTCAAACCGGATATATGGGACATAGATCCCATAAAACCACATACAGATTGAGAAATGATCCCAAAGGACCATTTCTCACAAAGTAGATAACAGAACAAAACAAATACTATGGAAGATCAGTGATCCTATCATAGTAAAGCAAGTTGCCATGACTTGTACCACAATATATGTGTCCCTATGGCTAGCCAGCTATATCTTAAGCTAGATTTTGACCTCCTGACTATTTTTAATGGTAAAAATTCATTTAATTTCAAATAATTTTTTAGATTTTTAACAATTTCATTTACTTTTTTAATAAAGTAAATTGGTCAATCAACATTTTCAATAATTTTACACAGTTTGTGAATTATTCTATAATAATTCACCATTTTCTCATCAAATTATGAATTATTGCACAATAATTCAACATTTTCATTTGTTACATAAGCAAATTTCTTCTAAAAAATATTCAATTAATTTCTATAAATTTTAAAAAAATTCATGGACATATTATTTCATTTCTATAGTTATTTTATGACTTAATTTCATGAAAATGCACAAAATACACTTTAATTTCCTTTAAGTATCAATTCAGCCACCAAAGGAAAGTTATCTTACATATGCTTTTAAATCAAATAAGCTTATTCAATGTCCTATTTCAATATTTTAATATCAATTTCAATTATACATATTTTTCCTAAATTTTTTCTAAGTTACATAAAGGAAAAATCATGCAAAATTAAGGGAAATAAGAGGATTTATTAGCCACTAACCTTTCTCCTTGTCTTAAGCTTGCCTTGAATTCCTTTTCTTTTTCTTTTGCCTTGAAAGCTTGTCCTTCTCCTTGTGAACCTACTATGGCCGAATTTTCAAGCCATCAAAATCTTAATTTTTTTTTATCTCAAATGCTCAAAATAATCACATAAATGAACTTTAGGTACACTAAAATATTTTTTTTCTTGATAGTTACTTTATTCAGTTGTTTGTAGTCAATGCATGGCATGAGTGTCCCATATTTCTTTTTCACAAACAAGACTGGTGCTCCCCAAAGAGAAACACTGGGTTTGATAAACCCTTTGTAAAGCAATTCTTGCAAATGAATCTTCAATTTTTTCAACTCTGCAAGTGCCATTCTATAAGGAGCAATGGAGATGGGAGCAGTGCTTGGAGCAACATCAATGGAGAATTCCACTTCCCTATCAGGTGGTAAGCCTAGTAACTCATCAGGGAATACATCAAGGAACTCTCTGACAGTAGGCATTTTTGACACCTTTGGAGTATCTCTTTTTGCCTCCACTGCATAACACAAGTAAGCTATGCATCATTTTTTAATCAATCTTCTGGCAGTAGTAGCAGATATCACATTAGATAATAAGTTGGTTCTTACACCTACAATTGTGATTTCTCAACCTTCTTCAAGATTTAAAGTGACCTTTTTCCTTTTATAGTCAACAGTCGCTTGGTGGGCGGACAACTAATCTATCCCCAAAATCACATCGAACTCATGAAATCGCATTTCAATCAAATTTTCCAGGAGTATATGACCTTGGGCACTAATAGGACATTGTTTGTATACTTTGTTCACCACTACACTGTGTCCCAAAGGATTATTGATCAAAATGTCCTAGTCTAAACATGCATCTCTCATCCCTTTACCCCATGCTAAATCAGTGCTAATGTCGGAATGAGTATAATTAGGGTCTATTAAAACATGTACTAAATTAGATAACATGAGGAATTTACCTACTATCACATCTAGAGCATCCTCCTTCTCTCTAGCCCTGACAATATAGGTATGGCCTATAGTCCATCTTTGATCCTAAGATGACTGCCTAGCCGATCTAGATGTTGAAGTGATAAGGGTTGCTCCCCTACCACTGCCTCTCAATGCAGAAGACCCAGTACCTATCGTCAGTGATGTTGCTGAAGCAATTGTAATATAGGACAGTCTCTAATCTTGTCATAATGGTCACAGGCTATAGCTGTCCCACTGTCTCTATCTTGGGGTGTGCTAGCTGCTGAAAAAACTGGTGCCCTACCTCAAGGTGCACTACCCTATCCTCGGCCTGCTGCAGTTGGTGAATGGCTTTGAGGCATTGGAGATTCCTTAGACTTCTTACTCTAACATCCCTTACCACTAGACTGTCCCTATTTCCTTTTCTGCTAAAACATGGACTTTCTACCAGCATCTTTTATCTAGATGGCCTCTAACTTGATGGTATCCTTGACCATAGACCTCAAATTAGGATACTTCTAGGTTCCAATGATCTATTTGAGCTTTGTATATAGTCCCCTTTCAAATCTCTAACATAACTTTTTTTTTGTGGACTAACTTTCATCTAAATAAGCACTGAGGCGCTCAAACTTGCATTCATATTCTGCCACTGATTTATTACCCTATTTCAACCTCTAAAAGGCATCATGCATAGCTATCTTGTATTTTGAGCCAATATATTTCTTTTTCAAACTGGGATACAAAGAATCCTCAACTTAATTAATCCACTAGGGTGTGCCTCCTGATTGAGTCCCACCAAATGAAAGCTGGCCTCTGAAGTAAAGCCACAATGCCTTTAAATTTTACTTTCAGTGGGCTATTTATAATTTTACATAATCTCTTTGTTTTAATAACCACTTCTCTGTTTGGGCTGGTGTCAGTGGATCTTGCTCATGAAAATCTTCACCTCCGAACCTTTTTAACTGCTCTTAAATAGGTTTTTTTGGGTGAAGCTAGCTAAATCTGCACTGTGGCCTGAGAAGGATGTGCCTGATCTGCCTACAGCCTTTGCTGAATATAATCTGCCATTAAATTAAGAAAATCCAGCTGTAGGGTGGAGGTGGCACTACTGGCAAAGAAGCCTGTTGTGGGGCCTCTTGTTGTCCAGTGCCAATAGAAGCCTCACTCTCACCATCCCCCACCTGTCTGTCTTAATCAGAAAATATCTTTTCACTATAAAACAAAAAGGTACAAGTACACATTAGATTCCATAACACCTTTTCCATTGACAATTGGTATGTATATATAGATAAATTATTCATTTATTCCCATTCTGATTTTAGAACAATTTAAACCATTCTTTGATACCGCAAAATATAACATCCTTACTATTACAAACCTATGGATTTAAGCAATCAGCCAAAATTTTTTTTTTTAAATCATATACTTACCTCCATAATTTATTAATTACTAATGCATATCTATTAATCAAGTTTATAAGTCCAACTCATTGTTTTCCTATAATTGTCCAATTTTTACTATTTATTTTACAAAAATTCGGCAATATAACGGCTATAAACTTAACTAGCTCTCTAAAAAACAAATAATTACACAACCCCATAGGGGCACAACAGTTTATAAACAATATATTCTTCTCATCCATATATACATTCTCAATTTTCAAAACAAACTACTCAATAAAACCACTACCTGCCATTCATATACTTACATATACACATACATTACTGTATTATTACAAACCAATTCTTTTACTTCAATATTTACAACAATATACATGCCAATACAAAAGTCATTCCTATCCAACTCCCGTTCCTTCAAAATTTACTTCCCTATGTACTAATGCTTAATATACAGATTTAGAAATGATCTCAAAGGACCATTTCTCACAGAGCAGATAACAGAACAGAACATATACTATAAAAGATAAGTGTTCCTACCATAGCAAAGCAAGTCGCCATGATTTGCACTGCGGTATAGGTATCCTCATGGCTATCCAATTATATTATCAGCTAGATTTTGACTGCCTGACTATTTTTAAAGGGAAAATTTCACTTAATTTTAAATTATTTTTCAGATTTTTTATAGTTTCATTTACTTTTTCAATACAGTAAATTGGTTAGTTAATATTTTCGGTACTTTTACATAGTTTGTGAATTATTCTACAATAATTCACCATTTTCTCATCAAATTATGAATTATTTCACAACAATTCAACATTTTCATTTGTTACATAAGCAAATTTCTTCTAAAAAATATTCAATTAATTTTCCTAAATTCTACAAAAATTCATGGACACATTATTTCATTTCTATAGTAATTTTATGACTTAATTTCATCAAAATGCATAAAATACAATTTAATTTCCTTTAAGTATCAATTCAGCCACCAAAGAAAAGTTAGCTTACATATGTTTTTAAATCAAATAGGCTTATTCAAGGTCCTATTTCAATATTTTAATATCAATTTCAATTATACATATTTTTTCTAAATTTTTCCTAAGTTACATAAAGGAAAAATCATGCAAAATTAAGAGAAATAAGAGGATTTATTAGCCACTAACCTTTCTCATTGTCTTAAGCTTGCCTTGAATTCCTTTTCTTTTCCTTTTGCCTTGGAAGCTTGTCCTTCTCCTTGTTAACCTACTATGGTCGAATTTTCAAGCCATCAAAATCTTAATTTTTTTTATCTTAAACGCTCAAAATAATCATATAAATGAATTTTAGGTACCTTAAAATACTTATAGGCATCTTAAAACCATAATTTTTACTTACCTCACTTTGACACCCTAAGTTTTTCACTAGTTTTTCTCTTATTTAGCTTCCTTTACTCAAAGGATAGATGCTTAAATAATCTTCAAATGAGATTAATTACCACTTATGATGCTTGGATTTAAAGAAAAAGAGAGAGAAATTTAAAGAAATCTTGAGAGAGAGAGAAAGGTTCTCCTATGAAGGGGAAGAGAAGAGCTGAAAGAGATGAGATTAACTCTCAAAACTATCTGATCTCCTTCCTTTTTATAGTGGCTAAATTGGGTTAAACTTTGGTTTAACCCAAACCAACTAATTAAAGTCCAATAACCCAAAATCAAGCCCATTTTGTCACTTTACTATAATTCTCTCACTTTCCAAATCTAAATCACTCTAAAATTGATTTCATCACTCTTTAATATCAAAAATAGCCTGTATACAAAATTTCATCCCAATTGGTATCCATTTTTAATCCGATTCAATCATATCAGTTCGATTCGACAATTATCAGTGTTACTAAAAAATTAACTTTTTACAGCCAAAATATTCTACACATCATTTTAGGTTTATATGCAATTTTTGGTGGTTTTTAGACTTCATTTGATATTTTTAAAAGCTCGATCAAACTTAAGTCGACCTAGTTAAACTATAAATCGAACAACTTCATTTTCATATTTTTGACTTTCGAAGGCCTATTTGACCTCAATTTCACTCTAAATTTCAATCTCGGACTAACCATGATCAATATTTTTTGATGGTCAAATGAAATATTTTCACCTCCTGGTGTAATTTTTAGCTCGAAAGTACTGTTCATTATCAAAAATTACTATTCACGAGTGATCCGATGTTCAAACCATTACAAGTAGTCCACTCATATGAGTGTTTATCTTAGTTTTGACAATTAGTTGAAAAAAACTAAAATTAGGTGATTTTTGGACATATGATGAACTTGAGATCCTGTTCAAAATAAAAGTATCGTTTTGCAGAAAATACAAATTAAGGTGCAAGATAAAGATATATATCAGGTTATATGTTTTAGATTAACATCCATATTTGGATTATGTGTGATCCCATAGTGAGTTGAAAGCAATTAACATATTTTGTCCAAAGGCCAGAAGTAGTCTTAGAGAGAGAGAACTAAAGTATGATGCTTTACGACCTTATGCTTCTTTATGGTGTTAAAATACATTTTGAAATACGTGTGCTCTTTGAAGGGAAGGAAAGAACACCATAACATATGTTTCATACCATATGTGCTTAGCTGACCAAGGGATGGGAATTTTATAAGTGAATTGTCTCAACTTTCCCTAGTGTGAGACTAATGAATAATGACCTTTAAAATCCTTAACGTATCCCTGAAGTATGGTTCTATGTGGCTAGCTTAGTTAATCTCCAAAAGGCTAGGGAATAATTCATCCTCTTAGATCTAATTAGAAAAGCAAGTTGAATCATGATGGGTGTCATATAGTAAGAGGGAAAGATAGCCATTCGATCACATTTAAAGGTTCATGGTTCAGTTGTATGCCTATTATGGTCTTTATGAGTATAGACATAATAGTGAACACGAAAAATTATTTTATGAGATCATAAGTTAAAATAGTAAATATGAGAAGGCACTCTGGGGTTGAGAATACATTAAAAAGAAACACTACAAGAAAAATGCTCTTTAACGAATGGAAATTTGATCATTAAAATGCTATAACGACTGAAAAAATTCGGTCAACATCGGTCTTTAAAAGTCCCATCGCTAATAGTATAGATGACTGGATTGATATCTAGTCATTAAAGGTATTAATAATCGAAACGAATTCGGACGTTAAATATAAATTTTTAGTGACGAGATTTCCCTTCAGTAATTAAGTTCTGCTTTTAACGAAGGGAATTCCGATCATAAAAAAGCCCTTTTAGCGACTAGCTTTTCCCTTCGTTAATTGTTTTTCACTTTCAACGAAGGGAAATCTGGTTGTAAAAATTAACTTATAACGACCAAAATTTTCCTTCGTGGATTGTTTATATCTTTTAACGAAAGGAAATTCGGTTGTTAATGATTACAAATGGCAACTGAATTTTCCATCGCTAAAATTCGATCAATAATATAAATAATTTTATTTAAATATTTCACGTACACCCCATTCACACTTCCACATATACATACATATACAAAAATATAATAAATAGTCCTTTCATAAATTGTAAAAAAACAATTACAAAGTATACCAATATTTTGAATTTGTTTAACATTTTATTTTCACATATAAATTTGTTTAGAAAAATAGCCCCTTGCTATACCAATATTTATCTAGATAGAATTTTCAAAAAAATGAATAATGAGCATCAAATCTTCATTGTCCATTGATCGAAAAATCTGTAAACATAAATTTATAATTAATATTACTTTATAAAGGCAATGACTAAGAAAGTAAAAAATAATAATAAGTTTGATAATAGATTAACAACATATTATCATATTGCAAATCAAACAGGATGAAAATTTATGTAGAAAAACTACAAGAAATACATGTAAAATGCAATCACAATCATAAAACAAGAAATTATTAATATGTCAAAGAACCATATATATGTTGCCATATACTTAAAAAATATTACATAATTTTTTATACTCTAGAACATATTTACTTACCTATTAAATGCTTCACTCTGTTTGGGATTTCCATGAAGATGATGATGCAGGATGCATATTAGATTGTTTACTAAAAATTGTAGCTTTAAGTCGTACGAATTTACTATCATAAGCTTCAATTTTTCTTTTGAATTCTAGATTTTCTTCTTCAAATTTCTTTAGCTTAGATGACAATGCCTCTTTCGATAAACTAGGTGCTTTTAATTGTGTTGCAGTTACACCACCCTCAAATCCAGGAATATGACCTTTTCATTGAGGTCTAAAGACTTTTTATGTTACTTCTATGTTGGAAAGAGAAGGTTCTAATTCCACTAATTCTTGAATTTAAGTCTATAATATGAAATTTAAAATGTATCAACATATTGAATACAAATGTAGCATAATGAAAATTAAATCAATCATACACACATATCTGTCATGGGTGGTAGTTTCAATAAGCTTATTATCCTTTTTGCGAGTCTTAAAGAATATGGTAGCCAAATTTGGTGGATTACCATCTTTACCTCCCTTCAAAACAAGTATAAACATATCAAATGAAACTTTTTTTAATTAATGAATAATAAATTCTTTAATGATGTTTAATGAGGATAAATATCTGTTGATACATAATCTCTCTAAATAGCTTACTGCCTCTACGATGTGGCATATCCAACTTGGACCTATTAATGGAGTTTCTTTTGCTTGTTTTCTACATTAACAACTTGGCATGTAAATATATGATTTTACAAGCAAAATAAGAATATGTGTAAAATATATAAACTTATGTCATACCTGGAATTTTTCACTAAAATAGTGTTTTTTGACCAATCATTCCTAATCATTCCCGTCCACCTTTTCTGGCATATTTTTCATAGGCTCGTGGAGTGGCCTAGACTTCAAATATTTGAAATTCATCCATCCTCTCCAATTGTTTCATAATCCTCTCATATGTTTCACAACATGCTCACGATATTCAATTATGTCATCACTCTCAAATTTATCCTAAATTCATTATTATTAAAATCAATTAATATTAATTGGACCTATAATATTTTTGGCATGAGCAAAGCTTGAAATAAAAAATTTAAAGAACATAATAATGTAAATTTTTACAAGAACAGCTTGCCACATGTTTTTTATATTTTGTTTTGGAATTTCCCTTCATGATTCTCCCTAACAACTCGATTGTTAAAAAAGTTACTTTCATTTTTCTCCGGCTTTGAGTCCTGCAACTTCTTTACACTTGTTCATTCCTCGGACCTTTTTCTTGTGCATCCCTTTTATAGATATTCAGATTTAATAAAATTAAATATACAAACTCATGATTAATTAATGATAAAACTAGATTAAATTTGATTTAATAAAATACTTATTTGAATGTCTTGCATCTCTTCATCCACTTGAGGAGAAAGATTATCATCTTCAATTGATCGAAATCCAGGAGGTACAAGCGGTGGCCCATCTTGATTAGTATTTATTGTTTGGCAATTTTTACTTGTTACAGCTGAAATTTGTTGTTCAGTGACTCTTAAAGAGGTGAAAGATCTTAAGCTTTGTCCGCATCCCCTACCTAAAGCACCCGGTAGAATGAATGTTTGCTTACCCATTTTTGATTTGGTCCCCATTTCAATCTTTTGAAATTTTGATGGATTCGTGTCAAACCTGATAAAAAAAATTACAATATGAACATCACATCACAATCATATAAAGTTCAATTAGTTGAAACATACACATAATCATAATTATAAGAAGAAAAATACAACTTTGATCAACAATTTTTCTTTTCTTTTGTGTTAAATTATCAAACTCCTCCAAATCTTCTTCCATTTTCTATATAACATCAAAGAAATCATGACGTATGACCTTTTGCACAACATGCCAACCTTTATTCCTCTGGTCATCGACATAAATAACTTGTGATGCTTGATTGACCAACACAAAAGGCTCGTTTATTTTCAAAATACGTTGATGGTTAACTCTTACAAAGTAATATTCGTCTATTTTTATCCCTTTTTATTTATCATATACATCAAACCAATTACATCGAAACATATTCACTCTTCTTCCCCTAAGAAATTGTAATTCAAGTATCTCAATCAATTCTCTATAGTAATTAATATTCCCATTCTCTTTATCTGACTCTCCAATAGCCACCGCTCTACAATTTTGTGTTCTTAAACCTTTATCATAATTTTGCACATAAAACCTATAACCATTAACAATGTAGCTATTAAAACTTGTCAAATAATGTGTGGGGCCACATGACAGTGATAACAAATCAGTTATCATCTTATTATCATGTTAGCTATGCAATTCTATTGCTTGCCAAAATCACATTATATATTATCAATAGCTATAAATTAACCAAGTGGAGGCAAACTATTTTTAACCAAAAACTTACCTTTTTTTAAACCAACTAATGAATTGCTTATTCCATTCTGAATCAGAAATGGGTTGAGATGTATCATATTGAATTTTTGAAAACTCTCTATATAAAACAAAAGTTAGACAATGTGTTAATTAAAGTGAAAAAAAATAGAAAATAGATAGAAGTATTTTATTGGAGATACATACTTGAGAAAGGGCACAACTTCATCACAATTCTTTAAAATATAAATATGGGCTTGCTCCATTTCATGTGCATTAAGTGTACACTATTTTGGAGATCCTAAAGCTCTTCCAAGTTGACAAAAGAGAGAGAAACCTTTATCATATTTAACTCCACCATCATAATTTTGTTCAAGGTGATTAAACTTTGTTTCCATTGTTTGTAAGTACCTTGAACATAAGGTCATACATTCACTTGCCAAGTATCCCTCTGCAATGGAATCTTCAAGACAAGCCTTGTTATCTATAAGAGATTTTAAAAAGTACAACCATTGCTTTATCGGATACATCCATCAGTATTGAATAGGTCCAACAATCTTAGCTTCATGAGCTAAATGAATTGGCAAGTGCTCCATGATATCATAAAATGATGGTAGGAAGACTTTTTCTAACTTGCACAAGGTAAAAGGAATTTAGGCTTCTATTTGCGCCAACTCTTTGACTTTTAAACATTTTGCTCCAAGCACATTGAAAAAGTATGACATCTCGATGAGTGGTTCACACATAGTTTTTGAAAGCAGATCATGTATGGTAAGAGAAAGTAAATGTTGTAGAAGAACATGGAAATCATGACTCTTTAGGCCTAAAATTTTACGATCTTTGAGGTTAATGCACTAAGAAATATTAGATGAAAATCCATCTGGAACTTTTGGATTCTTTAAAAAACTGCAAAACTTGTGCTTCTGTTCAAGAGATAATGTGTAGCATGCTTTAGGTAACTCATATTTATCAGCGTTTTATATTGGATGTAATTCCTTCCTGATATTCATTGCTTGCAAATCTAATCGAGAATTTATGTTATCCTTGATTTTTCCATTGACATTTAAGATTGTTCCCAAAATATTATCACATATATTTTTCTCAATGTGCATCACATTTAAATTGTGTCACAACAATAGCATTTTCCAATATGGAAGATTTAAAAAAATGCTCTTTTTTTCCAAGTATCACCTCTACTAGCATGTGATATCATAGTCTTCTTCATTGGATCCTTGCTTAGTAATAACCCATCTAAATCAGCCACTTGATCAAGTATATCATAGCCAGACAACAATTTAGATGGCAAACTTCTCTCCTTAGTTCCATCAAATGAGTCTTTATCATTCCTCCACTTATGATTAAGTGGAAGATAACCATTGCATGACCTCATTGAGCAAGTTTCTTTATTACAACATAGGCAAGCCATCTTTCCTTTTGTACTCCAACCAGATAAATTTTCATATGCTAGAAAGTCACTAATGGTCTATAACAAAGCTGCATGTAATTTAAATTTTTTTCTAGTTGATGCATTAAAGGTTTCCATCCCAATTTCCTACAATTAATTTAATTCCTCTATTAAAGGTTGGAGATAAACATCAATTGCATCGCCAGGACTTTTAGGACTAGGAATAATCATTGATAAAATGAAATTTTCTTGCTTCATGCATAGCTAAGGTCTATAAGGAATAAGGACAACTGGCCAAATGCTATATGGGGTCTTTGAATTTCCAAACGGTTGAAAACCATCAGTAGCAAGACCAAGTCAAACATTTCGAGGCTCGTTAGAAAAAGATTGATAAAGTTCATCAAAAGGTTTCCATGAAATTGAATTAGCCGGGTGTCGCATTACTCCATCATCGACTCTTTTGTCATGATGCCATCTCATTAAAGAGGATGTTTTGGTGGACATAAACAACATTTGAAGTCGTGGCTTTAGGGGAAAATAACGTAAAAGCTTGAAAGGTATTCTTTTCCCATTTTTAATCTTACTTTCTCTGGTATGTTTATCTTGCTTCCATCTAGATGTACCATAAAATTTGCAAGAGTTGAGACACTTATCTACCTTCCAATATAGCATGCAATCATTCCTACATGCATCAATCTTGCTGTAATAAAGCCCAAGGTCTTGAATTATCTTCCTTTCCTCATAATATGAATCGGGTAAGTTGGATCTATTAGGCAATAACTTTTCTTTTAAAAATTTCAACAACATTGTAAATGACTCGTTACTCCAATGGCCAACACTTTTAATATGAAGCAATTTTACCAAAGTAGAAAGCTTAGAGCTTTTTGAACTTTGGCATAAGGGTTGGTCAAAATTAGTTAATAGCCTATAGAATTTTTTTGCCTCAAGATTGGGTTCTTCTTGAGGAACTTCATCACCACCACTATTCATAGCATCTCCCTCAAAATAAGGATACAAATCTCTTAAAATCCCTTGTATTTTATCCTTGTCTTCAACCTCTTCTATTTCATTATCATCTAAATCTAAGCAATCTGATTGTGGCTCACCTAACTGCTCCCCATGGTGATACCAAAAGGTGTAATTTTGAATTATTCCATATGTTATCAAATGTAAATTAACCATATCACAAGTCCCTAAAGATGTGTTGCAACATTTGACACACGGACATGGTATTTCATGCATTTCTCTTATTCTTGTGAAAGCATAATCCAAAAAACTTTGCACACCAAATATATAAGTGATAAAGCTTAAAAGGTCTTTATCTTGTGAGAGCAAGCACTGACAGTTATAGGGCCGGTCGGATAGCTAGACCTATAAAAAAGAGTGCCCGATCGGACCCAGGCGTTAATACTCCGAAGCTTAAGTTAGTAGCTTTATAGAGAGAGTGTTTTAAAAGGAGTGAGAGGGTCTCAGATGTTCAATACCTGGAGCCATTGTGTTTAAGGCTATTTATAGGAGTTCTTTGGAGGGATACTTGAGTACCTTGGGGAGTGATAATCGTCAATCAGAGTAGTTGAGCGGCGACTTGATAGGAAGGAGGTAGGGAGTATAGGCGTTGGCTTGTGTTAGTGGACTGACAAGACATGTTATCCCATCAGTTCGATCGGACAACACGCTTTCCTATGCTGTCTTTTAGCTCACGCTTTACCCTTTTGCCACTAGGCTTGGACCCTATTTGGGCCGTACTGATTGAGCCTTTGGGAGTGTATTTTCCACAGTTATCACTTGTCCCCCCTTCCAACTAGTCCGATCAGGCGGGGTATTATTTTATTATTTTGGTGGGGTTTTTGAATTTTTGGGAGGAGCCCGCTCGAGGAGATGCGTCCATTTTCCCTAAATAGCTATCTTGTACTTAATGTCGTGCATGTTTCTAGAACGATGCTTCATTTTTCACAACCGCAGTGATGGGTCTAGGACACGTGGTGTCTATCCAACGGGGAGGCTTTGGAGTATTCTGGAAACTTTTCACCTATAAATAGGCAGGACTGAAGCAGATTTTCTTCACTTTTCGGCGACTCTTAATGAAACTCTGCCAAAATCTCTTTGTGAACTTTGCTATTTGAAACCCTTGCCAAAAAGATTCTTTGTTGAGGGAAGTACTTCGAATTTCAGGGAATTTCAGAGTGTTTGTAAGATTACCCAAGTAAGTAAGCAATCCCTGCCTTTGATTTTATTCTTCACTCATCATATATACACTTTTACTTCTCCTCTGCAAAAAAAATGGCTTCAAGCAGTAGCTCAGAAATTGATAGAAGCTTCTTGAAAGATTACGAGAATCACAAGCCGCTCGCTTGACCTTCGCAATTGACAGAAGCAGAGGTAGTGGAGATTCCTTCTCGATACCACCTTCCAACAGAGGTATCAATGATGGCCCACCCTACTTCCATGGTAATTACAGAGGGACCTTTTGGCCGTGAGAGGAACCAATGGTTCATATGCCATTTATGGAGTTTGGATGCAGGAATGAGACTTCCCTTTGGCATATTAGAATCGGCACTGCTCAAAGGTTATGGAATTGCCCCTAATCAATTGATTCCGAATGGATGGAGAATGGTAGCCTGTTTCAAGATTTTATGCAGGATAGAATTGATGGCCCCCACTCTGGATCTTTTTACTCACTTTTTTTATATTTTCGGTCGAAGTGATGGGTCAGAATATTAATTTACCAGCAAATGGCATTGAAAGCTCTTTGTCATTCCGTCTTCTATGAAACATTTTAGGGAGAGATACTTCTTAGTGGGGATAGCTGGTGGCTTTGGAGTACCGTTAATCTGATCGAAAGGGGTGACTGTTTTGAACCATCATGCTGTCGTTCAATCCATGTATGAAACCAACATTAAAAAATTGATGAAAGACATGGTGAGAAACGATCGGCCATACGATTTTGATTACCTTCTGAGAACTCTGTCCGAGCCTGCAGGCTCTAATGCTGGCACTAGCATAGAACATGAGCGTTAATATCGAAGTGTGGAGAAGGATGCCTATTTTTGTCGATTCATATATTACATGTGCATTTATTATACCGAATTTTAAAATGAGGTACTTCTCTTTGTTTTGTTTATGCGATGCAACTGTGAACAAAATGGCAAGAGAAGAGGAGTCCACAAAACAACTAGCCAATCAGGCCAAAGCTAAAAGAGAGGTCGATTATTTGGCTAAAGAGGAGAAAAGGGCAAAGAAGAGGAAGATTATGCCTGCTTTCGAGGTTCAGGCCTCTAAGAGTGCAGCTAGTGTTCCTATCATTACGACAATTGCTACCTCTTCTGCCACTATAGTTGTCCCTACAACCCATCCTTCCTTAACCATCTCGGCCCCATCACTTCCCCCTTAAACCGTGGTGGAACAACGCCCTCTTAGGCGATGGCGATTAAGGGATGAATCAGACGAGGAAGGGCCATAACCGTCTCCCCTCACCCAGCCATCTTTTAAGCAAATAGGCACACTGGCAGATGAGGTAGTGCGTAAGAAGATTGAAGAGGCAGTAAAGAGGAAGGCTGCCAAAACCATAGCTATTGTCAATGCCCGAATTGTCGCAAGGGATAAGGAGGTAGCTCGAAACGAGCCAAGCCGGCGATCTTCAGCTAGAACTCAAGAGGGTCAGCCTCCACCCTTGGAAGACATCCTGAAGGGGTGGTTTGGCGATGACTGGTCTGTGACCAACAAGGACGTACCAGCCTTCATTTGTCATGGTCTTGCTCAGGAGAGTGACTTTAAGGCCATGATGGAGCTCAATTTGCTCTCCCGGGAATACGGGCTATTTCATCAACAAAGCCTAGAGGTAACACTTACGGCTTTCATTTTTATCTCTACTTTTTTCTTTTCCTTCGTCCCTTTTAACTAGTTCCTCCACTTCCTTTTCTCAGCTGATTAAGAGGGGGCTTCGTATACACGGCATGGTGGCTTATGCCCGAGCAAAGTGGGAGGATGTCGTTCGACAAAGGAAAGAAGCTGAGATCGCCATCGATGTGACGAAGAATAAATTTATACTTTTGAAGTCGAAGGTGAAAGAGCTAAGGAAGGAGAAAACCCGACTGGCTTAAAACCTTAAGTCTCGGCAGAGCGAGGTGGACCGTTTGAAGGGAGATGTGGTACGCCTTGCTGCCGACAGCGCCTTGTGCAAGAAATACGAGGAATATTTGGATAGGAAGAGGGGCGAATGCTCATAATTGAAGAAAGACAGCCTTAAAGCCAATGCTGACAAAGACAAGGTGCTTGTGGACAAAGACAGGGTTCTATCAAAACACAACCTTTTCCAGGCAGAGAAGAATTCTGTGGAGATAGTTTTGGCAGAAAAGGAGGCAACTTGGGCTAAAAAGTTGGCAAAAGCACTGGATGCTAAAGGGGAGGAGGTCCTTAATAAGTTGGGTAAGGCACAAGGGAGGTTGCTGACTCGGTTAATCTATGCAGCTAGGCAGCAATTTCCTGAAGCTGACCTTGATTGGATGGAGGACCCGAAGTCTCTTCCCGATCCTCCTTCTAGCGATGATGAGGAAGAGGCCTCTCCAGCTGAAGAGACCGAAGGAACAGTTGAGGAAACCTTTTCAGCACAATCAGCAGCTGTCAATTTGCCAAATGAACCTGAAGTCATTCGTCCTCCCCTCACAGAGCCTGAGGCCCCTTTGTCGATGGAGCCAAAACCCACTGTCTCTTTGTCAGAGGAGCCAAAAAATGGTCAAATGATTACTGAGACTATTATAGGGCCCACATCTGAGCTGGTTGGTTCCGCGGTAGAGATTTTAGACATAGAGGCTTAGTCTTCTTTCTTCTAACTTGTAAAAAATTCCTGGATGTATATACAAGATTCCATTCACTTTTTTATCAGAGTCGTAATTCTTACCTGGAGTAGGATTCGTTATAAAATTAACCAAGTAAAAAAGCAAACTTTGCATAGAATGTACAAAATCAATTAAGGAGAGTATGGGAGCACTTCCTGAATCATAAAAACCTTTGCATAGAGTCAATGATTGTCTGATCCAATCAGAGAGAGTCGCGACAACATGACCATTTCGGTCACAGTAGGTGACTTTGAAATTTTTGATGTTACCAAAGTATTATTCTAGCAGATACAAAGATCTGCTATGCATTAGAGTGGTTTGCAATTTTGCACATTAAGTATAGAGGAGATATAACTCATTTAACTGCCATACTTCGCATTTTGAGTGCAAGATAAACATTGATGGAGATGGAATGAAGAAGTTTCGTATCGATGGTTGAGGTATAGTGTCGAATCTATCAAACTGAATGGAGAAAGGTTTTCGTATTTCGAGATAAGCGTTGAGCCAAATCGTGCTGGGGGAGTCGTAGTGGAGAAATCTTTCGCATTTTGGGCTTGGGACAAGCCTAGCGAATGACCATCCCAAATTCTGATCGGGATCTATGGAGAATGGAGTAAAACCAATAACCTGCAAGCAAACAACCAAACTAACAAACAAATACATAAATAGAAACATACCTTTTTCGAAGATGAAGAAAAATAGAGAAAATGGAGAAAATTTTCTTTATTGAATGTGAATTTAATACATGATTATACATGGTACTTCTTGAGTACTTCGACATTCCAGCTTCTGGGGATATTTGACCCTTCAAGGGTTCTTAGTTTATATGTACTAGAACTTAAAACCTTAGAGGCTTCATAGGGGCCTTCCCAATTTGGCATCAGTTTCCCAACTCTTGCATTTCTCGAGCTTATGTCCACCCTTCTAAGCACCAGATCACCCACGTTAAAGGTTCTTGCCCTTACTTTTGTGTTGTGGTATCTAGTGACTCTTTGTTTGTAAGCGGCGATTTTGGTACAAACATCTTCCCTCCTTTCCTCTAACAGGTCCAAATCTTGGTGTCTATCTAGGATATTCATCCGACTAGAATAGAATGTTGTCCGATAAGACGAGAAATCAATTTCTACGGGTATTATGGCCTCAGAGCAGTAGACAAGAGAGAATGGCATTTGATGGGTGCCGGCTAGTAGAGAGGACCTGTAAGACCACAAGACGCTATGCAGTTCCTCGGTCCAGTTGCCTTTTGCCTTACTGAGTCATTTTTTCAGTCCTTCTGGAGACCTCGGTCATCCCATTGCTATGGGGATGGGTGACGGAGGTGAACTTAAGGTTGATATTGAGGCTTTGGCAAAAGTTTCTGAAGATCGAACTACTTGCCATTATCTGTAATGAAAACATTAGGTAAGCCATAGTTGCAAATGATGTTTTTCCAAGCGAAGTTTTTAACTTTCTCCACCGTGATTATAGCTAAAGGTTCTACCTCGATCCACTTGGAGAAGTGATCAATGGTAATAAGGAGAAACTTTATTTGTTTTTTTCCCTGCGAAAAGGGCCCCAGAATATCCATGCCTTATTGGTCGAACGGCCAAGAAACTCCGATCGGATTTTGATTTGTTAGCAGTTGCCTGATGACTCTTCCATGGATTTGGCATTGTTGGCATCTTCTTACCTTCTCTTGGGTGTCTTTGAAGATGCTTGGCCACTAGTATCCAGTTTGGAGGGCCTCCTCGTCATGGCCTTACTAGCCTTGTGTGCTCCACAAATGCCTTCATGGATTTCCCTCAAAATATAGTCTCCTTCCTCCTCCATTACGCATTTGAGCTGAGGGTGACTGAAAGCTTTTTTAAACAATTCACCGTTAATAACAAAATAATTTAGGGATTTATGAGATACCTTTCGGGCTTTCGCCTTATCTTTAGGCAATTGCCCTATTTGTAGGTACCATTTGATGGGGTTCATCCACGTTTCTTGAACTGGCTCAATTTCCATTATTTTTGGTTCGTCTAAGGGGGAGTTTGGTTTGTCAATGATGGTTATGCTTTCTTCCACCATCCCTTGCTCGGCAGCAGACATTTTGGCAAGTCGATCGGCTACTAAAGTTTGATCTCTCGGCACCTTTTGTAGGACCCACTCGGATCTCCCAAATAACGTATTATGTTGGCTTCTCTGGCCTCAAAGGTGCCTAAGACCTAGCTCGTCACGAGCTAGGAATTGCTTTTGATGATGATCGATTCCGGTCGGATGGCATGAAGTAGCCTCAGCCCTTGCAAGAGAGCCTCATACTCTGCCATGTTATTTGAAATTTTAAAACTAAGCTTTATCGTATACCTTATAATGATGCCCAAGGGGCCCATTATTACGATGCCTACACCTCCTTGGTTGTCGTTCGCAGCCCCATCCATGATCATTTCCCAATTTATGGGTTTGGGGTGGTCAATTACTTCCTCACCAGCGAATTCAGCGACGAAGTCTACCAAGGCTTAAGCCTTGATTGCCTTCCTGGGTTCGTATCTAACGTCCCAAGATTGAAACTTAATTGCCCACCCCACAATTTTTCCTTCCAAGTTTGAGGCCTGGAGAATTTTTTTGATTAGTTGACCTGATCGGACAACTATTGTATGTGCTTCGAAGTATTGTCTCAGCTTTTTCGTGCACATTATGAGGGCAATGTGAGTTGTTTGACTGGTCCTTTTTTCAATTATAGGCCTCTGAGCACTTGGCTCACATAATAAATAGGTAGTTGCTGGGTTTCTCTTCCCTGACCAGGACACCTACAACAGCTTTGCCAAAAGTTGATAAGTATAAGTACAAATTTTCACCTGGAAGTAGCTGGCTGAGCAAAGGGGAATTGGTGAAGAGTTTCTTTAACTCATCAAAGGCTTGTTGACAATCAGTGTCCCAGTTGAAGGCTTCAATCTTTCTCAATTTCTTGAAGAAGGGGGTGCATCATTTGGCTGAGGAGGATATGAACCGCCCAAGGGCTGTTATTCTACCATTTAGTTTCTGAACGTCTTTCACATTACTCGATGGCTGCATCTCTAGGACTGCTTTTATTTTGTTGGGGTTGGCTTCAATGCCCCTTTAGGAGACCATGAAGCCCAAGAATTTATCTGAGGGCACCCCAAAAATGCATTTATCAGGGTTGAGCTTCATCCGAAATTTATTTAGTGTATTGAAGACTTTTTCCAAATTGGTAAGATGTTCTTCGGGGCTTTTGCTTTTGACGATCATATCATCCACGTAAACTTCCACAAGCTGCCCGATTTGATCTTTGAAAATCTTATTCATTAAGCACTGATATGTAGTGCCTATGTTTTTCAATCCGAATGGCATGGCCTTGTAACAAAAGGTGCCATCATCTGTGATAAAGCTGGTCTTTTCCTGATCAAGCAACCACATCATAATTTGATGGTATCCAGCTATGCATCGAGGAGGGAATAGATGGCATAACCCGTAGTGGCATCCACCAACTGGTCTATGCTGGGCAGGGGGTAGTTGTCTTTTGAGCATGCTTTGTTAAGGTCCGTGAAGTCAACGTCTGCCATTCAAGGTAGTCAACCTCTCAAATTATCCCCACCTTCAATAGCCTGTCTACCTCTTCAGAGATAAATCTCCTACAATTGGGAGCATGCCTTCGCAATTTCTGCCTAACAGGCTTGCAAGCTGGATCCATATTGAGTTTGTGGGTGATTATATTGGGATCAATCCCGGTGATGTCTTCTGGCTTCCAAAGAAAGGATGTCTGGTTGTTCGTTAATACTTGCATGATAGCCTCCTCAACCTCCGTGCTCATGCTAATGCCAATTTAGACAGCCTTGCCTTCCGCAAGCATCCTAGTCTTGACTTCTTCTGCAGGATCCATACTTAGTTCCTCCGCCTGCTCGAGTCATTTCAGACCTAATTCTACCAACATGGCTTCTTTATGGTGCTTGATCATGGCAACATAAGCCTCCCTTGATGCCTTTTGATTGCCTCTTAGGATGGTGACGCCTCCCCTAGTCGAGATTTTCATCACCATGTAACGGATGTTGGTGACCGCCCTGGTTTGAAATAATAGAGGCCTGCCAAAAATGGCGTTATAAGCAAAAACCAAATCAATAACTATAAATGTTGCCTTGCAGGCATGGACGAGAGCTTCCTGGCCAAGTTCAATGAAAAAATCAATCGAGCCTACTACTGGTACTGTGGCGTTGCCCAATCCAATAAGTTGCGTGGCATTCGGCTTGAGTTCTTTGATCGACAACCTCATCGCTCTACAAGCTTGCAATGTAAGCACATTCACCGCACTTCCATTGTCCACCAATATCCTTTTTAAATCGAAATTGTTAATTCGTGTCCTAACAACAAGGGCATCCTCGTGAGGGAACATTACATCTCGTGCATCCTCACAGGATATGGTGATTAGGGTTAGCTGTTCAGATATTTGAGAGACATAGACGCCCTTACCCTTTCTTTTTCTAGAAAGATCTTCTCCATAGGATGACCCACCAGTGATCATATTTATAACACCGGCATATGGTCGGCGTGGGTCTACATTTTTTGGCTTTCTCCGCTCATCGCCATCGCCATCATCATCATCGTCAGAGTCATCTTTCTTATGGTTCGATTGTTTACAGGGACTTACCTCTCGAGTCGGACCTATAAACCTTTTGAGGGATCCCCTTTGCATGAGTCGTTCAATTTCTTCCTTCAACTAATGACATTCGTCGGTTGTATGACCAACGTCCCTGTGAAACTTGCAGTATTTGTTATGGTTTTAGGTTCTTCTAGTCTTCTCGTCCATCTTTTTAGACCAGTTCACCCTTTTGTTGTTCTACTTGATCCACATCAATACTTATGCTGGATTGGCGTTGAGCGGAGTAAAAGTTCGAGCCTGTTGATAAGCTCCTTGATCGAACCTTAATCGTTTTGCCTCCTTTCTTTTTCCCAAGCTCCTCGAAGTAGAAGCTCTCTTTGGACTCCTTGCAAGTTGTTCGAAAATTGGAGCTTGATTAAATGTCCATCCATCTGGGTGCTGTAGCCTATCCAAGACGTTGCTTCTTCTACCATAGCTGGATCTTAGGGCGTCATCCAACTGGATATGTTGCATAGCTCTTTCCATCAAATCGAAAAAATTGACTGGCGACCTTATCGTAATTGACTCAAACAAAGGCCTATCAACAGTGCCATTGGCTAGGGTGGTGGATGTCATTTCCACGCTTACATTCCTCACCTCTGACATTGTAACCTAGAATTTGTCGATGTAGTCTCGAAGAATTTCATCGGTCCTCTAATAGAGGTTGCACAGATCACTCACATATTTTGGCGCCCGTGTCTGCATAATGAATTGTGTAATGAACAACTCCTTTAGTTGTCGAAAGGAAGTGATTGACCCCTGCGGGAGCTCATGGAACCATGTGAAAGCATCTACTCCTAGTGTGGTGGGGAATATCTTGCAGGCGATCCTTTCGTCGTAGGTGTATACCTGTGCTTTTGTTAGATATTCTGCAAGATGTGTAGAAAGGTCAATTTTACCTGTATACCTGTCCATAACTACGTCTCGCCACCTGGGAGGTAGCTCTGACTTTGTGATTTCCTTGCAAAATGGTGAGGCCGTGTTGCCGCAAGTGTGATCCTCGAACATTCCTTTCTTGGAGCCTATCAAGCCAAACTGCCTGAGCTTTTGCTTGAATCATTTGTCCTCTTTACTCATGGCAGCCGGAGCAAGTTCATCCCTTCATCCCCTCGTGCGGCCACGATTCAGGGTACAAATAAAAGACAAATCGTCCCTTATGGATGAAGTGGATGATCTACTGGGGATGTATGGGGAATCCCTGCTTGAGGACCTTGTGCCCTTCCCTTTATCATACCTGTTTGGGGTTCCAGCCCTCATCCTCCTGCCATCATGAGCTCTTGGCTCGTTAACGAAAATCCCCTTGTTTCTTTTTTTTCGAAATCCTTGGTCATGAAATCCATTTCATGGCTTCTTTCATAAGTTTTGGGCATTTTCCCTTTTTCAAAGTTTGAACTATGCTTTTAGTAAAGTCGCTAAGAATAGCACACATGTCCCTAATGGTAATAATGGTATCTTCCGGTTGCTGCCTGGCTACTGCGTCGAATTTTGGAAGGAGGTCACCCCTAATAGGGGATCTGAAAGACCACTCTCTTCTTTTTGAGGGCCTAGATCTACCCTGACTATGATGATTATATTCTTCTGAAGTTTCTTGTGCATTAGATCTCGAACCTACCATTTGTCTCTCAATGAAAACACCAAATAATAAAGCTTAAAAGGTCTTTATCTTGTGAGAGGAAGGCTGGTAGTTGTAGGGCTGGTCGGATAGCTAGACCTGTAAAAAGGAGTGCCTGATCGGACCCAAGTGTTAGCACTCTAAAGCTTAAGTTAGTAGCTTTATAGAGAGAGTGCTTTCAAATGAGTGAGAGGGTCTCAGATGATCAATACCTGGAACCATTGTGTTTTAGACTATTTATAGGAGTTCTTTGGAGGGGTATTTAAGTACCTTGGGGAGTGATAACCGTCAATCAGAGTAGTTGAGCGACTACGTGATAGGAAGTAGGTGGGGAGTATAGGCATTGGCTTATGTTAGTGGGCTGATAGGACATGTTATCCCATCAGTCCGATCGGACATCACGCTTTCCTATGCTATCTTTCAGCTCACGCTTTACCCTTTTGCCACTGGGCTTGGGCCGCACTGATTGGGCCTTTGGGAATGTATTTTCCACAGTTATCAATAAGCATCATCAAGTCTATTATGAACAAGTTGTATCCATTGCTTACTAGGTGCCACGATCTTTGTAATGACAATATATTAGCATAAAAACTAACAGAGAAAAAAAAAGGTATTAATTTATAGAACAAACAACCTATTTTAAGTTTTACAATAATAGAAGTCACCAGTATTACAAAGCAAATCAAGATTGTAATTTCATATGACATGTAAATAAAGCTATTTCATTTGACTTTCAACCTAAACTTAATTATATATTTTTTAGATAAAAAGATATTTATATCCATTCATGTTATAATATTCACAAGTACAACCATATATTTTGATGTGAAGTACATTAAATAGTCTAATATTAAAGTACATTTTAAGATATTTTAATTAGGTTTTCTATTTTAGGACTTGGAAAAGAATACAGGAATAAATAAAATAATTATATCATCGTATCATGATTCCTATAAATCAAATAATTCAATCTTAATATTCCTATAAATCTTTTGCACTAATTAAATATTAATTAAGAAACTTTATTAAAAACATATAAAAAAGCAATTATCATGCAAATAGTCAAAAAAAATTCCTATCAACATGCAATTCCCAATTTATTTCAAGAACAATAAAAATAAAAAGAAGTAGCTAATTGATATGATCAATTAATGTTAACATAAAAAAAAACCTTCTTAAACAATGTTATATCCCAAGGGTTGTCAAGTTGCTCTAGTTAACCTGTAATAACTAGCCGTCCTGAACAATAAAAAGGTAAGGCTACTTAGTAATGTATATATACTCGCAGCTTTTTTATCCTTTGCTTTTAATTTAAAAGTGTGTATATTTAGAACAAATTAAATTAATCCACTTCGAAATCATTTTAATGTAACAATAACCAAGAAAAACATAAAGGATTTCTTAATAAATTAAATTTAATTTTTATATATCAATCAAACAAAAAACCATCATTAAAGCTAGTTGCCCTTATACAGAATTGAAAATAAAATCTTATTCAAACAAAAACCAATATGGTATAACTATTTTAGGATATATAATAAGCCAAGGATTTCCATTGAAACAAGCCCTACCTAATTGTTTACTGCAGATCCACAATAAGAAAGGATAAATCTTACTTAATGGGCATGTTTAATCTTGACTTTAATCTTGGCTGCTATTTTAAGTAATATGAAAATTGGGGAGGGATTTTTTTTATAGGCTGAAGATTTATTAGAATGATAGTTGGGATCCAAAAAAGCTAAAAATCTGCCAGAGAGTACAGAGTACATAACAGGCTTGCTGTAAAAAAATTGAAAGAAAAATCGAATCTAGTCTATCCAAGAAAGGACTACAGCCAAGAATAAGACACGAAGTCTGAATCTAACAGGAGACACCACAATACAAAACACTACTCAAGATCAAACTTCTAATCACAACCAAGACATTAAAAAATAGATATAAATCCCACAAATTACAGAAATCATCCTGAGCTGTGATGTCAAGTACCACATCTAACAAAAGCAAAGCCTGAAACAGAACCATAATTGCAAAGCTACTGAAATAGAGAATCAACAGGGCAATATTAATTTTGGAACCCAGATTTCCACTTTCACTACCTCTGACACTTGCTTAACAGACTTCTGCAAAATCGTTTGCTTCCCTCCTTTGATGAATAAAAATAATATTATTAAAATTCTCCAAGCAGTAGCAGATATCATTAAAGGCATTGCCTAAACACCAAGGTCTAGAGATAGCAGAGTAGTTTATCCAAGCAATAGCAGAGTAGTTCATAAAACTTATTAGAAAATTCACCAGTAGTTTTCTTCTCATTCAAGAGATAGTTATCAGAACACAATAACAACACACATCATAACTCTTTTTTACAGATCATCTGTTGTATATGGAGAATAGCATTAAAATAGTCCAAAGCTAACTCTATAAAAAAAGTTAAGGAATTTGATAATTTGTTTGCTTTTTGTCATCCCAAATAATTCAACTAATCAGTTATTTCCTAAACAGCTCAACAAAGTGGAAATTCATAAGAAAAGCAAGAAATGGACATAGCAAAATCAAGAAATAAGCAAATTCTCATATGCTACTTATATATTAAGTCACGCAAGAGCAGGTAAATGGATGACAAAAATTCAATTCAACTCCCATGAAATCAAACAGATCATAACCGAGTCCAGTAATTTAGAAGTCATGCTCTTGTAAATCAAAAGGTTACAAAAAGTAAAACTAAATAAACTAAGGCAATTACCACAATACACAGACTAAGATAATCTTTAAAACACAAACATAAAAGTTAACCTAAATCTTCAGCTTCTACCTCATCAAACCCAAATTTAAGTGCAAATAGCCAAACTTTCTCTAAAATTAAACTCATAACTACATATAGATGATCAGAATGAACTTAATAAATAATATCAATCAAAATCGCCCCTGATCTACTAATTTAGCTCACAAATCGAAAAAATATCATAAAATTCGCAATAATCCTAAAATAATTTTTAAAAAATAACATATATTCCAGTCCGTACCATCCTTCAAACATGAAACCAAGCATGCAAATAAGATAATTGCTAAAAAATTAAAAAAAAAAACAAAGAATACCTGCAAATATACACAAAAAACTATATCCTTAGTGCGTTACGATTATCAACAAAGAGAGAAAGAGAAAAACCTTAACTCATGAGAAGAAGAAAAGACGAATAAAGAGAAACAACGCCTTCGATTAGTATATCATAGATTTAGCATTGACGGTGCAAATTGAGTCGGTGGTCTTCCAATGGCTTCTCTGCATAATAGGTTCATGTTTTAGAGAAAAAGAGATGGAAATGAAAAGGGATAGAATTTGTCTTGTGTTTTACAGAGAATAGATTTCTGTTTTTTCCTAATTTGGAACTTTTGGTATTTTGCGGTTTATTTTTTATAAAATAATTGTGAATTATTTTTTGGAGGCAATAGAATTTATGTCCCGCCATTTTCTTAAAGACAGTAACAACCGGAATTTTAATCTTTCAACGACCGAATTTTATTCTCTCGTTAAATAATAATAAAATTTAAGATCTAATGACCAGATTAAATTCCCTTCGCTGTTTGTATATTAGTACATCCGGATTTTTATCCCTTCGTTAATTTTTGGCCGTTAAAAATCAATTTTCTTATAGTGAAAGATATTGCTTTTGCTTTTCAAGATGCTATATATTCTTAACAGGTGTGTAGCACTAGTGCTCTTGATGTATGCTGGTCATACAATATATCTACTTGTATGAATAGAGATATTGATTAGAAAATATTCCGCCATATGTGAGTGAGAGATTATAGAGTTTGGGTATGCTCATGACTCTATTATATTTATCCTAATTAGTTTAAAATAATTAATTCCAAATTTAAATTGAAATTAGAGTTAAATTGAGGTTTTAACTCTTATAAACTTTATAAATAGAGGTTTAGAAAACCTAAGTGATATTATGAAATTTGTCATAAAAAATTTTCTCTTCCATTCGTCTTCCTCATTTCTTTCCAAAGGATTAGACCATGAAAAAATCGTCTTTTTTTCCGGCATGCGTGCTCGTGGTTAAAGGCCTTTGCTAGTAACATGAAAGCAAGAGGACCCATACTTCCGCTATACTCAATACTATCTGCACTTCAAGAGATGATTATTTTTACCTTCATTTATTGTATTTGTGCTATTTTGGGTAAATAAATGCTAACATCTACAAATTATCTTCTAAAATAACTTAATGAAAAATTCATTATTTTATAAATTTATTAAAATTTAAATAATACCTCTATATTATTAAAATATATAAAATACCTCTTAAACTATTAAAAATATCATATTAAATTTTGTTACTGTTTACTTGCTAAATACACAGTTTTCACTTGTTTTTCATATTTCATGTATCATGTATCTCTAAAAAACCGTAATCTAATATTTTAGAAAATAGTTATATGATATTTGATTAGTTTATCAGATAATATGGATATTAGGTTAATGGAAATAATTTGGGATATTTTACACACATATATATATATATGGTGACATTACCACCCATTATATAATAACATTAATATGAACGCATGATCAACTTGGTTGCTTGTGCCATGCAACTCCATAGCTAAAGACAAATTAAACTTCTTCTCTGAAGAACAAATGCTGTTATTTATATATATATATATATATATATATATATATATGGTGACATTACCACCCATTATATAATAACATTAATATGAACGCATGATCAACTTGGTTGCTTGTGCCATGCAACTCCATAACTAAAGACAAATTAGACTTCTTCTCTGAAGAACAAATGCTGTTATTTCACCAAAATGTGACCCCGTGTAATCCAGGAAGACTATAAAATATTCGAGTAAAATTGTCCAGTTTTGTTTTTTCCGTCGACAATTTTCGCAACAACAAAAATATTTGCACACCAAAATATTTATAGCTATAGACTGCTTTATAGCTAGCTATAACTGATCTGTAGTTATATAAATGAGAACATACGGATTTTTCACAAGAAGCCCATACTATATACAGAGGATAAGATAATTGAGGTGGACAATTGGCAATTAATATTTTAAATGTGTGTAATCGCTTAGCCACCTTCCTGTACCAGAAAAAATATAACCGTAAATACGTAAGTATCATTTTTTTTCTTTTTTAAAAGGAAAAAAAAAAAAAAAGATGCTTTCATACATTGGTAGAACTAAAAGTTGATATTTGAAAAAAAAAAATATCTGCTCATGATCTTCTGTTTCTCGTCTAAAATTTCTTGAGACTTTTGCTTATTTAGGGCAGCACTTGCTTATACTTACACTGAAATCAAAATCAGAATCAACATAGAACAAACTATTCATTTGAATGAGGAAGATTTCAATTGAAAAAAACAAATGCGAATCAAATGTTTCTTATTTGTGACCGTGGAAAAATTTCTTAATTGAAAATTAGTTGGACAAATGGAAATCCGTATAAAGGATTTAATGGATTCAAAGCATTAAACCTTCTCACTTGATTTTCTCTATTCTTTTAACACTAAAATCAGCAAAAAAATCGCGCTTCTCTATTTTCAGAAAGATGAATGGCTACTGATCAAAGATTCTTTTTCTTCTTTTTAGTTGTCAAGTTTAAAAATGTGGGATTTAAATCTTTGAAATCCCTTTGATTACATGGCTTTAACAATGACGATTGCCTGCAACTTTTGTTTCGAAAGCTCTTTTTTTTTTCTTTTTTTTTTTTTCTAAATAAGTTGGCAACATTTAAGTTGGGAGATAAAAAGTTAAGTTGGGAGATAAATGGGAAGTTGACCAAGATAGTAACTTTTAGTGGGAGAAATAAATTTAATTCTATATTTTGTAATTTTTTTCATCATTAATTGTATTTGTATATTTTAATAATTTTTAATTGCCATATCAATTGGGTCATAGCCATTTAGGAAGATATTTGGTATAATTTTATCAAGTTTGAGGCTAAAATGATTCACGATTACTTTATGGTGGAAAGCTGATAATGAATGATAGTTGATGGAGATTTTATGAATTATCCCATAACCGCTTATGTTTAACCATTAGATTGTGTACTGTCACACATTCTAATTGTTAAAAATTCTTGTATGCGGTCCCTTGTGGAAGTTATATTCCATTACTATTTTTCATTTAAAAATTTTTTTTGCCATCTGTTGGCATCTATTTTAGCAACGGTATTTGATTTCGTTGCTAAATTTTGGCATTAAAAATTTCCTCTACTTTTAGCGACGGAAGACAACCAAATATTTTTCGTTGCTAAATTTGCAAAGTTAAACCAATGTTAGCAACGAAAATTGAATTCCGTTGCTAATTGAGCAACAAAATCAAATTTCGTTGCTATTTTTACAATTTCTTATAGTGAACTTAATATGCTGCATAAACCATATTGTTAATTTCATATTCAAAATTAACAAATTATAAGGTTTTTAAAAATAAATAAAAGAGATAATATATAAAGCGTCCCTCTAACTTGCTATCAAAAACTAATTGAGCACTTGAATTTCAAGTTTGATCAGTTGAGCATTTGAATTTGACCATTTGAATTTGATTATTGGATACATGATAAGTAAGAAATTCGACCGGGAAAAACGTGTAGTAGGAGGCGTGTTAATCCTTGTAGCTAAAGGCCTAAAATGATCTTTTTGCCCATTATCATCATCTTCTTCTTCTCTGTTACTACGTTTTGGCGTCAAAAACTACTTTATTCTCTCATCCTTCTCTTCTTCAACTCCGTCTCCGAGATCAAGTCCCTAATCCGAAGCCGCTCCATTTCCAAAAACGGGTACAATGTGAATTTTTTTTTTTGCAGGAGATTGCAAGATTCGCCAAGATGAGTGCAATGAAATTTTGTCGCGAATGGTAAATACTCGTCCATTACAATCTCTGATTCCTTTTCTTTCCATGGTATTTAATCTTATTTTGTTGATTTTTTTTCTCTTAATTTCTGATTTTACTTCCATAAATTTAGGCTGGTGGGTTACAAAAAGAGTGAAGCTTCTAGGTTTTGTTATGTTAATGATATCGTGCTGGGGATACTTGAGCTCTTTATGGTTCACGGGGTAATTTTTCTTCTTCTTCTTCTTCTTCTTCTTCTTCTTCTTCTTCTTCTTCTTCTTTATTTTTTTCCAATGGTTTTAGTGTTCTTATTGATGAATTGATGTCTTTTCTTGTTATAGGGAATGAAATACTTGCATATTTTTTCTGCCTCTGTTTTTTTGGTATATCGATGCTCAGGAACTTGTATATATACTGAGATGTCTATTTTGCTAACTTTTGAAACTCTAAGTTCTGTTACTACAAATTTCATAGGGTTCAGTAAATACCCAATTTGTGTGCCTGCATAGAAGATGTAGGGGGATGTTGAGAAGGTTTCTGAAATTAGAGACCAGTATTAGCTTCACGTGATATCAAAATGTGGTCCCGAAATGAACTTTATTTGTGAGATAGTATCAATTAATTGGAAAGACTACGAGGTCTGTCATTCTTAGCCTCTCGCTCTTTCTTCTTAGTTCCTTAACAACTTTTGTAAGTTCTCCTTTATCACTTTGCTATAGACAGCAATTGCAGTTGGGGTGGAACCTGATAACAAATTGCCTTACAATGAGTATTATGTGTACTTTGGTCCACATTACATGCTTCATATCGAATCATCTAACCTGGAAAACTTAAATTCACCCAAAGATATGGAGAGAATTAGGTGAGGTATTTTGCATTACTTGTACAATTGATGCTACTGTTGACGCTGGTAGTTTTCTATATATTCATTATGAATATACAACATTGAGTAGTTTGGCCTACATATCCATTATGAATCACTCGAAAAAAATAACTCAATTCTGTGATATGTATATAGTTGTACTTGTGAAAACATGTTCACAATATCATGTTGGTTAACAACAATGGCCCAAAATGTCATACAACTCTATAATTTATGGATGGTTAATTTTATATATTGCTAATTCTATAAGCTATTTGCAGAAGTTATACAGTCCAAGCATGCATTGTCCTGCATCCTTTAACATATGGACTGCTAGGCAACAGGGACATTTTTTCAATATATAATGTATTTAGAACATCCTACTAGAGCAGCTTTTTAAACTACCCAACGCACCCTGTGTACCTTTTCAGACAACACCATTTGTAACTAAAGCTCCATAAGAGTTTGGTAGCCAGGGAGATATTGTCCTTGGTTTTTGCATGGATATAACTTTACCATTGCTTTGTCCTTTAATTTTGAACAATTTATTCGATGTAGGCTGAAGAAGAGATGGATCGAAGACCTAAACACCGTATTTGGAATGGTGAAGTCGATGAGTCTGATCCTAATGTGGAAGAGAATCCCTAAGCTAGAAGTTTAAACAGTAATGGTTTTGCTAGTGTAAAGGATGAGATGAGGTAATAATTGCCATTCTCTTGTGTAAAGTTGATGTGGTAAAATCATCAAACTTTAGCACAATGATTTTGATGTGGCCTTCCAATCGACACATGCTCATACATTGTGGATCGTAGTCATGGATCAATAAATATATCTACTTTCAAGAGATTTTGAAAGTGATAACCTGGGAGGTTCACCAGTATGGAAAACAAGGACTGAAGCTTATTAGTATTAGTTCAAGGCTATAAGATAGATGTTTTTTGCAATGTTTTGAAACTCGGTTTGATCCGGACGGTCGAACTGATTTGACTATGATTCGGTAAGAAAATTAGATTGGTCCAATATAAAATTTGAAAAATGAAAAAATTCAAATTGGATCGGAAAACTTTGGTTGAACTGAAATTCGGGTTGGATGGAATCAATCACTATAATTCTGTACGTAGCAATTGAAAGGAGATGGTTTTTTTGAAGTTATTTTTGCATGTGAACAAAAGCCAAAGGCCCATGATGGTTATGTTGCTTCTGTTAAGTTTACCTTTGTAAAACTTTAAACTTTAATTTCAGTACTAATAATAATAAATTGACTTTCATTTATCTAACACCTTTTATCTAAATCTAAACATAAACCGAACAAAAAAAATGGATAACAATAAATTAATGATTTTTGAATTGAAAATTATTTTTCGGCCAAAGGTAAAAATATGTTGTTACTTGTTGATGAAAAAATTAATTTTATCTATATTTTTCAATTGACATAATATTACCTTTTATATTTTAAAATTAATATAATTTTACCGTTATATAAAAATCTTTCGACATGTGACAATTCAACAATTGAATTATAGTCTATGTGTTTGAAATAAATTAAAATGAAAAGAAAAGAAAGTAAAATGGATGAGTGGGTTATATATAATATTCATATCATATGTGATTAAATTAATTAATTAATTAATTAATTGGTGTGGTGGTGCTTTTTATGTGCGCAAGTGAGGTAGTGGATTTTAAAAGCTTTTCAGAAAAAATAAAAAAAATAAAAAATTAGAAAATGGTTTGCTTATTTTATTATATCTCATACGTGTGGTTGGAGAATTATAGATTTATATAATTTGATTTATTTTTCTTATTATAATTAATCAAATTTTAATTTTTATCCCATCCAATCAAGCTAGTAAAATATTTTTGCATGAAAATATATCTTTTTTTGCACGAAACTTGCGGTAGTTTATGAATATATTAAATGAATTTATTTGAATATTTAATTTTGATATTATGTGGATTTATTTGGATATTTATTACTTAAAATAATTTATTTGATTTTTACATTTACAAAATTTATTGGACTTAAAATTAATATTTTTATATTGATATTTGGTAATTAATAGATTTTTGAATGTATTTTTACATACAATATATTTAATTTTTTGTAAATAATTATATTTAAAAAAAATAATAATAATTTCGAGTCTATCTGGTCGAATCAGTTGAACTATGACTCAGTTGGCAGGATGAGTTGACTTCTGGATCGAGTTTCAAAATATTGATTTTTTGTTGCAATAGATTCATTCTTCTTTTTCTTATTCTTCTTTTTTATTTTTTCCTTTTGCTGATGCCCTATTTTAGCTTTGGTAAAAAAAGTCAACAAAATTGAATGTTGCTGTTAAGTAGAGCAAGAGCTTACTATTAAGTATGAATTCAATGCTGGAGTAAAAAAATTCATTAATAAAAATTACGATGAAAAACCACAGTTTTCCGTCTATAAATTAAAAAAAAAAAACAATTTCACTGCAACATGATACATGTCGCTGTATCATTCGTTCATTTGCCATGTCATCATTGCTGTAACTCATGAGCTTTCATTATCTGGAGAAATGCATATTTTATGCTTATTATATTCTAAATAATAAAGTTTAAGTGGTCAACTGGTCAAACTTAAAGTTTAGGTGCTCAACTTATTTTTAGTGTCAAACTAGAGGAGTGTTTCATGTATTATGCCAAAATAAAATAAAAGTCATCCTGCAATTCAAATCAATCACTTTAAAATCTTCAAGATTGCTCTATAACCTTAAAAACAACATTTATTTAGTAATTTTCATACTGTAAATAATCTAATTAAACTAATTAGCAAGGCAGATTAAAAATTTGGCCACCTATAGTTTTGAAACCATAAATTAACAATCAAATACTATGTACATAGATTGAAAATTAATCTTTACAAACAAATACTTGATCAATACCACATAATAACCACCATATCTAACTATATATTATCCAAAATAGAGATTAAAGAGGATATGTTCCACATCACTCTCCCATAATAAATTGGGATGAAGTGTAATTTTATCTTGAACTATTGGAAATGGGGTAATTTTACCCTTATATTTTTTTTGAGTCTTTTTGTCCTTGAAATTAATTTTTTGGTGTGTGTTTACCTCTGAACTCATGTTTAAGGTCCAATTTTCCCCCTCAAACTAACAAAATTGCTACATGTATAATGGCATAAACGATAGCCAATCAACATACAACACATCAACAAACTCTCTCCTAATCATCTGCCACATGTACTTCTCTCTTTTGGTCAGCATAAATTTTTAATTTAAAAATTGATGATGTGGCACCTATATTGAAAAAATTAAAAAAATAAAAAGTAAAAAAATGTTTAGCTTCTCAAAAAATGAAATAACAAAAGTAAAAAAAATGTTTGTTTTCCAAAACAATTATTCTTCTAAATTTTTCAAGAAAAACTCTCCTCTCTACCACTTCTCTCTCCTCTTGTTCTTCTCCTTTTTCTTCAAAAAAAATCACCAGCCTCAAAATTTAATCAGCACCCCTCAATAGAAATGCAAAATCAAAAGAAAAAACAATCAAAATTAAAAGCTTGAACTTAAACAAAACAACATTCAACGAAAATTCAAAATCAAAGGATGGTTATAATGAATAGTTTAACAGTAAAAAAAGCTCTCAATGGATAGGAGAGAGAGCCACAAGCTTCACCTGCCAGCTTGTTCTTTCTCTTTGCCATTAAAAGCCCATCCAAGCTCCTCTAGCTTTAGCTGGTCAGATTTGGTGTTGTGTGGGTTTTTTTATTTAATCTAATTTTTTTAGGTTTTGTTATATTCTATCTCTATGTACGAAAGTAGAAAAAAGAGTTAATGTGGAAATAATTTTACTTTTTAAAATTTTATGCCCATGTAAGCACCATATGTAAGGACCCAAAATAGGCCCTAGTAGAATTCAAGGGCAATTACATGTTATTAAAGTTTAATTGAGTGTTTTTGGATAAATTATTAAGAGTTAAGATATTGATTGGGGCAAAAATATTATTAGGTTATAAATAATTATGTGATAAATGTGTAAATTATATGGTGTGAATTTTATAAGGACATAATTAAATTATTATGTTGGTATAATAATATTCAAGATTGTAATTGAATTATGAAGTATTAGTTAAGGGGTCAATTTTTGATACAATTAAATATTGGGCCAATTGTAATAATAGAATAGTAAATTGGGATGCAATTAAAAGAAGATAGAAAGGTTGGGGTCAATGTTGAAGGAAAAGTTTAAGTGGGGGTTAATGTGTAACATGCAATTAGTTGGAGGATAAAAGAGGAATTGTGAGGGACCAAGCTGATGTCACATTCCACTTAAACTCACATGTAAGACAATTATAAAAAGGGGCATTGTGAGGTGGACGACATTTTCTTGAGGGAGTTACAAAATTTCCTTTCTTCTTAATCTTTCATTCTTTGATGAATCTCTCTACGAAATCCTTGAAGAAATTCTTTCATGTGGATTTTTTTTTGAATAACAAGTTAGTGTATATCTACAAGGTAATTAACTTAATTTGATAATTCTTATTCTTCATCATCTTTTTTTTTGGTTAATAGTAGATTGAGTTAAATGCTGGAAGTTGTGTTGCATGTCTAGGTTTGGGAACTTACTTTTCATACATGTGTTTTTCTTGAGTGAATTATGTGATTACAATATAAGATGGATGCATTTTGATATAGTGTTATAGCTACAAAAGAGGAGATGTAGAGATTTACCTCTTGCATGTGTTATTTGATATAGTTAGGATAAAGAAATTGTTAAAAGCTTGATTTGAGACTATTTTAAAGAGATGTTATTATGGAAAGGTTATAATACAATGTGTGAAATTATATTTAATCAGTAACTTGAAATAAACATCAATCTTTGATGTTTAAAAGGACATGCATGTAAGTCTTAAAATTCTGGGTTTAGGTTCACTGGACCTAGTTGTATTCTTTTGGTAATATCTTGAGTTTTAGAATAGATAATTAGTTGATTATAATTGGGTTTTATAATAGACTTCTAGACAAAGATTTCACAAGAAGAAATCACATTTTAATTCTGCTTCTAAATGGGTCATAACCTAGCTTGAAAATAGGACAAGTGTGAAATCTCATATTCATGAATAGTCTAGAGTATTTTGACAATATCTTTCAATTTAGAACTGATATTGAGATGAGGTTTGATGTTATAGAAAATATAAATGTATATATAAAACTTTATAGGTTAGCTACCTATAAATCTGCCTCTAAATTTGCTTAAAATTTACTTGAAAACCGAAATTCTGTGTTGCCTACCCTAATTAACAGTATTTAGTAAATTCCATTTCTCTTGAGTTATAGAAAAAATATTACATAGATTCTTGATGTTTTATAAACTAAAAACATAGGGGAACAAAGTTGTAGAAGACCATATTTACTGAAAATGATGTTTGGGAGGTCTAAAATGATGTGCATTTTGCTTTAGAAAAATAATCTGCATAATTTTTCGTAGGGCATTTTTGGAAGGCACGACCAAGACCATTTTGTCTCAGCCATGTGCACCTTTTGATCTCAATTTTAGCCTTTAGTCTCGGCTGGGACCAATTGGTCTCAGCTATGGCCCTTTCCTTTTGTAGTCATACACAATTTTTAGCCTCATCAAATATCAACACTTAATCTAACATTTCGAAACACATCTAAAGCATGTTAAAATATGTAAATTTAACTTAAAATATGATATTAATATGTGAGTTTAGAACATTTTAAAATATAAATATGAGATTATTATGTAACATCAAAATATGAGATTAATATAATGACTTATAGAAACAAAGTTGTAAAGATATATTGTTACCATATAGATGAACCTTCATTGAAGTAGATTAATATATGGAAGTATGAAGTTATGAAATTATCATTAATCTTATATGTATGATAATATGATTGTGATATGATGTGTTGCCTAAAGATCATATATTCAAGTATAAGTTCATAATGAGAGGTATGTTTAATTACCGGTATTCGAATTACTATATGAATGTATGAATGCATGTTTATACACTAAAGAATTGTGTACTATAATATGATCATGTGCATGTGCAAGGAGTATGATTAGTACGAGCATGATATTTTAAATGAATATGATGGAGTATATATATATATATATATATATATATGAAGTATGATCTTACATGATTGGGTTTGAAGCTTGAAAGATGTTTAAGAGTAATGATTCAAATAATGTGTTTAAAGTGAAATGTATGAATATATCTTTACTTAATTGAAATGACATGATTAAGCATATGTGTTGTCACATGTTAGCATGCTAAAATACAGATTTACAGTTCTATAGACTCAATTATTGAAATCTTATTAAAGCATATAATGGCAATATTATATGAGGCTATGTATACAAGTGTATACATTAGAGAGGGAGTATCTTGTCATGTGATTGTTACATGATTGAATAGGATTTTAAGTATTAAATAGTGATACCCAACAGTGAACATGTTCATAGGTTTACAAAAAGTTACACATGAGCATGTATATAAGTACATTGTTCATAGCTATACAAGAGTATACATGTGCATATAAGAATATGAATGAATAAAGAAAAGATAAAGTAAATAGATTTTACTGCCTGCGTTGAGTCTAGGAAGTGGATAGATAGACATGCCTATAAGGGTACCTTACAGCTACTTCTGAACAGTTTTGACTTGTTCAGATCCACTTAAAATTAAAAGTTACAGTGACCCTGTTTGGGTTTAAAAGTTAGAGTTGATTTGAACAACCCGTTTGGGTTGTAGCTGACCCCGCTTAGGTCCGCTTGACTGGTCTATGTTATTTGTTTGACCCCGTTTGGGTCCATGTTATTTGTTTGATCTCGTTTGAGTCCATGTTATTTGTTTGACCTCGTTTGGGTCCACCGATTTATCATACAGTTTTAACCCTACAAGGGATCGACGTTTAATACCTTTGGGTATCTTATTTGTACCTTCGGGTGCCATTGTTATAGTCAATAGTATTTGTACCTTTGGGTACTACCGTATAACCCGATATCCACCTCTTTAAAATAGTGCAGGCTTTATTATCAAAGGTTAAGAAAAGTTTAATAAGGCATGAAAATTCTTAATTGCCTTCATACTATTCTACATATGAAATTCCTTTTATTGCATGCAAAACCTGCATCTAAAAAAATGTCCAATAGTATATGTATCTATACTGCTAGTATCAAAAATACATTCTAATTATTTATGGTGATGATATATAAGTGTTTTGTTTGGTTAATAGACTTATTTTTATGATCCATCTAACATGTTGTAACATGAATAACTTATGGAATCTAAAGTAAGCATGTAGTAATATAATAATCTCATGGTAATTAAAAGTGTTGATTTGTTATATAATTCTAATGTGTGTATATCTAAGACAAACAAGAATAGATGTGAGATAATTTCAATATCTGTGAAGACTGTTTATGAAATTAATAATAGATAACCACACTTTTATGATTAAGCATTGATTAATAAAATAATTATATTATAAATAGTTGAATCTAAGTTCAAAGGATGTTAGAACTTGTATGATTATATATATGGTGAATGAAACGTCAATGCAAATTCTTACCATTGAACTTTATGATTTCTATAAGTGAATGTAAATGTTTAATTTCTTTCTTTTCTTGAAATAAATCATAGTTATATTTGAGGCATTATGTGTGCACTGTTGACGATCATTGTGAGTGGTCATTTATCATGATTTTAGTTGCCCACTAAGCTTTATAGCTTATCATAGGTGTTACATCCGTATAGGTTTTTGAGGTGATATCTGCTGCTGGATGGCCAACTCAAGTCAATAAGAGAGACTAGTATAAACTTTTATTTTTAGGCTCTTTGTATATTGTAAAGATGCTAATCAGTTGTTGTATTTTGTAAAAAGACTTTAATATATATTGTAAAGTTTTAATAGTATAGCACTCTTAGGTATTAAGTTTGAGTATATGTTTTATGTATAGTCGGTTTATGTTTAAGTTGCACTATTAAACTTTGCGTTATGAGAAGGGTAAAGTGATATGTATATGTTAAAGGATAAGGGTGCTACACCATATGAGCCTTTTTTTATCATTTTAATTTGCTGACTTGATTGATGATTAGGAAAGAGAATGTTGACATGTCACAATGTGATTTTTTACCTTTTGTGTCATTATACATTTGACAATTCCGTGATTTTGAAGAAATAATCACACCAAAAATTAAATTTAGGAGTAAAAACACATTAAAAAACTGACTTTAGGCCAAAATGAGCTAAAAAAATACAAGGATAAAATTACCTCCTTTCTAATAGTTCGATGCAAAATTACACCTTATCCTTAATAAATTCAAAATGGATAGGAAACTTGGTAAGAAATAATGATGTAAAGCCCCTTATTTCATCCTTTCCTATTAGGTAATGTAGTTATATATATGTAAATCATTTTCTAATTGGAGGATCTGGCTCAAAGTAATTTCTTATATGATAATGACACTACCTTTATTCCATGATCAAAGGCTAGTACTATTTTGATTTGAAATAAAAGAATTCACAAAGCATTGTGATTTTCACTAAAATCATAATATAATTAATATGGCATGAGAAATATATATATATATATATATATATATATATATATATATATATATATATATATATATATATATATATATATATATATATATATATATATATATATATATATATATATATATATATATATATATATATATATATTAAGCTTTTATGATTGAATATTATATGAAGTTTATTTCCAAGTCAAAGCTAGGTCAAGAGCCTATAGTTGTCGAGGTGGTTGTTGTTGTTGAATGCAAATTAAAAGTTTATTGATAATATAAACACTAAATTTGTACAGTGGAAATAAAATTTTAAAATATACAAAATGTACAATACTAATAAAATTTATGGATAATCCCTTTATATTTTATTAAAAAAAACTGCCAAATCACCTTACACACAATAACACCTTCCATTGAAAAACGACAATAAGTTCCATTCAGGAAAATAATGACTTTCAATTGAGAGTTTAAACTTGTAAAACAAAAATTTAAATTGCAATCAATTATAGTTAACATAAATGAAATAAATATACAAAAATATAAATAAGATATGGGCAAACACAAAAACTGAATCTAACATTATAGTTTCATATCTCAATTTATTTAAAAAATCAAAAAAAGAAGAAAAATAATGAATAAATATAATTCAAATTTATACTCATTTGAAAATTATTATAGAAAGATTTGAAAAAAATATAAAAACACATAGCAAATTGCAAACATGAAAATTATAATTAAGAAAAGAGATAAAAGAACTAGGTTGCCAAATGGACTTACATCAACCCCAATTTTAAATGGAATTTTTTTTATTTCTTAATATGTTGAAAATTTAATACTCTTTTAGTTATAATATTACTATTGTTGTAAATATCAAGAAGATAAAGCTTCAACCTGGTAATGACTCAAGAAGTAAAAAGTTTGCATGCATTGTTAATTAAGCAGTTCTGTAATAAAATAATATAGGAATAGAATGTAGATAAATAATTAAATATGTGTGTGTAGTGTTAATAATAACAATAGTAGCTAAAGATATTGGAAATAAATAATGCTAGTGTTAAGCATGTAGGCGTACACATAGGTATAAAAAATATGTGTGTATGTGGAAGTACACATCAGTATAAAAAATTTGGTGTATATAAGGTTCCAAAATATACTCTAGTAGAATTATATCATGACTATGGTTAATGTGAAGTGATTATAAAAGGTGGAAATTCTATAAATTATTAATTTGGAACATATATGTGTGAACATATGTAAGATTAAGTGGGTTAATGTGTAAATAAAATTAATTATTATGTGTAATTGGTAATTAAATAGATTGAGAGGGATGTAATTGTAATTATCCCAGGATCAAATGGAAATTTTACAATTCTAAAATTTTCATAAGAATACATGTAATGTGTATATATAGAGAAAGAATGCTATATTTGGAATTACAGAATTCTAAACTTCTTTTTCTTCTTCTTTTTCCAATCTCTTAACTAACATTAGAAATCTACATGTTAAGAGATTAATTAGCAAGGAGAAGAAATTAGTGGAATTCTTATGCACAAGGGAATAAAAATTCATGCATTTGGGGTAGAAATCTACTTTTTTTTCATCTTCTTCTTGCTTTAAATATGAATACTTGCAATTACATGATGGATATGAAATTAATAAGAGCATGCAATTATGTGTAGTGGGAAATTCCAATAAAGGAAAGGAGAAGGAGCAAAAGTGAAGCAAGATAGAGAAAAGGCAATAAAAAGGTATGGGAAACTTACTTAATGTACTTACATGTGCTTAATATGCAAATTTTGATAAAATTATCATATAGATTGTGAAGTTGATGTTGAATGTTATATGGGAATGGTCTTGCATATGTAAGAATGATTGGGATATGTTTTGAGATTACACAAAATTTTTTTGTCATGGATTCACATGAATTGGTCTACTTGTTATAGCCATATCTTATCATACAAACCTTCAAATTAGGTAATTATAGTTTGAGAGTAACCTTAAAATATATAAATACAATTTTTAAGAGAAAACCATGACCTAATTCTTCTTTTAAAGAGCTTGAAAATTAGTTTGAAATTGATGACTTGATGTTATCCGTGTCCTAGAACAACTTGTGATTTTTAACGTGTAACTCTTAAATTATAGGTCTAAATGATGTGTTTTTTGAACCATTAGAAAGTAGAAACATAGAGAAACAAATGTTAAGTGGAACCTTAGCGAAAAAAACATTTGCAACCTTGCTAAATTTTCATTACGATGTGACCCTAAAATCTATCTTTGAAAATTTTGGAATTTCAGGTACCCTCACGGTGAGCAGGGCATATCTGCCAATTGTGATGTAACCACCTATTAGTTGTGTAAAATGGTTTTATACTAAAATTTATATATCTTATGACCCTCAATTCTGGCAGGCCAAACCTGCTTGCCGTGAGTCCTCTATTTTTGCCCTAAATGCAAGTATTTCTCACCGAAATCTAATTAAAGTTTTTTGCATACTTATGAAACTTTGTAAACACATGTATGAGGATATATTATATCCAAATATACTTGAAATATATTATAGTTCAATGAAATATGAAAATTTTCAAGGCATGAATATAAATATTTACATGTATATGATGTGTTTTATGCAATTACTATGCTTATAAGCCTATTCTATGTATACATAAACATGTAAATGGATTATATCAATATAATTATGAATATATACATGTATAAAAATATGAATGCGGATGCCTAATGCTATTATGACATTATGATAATCTATATAAGTGGCTAATGATAATGAAAAATATTACACGAGATTTTCTTAATGGCTGTGTATATGATTTGGTTATAGATAGATAGGTATACCTGTGAGGTATAATGCAGTTGCCACATGACTTAAGGGTTAATATGACTTACCCCATTTGGGTCCATATGACTGATAACTTTAAGTATTCATATGATCAGTACATACGGGTATCGAAACATTTGATACCTTCAGGTATCCATATGCCTCTGTTATCCACATCCATAGGACATGTGCAGGCAATTATAGGAAATGGCTATAAGCAAAACCATATGAGCATTAAATGGTATTTGATATAGATGAATTGCTTATGATATTAAATACATAAATACATTTTCATATATGCTCAGATCATTATATTTGAATGAATAACCAAACATATTCATATTAACTTGGTTGTTTTGTTCAGGTTTTATTGAATTCCATGAGTATTTTATATTATACTTGTTGTATATGCTTGAAGAATGACTACTGTGAGTGATCATCCAAAATTAAATATTTCCCTACTAAACTCTAAAACTTAGCATGGATGTTTATTTGTATAGGTTCAATTAATAAGTTTTTGCATAGGGGCAAGTTCGTATAGTCTAAGGCCAATACAAGTTAGATTGAAGCACTTTAATGATTGTCTTTTTAGGTTGGAAAGAAAACTTGTAAGGCCCCAACATGTAACCTAATAGAAGATGCATGTAAATGGCACATTTGGAGTAACAAAGAAATAAAAAAAAGGATATAGACGGTATCATGAGCAAAGGTAGGGGTAATTTAGTAAATTGATAATTTGGCATATAAGTGTATAATTAAGAAGCTTGAAGTGAGGACTAAATTGAATCAATTAATAAGTGTGAGATGAGATTATTAAAAAAAAATTCTTAGGGAGTGAAGTAGAACTTCTCCTAATGGCCATAAGTGGACTAATAAGAGAGTGATATATTTATGGTTCTAGAAGGAAAATGAAAGTGGATATTAAGAGAAAGAGAGGTAGCTTATAATGCCCTAAAATTCTATTTGGTATGAATAGTACTTTTTTTTACTACAAATAGTAATATTAGAATGGTATTTGGTTTGATTATATTAGCATTAGTGCAGTAGATTTCATAAGAACTCGAAAGTTGAATATACTGTGCTAAGAAAAATTTTAGGGTGGGTGAGCTATTGGAAAGTTAGTGTCCAACCATTGGATGTGATAATATGAATTAAATGGAGTCTATTTGTATAATATGAGAAGAAATTAAGCTCTTATAGATCCTTAGAACAAATTGTGAAGAAATTTCTCGATACCGTTATTCATATTGACCATAAGCTTGATAAAATCCAAAAATATTTTACATACCTTTAAAAATTATTTAGATTACATAAACTTATTATAAATAGCCTAAATGAATTTTCATAAGTAAAAAATAATTTTTCTAATAGCTTTGGATTTTTCATGTGAATTTTTCTGCTAGGGGTAGAACCATATTGAAACAACCTAAAATTTTAGACATATCTTATTAGATATATTTTTGCACTAATGATAAAATTTTAGAGAATTATAATAAGGGGAACATTGGAATCTAAAAAATGGTGAAAATGAAGGTTAATTTAGTTACTAGGGTTAAAGGTCATTTTTAAGTTGTTCAAAGATATAAATGTATAAAGAAATAGGCCATGATCATCTGCATTTATTAATTGTGTATTATAAATTATAGAAATGCATGTAAAGGTGACAAGTGGCTTAAAAATAAGCCATTATATCAAATAGTAAATGGGTTAACTTTGGCCCTTTATTTGGCGTACTAGAGGAAAAAATATGGAAGTCTAGAATTCCTTACAAACCTTCCCAAAATACAACCATCCTCACCTCTTCTTCCTAAAAAATTTGAACCACCATTATCACACAACTTCACCATTTTTTTTCATCCTCTTCTAGAATGTCACCATATCTTAAGCCCAAATTTTGCCTAAATACACTAAAGTCACCCCTTCAACATGGCAATTAGATTGGAGCAAAAGAAAGCTTAGAAAGTGTGGATTTTTAGTGAGAGAAAGTTGACCTAAATAGGCAAATTTACTAAAACTCAAAAATTGGACACTTCATAATATAAAGGGATTTAGGCCCAACTTATTGTTGATGGTCAACTCCTAAAGGCATTTACTATAGGCTTAAACAGGCAAGTATCACGGAGTTACCACTCAACAGAATGTTAGAAAATGAATATCGACCTTTTGATACCTAAATAGAGATTGATGTTCGAGACATTACTTTTACTTAATACCTTGATTATGTGTGGCTTTGTAACTAGGTTTTATACATGAATCCACTCTTCTTTCTAACATGATGTATTGTGATAAATTAAATAAATATGCCAATTAAATAATGAAAGCGGTAAATAAAAAAATCAACTATTAAAATTATTACAAGAGTAAATTGTCCAATTATAAAGATAAAAACAACAAACATTAATCGTGGCATTCATTGGGTTAGGAAAATTGGTTCCCTTATGCGTATTTTACAAAGAAAACTATTTTTATTATTAGGTGAATTTTGGGTTGAAAATTGGACATTAGTCCATTTTATTAAGAAAAACTCCAAATTAATTAATAGAAAATGATTTTAAGTCAGTTTTCCATTTAAATATGCAAGAAAAATGATTTTATTGCTACCTATTACATGCCCAAAAATAAAATGTATATGAAATTAACAAAATCGACATAAATAAAGTAAAATAATAAATAAAACAAATCTAAGTGCAAAGGAAAATAAAGTCAGTAAGAGGGAAAGTGTGAACCAATTTGGGGGGTATGACTCCTGAAGCAAGATCACTCCTCGGGATACTCCAAATGTACATCAAATCAATTGCTCATGCAAACCACAAAAAGTGAAATTTTGAAATAAACACACAATAAAAGGCAAGTTAAAATAATATACAGAATATCAATACCAAAATTTAAACATACATATAGAAGGAAAAAATACTCACATAAAGGAACCAAAAAAATTAAGAATCGAATATAAAGAAAAGGACATAAAAGACAACAAAAAAGATAGAAAATACATTAAAATAAATACAAATCTGACCACGGACACCTATAAAAGGTGACGAATGCCCATAACCAGGAGAGGGATGGGATGAGAAGAAAAGCCCATGATGTCCCATTTGTTGCATTGACAGATGGCCATCTATGGTGTTTTCTTCCTATTTGACACTAGAAGGACAGATGCAAAAAGAAAACAATTAAACATATAACTTGTCAAAACCATAAATAAGCCCTAAACATGTAATTATATGGATCTAAAGCATTCCAAACCTAAAGTAATAATCCTATATCATATTTTAGCTAAATAACAATAAAAATAACACTAGGCAACATCTTAAAATAGATTATGAAACATTTATTCATTGAGGAAGTCATACCATAATATACTATTCTAACACACATACAAATTTTGATCAACATTACACTTCTAAAAATATCCAAACCCAAATAAATAACACCCATAAAATGTATAAAAGTATCGAATAACATGCTTAGATGAGAATGAACAAGAGAGAGAAGGAAGGAGGACCTAGATTATTACCCTTAGAAAATATTTTGATTCTATAGGTTTTTGAAGTGCAGTTCTCAGTGCTGACCCTTTATACTTTATGTTTGAGAAAATAAAGGTTTTTGTGTGTGTTTGTTTTGGTTGAAGAAGATTTAAACCCTTATTTCTCGAAAAGAGAAAATTAACCTCTTTTCTCTCTCAAGAAACCTTGTTCTTATTTTTTTCTTTAAAAGTTTTTTTTCTCCTAGTAAAACCCCTTAAGAAACCTTAATTTTTTGCTTTTATACCTAAGGAGAGTTGGAATCACACTCTAACTCTAACTCTTTAGTTATGAAAAGATTAAAATCCCCTTAAATTCGAGAAAAAAATCCTAAAATCACCTTATCTGTAATTTTTAAAATTGGAAAATGTGGGAATTCTGCAAATGCACCCACAAATGGGCATCCAACATGATAGACAATCGTCCTTCACATGAAACCTTTGAAATTATAAAAATGCTCCTGATTTGACCTATACAGGAGGGAAATGGTTGCAGATGATCGTTTCTTACATGACAGATGACTATCTATCATGGCTATGAGCCAAAATCAACATTTTTATGCTCTTTTGTTAAAATCTCAAAAAACACTTGGAAAACCATAAGGTTTTCATGAAAAATTTGAAAATCCATATCAGAGCTTCGAGATCCATATTCTTTGTTAGAAATATATTGTCTGCTCATCATTAGGTAACCTTAATCTAAGCTATCTCGAGTCACAATGTCTACAGCTATCCCAATTTTAGGGAGCTGGTGCACTAGTACCAAAGTGAGCTAAAATTCAGATTAAAAGAAAATGATGCATACCTGGGGCAGCGAATCTTTTGGTTATTTGATGTAATTAAAGATATATACCATCTGAGGCAGTGAATCTCTAGTTAGGCATTTACCATCAATATATCGATGTGTTAACCCCTGGTTATGTAGTTATAATGAATTTGTCGATATTTTAACCCTGAATTGATTATCTCATTAGTGCCAGTTTGTCAACATGCAGAATCGAGATGAGTTGCTTATATGTTATTAACGCTAATTTGTTAGTATGTAGAATCGGGTAAGATTGTTGATTGGTTGATACCATATGTGAGAAGAATGGACTTTCATATGTAAGAAGATATTGGGTTACCATTTGTAAGAGAATGGGTTTTCCTCTGTAGGAAGATCTTAGATTACCATTTGTGGAAAAATAGGTTTTCATCTATGGTAAGATTTTGGATTACCATTTATGGTAAATGGGTTTTCATTTGTTGGAAGATTTTGGATTACCATTTGTGGGAAAATGGGTTTTAATCTATGGGAAGATTTTGGATTACCATTTGTAAGAAACTTGTGTTTTCATCTTTGGAAAGATCTTGGTTTATAGACTGTGGAAAGTTAGTATAAAATCTGTAAGAAGATTTTGGATTGCCCTTATCTTTGAATGAGTGTACTTTATAGCTTGCTTTCCATCAATTCATGTCGAATGATTGCACTTTATAGCTTGCTTTCCATTAAATTTAATAAAGTAAAGCCTGATGCCTTGTTCGGTGGTGTGCTTCTCTTCTTTTCTATATAGCAATATATGTATACAAAGCACTACATGTGTGTGTGAGTGAGTTGCATGTATGCAGTTATATGTGTGGAATATGTACAGTTGTATGCATGAAGGATTGCATGTATGTAGAGATTTTATATGATGTAGGTGTATGAAAACCTTGTATATATATGGCATGCATGTAAGGAATGATGCATGTGGGCACATGTAAAAATGTATAGACTACATTCCAGGCAGTTTAAAGGTTCATTAAAAGTATGACTGTAGGTGTTCATTTGAAGGTTTTCTACTTTGTACGATTTCTATATTGTCTAATGTCCACATAAGATTCCAGAAAAGTGTTGAATTTGCTTTTTCTCTATGGCTTAAGACTTCTTGATCGATAATGTGGGCACAATTTTGTGTTTACCATTTCATATAGGAAAGTCATGCCCCCTTCTTAAAGGATTTAAGTACATTTTGCCCCCCGGGACTCTGAATTGCCTATTCAAAGGGAGGTTATTTCGAGCCTTCTTTTTATTAACAACCTCAATTATTTGAAGGTAGTGCATCTCTTGCGAATTTTCACACTAGTTTTTCTTAGTAGAAGATGCATCCCATTAGGGATTTTCACATAACCTTGTGCCTAACTTTTAATTGGAATGGACCTAACTGTTCTAATGGAATTTTATTCTTTTTTCATCTTTTTTTTTCTATAGAACCAACTACCTATTTCCAAGTTTTCACCCTGTCCTTTGGCCTAATGTTTGCTTAGAGAGTTAGTTACGATTTTCATCTCCAACAACCTTTTTATTGCATGTGTCCTTGTATTTTCTCTAGACAGTTAATCACATAATCATGCTTATGTTTTTCTTTCTTATCTATATAAATCCCATGGCAACAATAATAGGTACAACTAGGCATGTAATGCAAGAATGCATGTTTTGTTATATCTTGAGGAGAAGACCTTATATACATCTGACTCCTATCATTAATTAGCCCTTTTGGGTTTTCTTGATTGAGCATTTTCTCTCAATCCCTAATTTTGAAAGCAAACTCTAGATGTAAAGTCAAGAATGAGTTTTAACTCGAATACATAAATGCATTCATGGCTTCTCACTTAAAGCTCAAGAAATATTATATGCCTCTTTTTACTTACCAAATATTACTAGAAGGTCATCTCCACTAGGTTGGATGAGATTAAGAGGTCTTAATTGATGGGAAGACTATCCTCTACCCATTTTTCCACTATCTAAAGACTTTTGGATTTAGCTTTAGTGATTGATTGACTAGGGATTGTTTGTGAGATAATAGCTCAAGGTCTTCCTTTCCCTTTCATTTTCATTTTTGTGTTATTGTTAATTTCAAGGGTTTCCCATTTTTCTCGTCTTTATTTTCTTTTCTTTATTTCTTTTGCTTTTTTCTCTTTTTCTTTCTTTCTTATTTTTTTTAATTTCTTTGGCTTTTGTTCTTTTATTTTTTTCCTTTTTTTATTTTGCTTTTATAGGTTTATTTCGTCAAATGACCTCAATTCCTTATCGATGGAATTCATATAAAAGGTTGGCAGAGATTAATTTCCCCCATTCTTGAAATGTGCAATCAACCTTTTCATGTTGGTCATTTTCCTAAGGGGAAGCTAAAACCATTTTGGGTTAAAGGATTGTTTAGATGTGTGTGACATCAAAATGAGCACGCATTATGCATGTTTGAAATAAAAAGCTCAAGGAGCTAGCAAATGATAATGAAATCTAGGAAAAATCATTTAGGGGAATGCACAAAGAAGGGCAGGCTAAATCATTTTCTAAATTTTATCTTGTCCTAGGTTCGCTTTGATGGGTAATAAGAAAGGTTTTGTGCTCTTATTGAGTTTTACCCAATCCTTTCATTTGCGAACAACTTTTTCTTTATTTTTAAAATTGCCCTGAGGTGCTTAAATTTTAGAAATTGCATGGTATATCATAGAATTTTATGCAATTTAGTAGACAACGATAAAGTATGCCTGCCTCCTATTTAGCGCATGTTTGAATGAAAGAGGGATTTCTAAAGCTGAGATCAAACCCATTAACAATTCGAATTACTAGGATGAAATAAAATTTCAAATTGAAAGTAAATTAACAAGAAGCAATCATGTTAAAATTTTGGACATGGCTTAGCAAGATAAATTAAACTGAAGGCATAAATCGATTTGATTGAAAATACTCCTTGTATTTAGGAAAAAGGCCTATGCTATGACAATCATCGTAAATGTATTAGGGAGACAATGATCCTTGAATTAAATTTGACAAAAAGGGATGATGCTAGAGCAATCATCTTAGATGTAAAAGGAAATAGTGATCCTCAAGTTCCCATTTGGGAAAGGGTGGTGGTTTTCTAAAATTGATAGAAATGATTATGTTAGGGTATTAGGACATAACCTAATGAAGTAAATTAGGCTTGGGATCCATGCTATCATAATAAGTGTACTTCCTAAAATTGGGAAAAGGCACTGCAATGATCATCTTAAATGCATTGGAGAGATAGCAACCCTCGAATCATTCTTAAAGAATAGGGCAATGCCGTGACTAATTTTTAATGCATTAGGGAGGTGATGATCCTTAGACCTATAAAATAAATTGTGTCAAAATCTGAGTAAGATAAACTAAGTTAGGAATAATCCCTGAAATTGGCAAAACAATGGCGCTGCGATGACCATTGCATTTGACACTAGGAATTCTCAAAATCTAGGCTCTACAATGAAGGATCAAGAACTTTGGCTTACTACTAAATCTTCATGAAACTTTCTATTAGAAGTGACTTTAGTATCAAGAACTTCCTTTAACAGTTGTCAGACTGGTGTCTTAAGGCTACTCTTTCTTCCAAAAACTGGCCAACATACTGGATGGCCCCCTTACCGACATATCTATTTTTTTATGGTGGCATTATTCTACTAATCTATCTTGCCTAGCAATTAACATTGATCCTAGAAGAACCATCTAGTAACTACTATCTATTTGGTATAATCTTAAACATTTACAACAGACTTACCACATGTGATCTCATGTGTCAATGGCTGGGATTTCTTGCTTACCATCCTAAATAGGTAACTTATAGGTCTTGTAACACCCTCTAAGCAAAACCCTATTTAACTGATAATTTGATTACTATTAATCATGCATATGCAATATATTTTTTTAACTATCATTTTGCCCTTAATCATGTCATACGGTTCATATACTTATATATGTGCTACTAGTCTATTCCTGTATTGCATTTCATACTTAGTATCATGCATATTATACTATACGAATATTACTTATGTATATCACATGCATGCATACTCTTCTTAGTTTTACTACTTGTGAGTTACAGCATCTCTCATAAGTTATATACATCTTATAACATAACTGGCCATAAAGCAAAACATATGATAATACTATTACAAATACATCATACAACAAGATTAACAGTCGGTAGTTGGCCCTTTCTGATGCAGAGATCGTCCCTGAGCAAAAGTCTTGGTAACAGTACCTACTCGTCGTCCCTGAGCAAAAGTCTTGGTAACAGTACCTACACGGATGAATAACCCGTGCTAAGCTATAAAGCTTAGTAGGGAATATCTATAGATGGATGACCACTCACAACGGTCATCAAAATATACATACAATGTGTATAATAAATAACATGTACAACATATCATGTCATTAACAACAAATACTTTAAAGCATAAAACATATTCTCATGTACCTAAACATTGTACCCAAAATAAAATGATGACAAGTATTCTCATTTTCATAATTCATATAGACATCAATTTCCATGTAAACATATTCAAATCAAACATATTACCTGTGGACAAGCCAACAATGTAATCCACAATATCAATCTTCAGTCAAATAACTTAAACTGTTTAATTTTTTATCAATACTATGAATAACGTTTAGCCTGCCTTAGCTTTATCCGTGGATAACGGGAACTATGGATACACATCGATATCAAGAAGAAGGATATCCAAAGATATCAGATCTATAGACCCAAACGGGGCCAAACTGTACTATGGACCGATCAAGCAGACCCAAACGGGGTCGCCTATCAACCTAAACAGGGCTGATCATGATCCAAATGGGATCATATATATTATGGACCCAATTGGACCAAACTATGGCAGCTGTAATTTCCCTATAGGCGCCTATCTATCCACATCTAAAACTCTATCGCAGGCAGAACTATATTTGTGTTCAATTCACATATTAATATTGTATTCATAGTATACTATTTGTACATATATAGAGTCTTGTAAAACTATAAGTTCTCTGGTGCATAAACAAATATATGCACATTTCATATGTCAAGTTATTCATCTTGCTCATCCAAATCTGTATGACAATATCATTTGCATCATAACATATAAGCATGACTTATAGTCATCATATCATATACTTGATCATGTTCTCATTAAGCATATCACATGTCCATAGTCATGCTAAAACATTTTCTATCTCATAGGGCAATTACATGCTCATATACTCATATACATAATCATAAATGTACATACCTGTGGGTACATTCGCATATAGTTGACTTATTCTTATGAGCATGTTACCAATATATATATATATATACCTTTATCATCATTCAAATCATGTACTATACAAAATATCAACATGTTTCCATATGGGCATATACACATGCCAAGATCATACTATTATAGTCCCTATTTCATAGCATAAGTACATGTCAAAATGTACACTTTCATGCCATAAGATTTACATGTGTATATATATATCAATTTGGCATATGACCATCATGCACAAGCTTAATTACATGTATAGGTTAGATATTTCATCACTAGTCTTTATTCATATACACAATTGAATGCATATGTATTCATATAAATCCTTCATTAATAGCCATATTACATGCTCTATCCAATTAACTTTACTATCACATAAACAAATATCTGTCTCAATTTATTAAAAATCATATTATCAAGTGTAGCAACAATCTGCACATAATAGTAAATTATGTTTCTGTGAGCAGTTTAGGAAACTAGTCCAAATTCAACCCTAGATTCCATGTACTTAGAGATAGATTTAAGGTTAGGTTTCTTCATATGAAATATAGGTATGAAAGTCTATTTTTCAATGCAAAAAGAATCACTTAATTTGCTATTCTGTAGCTTAATTTATGAGCAAAACAATCCAGATGGTTCATTCAATCGTGAAGGGGTGTTCGACTCGTGAAGAGCTTCACGAGTGAAGCAAAAAGGGCAAACCTCACGACTCATGAAGGAGTTCACGAGTGGAGAAGAAAGGCATATATCATGACTCGGACTAAAATTCATGAGTGACCCAGGATAAGGAAATGCATGACTCGTGAAGAGCTTCACGAGTCGGACAATAGTTCACGACTCGTGAAGAGCTTCACCACTCAGCAAAACACATGTTGTTCTTCAACCTTTCATTGATAAAATCCAGCAAATGCAAACTTAATTTCTGTCAATCTTAACAAAATTTAACAATTGATACAACATGCAATATGATCAGCCTAATTCCCATACCTTGGCTAACAAATCCTATATCTTCAATCTCTAGCATATTCTTTCCTTTGCTCCTTCTTCCCTCCTCTTCTCCTTCACAAATATTATCATCAATTTCCAACACATTTACATTTTCTTCAATCAATGTGAAAAGAAGAAGAAGATGAAGATGATGAAGGGTTACATTAAGAGTTTAATTACCTTAATTTACTGCACTATACTCTTGATTAACCCACAACATTATCATCAAATTGCTTAAAGTAATTCAATGAAAATCAAAAGGATGAAGAAGATGATTTTTCTTGTTTTTCTCTCACAATTGTTGATCTCAAAGTCTCACACAGCCACCTCCACATTCCACTAACTTCTTTCTATTTATATAAGTGGCAAAATTTCCCTTTTTACTCCCTCAACATCTTGCATGCCACACAAATGCCACAAACCTTTATGCATGATAGACTTTAATCCCTCCACTAACTCTTTTTCAAACATTAACCTATCCATTTAATCATTCTTTCAAATTAACCTTGAATTAAATGCTTTTATTCACAATTGGCCACTAATATGCCACAATTACAAATTTACCCCAAATTAATACCTTTTACTTCAATTACACCCTCAATTAATATTAAACCATACTCTTTTATTTTATTTACATGCAATTAACATAATAACATGAAAATTTACCCCCCTTACTTAAACACAAAAATATGCAAAGTAAATTAGGATCATGTTAGGGGCCTTACAGGTCTACTTTTACGTGGCTATGTAAGGTCCATTTCGAATTACAACCCTTTGTACTGAACAACTTGGGGAACTATAAGTTATAGTAAGAAACCCATGCTATTTAGAAGTAGTCTTCTACTAACTTCATAATGTCAGGCTGTAATCTCCTCTAAAAAGAACTACCTATAAGGTTCTACACTCAGAGATCTGAAGAGCATGAACTTTTCATCTTGTTCAGATGCAAAGTTTAGGTAACTAGCCTCGTAGTTAACCAGAGCTATATGGCTAGAATGTTCTTAAAGTTTCATCCAACTTTTGGTCTTTTCTTAAAAGTGCCTAATTTTCCTAGTTTCACTTGTTTGAGATCAATGATACCCTAGACACATATTTTCAAAGTGTAAAATAATCAATCTCATGCCCTGTTTGCTTATGATAAGCATAATACCAATTTCTCCGTGTTCTCACTTTTCCAAGTTCCTAACTGGCTTGGCTGGCAAAGATTGTAACTTTTCTTCCTTTACTAAATGTTCAAAATACTATGATAATGGCTTTCCCACATCTAGGCTTTACTGCGAAAAGGCTCTTATCACAATCATAGTAACACTATTACCGTCACCTCTATTGTTACTTCTATCACTATAATCTAAGCCTATATACCTTTGCTAGTTATTATAATAACCACCCCCTAAATTTGTACATCCATCCTTTGCAACCAAATATTTCCCATCATTCAGGCTAGTGAGCGAGACTTAATGTACCATGTTTCCTCCATTCATAGCTAGTGGGGATCCCATTAAAAAATTTTCTCTGTCTCTAGGTGATCTGACATTCTCAACACTTGACAATTCAGATTGTAAATTGAAAATAGGGGTTATATCCTCTATAGGACTAATAATGCCTTTCCTTTCAAGGTTATCAGCCTACTTGCTCACACTTATTACTTTGAAAGAAGCTATGGAGAATGCTAGCACAACCTTCATTGATGTAATCTCCTTTTTAATGTCATCAAGCTTCTTCTCCATACTTAAAAGGTCTGGAAAACTTAGTTGTGGGAAACCAAACATCTCTATTCTTTCTACTTGTTTTGGTCGTAAAGCTGAAGTTCAAAGTGATGCATCTTTCAGACACAAATCTGAGTCTAATTCGAAGCCATACTCCATCATGAATAATTTACTTTGTAAGGTTTGTGTTTTTACTGGATCATCAGCCTGCACATGTATGAAGTCATATCCTAGCACAAATCCTCCATCTTTCTTTAACTCATCCAATGAGATAAGCAGTGCCTTACCCCTAGTATCAGTAGTAGATGAAACTTTAGGCTTCAAATGCCTAAATTCATCATCAAATGGAGGTACCCTTGCAACTGCCAATACCACTTATCTAATGGTAGAAACAAAGAGATGCAACTTGGTAGATGGTGCCAAAGTGAGTATAATTTCATCAATCGAGTGCTTGATTTTCCTTTCTAACTCATCAAACCTCTTATCGAATTCCTGAGAATCAGAGTTTCACATCTACGATAAAGTATTAACCCAAACTTATCTCTAATTTCAGTTTTATTTCTAACTATCTTGGATGAAGCCCACTAGGAAGTCATCTATTAGAACCCTTAAACCACCTAGGTAAAGCTAAAATGGCTTAAAGAATCGAGGGGTTAAAATGATGTATGCAAAGAATGGAAATGCTAAACATACAGATGATGCATTGCATACATTGTGATGCATGAATAAGAATACATTATAATGTTTGACACACAAACAAAAATAGACACACTTTTTATGGCAAAAAAGATTAATATACGTGTTTTTACATTACTATATTGATTATCATTATTTGTTTGCATATAGAATGAAATTCATGCTCAGGCACAATCATGCACACAAAATTTACATATTTTAATTTTCATTTACATATTAAGCCATGATTTATGCAAGTAAAAATTATACACACGAGATGGGATACACATACATTCAAGAATCTATGCACACAAAACATACACATTTTGTTAGCTATTATTATTATTAATTTAAAATTAATTAAAAATACATGTATACATATATAGCATGAACAACCACATGCCAAAGAAAGAAAAATTCTTTCAACCTTATTGCTCCAATATAGGAGATCATACGATCTCTTTCCTAGGTAGGATTAGCTCATGGGTTAACTGGGAACCTGATGAGCGTGTATGGTGTAGGTTGGAAAGTTGGCAACAAGGTCTCTCTTTATTTAAAGTGCATATGAGTGGATTTTTGCCATTGTGTATTTAAATAATCCAAATAAACTAAAATGCATCCACCGGGGCATGAAACCCTTTGATGAGTTAACATTTAAATATACTAGGATTTATTAAATAATTAAAATCCCATATCACAAGTAATGTATTTGGTGCATGCCCCCTAATGAAAGTATCTATACCATTACTTAGGCTTTTGTCCACTAAAATAGCTTTAAGGCTATCCAAGCATAATCCCTGCCAATGGGTCTAGCTCATCTTGAGTATAATGACTTATTATATCACTATTTGATATACCAAAATGTATGAGACTTGGGTGGGTTTTTCCTACATTGAGTGAACGTAGGATCATACTTTAGGAATGCACCGGGGATAAAAGAGGGATGCCTAACTTAATTATAAGGCTCTAGCTTGAATGCAATGCAATTTTTCAAAAAGAGATAAAACATTTTAATCTCTAAACTCATTTATATTAAATTAACCAAAGGTACTTTCAAAGCAAAATTTCATGCTCCACAACAAAGTACCACCGTGACGTGTATCGAATCCCATAAGCATCTGATTTGCTTTTCGAAAGCCCACTTTTAGGACTCAAGATTGGATCAAGGATCAATGCACAGGGATTTAACCCAATCTATGATGCATTGAGCCTAAAAATGCATAAGAAAATAGCTCGAGGTATGCACCGGGGATAAAAGAGGGATGCCTAACTTAATTATAAGGCTCTAGCTTGAATGCAATGCAATTTTTCAAAAAGAGATAAAACATTTTAATCTCTAAACTCATTTATATTAAATTAACCAAAGGTACTTTCAAAGCAAAATCTCATGCTCTACAACAAAGTACCACCATGACGTGTATCGAATCCCATAAGCATCTGATTTGCTTTCGAAAGCCCACTTTTAGGACTTAAGATTGGATCAAGGATCAATGCATAGGGATTTAACCCAATCTATGATGCATTGAGCCTAAAAATGCATAAGAAAATAGCTCTAGGTATATCCCCATTCATTATTGACGATCAACTTACAAGGGCATCTACTGGACACCACAAGGTGGGTATCATGGAGTCGTCATCCAATAAAATATTAAAAAAAATTTATAACCTTATAAAGCCAAAACTAGAGATAGTTCGGACTTCACTTCTATTTATACCTTTGGTTAAGGTTATATAAATGAGTTTTAATAATTAATTTATTTTATCTCTTTTCTCACATGAGCTATTATGCTAGAAAAATAAAGTGCACTTTAAGAATATTGAAAAGTTGTAAAGCATGTATATGAAAACATTGAAGAATCTAATAATCAATGTAAAATAAATTATACATAAATTGAAAAATTAGTTGAATTCATTTAGATGAGGAAATTGGTCCTCGCATGGATACTTAAAAAAAGGCAAGCATCTTGGGTATATTTTTTAGGAAAAATAGGGATAATTGATCCCTTGCGGCTTTGGAAAAAGGAATCGTGGTAGTCAATTTTAAATAGAAAATCTTTTGTATTTATAAAGAGAAATTTCTTAATGTACATGTTATTTTGTGGATGAAAATTGGGATATTGGTCCTAGAAAAATTCCATTCAAACTTGTATAAAATTACTTGGTAAGTTTTTAACTTATTGTTGAAAAACTATTTATTTGGAACAAAAAGGGCATTAAAATAATAATAAAAGATGACATCAATAAATTGGGTCATTAACTGAAATGAAAATATTGATTCCCTCATGCATATTTATGAAATTCTTATTGCATGACTTTTGGAATAAAATAAGATATTGATCCATTTTATGAAAAAAATCCAATTTATTGAGTAGAAATATTTTAGTGTCGTTTTTCTAATTATCATGCCAAAAATCGTTTATTACTAACTATTACAATCAACAAAATGGAAGGTAGAAAATAATTATATAGACCCAAAAATAAATAGGAAAACTAAAGGAAATCCTAATCTAATCTCTCACTCTGGTCCATCCTCCAATCCGACCCGGAATGGAGTTGCGTATATTAAAAAAAGATAAAAAATAACAATATGAGTTAATAATGAATTAAATCAAATAATAATGAAAATTAGTTAATAATGGATTAAATAAAATAGTGGATACTAATAAAAAATACAATGATTAAATTAATAAATGAAATGAATATAATAATAGCAAATATGATGATGATGATGATGATAATAATAATAATAATAATAATAATAATAATAATAATATTATTATTATTATTATTATTATTATTATTATTATTATTATTATTATTATTTATAAATATAGGCATTAAGAATAAAAATAATATTAATAACAAAAGTAAGATTGATTCAAATAAATTAAATATTGCATAAATATGTAAATAGACTATTTGATAATTAAATTATAAAATTAATCAATTGGACTAATTAAATAAACATAAATAAAATAAAATTAATAAAGGAAGCAAAATCAGAAAATATTATAAATTGAAAGTAAATGGACAAGTTAGTGTAATTCATTTATCATAAATATTAATTAGCCTAAAAAGATGCAAATATAAAAGATAAAATTGATAAGAAAAATTATTGAGAAAATATTAATAATATAACGTAAATAAATAATAAATTAGCAAATATACAAAAATAATGAATTGATAAATAATTAATATAATAAACTAACATAAATAATAATTTAACAAATTGAAACAATAAAACAATTAATTAATGAGAATAAGGCAAGATAGTTTAATATGTTGATATTAAGAAATAAAATAATGGAGCACATATGCAAGTCAAAAGAAGACAAAGGGAAATAAAATGAATTGAAAAAAGATGAATGCTGGGTCAAGGAACTGTGTTAAGGTAAAGCAAAACGACAAAAGAAGGAAATAAAAATTTGTGGCGTGAGTGCAGGTGAACGACGATGCAAGCGCAAGTGAGGCGAAAGGTGAGCGAGTCACGCCCGATTTAACAGGTCGACTGGCCGATTTAGGCCAAGTGACAGGTCAAGACCGTGATTCAGCACAGAAAAATATTTTCGTCCCGCCGATAACGTTAGAAGCCATTAAAGTCAAACAAAATTCATCCAAAATACAAATTTGACTATTTTAAACCATACAAAGCTAAAAAAAACTCAATAAAACACATACAAAATATAATTTAAATAAAGAAAATCAAGATTAGAGCATTAAATAAAAAATTCAAAAATTGGAAAAAACTGAAAAAAATGATGAATAGTGATTTCTAATTAATTTATTTATCTAATTTTAACAAGATTTTAATTAATTAACATGATTTAATGAGTGAATATAACATAAAAATCAATTAATTAAAATTAACAAGCTCAAATTCAACATATCAATTAAATAAAAAAATCAAACAATAAATTAAAAAATGGATATTTACACAATAAACTCAATTTAAATATTAGATTTACAATCTTTAGGGCTCATAAATATTACCTTCAGTGCCGGTTCTGTCACAGCTAGAAGATATGGCACTTCATGATATTTTCTCAATTTTATATGATTTTTTTTTTAATTTTATAAGGTTGAATATATTAATTTTTCATGGGGAAGAAGAAAGAAAGAAAGAAAGAAAAGAAAAAGGAAGAAGAAAAAGTCAAAAAAGGAGGAGAGAGAGTGATCATTAGGTGGTTAGAAAACCCAAGGTAAATATCCCAAACGGGATTAGATTAAGAGAATTTTTTTCCCAAATTTTTTTCCTTGTTCCTGGATGTAAAATGGACTCCTGTAGTAACTCACGGATCTAGTCCGTGAATTAACAATGACTCACGCACTGTTAACTTTTTTGTTGACTTTTGACCTTTGTCTTCCTTTTTTCAGTCAACTGACCTCTAATCCGTAATATATTTCCATTTTTAGGCTTGAAGGTACCATTTTTTCAACAAAGTGCCTTCTAGAAATTTGTTCTCCTATGTCTTATCTTTTCAATTAATATAAAAAAACTCAATTTAAATTTGTATATTAGGATTTATGTCAAAATACTGATAGTTGTTCCTAGAAAAGTTTCAATGACAGAATTGATGTTCTGACTTTGAAAAATTATTGGGAACAATGAGTTCAAAATTAGGTTATACTCTCTACATTAAAGTTACTCCAAAAGGAGTCCAATTTCTATTAAATTTGTATTAATCTCAATATTAGACCTATGGAAAGAGTTATGCCCAAAATACTATAGACTAGTCTAGGTGCAGGGACATATTCAGGTCATCTATATTCAAACCTAATTTTAAGAATCTTAAGAACTGAATTGGGTTTAGGTTTCTTATCAAAGTTGTATATCTATGTACTAAGATTAAAATGGATTTAGAATCACCTAATTATAAGGTCTATAGGCCGATATAAATCTGAAATACTCCATACTACTCTAAGTTTTGAAACCTGATTTTATCATTTTGCATTGTTTGAAAGAGATAAAGAGGTAGAGCCCAGAAAAAATTATTTTAAGAATATTAAAAACCCAGGAAAGCCTATCACCTCCATTCCTTGTCTATTTATAAAAAAATCATTTTCTCATTAGGTAATTTTGATCAGGAGCCGCCTCAGGATCCAGTATCTACAATTCCAAATTGAAATTCTTATGAAGAGTCTGGCTTAACAATAACTTTTTGTTGGCAGCATTGGGACCCTCAATTTCATGTTTTCAAATTCATTCATCAAGAGCTATGTCTTCTAGCTGAGGAGCTTACCAAAATCATTGGAACATACTTCCACCCTAGAACTTTGCCTTGTGTCCCAAATTGTATACCATATTATCTGAGAGATGGAATTCAAATTTTTGTAATTTTGCCCTCAGTTTTTTTTAGATTATGCCTTGGCAAAGAGCTATCCCTCTCGAGCCACTGCTCGATACACTGGATGACTTCTCTGACATACCTACTTTCCAAGTTATCATTATTCTGCTGATCTATCTCTCTTTGTATTCAACAATAAACTTAGGGGACCCAGCCGAGGACTATCGATTACTCAGCATCATAGATGGCATACACAATGGCTTGACTTCTTTCCTTATCATCTTGGTAGAAACCATCATTGGCTTAGACATTGTTTATTCTAATCCTACTGCAGCTTTTTTAGGAATCCCTTTATTGCATCAGGTACAGTCATTATTTCAAAGGTAGTGAGCCCTTTGTAGATTTTCACACTAGCTTTCCTTAGTGGGAAATGCATCCTTTTAGATTTTCAAGTGATCCTGTGCCTTAGTTTTTCCTGGGATGGATCTAACTCAACCTAGTGGCTTTTTCATCATTCTTTTTTTTTTTTTCATTTCATTCACCATCTCTTCTTTTTCATTTTTTTTTTCATTTTTATTATTTCATTTCATTTTTTCATTTTCATTTCTCATTTTATAGGTGTGGCTATAAGAGAAATTAAGGTTGCTTGAGGAATCTCCTCCTAAACTGATTAGCACATACTTTTTGAGACATCGCCTTCCCAAAAGATGCCTTTATAATTTTAACTCATCACAGGAGGGTTTAACACGGCTGGCAACAGTAGCTAATAGCGACATTAACTTTATGTGCTTTTAGTTGGTACCTCATAACTATGTAACTCAAGATTGTCACTTAGGTTACGTTCCACTTTATGGCTTGCATAAAATCACTTTCTATTTAGGTTCTAGTTATGCCTGCCAATTTAGGGAACAACAAGCCATTACAAGAAGCCAGTTATCATTTCAAGGAGGTACATTGACTGTCGCTTTCATTTCTAGTTACCACCGTTTATGGACCCAACTGTATGCCAAGGCTAACATTCAAAGCCTAATTGACTATGACTTCACCACCTCTGTTGCATATAAAAGGTGGGTATCCAGTCCTGCAGTCGACAATAGAGCACACTGGCTAAGATAGAGCTTAAGTGAAAGCAGTAGAGGATGATATTAGATTTAAATATATAGTATATAAAAATACGTATCACATTTTGCATAAAATAAGACAACTAACAGTATGTATAACAAACTACTCCTTTTTATATTAATGTACAAGTTTACATTACATATAAAAAAATTTCTACATAGTTTCATTACACATTATCACTATTCTAACATTGAGTTCACAAGTACAAAACCCTACTCATTCAAAGGATTAAACCTTAAAAGTATCTTTCCCCTATTATCAATCAACCCTCTCAGATTTTTCTGATTGAACATTTTAACTCTACCTCTAATTTTTACCCAAGATGCCTTTTTTTGATTTTCATCTTGAAAAGGCACCCAATTTTAGCAAGGCCATCGTTACCAATTTTTGATCCATAGGGCTATATTATATTTTTTTCTCTTTTATATTTATATATTTTTTATTTATTTTTTGAGTATAGCCATGGAACCTTTTAGCCTATTGATGTTGACTGGCTCCTTGATTTCATTCCCATCACTATCACTCAATATTGTAACACCTTTAGATAGAAGCTTCTTGAGCATAAATAGGCCTTCCCATATCAGCCTGAACTTGCCTCTGATGTTAAGTAGGCCTGGTCTTATTTGCTTGAAGACTAGATCTTCTTCCTTCAAGGTATGTTTCCTGACCTTTTTTTTTGAAAGATCTTGCTAGCTTTTTCTGGTAAACCTGATTGTGATAATAGGCTTGTATTCTTTCTCTATTTAATAAGTTAAGATGCAACAACCTCTGTCTAGCCCATTCCATCTCTGGTAGCTCAGCTTTTAGGACTGCTTATAGTGATTGATGTTCGATCTCCACTAGCAAGATGGCTTTTGTTCCATATATTAAAGAGAATAGAGTAGCTCCAGTTGAAGTCCTGGCTGTATTTCTATAACTCTATAGTGTTAAAGGTAACTTCTCAGCCCAATCCTTATAAGTTTTGACCATTTTGGCTAAGATCCTTTTAACGTTCTTATTGGTTGCTTCCACCACTCTATTTTCTTGAGGATGATATGATGAATATTTATGGTGCTGAACTCCATATTTCCTAAGCATTCGTTCAGTCTCTCTTTGAAAATAGAACCCATTATCAGATATGATATGATATGATATGATATGATATGATATGATATGATATGATATGATATGATATGATATGATATGATATGATATGATATGATATGATATGATATGATATGATATGATATGATATGATATGATATGATATGATATGATATGATATGATATGATATGGAGGCCCATATCTACATATCAAGCTATTTTCAATGAATTTTGCCATTTTCCTTACACCCAAATTTCTATATAATTATGCCTTTATCTACTTTAAAAAGTAATCAATTGCAATGACAATGAACCTATGTTCATTCAATGTTGAGGGATTGATCATCTCCATAATATCTATACCCCAAATATTAAAAGACCATAGTAAGGTAAGATTGCATAGTTTTGACATCGGCACATTTCTTAGATGTGAGGACCCAATCGTCGCCCTAATGGAATTATAGTTAATTAAGGAGGATTACCGTTAATTAAGGTAAAATTGGATTATTTTGCAATTATCGAGGTTAAGTTCCAAGAGGGGTATTTTGATAATTTCAGCATGTATGTAATTGGATATGGGTAAGATGTAATTTTAAGGAAGTATGTAATTGAAATTAAATTAGAAGTCTTAGGGTTAAGTTGAAAGGAATTGAAATAATAGGGGTTTATTTGTGATTAAGGGTATTGAGGGAATTTTCTTGGAAAGATATTTTTTCCCCACTCATTTATTTGGGATTCCTGGAGATTGAAGGGAATGACTCTCTCTCTCTATATGTGATGATGGGATGAAGAAGAAGGAGTTTAGGGTTTTGGTGTTTTAGCATCAAAGGATATGAAAGAAATTAATGGTGTTAGAGTGAGATCAAGATGATTGAAGGAAGATTTGAAGCTTCAATGGTAGGTACGAGAATTAACTTTTGGTATTGTTCATGTGAATGATTTAGGATTTTTCATTCTTTTTTAGTATATATTCTCCTTGATGAGTCTAAAGAATAAATCTAGTAAGCTTTGATGAGTATAGTATGATTTGAAAACTTAAATGATCATATAAGTAAGAGGGAAAGTGAGATTTGGGTTTTAAATTAATGTTATTCATAATCGGGATTCTGGGTTTTCTTCTTTTCTTCCCTATGCACGGCCACTCACCATTTTCTCCTTATTCATGCATGACCACTCACTCTTTTATTCATAAGAATGCATGACCACTCATTGTTTTGCCTTGAGAATACACGGCCAAACATGCATTTTCTCCTTTGATGTACACGACCACTCACTCCTTTCCCTTTGGGAATACACAGCCAAGTATTATTTTTCTTCCCCATGCATGGAACTCATTGTTTTGCCCCATGAAGTACACAGCTAAGCATGGATTTCTTTAATGTTATGCACGGCCACTCACCCATTTCTTCATGGAAGTGCACGACCACTTATGGCCTTTCCTCTTCTCATGTACAACCGCTTGTACACTTTAATTTTCAATGGTCCTTCTCCACTTCAAGAGTACAATATTGCATAGCCATGTTTATAAATATAGTGATATAATAAGGAGGAATTAAGCTAGTAATGGGAAAGATTGATGATGGTTGGGCATACAAGTGATAAATGGTATGCTAATTGACTACTAATAAAATGTTATAGTTCTAAAAGTATTTTAATGCTAAGATTTAAAATAAATATATATTTTAGAAATGTGTGACTACAGGAAGGTCTATTAACTAAATTTGAGTGTTAAGAATGTATAATTGATGCCAATCAGACACATAACTAACAAGAGTAAGAGAAAATATAATAAGCATATGACTAAGGATAGTAAGAAGTAACCTAATGACTCTAACATGTATATGCTATTTAATATATCCTATGAAATTGGTATCGGTGCGAACTCAAACAAAGTAACTAGCTTTGGCCAAGTACCATATATATATATATATATATATATCAATGTTCCTTTACAATGGCAAGAGATTACCATGTTATGATCTAGTAACATTAAGAAGATGGTTATAATGTGCATGACTAAGTTAAAAGAGATGGAATATTTATTGATACTCAAAGGTGGAACTATAGAAGTTTGGTTATGCTTTAAGCCATAATAGGAATTTAAGGATGAGCTTTGATGTAAGAAAACCTACTTATTTAATCATACCCAATGACATAATATGAAAATTGCAAGTCTGCAAGTAGTGTACTAACAGTTAAGATGAAATAACCTCACACAACTTACCTAAGTATAAAATATTATAAGATGAAAAATACAAGTAAGATTATTGAAGTATATATGATTATGTTAAAGTATATCACTTGTGGTTTCTAATCTGGTAAATCATGAAAGTGAATCAAGGGATTAAATATGAACAAGTGGTGACCTTAAGCTATAAGAGAACCTACTTATTTTATTATATGGATCATAAATGCTTGAATGTTGCTATATATATGTGTGTGTGTTTATGTCTTAATTTGAATAATTGTAAGAATAGGGAAACTATTCATAGAAAACAACAACAAGGTATGTCATCTAGAACTATCCATGAGTTATGTAAGTTCTATATATTGTATAGTTGATATGGGCATGCTCTGATGAGTAACTTATCTTAATATGTGAACAAGTATGAGTAATAAAAGCATATATTGCTATGATTTTTTACTGCATAAATATATGTACTGACTGATTTTTTAGAAGTAGCTTAAAGATGGGCTCACATATTAAAGTCAACTTAGTAATAAATTGGCTAATGTATAATAACTTGTCTAAAAACCCTTAAACTTCCTTTTCTTTTTATGGCACTGGAATTTCTATAATGGCCTTTGCTTTGTTAATATTCGCTTTTATCTCTTTTTGACTCATAATATATCCCTGGAGTTTCCCTAAAATGACCTCAAACACATATTTCTTCAGGTTCAGATGAAGGTTGTACTTGTTAACTCTTTAGAAAAATTTCTTTAGGGTTGCAAAGTGACCTTTATGAGTAATTAACTTGACCATCATATAATCCACATATACCTCTACCTCTTTATGGATCATATCATCCAAAATCGTTATAGCCATCCTCTCATAAGTAGCTTATAAATTCTTCAATCCAAATGGCATGACCCGGTAAGCGTACATACCCCATTCGATGATGAATGTTATCTTAATTTTATCCATAATCTTAATTAGGATCTTATTATATCCAGTATATTCGTCATCAAAAATGTACATTGCATAAGTAGCTGCACTATCTACCAGGACTTTTATATAAGGAAATGGAAAGTGATCCTTCTGACAAGCCTTGTTCAAATCCCTATAATCTACAGAAACTCAAAATTTTCCATCTTTCTTGGCTACTGGAACAACATTTGCCAATTAGGTAGGATATTAGATATCTACTAGGAACTTGGCCTTTATCTACTTTTATATTTCTTCCTTAAATTTTTTTGCCCATTTTAGCCTAAGCTTCTTGGGCTTTTACTTGATAGGCTTGTACCCAAGATAAGTGGGGATGGCATGCTTAGAAACCAAATGACCAATTCCTAGCATGTCTTTATAGGTCTAGTTAAAAACTCTTTCATATTTTTTCAATAGTGTCTCATATTAGATGCTATCAAGATTTCTTTTCGATTTTCAAGATTACTAAGATTGAATAGAGTAGTACTTATTGAATTAATGTCGAATATAAATGTTTTATGATCATGATCATGTGAAACAAAATCATATGAAACATCACACAAGTAAGCAAAGTTATTCATGTTATTAATATAAGAGGAGCTACATACATAACTGTTAAAAAGTTTAGGTATAAAAAGCATATCTATAAAAGTATCCTTGTCTACATCACGTGAGTTCGATGCCTCAAATGAGCCCACTCTATTCCTTACATCTTTCGGGACCTCTTGATTAGTCTTAGCAGTAGCCTCTTCAGTATCCTTTTTCAGTTTAGGCATAGAAATCGGAAGTTCAACCTTCCATTTGAAATTAAATTCAAAAGCCAACAGCTCTGGAGTCACAATCTCTTTAGAAATCTCATCCTTGTCAAATAGTCTAATCATAATATGCTCATCCCTTGAATAAGCTTGATGATTTCGCTGACCTAGTTAAAGAAATCACTAAAGATTTTAAAACCCAAAATAACTTCTTCCCCAATCATCACAGGCTCAGCCTTGGCACAATATTGAAGCAGAGCAGATGCAGGCACAAAGCTATAAAAAAATATGTGGTATGCCCTCTAATTTTACCTGTTTCTTTTTCTTATCATCAAACCTTTTATAACCTAGTCCTCTTTGACTGATCTAACCTATAGTGGTGATAGGTTCAGAGGGACCCTGGGACCTTTTACCTAAACCATCTCTTGGTAAGAAATTAATTTTCTTCATCATGTTCACCACTTGCAGAGTGGGATTATATTCACCTTCATCATTAGCGTTGACGGTAGCAACTTGAAATCCGTTGAAGGGATGATTAGCTATTTCCAACATAGAAATTTGGTTCTCCTTTACAGCTTTTATAGTGACCACTCCAGCCTCATAGGGAATTTTAATCATCTGATGGAGAGTGGATGGAACTCTTTCCAACTTGTGAAACCAAAGCCTCCCAAGTAACATAGAAACATTTGTAGGTATCGGCAACGCCATAAATTCTGATTTAGCACTGATCTTCCCAGTCTTGACATCTATCTTTAAAGTACTTATTGCTTATCTAGGAGAGTTGTCGTAGGTTGTGACTACCAAATCAGACTTATTCAACATTAACTTGCTCAATCCGAAGGTAGGAAGCGCTGCTAATGCGCACACATTAATCGAAAAGCTATCATCCACCATTACACAGGCTATGTGTTTCCTATTGACTTAAACCTTTACATTCAAGGGACAATCGTGTTCTCGACCTTTAGTAAGAAAATTCCTATTAGTATATATAGTGTTTTCCCTAGCATTTCCTCTAACCAAATCAAGCAGTTATGTAGGTGAGATTACAGTGCCCACACTAGATTCACATAAAGCCTCCACTATCTTCTATCTGTGAAAGGTGACTGCCTCAATAAATCCTATATAAAAATATGAGATAGAGTCTTCTTTAATTGCTTAATAATTTAATCCTCCTCTTGCTCCTTCTTTGTAGGTGATGGCTGAGAATCCATCGATCTTTCTACTTCAGGCACCACTCTGCCACTTCGTGTGATTAATTTCACTCTTTGCACTTCTTCTTCATTTTCTGAATCCAACAAGTCTAAAGGGATAATGGAACTCTCATCTTCAAGAGGTGATTCCTAATAGTCATTACACATACCCCCAGTCTTGCTGCTCTTGCTGCTCAAAGCAAGTAATGGCTAAGTAGTCATTGCCATATAGATCACTCAAAACCTACCATCTAAGTAAACCTAAATTGATCATTGACACAGGAGGTGGGACTACATTGTAATTCCCTTTTTTCTTTTCCTTTTTCTCTAGATAAGTGATTTATTTATTGTCAATAAGGTCATGAATTCTATCCCTCAGAGTTTTGCAATGATTTGTAAAATGAACTATATGTTGGTGATATGCATTATTAGTGTAAGCCCTAGCCTCAATACATTATTATAAAACATTTAAGTCAATAAATAAGGCATTTGTTTTATCTATTGTATTCATGTGCATGTCAATTGATAGAACTATCCAAGAATGTTGTTTCAGTTTAAGTTATCATGTGTGAGGCACATGGTTGTAAGACCTTGAAACAATTGAGACTTCATTCTAAATATCCCTAATCAGTCCTAGTTATGGGAATAACAAATGAATTAAGACTAGTATGCTCTCTCTGATAAGTTGAGTTTTGTCTTATGGATCATAAGGACTAGAGTGTCAATCAGAGATCATAGATACATGTTTAGAACATGGTATCTGGATTTGATCCGTTCATGAGAACGTTACATGGTACAAGTCATAAGTGTTTCTCATGTGCAAGTTTTGCATTGGAGTTCTTAGACCTGAAATCTCTATGAAACTCTTTATGAATTACTGTGTACTTTGACATACACCTAACGTACTCATAACAGGGTGACAAGTATGGCTATGATTGGGCATGCACTAATTCATGTTAGAGAGCATGAGTGAAGTAAAGGGATTACTTCTATCGATAAGAGAGAAAATATTATCGGCCACTTGATCAGTGAACGGAGAAGTGTATGGCCATACTGAGATAAAATAATGAGTAATCATTATTTATCTGAGAGTTTAGTGTCAATAAAATATCAAGAAAGGAAATAGTATATATAAAGATGACTGGTTTCATGCCTTACATTAATTACGATATTTATGGGTAAGGGACTATGCAAAATTGTATTAGGTCAAAAAATGCCATTTGCATTTTTATTTAATTTTGAATGCTATAATATCTTGCCAGAGAATATATATATCCTTTGAATTAATTTATTAATTCATTGCCAATATTAAATAGATCTATAGGATCGCACATAAAGCATTGGGCTTAAAATATTTAAATAAAGTATTGGACATTAATTTGGGATTTTATTTAAAGTCAAATTAATGCATGTAATGGGTATTAAAATTGCTAAATGGACATTGGTCCATGAGAGAGGGAATTTCTACCTTAGTAGATTTAATTTCAATTAATTAATTATCTTGGATTAATTAAGTTAATTTAGTATTAAATCCTAAATTGTATTTAATCAAAATATAATACTTGAGAGGGAATCAATGTGGCCAAAATTCAAGCTAGGAATCCTAGTTGAATTTGGAAACCACTTACCCTAAAGAAGTAAGTTTGTATTGATTAAATGTCTTATGCCATTTTAAATTAATTTGAATTTAAAACTAAAGGAATTTGAATTAATTTAAATAACTTAATTAGGAAGTGATGGAGGCTGAAAATATTCCTAATTCTAAGGGATTTCAGCATTACCTATCTTTCCTAAATTAATGATATAAATTGATTAATTTTATTTTGACCTAGGTGACAATTTCTCTCTTTGTGCCACCACTCTCAAGAGAAAGAATTCCTTCTTCATCTCTTGTGTTCTTAAACAGAAATAGCAACCTAAAAGAAGAACAAGATCAAATCTTGTGGCTTCAAATCATTCCTATTGCCGAATACACAAACATAGAGCTAGCACTCTCGATTTTAAGTCATATTTGCGAGTGTGTGTGTGAGCATAGAGTGGTGTGGTGTAAAGGCTGCTATTTTGGCTTTGGTGATCAAGATATAAGGTATATAAGTCCATCTTATATGCTGGTCATCTTCAAAATCAAGTTTTGAAGTGCATCCAAACTTGTAAGTTTTCAAAAACCCTAAAATTGTATATTTCGATTCTTTGTTGTATATTGCATGGCATGTATGATCTAAATTATAATTTTTCTGCTGCGTGATCATCATGTATATGCCATGTGATATCCCATCAGTGGTATTAGGGCCTAACCATGCTTATTTTAGTGCTTTGGATGCATTAAATCTTGATTCAAAATCGTTATTGCATAAAAACCGCAATGCTAAAATTTTCTGTTTTGAGTTTATTGCATTGTTTTAGTGTAAAAATGATTTATATGATTAGTTAGGTATTATAATTATTTTTACATGTTAATATACTGTCCTAAAATGTTCTTAGAGCTGTTCATGGTCGATTTTAATTATACATACCTGATCGTACATTTTAATCTTGAAACTAGGTGCTAGTTTGCATGATATGTGTTTGTTTAACAACTAGTTTTCAAAATTATATGTAAAAATGTGTTTGGCATGTTTGTAAGTGATTTTTAGAGATTAATAACAGGTCTGGACATGTTTTAAAAATGGTTTTAATTCTGATCCATGACAATTTAATTGTTTAATTTTAAAATCACTTAAAACTATGACTAGTTTGTGTTTGTTGCATGTTTAATCAACATTGTTTGTTATGTTTTGATTAAAATGGCAAAAATAAATTTAGATAAGATATGAACAGAACATTAACTCAATGTTTATGACCTTATTTAAATTATTAAATAGCTCATAAAATCGTTTTAAGTGTTTGTACATTGTTTGTGGCATTATATGAGCATTAAACAACTAGTTTCATTGTTGTTTGTTTGTTTTAGTATATATGCCGTGTATGACATATGTTCTTCATGAATTTTTATATTTAATTCATGTTGGTTCATGTTATATGTATTTTAATATTTATGGGCTATATGACATAATATTAAAATGGCAAAATTGGAAATTATACTAGAGTTGATTTATAGCACAAATCTAACTAGTTTGTGTTTTGGACTTTTAAGAGAACTTATTCAATAAGGGGATTTAGTCCATTGGGCTTTGGCCCAAGCCCATCATGGGGTCTTCTCTTAAAAGTGAAAATACACAATTTTCATTAATGGGCTTGGCTAAATTAATTAAAATTGGGCTTTGTTTTATCCATGAATGTTATGTATATTTATTTGCTTATTTTGTGTGATGAATGGATATGCATGGTGCATTCATGGGCCCTGGGTTTTTGTAATTAAATATGGCTTATATGCCATTATGGATTATTGTAAAAGTTTTATTTATTTCTTAGTATAGAATTTATTGAAGACTTTGTAAATCAAGACATTGCCCATTGGAGTGGAGAAGCCCAACTCGAAGATTCTTATGTAATATTATAGAATCTTAATTGTAGGTTTTTAGGCCCATGTTTGTCACACTTTACTTTATGCAATTATATATATATATATATATATATATATATATATATATATATATATATATATATATATATATATATATATATATATATATATATATATATATGCATGCTATGAATAGATGACAAAGCATATGCCATGTAAGCCGTAATAAAATGAATCCCTAAAATAGTAAGTCACAAAGCTGCCTTCCTAATTTGAAACATGTTAAGGCATCGATCATCGGTCATGTAGACTAGGAGTCCTAGATGCGCCTGATTATCTTTGCGAGGCATGGGTTGTGGATGTAGGTTAGACTTAACATGGAAAGAGATGCCCGAACCTAGGCAACTAATAAATGGGTTTGTGCTATAACATCTTGAGATGTTAGCCCATTTGATCCAAGAGTCATGTACGATACATGATTTGAGTTTTCCTACCTAAGTAACTTAACTTGTTAGGTGTACAAGCTCAGCTTGACTAATAAGTTGTTGTGAAAAGTGGATCTTAGCCCACATTAAATCACTAACACAAATTATTTAAAGGGATATTAATTCGGTTTGTGGGATTATAATAAGACCTCATTTAATCTTGCTAAGTTTTATTATTGTAGATTGAAAAATGGCATCTTCAAACAACAACTTTTTATTGCGATCGGTCCTAGAAAAGGACAAACTAAATGGCATCAATTTCATAGACTGGTCTCAAAACTTGAGAATTGTTCTCAAGTAAGAGAATAAGTCGTATTTTTTGGATGCACCCTTGCCCGAGCAACCTGCTAGGAATGCCTCTGCAGTTCAAAAGGAAACTTTTGAGACTAAGAAGAGTGATTCCAATGATGTGACCTATTTGATGCTAGCCACTATGGTGCCCGATTTGCAAAAATAATTCATAGATCAAGAGGCCTATGCGATTAGGTGCACCTTAAGGAGATGTTCCAATAACAAGCTCGTCATGAGAGGTTCATGACAACAAAGGCCTTGATTTCTTATAAGATGGCTGCGGGTACTCCTGTTAGTACCCATATACTCAAGATGAAAGAGTATCTTGATACTTTTGAGAAGCTTGAGGTACAAGTCTTGAAGGAATTGGCCACTAACTTGATCTTAGTTTCATTGACTGATGATTATGATCCATTTGTTATGAATTATAACATGCATGCAATGAACAAAATAGTCATCGAGCTTTTATGGGATGCTGAAGAGAACATTCGAAAGACTAATCCCATACTCATGGTTTAAGGGGGCATTAAGAAGGGATCCACTAAGGGAAAGGGGAAGGGAAAGGCAAAACCCAAGAATGACTTGGCATGACCTAAGTCTAGTGGGAGTGCACCTTAGGCCCAACCCAAACCCAAGGCGCAAAAGCTCAAAGAGAGTGAAAGCATGTGCTTTCATTGCAATAAGTTAAGGCAATGGAGGAAGAATTGCACTCTCTTCAAGGAAGAATAAAAGAAGAATAGAGCTAAGGCATCCAGCTCTAGTATTTTTGTTGTTGAAATTAATCTTTCTATTTCTATCACTTGGGTATTGGATACCGGTTGTGGTTCTCACATTTGTTCAAATGTGCAGAGGTTAAGAAATAGGAGGTTACTTGGGAAGAATGAAATGGACCTCCGTGTGGGGAATGGAGCACGAGTTGTTGCCATGGAGATAGGCGACTATCGACCCACTTTACCTTTCGGACTTTGTTTAGATTTGAAAAATTGTTATTATGTGCCTGCTATGAGCAGAAACATTATTTCAGTTTCTGTTTTGGATATGGATGGATTTGACTTTGTTATTAATAATGGCAATATTCATATTCGTCGCCAAGGCATTTCATATGGCAATGCTATGTTACAAAATGGCCTTTATATCCTTGATCTACAAACCAAAGAGTCCATATACAACATTAATACAAAGAGGGTTAAATCAAGTGAACTGAACCCTACTTACTTCTGGCATTTTCGTTTAGGACATGCAAATAAAAAATACATTTCAAGACTCCATAAATCTGGAGCACTTGGGTCATTCAACTTAGAATCTTATGACACATGCGAGCCATGTTTTCATGGAAAGATGACAAAGAATCATTTTAACAAGAAAGGTGAGAGGACTAGTGACTTATTGCAACTAATACATATCGATGTATGTGGACCACAAGTACACAGGCTAGAGGTGGTTTAGTTACTTCGTGACATTCACAGATGACTTCAGTAGATATGGCTATGTCTATCTAATGAAGCACAAGTCTGAAACTTTTGAAAAATTCAATGAGTTTAAGAACGAAGTAGAAAACCAACTTGGCAAAAGTATAAAAGCCATTCGATCAGATCAAGGTGCCGAATACTTAAGCCAAGAATTTAATGGTCATCTGAAGGAGTGTGAAATTATTTCACAGCTCACTCCTTCCAGAACACCACAATGGAATGGTGTGTCCGAAAGGAGAAATTGAACTTTATTGCACATGGTTTGATCAATGATGAGTCAAGCTAATCTTCTTGTCTCTTTTTGGGGTTATGCATTAGAAACTGTTGCATTTCTACTGAACCGTAGTCCAACTAAAGCAGTTGAAAAGACACCATATGAGGTATGGACTGGGAAATAGCTCAATATGTCATTTCTCAGGATTTGGGGCTATGAAGCACATGTTAAGAAATTAATATCTGACAAACTAGAGTCCAAATCTATTGTATGCTTGTTTATGGGTTATCCCAAAGAAACAAAGGGGTACTACTTTTACTCACAAGCTAAGAACAAAGTTTTTGTTGCTCGCAAGGCTGTTTTCTTGGAAAAGAAATTTCTTCTCAAGAAAGATAGTGGGAGTAAAGTAAAACTCGGAGAAATTCAAGTGCCACAAACTCCTGTAGAGGAAGAGTTGGAAATGAGATCAAGTTCACAACCAGTTGTGGAACAAGAAGCTAGAAGGTCCGGTAGGGTACATTGGAAGATTGAGAGATACGAATTTTTAATCACCGATAGTGACACTATTGAGTTAGTGGATCGTGAGGATCCAACTACCTACCGAGAAGCAATTAAGAGCTCTCACTTGGAAAATTGGCTTGGAACTATAAAATCTGAGATGCAATCAATGTACAATAACCAAGTTTAAACCTTGGTTGATCCACCGGAAGGTGCTAAGGTAATTGAATGAAAGTGGCTATTTAAACTCAAAGCTGACAAGATCTACAAAGGTAGACTAGTAGCAAAAGGTTTTCGGCAAACTCATGGTGTAGACTATGATGAGACCTTCTAGCCTGTAGTCATGCTCAAGTCCATTAGGATCTTGCTTTCCAAAGTTGATATCATGACTATGAGATATGGCAAATGGATGTCAAAACTTCTTTCCTCAATAGAAATCTACTTGAGGTTGTGCATATGACACAGCCTGAGGATTTTATCAATCCTAAACATCCTAAGAAGGTTTACAAGCTTCAAAAATCCATTTATGGATTAAAGCAAGCATCCCGAAGTTGGAATCTCCATTTTGATGAAGCAGTCAAAGAATTTGACTTCATAAAAAATGAAGATAAGCCTTGTGTGTACAAAAAGGTTAGTGGGAGCATAATAGTATTTCTGGTCCTATATGTGGATGACATCCTTCTCATTAGGAATGACATTCCAACATTGCAAAAGGTTAAGCAATGGTTGGGAAAGTGTTTCTCAATGAAAGACTTAGGTGAAGCCGAGACAGTACTTGGTATTCAGATCTGTAGAGTTAGATTGAATCGGCTTTTGGGACTAAGTAAAAAAAAAGTACATAGATAAAGTACTAAAGCGTTTTAGTATGGGAGATTCAAAGAAATGGTACATACCTTTGGCTTTGGGAGTTCCTTTGACTAAAGAACAGTGTCCTAAAACCAAAGAGGAGAGGGACAACATGAGTAGAATCCCATATGCATCTACTATTGGATCTATCATGTACGCTATGTTATGTACTAGGTTGGATGTTGCTCATGCACTGAGTATGACCAGTAGGTTTCCCCTTGTGAGAAGAATTGGTTTGCTGTAAAGGGGATTCTTAAGTACCTACGAAGGACTAAGGATCACTTCTTGGTGTATGGTGGTCAAGAGGAGCTCGTCATACAAGGTTATGCCAATGCTTCTTTTCAAACCAGCACTCAGGACTCAAGATCGCAATTTGGTTTTGTTTTTGTTTTGATCGATGGTGCTGTCAGCTGGAGAAGCTCAAAGCAAGAGACTGTTGCCGACTCGACTACAGAATCTGAGTATATTGCAGCGAGTGAGGCTACAAAGGAGGCTGTTTGGATTAGAAATTTCATTTCTGGATTAGGAGTGGTCCCAAACATCCTAGATCTATTAGAAATTTTCTGTGACAACAATGGGGCCATCGCACAGGCAAAGGAACCCCGATCACACCAGAAATCCAAACATATACTCAGGAGGTACCACCTGATCAGAGAGATCATTGATCATGGGGACATCAAGATTAGCAAGATAGCAAGTGAAAACAATGTAGCAGATCCTTTGACGAAATAGTTACGTCCAAATCTGCACAGAGCTCATTTGAGAGCGTTCGATCTTAGGGCTATACCCAATTGGGACTAGTGCTAGTGGGAGATTGTTAGTGTAAGCCCTAGCCCCAATACATTGTTATAAAATATTTAAGCTAATAAATAAGGCATTTGTTTTATCTATTTTATTCCTATGCATATCAATCGATAGAACTATCCAAGAATATTATTTTAGTTTAAGTTATCATGTGTGAGGCACATGGTTGTAAGACCTTGAAACAATTGAGATTTCATCCTAAATATCCCTAGTCAGTCATAGTTATGGGAATAACAAATGAATTAAGACTAGTATGCTCTCTTTGATAAGTTGAGTTCTGTCTTACAGATCATAAGGACTAGAGTGTCAATCATAGATTATAGATATATGTTTAGAACATGGTATATGGATTCGATATGTTCATGAGAACATTACATGGTACAAGTCCTAAGTATTTTTCATGTGCAAGTTTGTATTAGAGTTCTTAGACCTGAAATCTCTATGAAACTCTTTATGAATTACTGTGTACTTTGAAATACACCTAATGTACTTGTAATAAGGTGACAAGTATGGGTATGATTGGGCATGCACTAATTCCTGTTAGAGAGAATGAGGGAACTAAAGGGATTATCCCTCTCGATAAGAGAGAAAATATTATCGACCACTTGATTAGTGAACTAAAAAGTGTATGGCCATACCGAGATGAAAAAAATGAGTAATCATTATTTTTTTGAGAGTTCAGTGTCATTGGAATATCAAGAAAGGAATTAGTATATATAAGGATGATTGGTTCCATACCTTATATTAATTCTGATATTTATGGGTATGGGACTATAAAAAATTGCATTAGGTCACTAAATGCCATTTGCATTTTCATTTAATTTGGAATGCTATAATATCTTGCTAGAGAATATATATAGCCTTTGAATTAATTTATTAATTCATTGCAAATATTAAATGGACCTATAGGATCGTACACAAAGCATTGGACTTAAAATATTTAAATAAAGTATTAGGCATTAATTTGGGCTTTTATTTAAAGTCAAATTAATGCATGTAATGGGTATTAAAATTGCTAAATGGGCCTTGGTCCATGAGAGAGGGAATTTCTGCCTTCGTAGATTTAATTTCAATTAATTAATTATCTTGGATTAATTAAGTTAATTTAGTATTAAATCCTAAATTGTATTTAATCAAAATATAATACTTAAGAGGGAATTAATGTGGCCAAAATTCAAGCTAGGAATCCTAGTTGAATTCAACAACCACTTACCCTAAAAAAGTAAGTTTGTTTTGATTAAATGTCTTATGCCATTTTAATTTAATTTGAATTTAAAACTAAAGGAATTTGAATTAATTTAAATCACTTAATTAGGAAGTGATGGAGGCTGAAAATATTCCTAATTCTAATGGATTTCGGCATTACCTATCTTTCCTAAATTAATGATATAAATTGATTAATTCTATTTTGACCTAGATGACAATTTCTCTCTCTTTGTGCTACCACTCTCAAGAGAAAGAACTCTTTTTTCATATTTTGTATTCTTGGGCAGCAATAGCAACCTAAAAGAAGAACAAGATCAGATCTTATGGCTTCAAATCATTCCCATTGCCAAATACACAAAAATAGAGCTAGCACTCTCGATTTTAAGTCATCTTTGTGAGTGTGTGTGTGCATAGAGTGGTGTGGCGTAAAGGCTGCTCTTTTAGCTTTAGTGATCAAGATCTAAGGTATATAAGTCCATCTTATAAGCTAGTCATCTTCAAAATCAAGTTTTGAAGTGCATCCAAACTTGTAAGTTTTCAAAAACCCTAAAATTGCATGTTTCGACTATTTGTTGTATATTGCGTGGCATGTATTATCTAAATTTTAATTTTTCCACTGCGTGATCATCATGTATATGCCATGTGATATCCCATCATGCATAACACTAATCAGCCCCAAGATCAGGCTAACCTTGGTTCCTGGCAGGCTTGGCTAGTAAAGGCTGTAGCTTCCTTTACCAATACCCAAGATAAAGACCTACCTAGGTTTGAATAATGCCTCTAAATGCCTTCAGTAGTTGATACTTCAACTATCTTTCTAGTGGTAGTAGTGCCACTATTTTTCCAGGTGTAGTTCCATATGCTCGGTGCCCCATACCAAAATAACCACTGCTCATATAACTCACTTTCTTAGCTACATATTCACCTTCAGCTTCAATGGCAATGTCTTTTAAGAACTCCCAATCCTTCAACCCTTTTATCTTGAAACCTTCTTTCAAATAGGGATTAGCATTACTAATGAAAAGCCTAATTTGGTTAGGAGTATTAGGTTTTTCTTTCATCTCCTTTACTCTGTTCCTCCACCTTGTAATATACTGATGAAAAGACTCATCCGATTTCTACTACAGCAACTTGAGTTCTTTTAAAGAAACTTCCATTCTTATACTACAGTCATACTGCTTAAAAATTTCTCCATCAACATATCCCAATCCTTTTTGGTATGCCTATTTAAGCCATGGTACTAATCAATAGCGGGACTAGTAAGACTAAAGCTAAAATATTTGACCTTCTACCTTTTGATAAGATTGGTACCCTTCATGAAAAAAGGTATACTTCTAAATATGGGTAGATTGATTAGACATGCCATCAAACTTAGGTAGTTTAGGCATTTTAAACTGCTGAGGGAGTACATCTTTGCTTTCCAATTCTTTACCCTTTAGACTAATCCCTTTTTTTGTTGACAAGACTTGAGCCATCGTTTCTATTTTCTCTTCCATATTTTTAATAATTGGGTCTTCCATCGTATGTTGCATCCCTCTTTGGACTTGTATTAGATGTGGTTCTTCCTCTTCCTTAGGAATGAAGTCCTTTTTAGGTGCAACTCCTTTATTGTTTTGCTGCTCTTTAAGCTAAATTCTTAACCCAACTCCCCTTAACTCAGCTACTAAAGAAGGTTCCATTTTGGTAGATATAGGAGTATCTCTAATAGTCACTAGCTCCCCATGGGCAGCAATAGTTGTTAAAGGCTACTGGCCAGTTGGTTATGTTAAAGAGTTCATCATTTCAGTCATGATAAATATCATCCTCCTCTCAAACTAATCCAGCCTTCTATCAAATTCTTGACTATCAATAGATTCAGTTTGTGTTGGATTTCTCATACTTGCTATTTCAAATGCTATCTCAAAGATTTCAATAGAACCCAAATCTTCCTCGGATGCTAACTCAAACTAACTTGATCGAGACCATCTGACCATATGCCTATTTGGACTCCTGAACCAACCTGCTAACTCTATGATGGTAGGAACTACTGACCCTCAATCAAGGCTCTAATCTTCCAATACTTCAAAAAGGATTTCCCACTGTAAATATACATCGAGTAGGGTTATTATAACTTCCCCCTAAGTAAATTCCCAAAAAGATTAAGGCTCAAAACTTATCTAGGTGACACTCATCCTTCCATAGCAAATCAAATTGTTAAACTACATAAGCATACTATATCATTTACAAAGCACATGCACAAGTCAAAACAAACCTTTTAACCTTATTTCTTCCACACAAGTGGTGGTGCGATCTCTTTCCTAGGTGGGATTAACTTATGGGTTACAGGGAACCCGATGAACATGTGTGGTACACGGTAAAAAATCTGCTAGCCTAATATCTCTTAATTTATAAACATAGGCAAATGCAATATTGATCTCTATGTACTTTAGTTATTTAAACAAAATAAAATAGGCCCACCGGGGCATGGTAGCCTTTGATAGCACCTATTTTACTTTATCAAAATTTGATCAAGTATATAAGTATCCAAATAGCATGCAAATATTTAAGGTATACATTACCTAAGGGAACTATTTATACCACTGCATGGGCCTTTGGTCTCGTAGTACAATTTTAGGTCCACCCAAGCATGGTCCCTACCAACAAGTCTAGCTCATCACGAGCATAACGATAGGTCAAGTCACCATTTAATATAACCAATAGGTACAAGACTTGGGCTGGTGGTCAAATAGGGATGGCTAACTTAATTCTAATGTCGTAGCATGCTTCTAATGCATCCTAAATTTTAAAAGGACTAACAGAATCAAAACCATAAGCAAATGTTATATTACATCAGCCAAATCACTATTGGATTCGTTACTGTGATGAATATCAAATCTCATAAGCATCTGGTTTATTATTTAAAATCCATCTTTGGGACTCAAAATTTGATTAAGGCTTATTTAACTCGTGGAAACCAATTTATTTGCAATGGACAAAGATTTAACCCGATACACGATGCTCAACCCTCCAAAGGTATGAGATAGTATCTCGAGGTATCCTTATCAATTTACTAACAATTAATTTATGAGACGTCTGCTGAGCATCACAAGGTGTGCACTTTTAAGTGTTGGCACCTGATAAAACATTGGGAAAGTAATTTTTTTTGAACCTTATGATACCAAAACTAGAGAGAGTCCGAATTTCATCCCTACTTACATTACTTGGTTGATGGTTAGTATAAAGAAATGCTTATGATCAATTACACCAACTCTTTTCTTATGCATTATAGTGAATAAAATAAAATAAATAAAGACATCATCATGCAAATATATGATGTAAACCATACATAAATTGCGATAATTTTTTAAGATATTGGTCCGAAGTGCGAATAGGGAATTATGGCTAATTCATTTTTATTTACGGCTTCAAGTAAATACATTTTTATGCATGCCAAAGATGAAAAAAAAAGTATTAACATACATAAATCGGGGTATTCATTTAATCCGAAAACATTGGCTTCCTATGCATAATTATGAAATCCCTTTTAATGTACCTTATTTGATGAAATAGGACAATAGTCCATTTTATTAATAGGATCCCAGTTATTAGATAAAAATCATTTAATGTAATTTCCTTGATTCTCATGCTAAAAAATCCTTTTTTACTATGTTATTATAGAAAAATAATAATAATGATACAGGCCAAAATACAAATAATTTCAATAATATAAAATAAATTGAATGTAGTAAATAATGTATATCTTTTGTGTCTAGATAGATCTCCTTTATTTTTTCAGGGTTTCTCTATGTAAATTCCATATGTTCATATACCCACAAATAATAAAGATGTGATTGATTAGACAGGAGCAAAAAATGGATAAAGACTATGTCACTAAAGGAAACAAACTTGCAAGCTAAATGTACTTAGAATGAGCATATAAATATATAAGGGGACAAAACGAAGGGTAAAACATATGATAAATAAGGAAAACAAAAGGAAAAAAAGCCAAAGGTGCAGTAGGGGAGTGAGTCATGGACCCACTCAAAGTGATACGTGAGTCACGACCTTAACTAAGATGAGTCAAGTCCCTTTCCAGCGAATCACTATCCATCCTTGGGCGAGTCATAGACTCACTCATAGATTGAGACTGTGAGTTAGCTTTGGACAATCCAATAGCGCTGGAACATCACCATGACTAAAGCTTAAGGTCCCAAACTCATCTTCAAGTCTCACAATCCATAAAAAAAAAAACCACCAAACTTCTTAAAAACAACGTATAAACTCAAAACAATGCTAAAAAGCATCAAAGAACAAAATTTTCATGAATTTATCAAGTGAGAGAAAATGAGCTCTAGAGAGAGAATGGCAATAAAGAGAACAAAATTCATCAAATTCACAAATAAAGCATAAATTCATGTATAACTCATCAAAGTATGCATATACATGCCAATGATACAATATTTCAACACAAAAAATATAAGGAATGAAAACTCATTAAATATGTACGAAGGAGTAAGCAAGAACAGAGCACTTAGAGCTCACAGGAAAAAAACTAAATAAATTCTTAAGAAAATAAGAACTCTAAAACTATAATTTGGCCTCTTATATTAACTTCAGTAAAGTTGTATTCTAGAATCAGTTAGAGCACTTTTCTTCTTCTTTGTACTTCTTGCATGCTCTTTTTTTTTTCCAAAACTAGAGTTTTTTTCCTTTTCAAAAAACTCCCCAGTCCTATCTTCTATTTGTTAGGAGATGATTATTGTTCCTTAATTCCAAGAAAAACATCCCATCCATCCTTAACTATTTTGGATTAAGATGAAGGGAAATATGAAGATTTTTTATTTGAAATTATCCCCTATTTTGTAGGTGGGAAACTGGAGTTTTGGTTAAAAAAACCTAGTCACAGTTTTGATTGGCAAGTCACGGACCATGATTCATGGATTTGACTCAATAGGGCCTAAAATCATTTTTTGTAAAAAAATGATGAGTTATAGATAAAAGATCATGACTTGGTGATGAGTCATGGGCTTAAGTCTATGACTCATTAATAAGTTACAAGCAAGAATAGAGAGTGAACTAACCACTCAAGACAATTACTCAGAGGTGAGTCAAGAACCTGACCCATAAGTTGAGTCCATAACTCACTCCTGAGTTAGCCATAGCCTCAACTGTGACCACTTTCCTTCATTTGATTAAAGAAATGAAAACATTCATTTTAAAAGAACTTTTTTTCATTCAAAATTTTGATGAAAGCATTTTCTCGAAATGAACACTGATGCAAGAGAAGAGAGAGCACTACTGCTTCCTGACTATCTCCAAAACAATGTTATCTTCATTAGGTAACCCTAACAGAGGCTGACTCAATCCCATTGTCTGCACATATATCAATTATATGTATGTATAACCATGTAACTAGACTTTAAGGGTATAATTGAAGGCATATGTATATGAATATGCATAACATATGAATATGTACAATTAATGAATGTGAATGAAAATGGATAAGTGTATAGATAAAGCTATATGTTATATGATAAACAATAACCATGTTGAATTATATCTTAAACATAATTAAATATGAACTATATAATGATATTGTTGTATGGCCCATCATGTGTATTGACTCTATGATCCTAAGTACATCAAATGTGATATTCTTGAGTGACCAAAGGCTTATTGTGAGCCTAAATTTTTCATAGTCATGGATAGATAGGCATGCCTATAAGGGATAGTGATTGCAGCTGCTAGTGTTGGCATGGAAAGATGCTAATGTCCCACTACTTATTGGTATCCAGTAATTCGAGACTATTGCATCTCTAGTGTTTGATATTTCTCACCAGTATCTATGTTTTGTTCCTGTTATCCACCATCAATGGGAATTTAGGGAATGAAATTTATCTAATTGACAAATAATCATAAATGATTAAAAGTTTAAATGCTTTCATGCCCCATTGTAATTCTAGGGTCTCTTATTGATATTATTAATGTGATTGATAAATAGTATTGAGGATTATTTAATGTATAGGACTATTAGTGTGAATGTATGTGTGTTGTGATGTGATAAGGTATGTTAGATATTAAATGTTATTATGTAATGTTCATTGGCACATTGTATTATTTATGTTTGAGACTTTGTCAAAATTTCAATTGTATTATTTTACTCCCCACTAAGCTATTGCTCAGCACGAGTGTTCTTCTCGTGTAGGTACATAGGTGTAGAGTAAAAGTGTCGATTTTCAAGTCAAAATCTGTAGGCCATTAGGAGCAAAGCTTGAAGACTATTTTTTGTATATAATCATTTTTGTATTGTATGATGTAAAAGACATGTAATATATGTAATGAACAAGTAACGTAAATACCTTATTAGCAATTTTGAGTTAATATATATATTGCATATATGTTGAGACATGAAAGTTGTATACAATTGAGTAAGGTAAATTTTAATAATAAAAGGCATGATTAAAGACATATAAAAGACTTGTAATTAAAAGATAATTTAACTAGATGGACTTATTATGACTCGTATCGCTCTTATATGCCTTCTAGGGCATATAAAGGTGTCACAGTTATCCCTTTGGACCTTGTTAAGCCTGCACCCCTAGCTATAGAAGCTCTATTGGGAGAACCTCTACCTTTACGCTTACCTCAGGATATTGGTGCATTAGATTTATATAGCTATGGTGCTAGTGAAGCTTTCGACTGAGCTCTGGGACAATCCTTTTGAATGTGATCTTTAGATCCACACCTATAACATGCTCCTATAAGTTTCCAACACTCCCCTAAGTGCCTTTTTCCACAATACTCATAAAGAGGAATGCTCACTCTGTCTATGTCCCTAGGTACACTAGCTACTAAAGCTACTGAGATGCTAGCCCTAGCTCTAGATTTTTTGCTCAGGGCCTGGGATTGGGCTAGGGCCTAAAATAAAGATGTTGGGACTCTAGGTTTTTAATTGGAATTGCTAAGGGTACCTAACTATGATTGTCTTCTCTTTCGCTATGAGTAGGCTTATTTTCTAGCTTCATCCAACTGCATAGTTTCGACTCTCATGCCTGCCCTAATTAGGGATCTCATATCTATATACTCATATGCTATAATGGCTCCCTTGATTCTATTATGAAGACATTGCTCAAACAACTAGCATATTTTTCTTGTGTCAAATGATTATCTTTCATATAAGCACAAAGTCATTTAAATTCCTACTCATACTCTAGTACATTCCTATTTATTGTCTCAATCACCAAAATGGACTTTCCATGGCTTGCTAATATTCTTTCTTGATATATTTATCCCCAAACTGCTTTAGAAAGAAATCCCACATCAACTCAGCTACTAGGACATACCTCTTTACTGACTTCTACCAAGTGTATATAGGTCCTTGAAATAAGGCTATTACACCCTATAACATTTCTTATGGTGGGCTGTGAGTGATCTCAAATAATCCCTTAATTTTAATTAACCATTCCTCTACTTTTGTCAGAGATGTCAAATCTCTCCCATTAAAGTCTTCAGCTCCCAACTTTTTCAATTACTCCAAAATAGGTTTTCTAGCTAAAGGTAAAGGAGGCTATTATTGTTGCTGTAGCTGTGGAGTTAGCATAGCTTGCATTCTTTTGTCGATAAAATTCGCCATAAACTGCATAAAATCTTTTTGAGGTGGAGCCACAGGTGGTGGTGGAGGTCCCATTATAGGTGGGGGTGGCTTAAGCAATCTATACTCATCAATAGTACTTTTGTCGCCCTTATCCATTAAAACACTGCTCTTAACTACCTCCTCTATCTTCATGCCTCTTATGGAGCCGGAAGCCATTCCTTAAACTATAAACAAAGGGACGGGTATCGATTAATTCTTAACATCCATTTATGCATAAACATTCAATTATGGCATGTATATGTAATTCATATCACCCATTCCAGTCTTAGGATCGTCTAAGCCAAGCTTTAATACCATAAAATGTAATACCCTAAACTTTTCTAGGTTCGAATATTATTTCACTACAATTGGGTTGCCAAATGGAAATTTATTTATGTTTTACATCTTGTTCCCACTTTAATATCTTACATATACATGCCATAATATATTGATGTCATAACTACATCACATAACATATACACAACCTTTATACAAAATAATATACTTACATAATGTATCAAGCACTGCTTCAAAATCGACTTTTTTCTTCAACTATCTTGTGGCCTTGAACTCAAGTACCTGTCCTCGTGCACAACAAACAACTACGCACTAAGCATAATCCTATTGTTGAATACCCAACTAATGAATTTCACTTCGCTACACGAATTTTACTTTAAATGCAAATTTTACTTATTTTTGTTCTAAGGTAACAAATTAACTTATTAAATATATATAACAAAATTTGATTTCACTTAATTACTTAATTTTCTCTATGTTTAATTTTATACCTTTCCTTTAATTAATCAAATTTTAACTACTTAAATTTCTAATCTTCCACTTTTATTCTTAAATTAAAGTGAAAATTTCACCTTTACCCTTAATATTCTCATCTTTCACTAAAATTACATTTAGGTCCCATCTTTTATGAAAATTACAATCTTGTCCCCACTTTCTTCAAAATTACACTTTTCTTCTTTCTTTTACCAAAATTAGATCCATATCCCTACTTTTATCACAAAATGACATTGATATCCTTTCTTTTGCTAATTTGACATTTATATCCTTACGTTAGGAATAATTGCCATTTTACCTATAATTTCTCCTTTTTAAGTATTTTCCACCATGTTTTCACATTTTCACCCGATAAATAGCATTTTCTCTCATTTTGGTCCTTATATTAATTCTTTCACCAAAATTACAATTTAGTCCTAATTTTTATTACTTTTCACTAAATTACATTTTTGCCCTACATTTAAAAAAGTTATTCCATAATTCCAATTTTACATTTCCTAGCCACATTTTCGTTATCTTTTAACCATTTTACACTTGGATGCATATTTAATCAGATTTCTTCCATTTTATTCCTAATTAATAATCTTTTCTCATTATTTACTATTTTCTTTCATCTTTTTATCACATTCTCATTACTTTAGTTTTCCCCTTAGTAATTTACGATAAAAATGAAACCTTTAAATTGACTACATGAGATGTGGACCCCATAGGTCCACATCAGTATATTCCTTATCTTTTTTCTCTTTTTCTCATCTTTCTCATTCTTTTCTCATTTTCACCGTGTGGGATCGCCTTCGGTCCATTATTACAAGTAGCCAAAACTTCTACCACGTTAAGTGTCCCTATGGCCAGCAAATTATACCCTATACTTCTAGCTTCGCTTTTAGTTACTAAAGGTAAAACTATTCATAATATTTACATAAGGCATCCATTCGATTAACATATTTTCATATTGTTATATGATATATCACTTAACTCCATACATTGCATTTCATATTCTTTTCATCATACAACCTTATTACTATGTAATAAATCATCATAATCACATTATATTAATCAAGTATACTATTCAGACATCTATAGTTACATACCTTCCATAACTCTTTTTACATATATCTAATATTATTCCATCATTTCCATCACTTATACTTTCAAAATATCATGGCATACCATTCAGCCCCCATTTATTCACATACATGCATATTTATGTATTTTACAAAACTCATTCTAACTATATTATTCATGCATATTAGATATTATTCTAACCTTATATCAATTTAATTCCTTATTTAAACTTAATTTCATATACATATATAATTGGTTACATAACTAATATACAATTTTTAACCATAGTATCAAGCTTTCAACATCATATATCTCTTTAATTATCATCTAATTATATGAATTGACCATAAATTTGACTTCAAACTAACATTAAATAATTTTTTCCGAAGTTACATAATAGGTTTTTAAACTAATTTCACACTTTTATTCATTCTTTTATACAATCTTTCATGCCAATTCAATTTTTTAACATTCAATTTTATCATTCTACCTTTAATTTGAATTTAGACATAATAGACATTATAAACCCCAAATTATTTAAATTAGGTTGTTTAATGAAATTAGCTAGTTTGGGTATCCATATACCTTAATTCACGTATTTTTCTTCAAATCTCCTTTTCTTTTCTTTTTTCTATTCTTTTCTCTTCCTTCTCATTTTGTTCTTTACCTAAACTAAAATGGACATAATGTATACTCATGAAATTCTCTTCATTTTTTCATCCAAAATCATAAGAAAACAACATTTGTAACACCCCACATACATTTATAATTCCCATATATTTCATAGAATCAATATACAGTCATTCACATATAATTCACATACACATACACTAGTAGTCATAACATTATTTATTTATACAATAATAACTGTAATTTTCAAATACCAAACATTAAATACAAATCAAACTGCTTCAGTGTATGCGATCCTAATCGTCTTTATGTATATGCCCTTAGATCTTCCTTCTTCATATCCCTAAGTTTCCTGCTCCTCCGAGCAATTAACAAACCACACGCTAAACAACATTGTTAGCTAGTGGTGGATACAACTACGCAAAATTTCATTCAAATAATTTTTTTCTTATATTATTATTCGATTGTAATGATTACCTTATTTAACTCCTTATATAAATATGTATATATAGATATCATATTGGAAATATCACTTTATTCATAGCACTTATATACCCATGTACATATTTAGTTTTCTTCTTTCTGTTTCTGTTATTACTTGATTTTTAACAGTGATACTGTTTCGCATTTCATATCTTTTACCCATATAGTTCTAAATTTTTCGCTGATTCTAATATCTTTAACATAACTATTTTTATTGATCTCTTCTTACCCCAATTTACTATATTAACAATAATAATTCAATTTCAATATCTATATAAAATTTCTTTTTTTTACTGATTACTTAACACTTTGTTATATTCTCAATTTTTCCATAATTCATTCATTATTAATTTTTACCTTCTGTTTCCTTTTTAAGTAGTCTTTAAATTCAGTTTGATTTCCCCATATGTTACTTAGACTTTCTATACTGCTTCGTTATTCACTAAATTTTTATTCTAGTCACAACAGTCTTTTATTTTCATTTCAACTCTTGAGAGTTACAATTTCAATCTTTAAAATTTTCTCAATTTTTGAATAAATTATATTCTATATTATTTATACTAAATTTACTCAAATTCTTCTCGTTTGATTTTATTTTTAGAATTTCACCATCTAGCCTCTGAATTTGTAGTTTCTTATAATCATTGTTATTTAAAATTTTGGGATCCCTCTTTCTTAATAAATTTTCAATTTTAAACTTCCTTTACCTATATATATATATTATACTTTCATGACAAAGTGAACTTAAATACCTAAATCTTTACTCATCCTGTTTGACTTTATTTATTTTAGAATCACATTTTCTCATCACTTTTTTATACCAAATAATTTATGAATTTATTTTCTTGTTTAAATTTTATTTCCTAGATTTTACTATTTGGTCCCTGGACTTGTAATTTATTCCAAATCACTGTTAATTATTTTTCACCTTTAATTTAATTTCTTTTGTACTTTTCATATGTAATTTCACCCATTTTTCTTTTTTTTTTTCACTTTGGTGGAAATATTCAATTTGATTCTTAGCACTTCTTTGTATTTTATTTCACACAATAAATTTCAGATTTGATCAAATAAATTTTTTTTCCTTCTCACTTCTAATTATTTACAAAAAGTTTGAAAAGAGTTGCAATTAAGTTCCTAAAGTTAATTTTTCTTGATTTTTAATCACATTAACTTAAATTTTGACGCAGTTGATTTCTTTTGACTTACAATTAAATATATCAGCATAAATTTCATTTTAGTCCCTTACTATTTGACTTTTATCTTATTTTGACCAAATTGATCTAAACTTTTACCAATTTGACTTTTTTTTACTTTTACTTAAATTTAAGTACATAAATTGCATGTTAATCCCTTAAATTTTTTCAGGGTGGCAAATTATAATTTGGTCCCTGCATTTATATTTATTTATGATTTTACCCTTTTCACCTATTCACTCAATTTAATTTTTTTATCCACTATAACACTCTTTTAAATTTTGTGTAACCTTTTCTTTTTACATAATTTATTTTTTGGTCCTTATTTCTTTGCATAATTATGGTTTTGCCCTTATTAACCCATTTGTTGTATCTTCCATTTGTTTTCTAACCCGATTAGCTATACAATATTCTTTTCACTATTTTGCACTCCCAGTTCCCATTTTCTTAATTAATTTCCATATTGCCTCTCTTAACTTGTTTTCTTTATTTTCCATTTAATTTACTATTTATAAACATTTATGATCTCCTTAATATTATAATTACTCTTTTAATCTTGTTCACAAGTATAGTTACCACTTTGCCCCTAGTTAACGATAGTTGGAACACCATGAATCGGATAAGCAAATAAGCAAATTCAGTAAGTGGGAGTATCCATACCATTAGGGGGTATGCAACTACTCCCCAGTATATCAGTAATTAAGACAGCTATCAGTATAATCTCATTTTTCTCAGTACAGTAGCAGTACAGTAAACAGAACACTGTAGGGAAAGTGCACCTATGGCTTGCCATACAATCTTAAAGTTATAGTTAACCCATTGAACACTAAGAGCATTAATATTGTTCACCTTATATTATGTTTTACACTATTATTTATTATAATTTCATATTATTATTATTCTCGTTAATCACATCTAATCAATCTTATAATCATATTTAAAAATCATTTAAGCTTGTCAACTATACATTCATCATACATGATATTCACATAGCATTTTCAAGGGTGTGCCATTCGGCCAACCCAAAATATATATATTCATCACACTTTATATTTTCTTCATATAATTCATGTCATTTATATTTCTAGCATTAAATTACATACATAACTTCTATTATTCATTTTGCTTTACTATTTTTGTATTCTTTAAATAACCGCCATTATGAACTTTAACTAACTATTAGGTCTATGAATATTTTTCACTCAATATTAATTCTAAAGCATTTAATTATAAATGAAATTTTTAATTCATACTCAATACTTCATTTACATTTCCAACATCAATTTATGTAAGTATATACGAATTAATACATATTTTACCTTAGTATTATTTTTTGTCTATGTCAATATCATTATGTTTCACACCAAATTTCATATACTTATATTATTTCTAACTCAATCTCATCATAACATATTTAATTACTATTATAATACTAGAATTACATTTAATATCTTATAAATCATCAAAATATCATTTTATCCTCCTTAGGATATAATTCGGCCTCACTCCTTTTCCTCCCTCAATGTTTGTTTTCTTTTAATTTTTTAGATTATTTCATGTTAATTAGTCATATTACATAGTTCTTTTAAATTAATTTCCATTATATCTTAATTTTCTTTAGTTACATAATATAAATTCAATAGAAAATTCAATGATTAAATGAAATTAAGTGTAGTAAGAGTATCCACTAACCTTATTTAAGCCTGAATACATTTAACCTTCCTTTCTTGCCTTCTTCTTTCTTAATTATCCCTTCCTTCTTTTTTTTTTTTTGTTCTTGAAGCCGAATACTCTTCATAAGAAAACACCCATCACTTTGCTTTCTTGATTCAATATAACATCATAAATATGATTTATATACCTTAATCTACCTAATAGATCCTTTACATTAAATTTAAAATCTAGATCTCACATACCTTAGTATTAAGACATAAACTTGAATCCCTAAATTCTCTCAATTTTATTGCTCAAAATGGAATGGAGGGACTGCCATAATATTATAGAGGGGCTAAAATGTTGTAGGGAGGCTTGGATTTAAGGAGAAATTTGAAGAAATTTCAAGAAAATAGGAGAAGAAATAGAGAGTTAGCATTCAGCCAAAGGGAAGGACCAAGAAACACGGTGAAATATGTAGAGATTTCTTGAAATTCAAAGTCTCTTAGGCTATTTATACTTAGTTTAATGGGTTGGGCCAATTCAATTAGGGTAATTGGGCCTAATATAAGCCTAAATTGAATTTTTTAAGCCTAATTTACCCCCAAAAATATTTCACTCAATTTCCATGCTTAAATTCATTCCCAATCAATTTCATAATTCTTAAAATAGTAAATTAAGTCTTTAGACAAATTTCTGGCTCAATCAGAGTCTATTTTCAGCCTAATTTATCCAAGGCAGTTCGATAAGAAAACTTTCAACGTCATTGTAAAATTTATTTTTTATACTAATATATTCTACATATAATTTTAGGTATAACTAGAAATTTTTAATATTTTTAGAGATCGTTTACTATTTTTAAACTTTCACCGATATCTTAGTCAACCCTTTTTTTCTCAATTCCTTGTCCATTTTTTTGAAAACAGTGTTTTGGTTGTCAAAATGATTCAAATATATACCCCGTGTACACTAAAATATTCAAAAGCATGTGGTTAAAATTTCAGCCCATTCTGACATCGTTTCAATATACTTCTAGATTTTGTTATCTATACAGCCGGTACGAAACCCGAAATTTCAAAACTGCCAAAATTGTCATTTTTTAGCTTCCTGGGTGTTGTTATACTATTTATAACATATGTGTGAAATATGAGGTCTATTGGAGATCTCTAGGGTCCCCAAATAAGTGGTCAAAGTTATGGTCCAACCTATATCGACCTGTGAAATTTTTCTTTATTTGCCTTTTTGAAGGTTTATTTGATCTTAATTTCTTCTCAAATTCTACCACCAGAATCTGTTTAACACCTAATTTCATAATATGCTCTTAGGCCAAACTATCCATCGGATCATCCATCCTCGGTTTACCCTGGCTTGAGCACGTTTAATCTTTATATTTTTTTATTTTCCTATCTCATTCAACTCTGATTACTCCGAAATTTATCATAGGATAATTATTCATGCTCTACATTGTACTATATCTGATAGATGCAAATTTGGGGGCATTATGGTACTCTCCCCTTATAAAAATTTCATCTCGAAATTTATCTAAATGGCAAAATTGTAACTACTACTACCTCATAATTCCTCAAATTTTCAAAGTGCTTTCTTCACATCAAGATGTGTTTAGAGCAATTTGATATAACATGTTGTATATCTATCTTTTAACCAATTACTTCACCCGCTTGAGTTAGCAATAGCTCCCCTTTAATTGATAGATCTTTTATCTAATAGTGGGTAACCCTTCTTTAACCTTTTCAACAAATTTTCATTCGACTATATCAATATATCAGTCTTGTTAGCTCTAGTTTATTCTCGCTTCCACTGCGTAACTCTAATGTTTGACTTCTGCTTGCCTTGGCATCCAATAAGATGCACCTCTATCTGATGAAACTGACAAAATCTATGCAATGTTTCAGTCATTGCCCATCGCTAGTATAACAAACCGGCCACTATCTATGCTGAACGTAAGATATGTAACTGTATGACTATGTAATAACAAATATATATATTTATTACGTAACATGTGACTTTATGGCTGGACTATATGCATGTATGTTGTATGTCTATGCATGGACGAAAATGCAAATGTACATGTAAATAACCAGTGCATAGTACTAGTGGCAAGGTATACTAGCTGGGTTAATGGAATCACCAGATAAATATTGTCTCTTAAACTATTGAATTAGTTAATAATACAACTTTCATCCTTAATCACTAACTTACTCATTTGTCTACGGCTAAAAGTCACGACTATTACTCAAAATATCTGAGGGGACAGGTAATGATAAACTGTCGTCTTGAATCCATTCATTCCCTTATGGCATGAACATGTGTTACTTCTAATATCCTCTTCCTTTTATTCATGCACTCCGATCTTAGGACCACCTAAGCCTAGCTCTTATACCATTTACTATAACACCATACATACATTTATAATTTCCATATATTTCATAGAATCAATATACAATCATTCACATATCATTCGCATACACATACACTAATAGTCATAACATTATTTATTTATACTATAATAACGGTAATTCTCAAATACCAGACACTAACTACAAATCGAGCTGCTTTAATTTATGCGATCCCGATCGTCTTTTATGTACATGCCCTTCGATCTTCCTTCTTCATGTCCCTAAGTTCCCTATTCCTGCGCGCAATCAACAAACCACATGCTAAGCAATATTATTGCCTAGTGGTGAATACAACTACATAAAATTTCATTCAAATAATTGTTTTTCTTATTTTATTATTTGGTTGTAATTATTACCTTATTTAAATCCTTATATAAATATGTATATAGAGATATATTATTGAAAATACCACTTTATTCACAACACTTATATACCCATGTATATATTTAGTTTTCTTCTTTCCATTTCTGTCATTACTTGATCTTTAATAGTGATATTGTTTCGCATTTCATATCTTTTACCCATATAGTTCTAAATATTTTGCTGATTCTCATATCTTTAACATAACTATTTTTATTGATCTCTTCTTACCCCAATTTACTATATTAATAGTAATTCGTCTTAGTGTGCATTTTTAATTATGTAATTTAATTTCAATATCTATATAAAATTTCTTTATTTACTGATTACTTAACACTTTGTTATATTCTCAATTTTTCCATAATTCAGTCATTATTAAATCTTACCTTCTGTTTCCTTTCATGGAGTCTTTAAATTCAATTTGATTTCCCTATATGTTACTTAAGCTTTGTATACTACTTCATTATTAACTAAATTTTTATTCTAGTTACAATAGTCTTTTCTTTTCATTTCAACTCTGAAGGGTTACAATTTCATTCTTTAAAAATTTCTCGATTTTTGAATCAATTATATTATATCTTATTTATACTAAATTTACTCAAATTCTTCTCGTTTGATTTTATTTTTAGAATTTCACTAGATGGCCCCTGAATTTGTAGTTTCTTATAATCATTGTTATTTAAAATTTTGGTTTCCCTCTTTCTTAATAAATTTTCAATTTTAAACTTCCTTTACCTATATATATATATATATATATATATATATATATATATATATATATATATATATATATGCACTTTCATGACACAGTGCACTTAAATATCTAAATCTTTACGCATTCTGTTTGACTTTATTTATTTCACAATCACATTTTCTCACCACTCTTTTATATCAAATAATTTATGAATTTATATTCCTGTTTAGATTTTACTATTTGGTCCCTAAACTTGTAATTTATTCCAAATCAATGTTAATTATTTTTCACCTTTAACTCAATTTCTTTTATGCTTACTTTTCATATTTAATTTCACCCATTTTTTCCACTTTGATGGAAATATTCAATTTGATCCTTATCACTTCATCGTACTTTATTCCACACAATAAATTTTAGTTTTGACCAAATAATTTTTTTTTCCTTCTCACTCCTAATTATTTACAAAACTTTAAAAAGAGTTGCAATTAAGTTTCTAAAGTTAACTTTCCTTGATTTTTAATCACATTAACTTAAATTTTGGCCCAGTTGATTTCCTTTGAACTACAATTAAATCTATAGGCACAAATTCCATTTTAGTCCCTTAGTACTTGACTTTTATCCTATTTTGACCAAATTGATCTCAACTTTGATCAATTTGACTTTTTTTGACTTTTACTTAAATTTAAGTTCATAAATTTCATTTTGATCCCTTAAAATTTTTTCAGGGTGGCAAATTTTAATTTGGTTCCTGCACTTATATTTATTTATGATTTTACCCTTTTTCACCTACTCACTTAATTTAATTTCTTTGTCCACTATAACACTCTTTTAAATTTTGTGTAACCTTTTCTTTTTATACAATTTACTTTTTGGTCCTTATTTCTTTACATAATTATAGTTTTGCCCTTATTAAACCACTTGTTGTATTTTTCATTTGTTTTCTAACCCGATTAGCTATACGATATTCTTTTCAATATTTGGCACTCCTAATTCCCATTTTCTTAATTAATTACCATATTGCCCCGCTTAACTTATTATCTTCATTTTCCACTTAATTTACTATTTATAAACATTTATGATCTCCTTAATATTACAATTACTCTTTTAATCCTGTTCACAAGTATATTTACGACTTTGCCCCTAGTTATCGATAGTACGAACACCATGAATCGAATAAATGGTTAAGCAAATCCAGTAAGTGGAAGTGTCCATACCATTGGGGGTATGCGGCTGCTCCCCAATATATTAGTAATTAAGCAAGCTACAGTATAATCTCATTTTTCTCAGTATAGTAAATAGAACACCGCAAGGTAAGTGCCCCTATGGCTAGCCAAACTATCCTAAAGTCCTGGTTAACCCATTGAACATTAAGGGCATTAATATTGTTCACCTTATATTATGTTTTACACTATTATTTATTATAATTTCATATTATTATTCTTGTCAATCACATCCCATCAATCTTACGATCATATTTAAAAATCATTCAAACTTGAAATTAAAAAAGAATCAACTATTCAAGATCTTCAGGAAGAAATTAAAATATTAAAATAAGAAATTAATATATTAAAAGGAAAATTTCGGCATTTAGAAGAATAAAGTTTAAAGGTTAGTCTTAGTAATGTAGTAAAAGAAGATAAAAAAAAAATTAAAAGGAATAGTATCCTCTAGTATTATCATTAAAGATACACAAAACGAATATATAAATAGTTTATCTCAAGTAAATTATCAAAAGTAGTATATAAAATTAGATATAGTCTTTAATGATGATTTTCATTTAATAACCTTAGCTTTAATAGATAGCAAAGCAGATCAAAATTGTATTCAAGAAGGTTTAATCCCAACCAAATATTATGAAAAATTTTCTAAAAGATTAAGTACCACTAATTGATCTAAGTTAATAATTAATTACAAATTATCAAAAGTTAAGATTTGCAATAAATGATATTGCTTTAAAACTCATTTAGTTTTCGTAAAAAATTTAAATTCTAGTGTTATATTAGGAATACTCTTTATTACAATGTTTATATCCTTTTCATGTATGTGATAATGGTATTAAGATAAATAAATTATTTATGAATTTGCATTTCCTATAGTATCTAGAGAAAATAGTCATGTAAGAAAAAATATTCATGAAATCAATTTGTTAAAAAATAAAAAAAAATAAATTAAATTTCTCATAAAAGAAATAGAAGAAAAATGAACAAAAGAACAATTAGATAATTCAGAAATAAAAGAAAAAAATCAAATAATTTGAAAGTACCTTTTCAAAGGAAATTTCTGCACCAGTACATAATGCTTTTTCGAATAGGAAGTAGCATGTAGTAAAATTACCCTACATAAAAGACTTTGATGAAAATAAAATTTAAATCAAATCTCAAGCTATCAAAATGACACCAGATTTAGAAAAATTTTGTCGAAAAGAAATATAAGATTTAAAGGATAAAAGATTAACAAGAGATTTTAAGTCCCCTTGGTCATGTTCAACATTTTATGTTATGAATGTAGCAAAAATAGAAAGAGGCAAGCCTACATTAGTAATAAATTATAAAACTTTAAATGTAGTTTTACAATGGATAAGATACCCTATACCATATAAAAGAGATTTATTAAAAAAGTTATACGATGTAAAGTTTTGGCAAATACAAATAGATGAAGAAGATAGGTATAAGACACGATTTAATGTTCCAATTGGACATTATGAATGGAATGTTATGCCATTTGGTTTAAAAAATACTCCTTTAGAATTTTAAAATATTATGAATGATATATTAAGATCAATACATGAATTTTCAATAGTATGCATTGATGATGTATTAATTTTTTCAAATTCAATAAACCAACATATCAAACATTAAAAATGATTTTTTCACTTAATTCATCGTAATGGATTAGTAGTTTCTACACCAAAGATGCACCTTTTTCAAACTAAAGCTAGATTCCTAAGACATGATATTGACCAAGGCACTATAAAACCAATAAATAGAAGTTTAGAATTTACTAGTAAATTTCCAAATGAAATAAAAGATAAAAATGGTTACAAATAATTTTAGGATGTTTAAATTATGTTCATAATCTTTCAAAGATTTAGGAAAATTATGCAAGCCTTTATATAATAGGATAAAAAAAAGAAATATGAACCTTGGATTGAAAAAATTACTAGTATAGTTAAAGAAATTTAAGAAAAAATTAAAAGTTTACCATGTTTAAATATAACAAATCCATAAAATTTTTTTAATAATTGAAACAAATGTCAGTGGCATAGTTTATGGTTGTATTTTAATGCAAAAACAAAAAGAAACAAATAAAGAATAACTAGTAAGATTTTATTCACAAAGAAAATAGTACAAACACCCAAGTCATAAATAGAAGTAGGTTAAACATCGAAAAAACATTAGTAGAAAATCCACCTATAAAATTAGAAATACTGTTGTTTAAACTTTTTGAATTTGCACAATTAACAATTGTTAAGTTAAAAGATGAAGACCTTGTATTACGAAAAATATAAGAAAGTTTAGCAAAGCTAAATATTAAGTATAAACAGATTATGACTATAGATGAAGAAACTATATCAAATATAGAGACTACATCAAAATTACAAAACTTAAAAGAACAGTTTAAGTCAAATATTGAGGATGAATTTTCAATAAAAAAAATTGCATTTTAATACATATACACCTAGACTAAAAACTCATAACTATTACCCAAGACCTACACCACTAGATACTCAATATAAAGAAACTAAATATCAATTAAAATATGATGGTAGATCTTTATACGAATGGAATATAGATGGTTTATCAAAATATCAAATATTAAATTTATTACAAGAAATGACTATAGCAGGTAGTGCTTATAAATCAAAAGGAAATAATGAAACTGCAATAGCTCAAATGTTAATATTAGGATTTACAAGACAATTAAAAGGTTGGTGAGATCATTATGTAACTAAGATAGAAAGGAATTATATAATAACAACACGCAATTGTTAAGGTAGAGAATAATATTCAGATAGAAACAGAACAAGATGACATAATAAGTACTTTAATATTTGCTATTACTAAAAATTTTAGGAGATCCTCATTTATATCAAGAAAGAAGTTCAAAAATTCTTCAAAACTTAACTTATTTTAAATTATAAGACTTTAGATGGTATAAGGATTTATTTTTAAATAAAGTAATTGTTAGAGGTTATGCCCTAGGCCATATATTATATTCCTTAAGTAATGTCACATATCATTTTATAAAATTGGACTTTCTTCATGTTATTGTATTTCGGTATGTTAGAATATTATAATGTTTATAAATAACAATTTAATGTTATTTTTGGCTATCCCTAGTCATTTATCATTAAAAGGAGTAATGATAAATAAAGACTATATAAGTTTGATTGATAATCATGGGATGATTATATATGGTGATATAAATAAAACTTATGGGTATTTGTTGGAGAATAGGGTACAGGATAGACCCGCTATGAGATACTACATGGGTTAATGTCATTAGTAATCTCATAATAGTTATATTATCAATCTTTAGACCTGAGATTATCATAGTATCCTACATGAGAAACATTATATTTTGACATGATCAGACATTATCTTTAATCGGATAATAATAAAGGTTATGATTGTACATGATAAGAATCATGCAAAGGATAGTAAATAATCAAGATGGAATTTATCCCTCTCTTACGAGAGAGATATCTATTAGGCCCCTCGATAAGTAGGACTGAGAAATGCATAGCTATGTTTAAATGAATAGATTGAGTGATCAATGTCATTTGATATTATTAGTCTACTCAGTGATCGAGAAATTATATGTTTGAACTATATAAGTTTGACATGGACTATAACTTATATTCAAACAAGATATTGTGTGACAACGGGATTACAACATGTTCTATTAGGTTAAAATCAAAGTATCGATATTCATATTATTTGGGAAGTCATAATATCCTGCTAGAGGCTGCTTATAACTTGTGGATCCGTGATGGGATTGGGGCCCACGGCCAATATAATATGAACCTATTGGGTCACACACATAGAATGTGATGAATGGACTAAGGGTTAATTCAGGCATTTTGAATTTTATTGTGTGACAAATTAAAATTCAAAATAAATAAATAAAATAGATAAATATTAATTAAGATTAATATTATAATTTTTATTTTAAATAATAAATAAAGTATTTCTTATTTTAATAAGAAATTGGGCCCAAAATTCTCCCTCTTAATTAGGGTTGGGTCACCTATATATATGATATGTATTGTTTAAAAACCTTAAGAAGACATACTAAAAGGTGAGTTATCATCTTTGAGAGTGTGAAAAAAAAAAGGAAAATCATTTTGTTTGTGTTACCTTAGCCACCAAAGAAGGGAGCTAGCACTCTAGGAGAATCCATTCGTTGTGTTCGAGTGTGGATACCGATAGAGGGTGTTCATTTCGTATGAGGCAACACCTACAAGATGATTTTTACACTTTAAAAGGTTAGTAATCATTACTTTCTCTTCATTGAGTCAATTGAATCGCATGGATCCTGGTGGATTTCATATTTTTGCTAAATTTAATTGATTCAATAATCTGTTTTATATGTATGTGATGTATATAAAATCGATCATATGGGATATGAGCAGTATGAATGTCGTTACATGATGAATTAATTACTGTTTTGATCAACTTAATAATTTTGTTTGTATAATTTTGTTTATATGTGATATGAACTAAATCAATCTGGTTATATGAGATATAAACATGATTGATTATTTCATAGCTATAATATTATGTTCATTGGCTATGAAATTGATAAATGTTAATATGATTTACATGCATGTGTTAATTATAATTTAATATGATTAAATGAATTATCATGAGATTATGGTGGTATTTTATATCTATTGTGAATATTTAATGTGATTAAATAATTGCTAATATGATTGCCAAAATCGACTTTCATGGATACAGAATAGGGTTTTAGAGCAAAAAATTGTTAACGAGATTAACATTGCCTCAAAACTTCGAGGGGTACTACCCCTTGACCTTGCCCAGGGCCGCTGCCCCTTCAAAACCCCGTTTAACTGACTAGCAGGACCGTCGTGTTATCTAATCCTAGCGTATGATCTATTGAGCATATCAATCTTATATGATCTATTGAGCATGATATGAGATAACTTGATTTTAGTTAGTGTATGTATGATGTCTTTGCATGGTGCATAGTATGGCCGATCGAGACCCTTGTAATGGTGTTTATTGTATTTATTTTATTTATTCATTTTATATGTTTGTAATTTTAAATACAACCTGTGTGTCATTCTTTTATTGTAATTTTATTTTAATAATAGTTATAGTAGAATAGTTTATTTCATTATTGTAATGAAGATAAAAGAATTTCACGAAGACCATGAAGGGGATCAATCCAATTCCATGATGATAGAGGTGCAAAGTGGAAGCCTTGATTAAGTCAGGTTTATGTTATTCCACCTAGGATTGACCTTTGATCTTTATATTGGCTTATAAAGATCATACAGTTGTTAGTCATGCTATGACACTTTTTTTATATATTATTCATATTATATCAGTATGTGATGCGATGAATGATTATATATGTGATAGGAAATGTTCTATTTATTATAATGATATGCTTTATTATATTGCTGATTCATATAATGGTCTTTATCTCTTAAATCTAGAAAAATATGACAATTAAGACATATATAATATAACTATAAAGAAATTTAAACCCAATGATTTGAATAAAACATATTTATGGAATTATTGCCTTAGTCACATAAATAAAAAATGCATATTAAAACTCCATCAAGATGGACTTTTGGAATCGTTTGATTTTGAATCATTTGACAATTGCAAATCTTGTTTATTAGGCAAAATGACAAAGGATCCCTCACTAGACATAGTGAAAGGGATACTAATTTATTGGGCCTTATACATATTGATGTATGTGGCCCATTAAGCATAAATGCCAGGGGAGAATTTCAATACTTCATCACTTTCACTAATGATTTCAATAGATGACTATGTCTATCTAATGAAACATAAACATGACTCTTTTGAAATGTTTATAACATTCCAAAATTAAGGTCAAAATCAACTTGGTAAAAATATTAAAGCACTTTGATTTGATTGAGGTGGTGAATACTTGAGCTAAGAGTTTGATGATCATCTAAGAAATTATAGAATTTTTTCACAATTGACTCCACTAGGTATTCCATAATGGAATGGTGTTTTTGAAAGGTGGAATTGAACTTTATTAGATATGGTTTGATCAATGATGATTCAAACGGATCTTGCTTTATCCTTTTGGGGCTATGTGATGGAATTTGACATGGCATATATATGATGATCACGCAATGGAAAAATAATAAAATCGATCATACATACCATGCAATACATAAACAAGAATCGAAAACATGCAATTTTAGGATTTTTAAAAACTTACAACCTTAGATGCCTTTCCAAACTTGATTTTGATGATGACTAGCAACTAAGAAGGATTTATTCGCCTTAGATTTTGATCACCAATGCCAAAAGAGCTGCCTTTATGCCACTCCTCTCTATTTCACACACACAATTGCAAGGAAGGCTTAAAATCAAGAGTGCTAGCTCTATGTTTAAATATTTTGCAATGGTAATGGATTGAAGCAACAAGATCTGATCTTGTTCTTCATTTAGGTTGCTATTGCTGCCCAAGAACACAAGAGAACAAGGAAGAATCCTTTTTCCTTGAGTATTTCGGCCAAGAGTGTGAGAGAGAGTAATTCACGCCTAGGGTTTTTTCTTTTGTTCACAAATATATATCATTTATTTTTGTAAGTGTTAATTCCGAAATTTACTACCTCAAGATAGTAAAATCAGCCTCCATCACTTCCTAAAATCAAGTGACATATATTAATTTAAACTCTTTTAAATTTTAAATTCAAATTAATTTGAAATAAATATAAGACATTTAATCAAAACAAATCACTTAATTAGGGATATAGTTGCCGAAAATCCCATTGAATTTATCTTTGGATTTTCAATCACCTTATCTCTATTTAATTAATTTATTTTGATTTAAATGCCATTAGGAATTAATACTCAATTAACTTAATTAATCCAAGATAGTTAATTAATTGAAATTAATCCTATTGGGCCGAATCTCTCTCTCTCATGGACCAAGGTCCATTTAGCAATTTTAATACCCATTACATACATTAATTTGACTTTAATTAAAAGCCCAAATTAATGTCCAACACTTTATTTAAATATTTTAAGCTCAATGTTTTGATGTGCGATCCTATAGGTCCATTTAATATTGGCAATGAATTAATAAATTAATCCAAAGGCTATATATAGTCTCTAGCAAGATATTATATCATTCCAAATTAAATGAAAATGCAAATGGCATTTAGTGACTTAATGCAATTTTGCATAGTCCCTTATCCTTAAATATCAGAATTAATATAAGGCATGGAACCAGTCATCCTTATATATACTAATTCCTTTCTTGATATTCCAGTGACACTGAACTCTCAAATAAATAATGATTACTCATTATTTCATCTCGGTATGGCCATACACTTCTTAGTTCACTGATCAAGTGGTCGATGATATTTTCTCTCTTATCGAAAGGGGTAATCCCTTCACTTCTCTCATGCTCCCTAACATGGATTAGTACATACCCAAGCATACCCATACTTGTCACCCTGTTACGAGCACGTTAGGTGTATGTTAAAGTACACAGTAATTCATAAAGAGTTTCATAGAAATTTTAGGTCTAAGAACTCCAATGCAAAACTTGCACATGAGAAACACTTATGACTTGTACCATGTAGTGTTCTCATGAACGGATCGAATCCAAATACCATGTTTTAAACATGTATCTTTGATCTTTGATTGACACTCTTGTCCTTATGATACGTAAGGCATAACTCAATTTATCAGAGAGAACATACTAGCCTTAATTCATTTGTTATTCCCATAATAATGACTGACTATGAATATTTAGAATGAAGTCTCTATTGTTTCAAGGTCATACAACCATTTGCCTCACACATGATAACTTAATCTGAAACAACATTCTTGGATAGTTCTATCAATTGATATGCACAGGAATACAATAGATAAAGCAAATGCCTCATTTATTAACTAAAGTGTTTTATAACAATGCATTGGGGCTAGGGCTTACACTAACAATCTCCCACTAGCACTAGTCCCAATTGGGCATAGCCCTAAGACCAAATGCTCTCAAATGAGCTTCGTGAAGATTTGGACGCAATTGTTTCATCAAAGGATCTACTACATTGTCTTCACTTGCTATCTTGCTAACCTTGACGTCACCACGATCAATGATTTCTTTGATCGGGTGGTACCTCCTGAGTATGTGTTTGGATTTTTAGTGTGAACGGGGCTCCTTGGCCTGTGCGATGGCCCCGTTGTTGTCATAAAAAATTTCTAATGGATCTAGGATGCTTGGGACCAATCCTAATCCAGAAATGAAATTTCTAATCCAAACATCCTCTTTTGCAGCCTCGCTTGCTGCAATATACTCAAATTTTATAGTTGAGTCAGCAACAGTCTCTTGCTTCGAGCTTCTCCAACTGACAACACCACCTTCAAAACAAAAACAAACCCAAATTGCAATCTTGAATCCTAAGTGCTGGTCTGAAAAGCAGCATCGGCATAACCTTGTATGACAAGCTCTTCTTGACCACCATACACCAAAAAGTGATCCTTAGTCCTTCGCAGGTAGTTTAGAATCCCCTTTATAACAGACCAATGCTTCTCACCAGGGTCTTGCTGAAACCTATTGGTTATACTCAGTGCATGAGCAACATCCAACCTAGTACATAACATAGCATACATGATAGATCCAATAGCAGATGCATATGGGATTCTACTCATTTTGTCCCTTTCTTCTTTGGTTTTAGGGCACTATTCTTTAGTTAAAGGAACTCCCAAAGCCAAAGGTATATACCCTTTCTTTGAGTCTCCCATACTAAAATGCTTTAGCACTTTGTCTATGTACTTTTCTTAACTTAGTCCTAAAAGCCGATTCGAACTATCTCTATCGATCCGAATACCAAGTATTTTCTCGGCTTCACCTCAATCTTTCATTGAGAAACACATCCCCAACCATTTCTTAACCTTTTGCAATGTTGGAATGTCATTCCCAATGAGAAGGATGTCACCCACATATAGGACCAGAAATACTATTATGCTCCCACTAACCTTCTTGTACACATAAGGCTCATCTTCGTTCTTGACGAAGTCAAATTCTTTGACTACCTCATCAAAATGAAGATTCCAACTTTGGGATGCTTGCTTTAATCCATAAATGGATTTTTGAAGCTTACAAACTTTCTTATGATGCTTGGGATTGACAAAACCCTCAGACTGTGTCATATACACATCCTCAAGTAAATTTTCATTGCGGAAAGCAGTTTTGACATCTATTTGCCATATCTCATAATCATGATATGTAGCTATGGCAAGCAAGATCCTAATAGACTTGAGCATGACTACAGGCAAAAAGGTCTCATCATAGTCTACACCATGAGTTTGTCGAAAATCTTTTGCTACTAGTCTACCTTTGTAGGTCATATCAGCTTTGAGTTTAAATAACCACTTGCATTCAATTACCTTAGCACCTTTCGGTGGATCAACCAAGGTCCAAACCTGGTTATCGTACATTGATTGCATCTAGGATTTCATGACTTCAAGCTAATTTTTCGAGTCTAGGCTCTCAATAGCTTCTCAGTAGGTAGTAGGATCCTCACGATCTACTAACTCAATAGTGTCACTATCGGTGATTAGAAATATGTATCTCTCAATCTCTGACGTACCCTATCAGACCTTCTAGGTTCTTGTGTAATGGGTTTCTGTTCCACAACTGGTTGTGAACTTGATCCCATTTCCAACTCATCCTCTATAGGAGTTTCTGGCACTTGAATTTCTCCAAGTTATACTTTACTCCCACTGTCTTTCTTGAGAAGAAACTCCTTTTCCAAGAAAATAGCCTTGCGAGCAACAAACACTTTGTTCTCGGCTTATGAGTAAAAATAGTATCCCTTTGTTTATTTGGGATAACCCACAAACAAGCAGACAGTGGATTTGGACTCTAGTTTATCATATGTTAATTTCTTAACATGTGCTTCACAACCCCAAATCCTGAGAAATTACATATTGGGTTCTTTCCCTATCCATACTTCATATGGTGTTTTCTCAACTGCTTTAGTTGGAGTACGGTTTAGTAGAAATGCAGCAGATTCTAATGCATAACCCCAAAAAGAGACAGGAAGATTTGCTTGACTCATCATTGATCGAACCATGTCTAATAGAGTTTAATTCCTCCTTTCGGATACACCATTCCATTGTGACGTTCCAGGAGGAGTGAGCTGTAAAATGATTCCACACTCCTTCAGATGACTGTCAAACTCTTGGCTTAAGTATTTGCCACTTCAATCTGATCGAATAGCTTTTATGCTTTTACCAAGTTGTTTCTCTACTTCATTCTTAAACTCTTTGAATTTCACAAAAGTTTCAGACTTGTACTTTATTAGATAGACTTAGCCATATCTACTGAAGTCATATGTGAGCGTCATGAAGTAGCAAAAACCACCTCTAGCTTGTGTACTTAATGGTCCACATACATTGGTATGTATTACCTCTAATAAGTCATTAGTCCTCTCGCCTTTCTTGGTAAAAGGACTTTTTATCATTTTTCCTTGCAAACATGGCTCGTATGTGTCATAAGATTCTAAGTCGAATGACCCAAGCACTCCAGATTTGTGGAGTCTTGAAATGCGTTTTTCATTTGTATGCCTTAAATGACAATGCCAGAAGTAAGTAGGGTTCAATTCGTTTGATTTAACCCTCTTTATATTAATGTTGTATATGGACTCTTTGTTTTGTAGATCAAGGATATAAAGGCCATTTTGCAACATGGCATTGCCATATGAAATGCCTTGGCGACGAATATGAGCATTGCCATTATTAATAACAAAATCAAATCCATCCAAATCCAAACAAGAAACTGAAATAATGTTTCTGCTCATAGCAGGCACATAATAATAATTTTTCAATACTAAACAAAGTCCAGAAGGTAAAGTGAGTTGATAGTCGCCTATCTCCATGGCAGCAACTCGTGCTCCATTCCCTACACGGAGGTCCACTTCATTCTTTCCAATTAACTGTCTATTTCTTAGCCCTTGCACATTTGAACAAATGTGAGAACCACAATCGGTATCCAATACCCATGTGGTAGAAATAGAAAGGTTAATTTCAACAACAAAAATACCACAACTGGATGCCTTGGCTCCATTCTTCTTTTGTTCTTCCTTGAAGAGAGCTCAATTCTTCCTCCAATGCCCTATCTTATTGCAATGGAAGCATGTGCTCTCGCTCTCCTTGAGCTTTTGTGCCTTGGGCTTGGATTGGGCCTGAGGTGCACTCCCATTTGACTTAAAACGAGCCAGGTCATTCTTGGGTTTTTCCTTTCCCTTTCCCTTTCCCTTAACGGGTCCCTTCTTAATGCCCCCTTAAACCATAAGTACAGGATTGGTCTTTCGAATGTTCTTTTCAGCATTCTTAAGCATCCCATGAAGCTCAGTGACTATCTTGTTCATTGCATGCATGTTATAATTCATAACAAATGGATCATAATCATCAGTCAATGAACCTAAGATCAAGTCAGTGGCCAATTCCTTCGGGACTTATACCTCAAGCTTCTCAAGAGTATCAAGATACCCTTTCATCTTGAGTAAATGGGTACTAATAGGAGTACCTACAGCCATCTTACAAGAAATTAAGGCCTTTGTTGTCACGAACCTCTCATGACGAGCTTGCTCTTAGAACATCTCCTTAAGGTGCACCATGATCGCATAAGCCTCTTGGTCCATGAATTTCTTTTGCAAGTCAGACACCATAGTGGCCAGCATCAAACAGGTTACATCATTGGAGTCGCTTTTCTTGGTCTCAAAATTTTCCTTTTGAACCGTAGAGGCATTCCTACCAGGTTCTTCAAGCAAGGGTGCATCCAAAACATACGACTTTTTCTCTTGCTTAAGAACTATTCTTAAGTTTCGAGACCATTCTATGAAATTGGTGCCATTCAGTTTGTCATTTTCCAGGATCGATCGCAATAAAAAGTTGTTGTTTGAATAAGCCATTTTCAATCTACAATAAAACTTAGCAAGATTAAATGAGGTCTTATTTATAATCCCACAAACTGAATTAATATCCCTTTAAATAATTCGCGTTAGTGATTTAATGTGGGCCAAGATCCATTTTTCACAACAACTTATTAGTCAAGTTGAGCTTGTACACCTAACAAGTTAAGTTACTTAGGTAGGAAAACTCCAATCATGTCTCGTACATGACTCTTAGATCAAATGGGCTAACATCTTAAGATGTTATAACACAAACCCATTTATTAGTTGCCTAGGTCCGGGCATCCCTTTCCATGTTAAGTCCAACCTACATTCACAACCCGCCTCACAAAGATAATCGATGCCTTGACATGTTTCGAATTAGGAAGGCAACTTTGTGACTTACTATTTTAGGGATTCATTTTATTACGGCTTACAAGGCATATGCTTTGTCATCCATTCATAGCATGAATATATATATAATTGTATAAAGTAAAGTGTGACAAACATGGGCCCAAAAACCTATAACTAAGATTCTATACTATTACATAAGAATCTTCGAGTTGGGCTTCTCCACTCCAGTGGTGGGCTTTGTATTGATTTACAAAGTCTTCAAATAAATTCTATTCTAAGAAATAAATGAAACTTTTACAATAATACATAATGGCTCGCAGGCCATATTTAATTACAAAAACCCAGGGCCCATGAATGCACCATGCATATCCATTAATCACACCAAACAAGCAAATAAATATACATAACATTCATGGATCAAACAAAGTCCAATTTTCATTAATTTAGCCAAGCCCATTAATGGAAATTGTGTACTTGAACTTTTAAGAGGAGACCCCATGATGGGCCTAGGCCGAAGCCCAATGGACTAAATCATCTTATTGAATAAGTTCTCTTAAAAGCCCAAAACACAAAATAGTTAGATTTGTGTCATAAATCAACTCTAGTATAATTTCCAATTTTTGCCATTTTTAATTTATGTCATACATCCCATAAACATTAAAAATACAAATAATATGTACCAGCATGAATTAAAACATTAAAATCATGAAGATCTGATCTTGTTCTTCCATTAGGTTACTATTGCTGCCCAAGAACACAAGAGAGCAAGGAAAAATCCTTTTCCCTTGAGTATTTCGTCCAAGAGTGTGTGAGAGAGTAATTCACGCCTAGGGTTTTTTCTTTTGTTCACAAATATACATCATTTATTTTTGCAATTGTTAATTTCAAAATTTACTACCTTAAGGTAGTAAAATCAGCCTCCATCACTTCCTAAAATCAAGTGACATATATTAATTCAAACTCTTTTAAATTTTAAATTCAAATTAATTTGAAATAACCATAAGACATTTAATAAAAACAAATCACTTAATTAGGGATATAGTTGCCAAAAATCCCATTGAATTTATCTTTGGATTTTCGGTCACCTTATCTCTATTTAATTAATTTATTTTTATTTAAATGCCATTAGGATTTAATAATCAATTAACTTAATTAATCCAAGATAATTAATTAATTGAAATTAATCCTCTTGGGCCAAATCTCTCTCTCTTATGGACCAAGGTCCATTTAGCAATTTTAATACCCATTACATACATTAATTTGACTTTAATTAAAAGTCCAAATTAATGTACAACACTTTATTTAAATATTTTAAGCCCAATGCTTTATGTGCAATCCTATAGGTCTATTTAATATTGGCAATGAATTAATAAATTAATCCAAAGGCTATATATACTCTCTAGCAAGATATTTTAGCATTCCAAATTCAATGAAAATGCAAATGGCATTTAGTGACCTAATGCAATTTTGCATAGTCCCTTACCCTTAAGTATCAGAATTAATATAAGGCATGGAACCAGTCATCCTTATATATTCTAATTCCTTTCTTGATATTCTAGTGACACTCAACTCTCAAATAAATAATGATTACTCATTATTTCATCTCAGTATGGCCATACACTTCTTAGTTCATTGATCAAGTGGCCAATGATATTTTCTCTCTTATCGAGAGGGGTAATCCCTTCACTTCTCTCATGCTCTCTAACATGGATTAGTGCATATCCAAGCATACCCAAGCATACCTATACTTGTCACCCTGTTACGAGCACGTTAGGTGTATGTCAAAGTACACAATAATTCATAAAGAGTTTCATAGAGATTTTAGGTCTAAGAACTCCAATGCAAAACTTGCACATGAGAAACACTTATGACTTGTACCATGTAGTGTTCTCATGAGCGGATCGAATCCAAATACCATTTTCTAAACATGTATCTATGATCTCTGATTGACACTCTTGTCCTTATGATTCGTAAGACAGAACTCAATTTATCAGAGATAGCATACTAGCCTTAATTCATTTGTTATTCCCATAACAATGACTGACTAGAGATATTTAGAATGAAGTCTCTATTGTTTCAAGGTCTTACAACCATGTGCCTCACACATGATAACTTAAACTGAAACAACATTCTTGGATAGTTCTATTAATTGATATGCACAGGAATACAATTGATAAAACAAATGCCTCATTTATTAACTAAAGTTTTTATAACAATGCATTGGGGCTAGGGCTTACTCTAACACTATGCATTAGAAACCACTGCATTCACTCTGAACCAAGTTTTATCTAAAGCAGTTGAAAAGACACCATATGAGATATGTATTGGAAGAACTCCTAGTTTATCTTTTCTAAAGATTTGAGGCTATGATGTTTATGCCAAATGATAAGTCTCGAATAAATTCACACCAAAATCTGATAAATAACCTTTTGTGGGATATCCTAAAGAAACTAATGGATATTATTTCTTTAATCCCTCTGAGAATAAAGTGTTTGCTACTTGAAATGGTGTCTTTTTAGAAAAAGAATTTATTTCTAAAAGAATCAGCAAGAGTAAAATAAAACTCAAAGAAGTTTGAGAACAATAAATTGACATAGGACCATCAATGGAAACTCAACAAGTTTCACAAATAGTTACGGAACCTATGCAAGTTACATGAGAATTACACACATCTAATAAGGTACAACATCAACCAGAGAGATATGGATTTCTCATAACAAATAGCCATGAAGTAATGCTCATAAATCAAGATGAGCCCACTACCTATCAAAATGTTGTGTCAAGTCCAGACTCTGAGAAATGGCTAGAGGCCATAAAATCATAAATGCAATCCATGTATGACAATGAAGTTTGAAACTTGATTAATCCACCTGAAGGAATTAAAATCATTAGGTGCAAATGGGTTTTCAAGAAGGAAACTGACATGGATGGGAAAGTACATACCTTTAAGGAAATACTTGTTGTAAAAGGTTTCAAGTAAACTTATGGTATTGACTATGATGAAACTTTTTTTATCAGTTGAAATGCTTAAATCAATAAGAATTCTAATTGCTATTATTGCATATTATGACTTTGAGATATAGCAAATGGATGTCAAAATAGCATTTCTTAATGGAAACTTACTTGAGGATGTGTATATGACACAACCTAAAGGTTTTGTTCATCCTGATAATTCCAGGAAGGTATACAAGCTGCAAAGATCCAATTATGGATTAAAGCAAGCTTCTTAAAAATGGAATCTTCATTTTGATGAAACAATCAAAGAGTTTGGATTCATCAAAAAATGAAGATGAACCTTGTATGTACAAGAAGGTTAGTGAGAGTGTAGTAATGTTTCTCTTCTTGTATGTCGATGATATATTACTCATTGGGAATGATATCCCTCATCATGCACTTAAAGATTCTCAAGATCCATTTGCAGATGTAGAATTATAAAGAGTCATATGTCATAAAATGTAGATGTAAAGCAAATGCAATGTAAATAAAATAAAGATGAAAATGTAACCGTAAACAAAAGAATAAGTCAAAAAAAAGTCAACAAAAATAAAAAAAAATGGCAAAAGTCTTAAGTTTTAAAGCTAGCTTTATCAATTCTCCCATTCTCCTGACAAAACCTTTAATGCCAAAGATATCATTTAATATTCTTAGTTTCAAAACAACCTTTTTCAAAGTTATCTTTTCATTATCTTTTTATCTTTCATCCGACATAAAACACTATTTCAAAATGTTAGTCTTTATTACTAGTTTAATTTTCAAATTTTATCATTTCAAAATACGCATTTTTTAAAGGTAAATAGTATCTTTCTGATAGAAGTTCATCATAGCATTATCAAGAACGTCATTATGAAGCAAATTTTTATCTTTAGTAAATTCAAGACTTATCTCAAAAAGCTCCTTTTTATCTATAAATAGTGATAATTTAAAAAAGGCAAGGCAAAGCCTTAGATTCATTAGAGCTTAGAAGCTTATTTTTAGAACTCTCTTGTGCAACAAAAACTCCAACCTCAAGATTAGATAGAAGAATAAAAAGCCCTTTGTAATTTCTACCTCCCTTTATAATAAAACCTTACATCTACAACTTATATTTTCAAAAGCTTATGCATGTAGTCCTATAACCTCATCAAAAACTCCTTGTAAATTATCATTAGAATATATTTCTTCAGGTACTTCATTTTAATTATGTCTTGGTGTATAGATAAATTTTGAATGGTTTATGTGCTATTGATTTTGATAATGATAAGGATATATTTTTTGTAAAAAGAGAATTAGTTAGTTTGAAAGTTCATTTAATTAAAAAGAATGAAGATTTCCATTTAAAAGAATTTAGCTATTGTTAAGATTTTCATAAAAAAATGAATTTAATTGTTATTTTAATTGATTTTGTTTCCAATATTCTAGCATATCGTTTTGCTAGTTTATAAAATATTTCAAAAAATGGATAGTGAACAAAAGAAAGTAAAACTCTTATAGGGATATGAAAAGATTTGGAAATGAAATAGTTGTTGATATAGAAGAATTAATGTCACATCTTGCTTCAAAATGGTATGAATTAATTAAAGATTATGATGACACGATAATACGTAATGAATATTTAATAGATAGATACATTATAATACTTCATAAAATACATTTAGGTTAATAATATGGAAAATATTAAAATAAAATTTAAAATTAAAGATAGGTTAATAAATGAGTTAAAAGAAGAAATAAAAATTATTGAACATAGATTAATAGAATTAGAAGAAAATATAGTAAAAATAGAAAGTTTAAATTTACCTCATTTTTCAAATTTTTATACTACTGTAGAAAATATTAAATATATGATCAATAAAAATAAACATTTAATTAAGAGATTAGAAAATAATAAAAAAACAATAACTATATGTTAAATATACAAATATATATAAGCTATAACTCTATCATATATTAATTCCAGAAAATAAATTAATCCCAGAAAAAAATCTTACATTTTTGAATATATATATATATATATATATGAAACTCCTTTTTATAGATTTATGCAATTTAGTCTTCACATAAATATTCTTAAACCTCATTCTATTTAAATTCTTATGTATTCACACACACACACACACACACATATATATATATAGAGAGAGAGCCCATTCTAATATTCAAATTCCAAAAAGACATAGATGGGATGAGATTACTAGATCGGGAAATTGGAAACTAAAAGAAGTATGTGAACCTAAACCAATTAATATTAATAATCAATTTTCAAGAATATTAGAATATAGTGATGTATTAGTTCAAATATATTTTTCCTTAGATAATAATCAATCGAGTAGTTCTTTAATATATTCAAACAATAGACCTTCATTACCTAAATCATTATCCATAAAAAATTTAGAATTAAAAGGGGTAGATTTTAATACAAGTATTTCTAGGCCATTATATACTGACGAAAAAGATAGCGAATATTCAGTTAGCCCAACTAGATCTCAAATGGAAGCATTTTTTTAAATTAATTAATAATTTAAAAATGACTAGTTTTCAGATAAATTAAGAATTTTTAAGAAATAATTTAAAAGAAAAATATAATAAATAGAAAGCTGAATGGTATTTCAATAACTTTTCTCAAGCTAAATTAAGTAATTTTAGAAGTTTATGGTATAAAGATATAGAAGATAAACAAGTTAATAGTCCTTTATTTTTGTGGTTTGAAAATTATTGTTATTATAAGAATATAGATTATCCGTTTGAAAAAGAAATAAATGTATCTTCAAAAATAGGTAAACAATGGAACACTTTAGATGGAAAATCAATAGTATCTATGCATCCTCTGTTAGAGTGTATTCAAGTAAAAAATAAAGAAAGAACTTATTTTGCCAAACCATTTAAAGAAATAAAAACATAAAATAAAGAAGTAGGAAAAGATTTATAACATGTAATATTACAAAATAATTTTTCAAATAAAATATTAGATACTATAGCTAATCAGTTAAATAAAGTTGAGAAAATAGTACAAATATGTAAGTCACAAAAAGAAATAGGACAGACTTCAAAAGGAGTAGTAGATCCACCTATGGCATTAGAAACTCAATTATTTAAACCTTTTGAATTCTCACCAGGAACAATTATTAAGCTTAAAGATGAAGACCCTATATTAAGAAAAATAGAAGAAAAATTAGCAAAGTTAAATATTAAGGATAAACAGATTATGACTATAGATGAAGAAAATATGTCTGGAATAAAAACTCCATCAGAAGTAGAAAATCTAGAAGAACAATTTAAGCCAAATAATGAAGATAAATTTTCAATTAAAAAATTGCTTTCTAATACATATACACCTAGACCAAAAACTCGAAATTATTATCCTATACCTACACCTCCAGATACTCAATATGAAGAAACTAGATATCAATTAGAATACAATGGAAGATCTTTATATGAATAGAATATAGATGGTTTATCAAAATAACAAATATTAAATTTATTACAAGAAATGACTATGGCAGCTAGTGCTTATAAATCAAAAGGAAATAATAAAATTGCAATATCTTAGATGTTAATATCAGGATTTATTGACAGTTAAAAGGTTGGTGGTATCATTATGTAATAGAAATAGATAAAAATTTTATATTAATAGCATGCAAAAAGGATTATTAAGATAAAAAATAATGTTCAATTAGAAACCAAGAAAGATGAAATAATAAGTACTTTAATATTTGTAATTGCTAAAAATTTAGTAAGAGATCCTCGTTTCTATCAAGAAAGAATTTTAGAAATTTTTCAAAACTTAACTTGCCCTAAATTACAAGATTTTAGATGGTATAAGGATTTATTTTTAACTAAAGTAATGACCAGAATAGATTGTAATAATATTTATTGGAAAAAAAGATTTTTAGCAGGATTACCTAAGTTATTTGCAAAAAGAGTAAGGAGTAGATTAAAAAGAGATAATAATGGTATGATACCTTATAATGAATTAAATTATGGACAATTAATAAATATATTTAACATAAAAGGATTATCAATTTGCACTGATTTAAAATTAAAAACAAAACTTAAGAGAGATAGTGTAGTAGGAAGAAAAGAATTAGGTTCATTTTGTAAGCAGTATGGTTATCAACAGATTAGAGCACCATCAGCTACTAAAAGGAAAATAAAACCTTAAAGAAAATACATATATAAGAGAAAAAGATATAAACCAAAATGAAATTATTATCAGGAAAAGTCATTAAGAAAAAAATAAAATATAGAAAGTTTAAACCTAAGACTAGTAAAAAAGATATAGTAATTTGTTATAAATATGGCAAGCAAGGACATTATTCAAGAGACTGTAGAATAAAGAAACATATAAATAATTTATATATCTCAAAAGAATTAAAAAAGGAAATAGCTAAAATTATAATTAATGAAGATTCAGGTAGTGATGAAGAAATTACTAATTATGTAGAAAATGATTTAAATGCAATAAGTAAAAACTCTAAAACTAGTAGTGAAGTTAGTAATTCTGATTTTGAATCTTGTAGTTGCTTAGGACCATGTCAATGTAATAATATAAATATGATAAGAGATGAAAAAGAATTTTTATTAGATATTATTGATAAAATAAATGATCCGAAAATAAAAAAGAATTTTTTACTTAGATTAAGAGAAATAATCAATAAAAAATAAAAAAGAGATTTTACATCTTATAATTTAGCTGACTTAGATAAAAAATTTGAAATTAAGAAAGAATCAACTATTCCAGATCTTCAAGAAGAAATTAAAATATTAAAACAAGAAGTAAATATTTTAAAGGGAAAAGTTCAAAGTTTAGAAGAAGAAAGTTTCAAACTTTAGTCTTAGTAATTCTGTAAAAGAAGATAAAGAATTAAAAGGAATAATATCTTCTAGAATTGTTATTATAGACACATAAAATGAATACATAAATAGTTTATCTCAAGTAAATTATCAAAAATGGTATGTAAAATTAGATATAGTTGTTAATGATGGTTTTCATTTAACTAGTTTAGCCTTAATAGATAGTGGTGCAGATCAAAATTGTATTCAGGAAGGTTTAATCCCAACTAAATATTATGAAAAAACCATTGAAAGATTAGAAACTACTAATAGATCTAAATTAATAATTAATTATAAATTATCAATAGTTAAAATTTGTAATAAAGGATATTGTTTTGAAACTCATTTAGTGTTAGTTAAAAACTTAAATTCTAGAGTTATATTAGGAACACCCTTTATTACAATGTTAGATCATTTTCAGGTAGGAGATAATGGTATTAAGACAACAATTTTAGATAAAGAAATTCTTTTCGAATTCGCATTTCCTATAATATCTAGGGATATTAGTCATGTAAGAAAAAATATTCAACAAGTCAATTTGTTAAAAAAATAAACAAAAAAAGGTTAAATTTCTCACAAAATAAATAGAAGGAAAAAGAATAAAAGAACAATTAGATAGTCCAGAAATAAGAGAAAAAATTAATGAATTTGAAAATACATTTTCAAAAGAAACTTTTTCACTAGTACCTAATATTTTTTGGAATAGAAAACAACATGTAGTAAAATTATCTTACATAAAAGACTTTGATGAAAAGAAAATTCCAACAAAATCTCAAGCTATTAAAATGACACCAGATTTAGAAAAATTTTATCGAAAAGAAATATAAGATTTAAAAGATAAAGAATTAATAAGAGATTCTAAGTCGCCTTGGTCATGTTCAGCATTTTATTTTATGAATGCAGTAGAAATAGAAAGAGGTACACCTAGATTAGTAATAAAATATAAATCTTTAAATGCAATTTTGCAATGGATGGATAAGATACCATATACCATACAAAAGAGATTTATTAAAAAAAGTTTTATGATGCAAATCTTTTTTCCAAATTTGAAATGAAATAAGGATTTTGGCAAATACAAGTAGATGAAGAAGATAGGTATAAAATAGGTTTTAATATTCCATTTGGACATTATGAATTGAATGCTATTCCATTTGGTTTAAAAAATAATCCTTCAAAATTTCAAAATATTATGAATGATATTTTAAGATCCATACATGAATTTTCAATAATATATATTGACGATGTATTAATTTTTTCAAATTCTATAAGTCAACATATCAAACATTTAAAGATTTTTTTTCATTTAATGCATCAGAATGGATTAGTAGTTTCTACACCAAAGATGCAACTCTTTCAAACTAAAGTTAGAATTTTAGGACAAGACACAGATCAAGGCGCTATAAAACCAATAAATATAAGTTTATAATTTACTAATAAATTTCCAGATGAAATAAAAGATAAGAAATAGCTATAAAGATTTTTAGGATGTTTAAATTATGTTCATGATTTTTTCAAGGATTTAGGAAAATTATGAAACCTTTATATAATAGATTAAAAAAGAAACATGAACCATGGATAGAAAAACATACTAGTATGGTTAAAGAAATTAAAGAAAAAATTAAAAGTTTACCATGTTTAAATATACAGCATCCATAAGCCTTTTTAATAATTGAAACAAATGCTAGTGATATAGGTTATGGTGGTTTTTTAAAACAAAAATGAAAGGAATCCAACAAAGAATAATTAGTAAGATTTTATTCAGGAAGTTAGAGTCAAACTCAAAAGAATTATTCTTATATCAAAAAAGATATTTTAAGTATAGTTTTATGCATAAAAAAGTTTGAAGATGATTTATACATGAAAAGATTTTTGTTACGCATTGATTGTTTATCAGCAAAATATGTTTCAGAAAAAATTGTCAAAAATTTCATTTCAAAACAGATTTTTGCAAGATGGCAAGCTTTACTTAGTAACTTTAATTTTGAAATCGAATTCATTAGAGGAAAATATAATAGTTTACCTGATTTTCTTTCTCGTGAATTCTTACAGGGAAAATAAG